>CM026558.1:39612037-40212037 GCA_015143295.1 Tetracentron sinense | reverse complement strand
TGTAAAGCCCCCTTTAACTGTGGTTAAGTAAAATCAACCAAAGGATAATATTTTATCATATCTTTTTTCTAAATCTGAGGTTAGATGCATGAACCCCTAGAGGTGAGTGAACTGGCACAAAATAAGCATGTGTCACATCAAAGCCAAAACATAATAGTATCTGCCACGTGAGATCAAAATCACTCAAGACTCTTTACCAGTACAAGACACTTCTCTATAGGCAAGCTAACGAACGTCTCTCCCCAACTCTTGTCTTGGAACATTTTGAGTGCCTTCACATACAATTCGTTAGTTACGTCATCAACCGGATAAAAAAGCTCACAACAATAACGAATGGAATATGGACCATCCTTTACACTTGATGATGACGACATGCTGCTCTTATGTTGGCCTACCGTGAAGGCCCTACAAACATCTATGAATGGCCCATTCTTAGGATCCTTACCTCGACGACTGGTAGGAGTTCGAAAACGACTTAGCATGGGTCTAGGACCATCCTTTACATTACCAGCTTCGTCGATGTCGTCCCCAACATTATCAGCCTCAAATGAAGTTAAAGGAACGTTGAAATCATCTTTGACATCCACGTTAACACCTTCATCTTCATCATCAGTACCCATTGATCCTTGAGTGAAGGCCCCCACATTTATGCAGTTGCAATAGTATTATTGTAGATCGTCATCTGTTCATCGAACATTGGTCATCCTTTATTGCGAAAATGTTTTGCATAAGGGCATTTCTTAGTAAACAATTGACATCACATTCCTTAGTAATCGTATGTTAGAAAACCTTGCACAAGAAACTAGTAGTAACGTCATTATCTATGGTCTGTGTCATACCTTTTATATATGAATCTCACACATCATCTGGTGCAGTCATTGTCTTGGTGATTAGGTTTCAACCAAATCCAGTAAGGGCATCTCGAAGCTTTCTGAACTCTCCAAAACGTTGCCTCAGTTTGTTGAACTTGTTCTTGAATCGTTAGTGTTTATATCTAATTTCTATTTGTTTGTAGAACTATTCATGTATATCATTCCACACCTTTTTTGAGAAAGTTGTGGTTCTCGGCAATTAGTTGTATAATAATCGTTTCTTCTCAAAGATTCCACCTTGCAGTGATATCCCCATCTTATTGGGTAGGCGTAGTCATCTAATTAAACATAAATGTTATAAATTAACAATGAGAAAAGGCATAGACATTCCTATTGATTGAAAGCGTAACAAAAAACTCCTATGGCCATTAATAGAGTATATCCCTCCAAACATGTCAAAGGAAAAATAAATAAATCCATAACAAAGCATGTTTGTATGTTTAAAAACTATTTAAACATAACACATTAACCCATTTTCATTATCATTTGTAAAACTCACCCTAACCTCAACATGTCTATCAGCACAACACCTTTAGAAAGAAAAAAAAAAAGGTCATTAGCATCATAGATTTACACATTAGCATTTTGTAAAACTCACAAAACATTCGGGGGAAAAAAAATAAAACACCTATGTAGGGAGATCTTTTACATTCAGAACATAAAAAAAATTCAAAGGAGATCTACACATTAGCATTTGTAAAACTTAAAAAACATTCAGAAAAAAAAAAAAAAACACATTTGAAGGGAGATCTCTTACATTCAGAACTTTAAAAAAATTCGAAGGAGATCTACACATTATCATTTACAAAACTCACAAAACATTTAGAAAAAAAACACCTTTATAGGGACGATCACACTCGCATATCCCTCACCCCTAATCTATAGATCTACAAAGACATTAAGAAAAAAAAAATCTCAGATCTGAACCTCTGTAGGGAGATCTTACATTCAGCATCTATAGAACTCACTTGCAAAGGGATTAAGGAAAAAATTATTTATAGGGATGATCATACTCGGGAAAAAAGCACAGATCTAAACATTCAGGAAAACATGCAGAGGGATTAAGGAAAAAATTATCTGTAGGGACGATCATACTCGGGGAAAAAACACAAATCTAAACATATAGGAATAAAACACGTTCACAAAAAAAAACATAAAAAAATGTGAACCTCTGTAGGAGAGTCAGATCTAAAAAAAATCACTCAGATCTTAAAAATAGAGTTAGATCTAAAAAAACATACATGTTCGTCATTGTTCGTTGTCGAAGAGTCAGGGAAAGGCAGATTTGAACACCGGCGAAATAGGGAATGAGAAGAGAGATAAGGATGAGAGATTTAGAGGAGAGAAGATGAGAAAAATGGTTCAAGAGAGAAGATGAGAAGATGGGGTTCGATTATTTACCTGTCCCATGCGAGTTCTCGGTGAGAAGTGAGGTTGGGATGAAGGAGATGGAGTTTGGAGATGACGCACTCTCCCTTTTCGCACAGGCTCCCCGACGCTCTTTTAGAACACTTTAGAAGACCTATTAAATATCGTTCCCAAAAATGTGTGCTGGGAACACTTTAAAATGGAAAAACTGTGCCAATTTTTAGACATCCAAACGCGTTTTATGGATTTTGTTCTTGGGGTATAGAAAAATGTTCCCAAGGAACAATGCCAAACACCCCTTTATTTTCTATATGCTATTTATTTTAATAATAATGATAAATTATTATTATTATTTAAATCCCAGATACTTGAGACCAAAATATTAATTAAAATAATACAAAAACTAGTACTGTTGTACTAGTACTAGATGAGAATGGTTTTTCAATTCTATTTTTATGATTCCTTAGGGCACTGAAGTCCACATATTGGGGCGAGGCCATACATTGGATGGATGTCCTTTGCTACAACTATGGTCTAAGCCATCTTAATCGATTATCTTATACATGTTGGAGATTTGGAGCTACTCCTTGATCCGAATTAGAGAGGAGCAATCACTCATTTCAATTCTTATTACTTCAAATTTAATAATAACGCAGAGAATGAAAGTACTTAAATACAATTTAGGCCAGAACAATCTCCTCAATTGTTTCTTATTCAAATGTTCTCTAAATCCTTGAATACAACACAATCCTTACCTTTTTTTATAGACTAATAAGACTCCTAATCTTAAAAAGATTAAACGATATTAGAGTTAGTTGTCTAGTTGAAGTGTTACTCCTTTCCTATAAATGGAGAGTCCTAGTAATTACATCGCTTATGTTGAGTTGGAATTTATCCATACCATGTACATTAAAATGTCCAGGTCTCTTTCAACTACTAGAGTCCAGCTCAACCATTTTCTAAATGGTAGTGTTAATGATAGTGCCTCAAGAAAACGATGACTGCTTTAATGTCTTGAATCATCCCATGATCATGACCACATGAGAATGATCCCACGATCCTCCTAGATCAATGCTCCCTTTTTTTAGGAGTTTTAGCTCCTGTTAACTTAAAATCCAGATGAGGAAAAAGTTGTTGACCTCCATCCTTATTGAACCTCTTTGCATGGCTTGGTAGTTGTCCCTTGTGTCCTACACGAAAAGACTATTGATCCTTGCGGTGTCTGACCTACCTTCCTCTCTAAAAGCACTTATACAGAGTATAGGTTTTTTGAATTCCTCTTAGGCTTTTTCCTGATTTTCCTGGGCTGTCAGGGAGATTCTTGGCCATTCTCTTCCTGTATTTCAAAATCTTATCTACCTTTTAACAAAAAAAACCCTAATACTTTGCTATGTCGTTCCATCTTTAAAAATTCGTTTTCTCAAAAGCTCCATAACATACCCACCCAAATCTCAATTTATTTCCTCCTCTCACTTTAGTTTTATTTTATTTTATTTTTCTTTGAAACTGCCCTTTCTCAAAGCAAATGACTTTTAACCTTTCATCAATCAAAAATGATCCAAAGCCTTTTCTCTTTACGTTATTGTAGAACCCCAGAACTTTCATTCATACATTGGAACTTGTGCCAAGGCTTTAAGCCCTTGTAATCTTCCATTTTCTATGAAATGAGAATTTAGAAATCTTGTGTGGTCTTAATTATTTATTAAGATGATGTATTATAGTATTAAAAAAGCCTTAGGAATGTTCATGGGTGTCACAATGGAAATGGAAAGGGTTCTAAGTGTGAAAAAGGGGAATGTCTTAACATTACCCTCAACTTGAATAAGCTATAGTTTCATCACCGCTTATCCGAATTGCGTGATTCTTAAATTTTTAGAAATGTATTGGAACCCTCTTTGAGGTTTATGTTTATCATTTTTTTAGATTTTTAATCGGGCTTGAGTTAAAAGTAGGATTTTAGAAGTCGGATTTGCTGCACATTTGGGCTATTGAATTCGATTTTCGACAAGTCAGCTTTAAGGGCAATTTGGTCCATGAATAAAGAAAAATTAGAAATTTTGCAAAACATCAAAGTTGTTTCTCTTCAAATGTCGAGTTAAACGCAAGTGGAATTGTCAAAATCCGATAAGCGAGTCAAAAGTCATGGCCAAAATACCAAAATAGGAAAATCTGGAAACTTTCAACCAATGTTACGATCGTTCGTAAAAACCTACGAATGATCGTAGAAGTGCTACGAACGTTCGTAGAAAGCCTACGAATGATCGTAGAGTCCCAAAAATCCTGTAAACTCACTGTCAAGTCTATGATTGATCGTAGGAAGCCTACGAACGACCGTAGACACGCGACCTAGTTTTTTGTGCGGGATTTTGAGGGTTTCTATCATCTTGGGCCTATAAATAGGGATCAAAATAGAGGGTTTTGGGATACCCTAAACCTAAATAGAGACCTTGGGAGAGAAAAGAAGAAGACTAAGAATTTACAAGAGAGGGTTCTCGTTCTTGAATTAGATCATCCTCAAATCCAAGGCTTGGCACGCGAGGAGCACCTCCTCCAAGCTTGACAGCGACTCTATTCACGGATTTTGAGGGCTTTCCCTCATCTATTGAAGGTTGGTACCCCTATTTTCCAACTTGTCACGTTTTCTTCACTTTATTGTTATATTTCCTCAATTTATTTCTTTTCCCTAAATTGTTACATGCTATGAGATGAATTTCGTGAATGGATGGTTTGGATTGGGCGAGATGGATGTCATGGATGTTGTGGTGTGATGAAAACAAATGGAAATGGCATTGTACACATAATGAACATACTTGATATGTTGGATGAAATGATTGTTACTCGTTTTCTAGAAATGCATGATTATAGATTTACTTGTTTTAAAATTAAATGTTTGCCTTGAATGAATGTGAGCATGTCATGTTTATTAAATTTCATGTGTTAATCGTACACGATCTCACGAGCATGACATGTATGTAGGGTTTACGTTTTAAAGCATGAACACCGGATTTTGATTTCAAGAAAACAATAATAAAATGACTCGATTCATGAACATCATGACAAGGCCAAACGTAAGGATTGGTAAAAAGGTAGGGCATACCCTCGGGTATGTCTTACCTTATTTTTCACAAGGACAAGCAAGATGTTAGTGTGCCTTTCAAGCATGCATGTTTCCATGAAGGGTGCTTACATCTGACTTTAAGTTGCTTCTATTGTATTTTCGCTGAAGGAAGTTTATACTTCCGACTTCAAATAGTTTGACATGTTTCGCTGAATGGAGTTTACACTCCCGACTTTAAGTCGTTCAAGGGCACTAACATCCCTAGCATGCATGACAAGCAAGCACGGTTAATTTCAAGTAAGCAAGCAAGCATGTGCATACTCATGTCATGACAAGCATACATGAATTTGCATCCGCATTTATGCACATGTGCATACTCATGTCATGACAAGCATACATGCAAGTTTTCACACGTACAAGAACAAGACATGACAAGATAAGTCTTCACAAGCACGAAAACAAGTTTAAAATTTAAGAAACAAGTCAAGACAAGAATATAATGAATTGCCGAGGTTTTACCGTTCATGATTCAAGCATGCATGAATATCTACTACTTATTGTTTTATTATTGTTGTTAATCTGCTTATTATTATTATATACTGCTCTATGACTTATTGGTTAGTAGCAGGTACCCGCTGAATGTTTCAATACTCAGTCATACATTTGATGTCGGTAGGTACTAATGGAGCGACTGCTCCTTTTGATATATGTGCTCTCGGTCCATAGGAAGAAGATGAGGTTCCAGCTGGCGAGCCTCATAATGAGGATGAGGAGAAATGACCCTATCTAAATTATGTCTTGGGCACATTGAGATTTTGCAATTGAGAGATACTTGTAAATTTTGCGGTGGGCATGTCCATCCTGTCTTTTGGATGTTGTACATAACTTGAGATACTTGTTTAAATATATATGAAATAAGTATTTTGCTTTCGCTATTGCATGTTCTGACTCTCTTTTGTAGGATGGTTTATCAAATCATGTAAAGTCTCATCCAAGATTCACTTAACTCCTAGGGTGAGTTTTGGGGTGTGACAGTTACCCAAATAACGGAAAGCTAATACACTAAAAATATGTGTATTAGTTAACACTACAGAAGAACTTCCTATCTTCAACCTACATTTTAACAGATAAAAATGCAAACCGTTTTCCTCCATTAGACCACAATTTCTTCGACAATGAACAATTGATAGCCTGGAAAAAAGACGAACCTTGAGAATAAACCCACGACTTGCAAGGAACCTTGTTTGTCGACGATAACACCTCCAACACCGTGGAACGTTTTCTGTTGAAATGGTTCCAATACTATATATTCTTAGTCGCTTTTTGTAACAGACTACAAAGGTTTTAACCACCTCTTCTCCCACAGTGCTCATCAACTCATTAGTCGTCATATTTCCCTCCGGCGGTCGCCGATCTATGACCATGATTCCAGGGATAGACCTACGTCAACAAAACGTCATTTCAAGCATGTCTACTGTGAATGTCTGTGAGTGAAACAAACATGAAGTAAAACTGTAGGTTCACAACCCACACTCACTGCACATTTGTTTATTACTATGGCAAGACTTGTTTTGGATGAATGGCCTAGAACACCATTTGGATGATAATTTCTTGGTGACTTCTAGAAATCAACATAAAACTAGGACTCCATGGAGAAATTGGCATTCCTTGTGTTTATAAGATTTCAAATCGGGAAAATAAAGATGCTTAATTGCTGCATCCTGAAATCCTCCAAGACCTCCTCACCTTGGTGAGGCAACGAACCAGAAGGGCAATCTCTTTTGTTCTTCTTTGCAGGAATTTTGGATCAACAATCCGGTAATCGGCAACTAAATTTGTCTTAAAATTGTTGTTCAAAGGTTACCTGTAAATGCTTATTTTAAAGAAATGTAGGCTCATAAAACTCGAACAATACAACAACTTCTATTCCATAATTTCCTGCACTTGAAAATTGGTCAGAAACTTTGACATTTCATGTGAAGTGAGGCGTGGATCACGTTGCTCTCTTTAAGATAATTCACGCCCCCACATATGCACTGCGTTATTGGTCACGATGCCTTCAGGATACAACAACTCCGTACAAATCTATTCTTAATTATAAGTGTGCACAACTTATAATCGCACACCTTATTCTATTGCTTACCCAACAATCTTTAATTCTCAAAAACAATAAAACAAAATAGTAGACAAATCATTTTATAATATTCTCACTCCCATTAGAAGGGAAAATACATAATATATATAGAAAACTAATTAGGTTTTTGGAATTCTAAAATTATCACACTAATGACTAATAATTGTGACAATAAAGCTTTTGAACGTTTCCCATCATTAAAGCCTTAAAAGATTATAATAAAATTAAATAAATTAATATTTAATTTCTTTTATTTAATTAATTTTGAATCACAATTAAAAGGTACAACAATCCACACCACCACCACACTAAACCACCCACCACCACTACTACACACCACCGCCACCACGCCACCATCACTCACTACCACATCACACCCACCACCAGCACCC
Source organism: Tetracentron sinense (assembly GCA_015143295.1). Taxonomy (NCBI): domain Eukaryota; kingdom Viridiplantae; phylum Streptophyta; class Magnoliopsida; order Trochodendrales; family Trochodendraceae; genus Tetracentron; species Tetracentron sinense. The sequence goes on along the minus strand of CM026558.1, from coordinate 40,204,213 downwards.
TCCGCTACCACCTTCAGGAATTGAAATTATTTAATCATATTTACCAAACACTTTATTTTGTTTTTTTGTTTTGAAAAAAAACAAGCAACAGTTAGTAACGCCAAACGTGTTTGATCCTGCTTTAAAAAATTGAAAATAGAAATTTGTTTCCAAATTTTAAAATTAGAAAATAAAAACAAAAAAACGTAAGTGTATCCAAACGTCCCCTAAATATGCAAAAACCTAATTTTTGTTTTTAAAAATCTCTTGGGCCCTTATGCAACTTTAAGCCAATCCTTAGGGTGTGTTCGTTTGGGGTGTAAACGAGTGAAAGAAAGTGAAGTAAAAGAAAATGAAAGAAAGAGAAAGTGAGTTTTCCCTTGTATGCTTGGTTTGAAAGAAAAGTGGTGGGAGAAAGTATATTATTTTCAAATATACCCATTGTTCACATTTACAAAATCCTTTCGATAAAAGGGTAGAATTGGAATAACAATTAGTTTTTTTTCACTTTCTCTTTCTATTTCACCAAAAAGTTGGAATATGAAATGGTTGTAAGTGCAAGAAAATCTGGCAATATAGACCCCGTTTGGTTGCACTTCCGTTTTCTATTTTTAAAAACAAAAATTTGGACTGTTTGGTAAACATGTTTCTGTTGTTTTAAAAAATTAATAGTAAAATTTATGTTACCTCTATTTTTAGAAACAAAAAACAAAAACAAAACCACTATGCACCACACTCTAACACTATCACTACTCCACCACCACCAACACAACCACCCACCACCCAACCACCACCACCACCACCACCACCACCACTCCACACTCACCACAACCACCACCACTCACCACCACCACACCACCACAACCACTCCACCACCAACGCCACTCAACCATCACCATCACCACCACCACCACCCCACCCCACCACTACTCACCACTCACCACCATCACCACCACCCCACCACCACTCACTACCACTCACCACCACCCATCACCCCCACTCCATCACCCACCACTACCACCACCCCACCACCACTCGCTACCACTCACCACCACCACCACTCACCACCACCACCACCACCACAACCACTCCACCACCAACACCACTCAACCACCACCACCACCCCACCACCACTCACTACCACTCACCACCACCACAACCACTCCACCACCAACACCACTCAACCACCACCACCACCACCACTCACCACTACTCACCACCACTATGGATTAGAATTACTTACTCATTATTATATTCATCATATTTCTCAAACGAGTTTTTTTGTTTTTAATTTTTTAAAACAAGTAACAATTAGTAATGGCAAACATATTTTCTATTTAAAAAATTTGAAAACAAAAACTGATTTCAGTTTTTAAAAACAGAAAAACGAAAGTATATCCAAACGGCCCATAGAGAATCATGATTCTTTAGAAAGTGAATGTTTGTTGCAAAGCGAACATGGGGTAAGTGTCTGAGGGATAAATATCCCGATCCGCTCCGAATCCGTATCCGGTCAATCGATTTTTATCCGAATAGGTATCCCGTGGATCGGATTCGGATAGTTATTAGGGTATCCGTTTATAAAAGGAGCGGATACGGATAGGGATGGGGATAGTGATAGTGGTCGGTCCGCTCCGCCAAAATATCGGAACCGGTTAACTTGGTAGATAGGTTTGGAATACCCAATCTACCCCCTAATAATTTTAAAGGGCTACCAGGTTTTAGGTGTAAATCTTCAACTATAGGAGGGTAAATATGTAATTTGGAACCCTTTATAAAACAAAAAAAACAAACCCGCAACTTAATTTCTTCTTCAGTTCTTCTCGCCTCTAGCCACAGCATCCTCAGGCAGCCTCCAGCCATAGCTTCTTTCTCTTCGAAGCTCGGTATCTCCGGCCAGCTTGTTTCAGGTGGTAAGTGGTAACAGCCCTCAATTTCTCTCTCTCTCTTTTTTTTTTTTTTTTCTTATCTCTCTTTCTTTGGTTCTTAGATGTTTTCTTTTGTTCTTAGCCCTTAGGGTTTCTGGTAAGAAGGGGAGAGAGATATCTCTCCATCATCGTCCGGTGGTGACAACATCCATGCTCACGCCAGATCTGTGAATCTTCCTCAATATCTCAGGTAATTTCATATTTACCTGTTTTTCTGTTTTAGATCTGTGTTGTAGTTTCTTCTGAGTTTGATTTTCCCTTTATCATGTTCACGTTCTTCTCTTCTATTTACCCACAACATCCTCAGGCAGCTCTTATCATGCGCATCACCCTCTTTTCTCTATCTGGGTATTTTAGATCTGTGCTTAAATGATCTGGGATACTGGTTTTTATGGCCTTTTTCATAGTAATTCGTTTGGAAAGTCAGTTTCTAGAAATGGGTTTATTTCAAAATGTTGGGTGTTTAAACATGCTCTGTGGGAGTTTATTTTTAAGATTTAGTTGAAATGATTTTATTTTTTCTAAGTTTTGGATGTGTGATTCTTCTTAAATGCCTAAAAGTATGGTTTTTAGGTTTATTTTTTAATGAATTTGTCTGAAAGATTAGATTTTGTTGATGGGTTTCTTCTGAAATCGTGAAAGGGTCTTTTCTTTTGAGAAAAGCATGCATGGGTGTTATAAAGAAGATGGTGTGATAGCTAGGGTTTCCCCATGTTAAGGTTTATTTTGAGAGAAAAAAATGGCTTCTTTTTTGGTTTTCCTTTTCTCTTTAAATCTGATTATTAGCCCTGTTTCTTTTCTTTTTTTTTTTCCTACTTTTTTCCTCTTCATTTAGTATTCCTTTTTTCTCCCCCTTGCTTGGCAGGGAGCCAGAGAGGGAGGAGAGCTTCTGTTTGTTAAGAAAAAAAAATTATTCTCTTAATTTTGTTTGGAAAGAGCAGCAAACATGTGATATTTTGATCTAAAAATCTTTATATTCTTATTTTGTTCAAAACAGAGAAATGAATGCCTATTTTTCTTTGGGCAGACCCCAGCTTGCATTAGGGTTCCAAAGAAGCATTGAACATGTAAGCATCTCTCTCAATTGAACTTGAGATTTGCTTTTAGGTTTATCAGCTCAGATGCGAGGAGCCGAGCTCAAATCTTACTGTTATTGCTATTGAAGTTATCTTTCAAATTCTCCAAGTTTTGAAATCTGTGGTTCATCTCCTTCGTCTTTTTCTTTTTCTTGACACAAGTTTCATTAATCGCTCACGAACAGGAAGCAACAGCAAGAACTGGTGCTTATATCCTTGTGCTCTACTTACGAATAACCACATGTGGATTTATTCACTACATTCGATTTGATGGATGATGATCACCAAATTCATTAGCGGTAATAGTTTTAAGCTCTTGATTGCTTGTTGCTCATGGACAGATCACAGATTAGGTCAATCTAATGGTGGACTATGTAAGATTTATCATATATGTTTATTTTTTTCATGTGTTCTTCAAGTGGTCAAATCAAGGACTATTTTTAATATTAATTTTCCTCTTTTCTACTTTTCGTTATGTGCCTTTGGAGTATATCTGCAATTATTATTATTGTTTAATCTCTCATCTGTTTATGATGATTTCAGGTTTGCGGTTCGACACTTGAAGATACAATATCCAATAGAGATACTTAAATTGGAGAGAAAAAGAAGATTGTGCTTTGTCATTGCTCTTCTAGTTACTTCGGTTGTACTTGCGATGGACATGGACTTGTCTGAATCGAGGCTGGAGCAAAGTGATGAAATTAAAACTGTTCATGACTCTTCTAAGGGAGAAATCAGAGACGAAGGAGCATTTGATGATCACATAGAAAATGGAATGGAAAAATCGAGAGAGTCGAGCAAGCATCGAGGGAAGGATAGGAAGAAGAGCCGAAGAGAAGAGAAGGATCATGGAAGTAAAGACCGAGAACGATCAAGGACTAGTGATGTTTCTAAGGGCAGGGAGAAAGAGGTTAAAGATTCGGAAAAAGATCGAATTTCAAGTGGAGAAAGAAGGAAGGAAGACAAAGAGGAGCGTGAGAAGGATAGGAGCAAGGATAAGGTTAGGGATAAAGATTATGACCGGGATAAGTACAAGGATAAGGAGCGTGAAAGGGATAAAGATCGGAAAGATAGGGGAAAGGACAAAGACCATGAGAGGGAGAGAGAAACAGAGAAAGAACATGACCGAGGACGAGAGAGGGAGAGGGGAAAGGAGGACAGGGACAAGGACAAAGAAAGAGAAAAGGAAAGAGATAAGGCAAAGGATAGGGAAAGGGAAAAGGAAAGAGATAAACATAGGGATAGGGAAAAAGAAAAGGATAGAGACCGAGATAAACTAGAGAGGGAGAAGGGTAAGGGGAAAAGTAGGGAGAAGGAGAGGGAGACTGATCGTGATAAAGAGAGGTCTAGAGATCGAGAAAGAGATAAAGTGAATGGGAGAAGCCGTGATGAAGGCCATGAACGAGTTAAGGATGAGAAGTTAAAAGTAGATGGTGGTGAGGATAGGGATTCAATCAAGCAAGGGAAGGGAATTCAACACGATGAGGGTAATAGTACTACTATTGGGCATAAACAAAAGACCAAAGGGGAATCAGATGGATCACATCCATCAACATCAGTGCTCGAGGAGCGCATATTAAAGTAAGTAATTTGCCAGTAATGGTTCCTTGATGCCATGTCTTTTTACTTGTTAAATCAATGTTATTAATATTGGAACTCTAACCACACATCATTCAAACTTTATACACCACCTCTGTCATAGTGTCATGTGATGTATCAAAATTTTATTAGCTACTCTCTTTAGGTTATGTTGCACATGCAACATTTTGGAAACCATAGAAAAATATTCCTGATTTTTGTGACGTGTCTTTATTAAGAGACATTATCTTTTAGTAAGTTATTTTTCTCATGTTTAATAAACATCGTTTTTATCTTCTAAAAAGTTTAAATAAAAAGAAGACTACAAAGCTAAGAAAAAAAAAATTCCTTACATACAAATATTTTCTATTTACCTTTGGGCAATGGACTGGCAATCTCATTAGCGTTAGTAAGAAATTGCTAAAGATGAAATCTATGTTAAAACATAAATTTTGAACTTTGTTGATTAGGTTTTACGCTTGCATCAATACAATATTCAGCTACCTATTAAAAATAAAATAAAATAAAATAATGTTTGACAAAAGACTAGCATACTTTGAGTCTCTCATTGAGGAGGCAACCGTACACGGTCAAGACTTGTAATAAAGCTTTGATGTCCACCTTGTTATAGTCTTATAGCCTCTCTTCAATCATCCTAGATAAAACATGCAAAATGTTGCCATCCGTATCTCTGAAGCTCTACCTACACTTCTCAGATTGGGTTTTGCGATGAGATTCCATCAAAATAAAAGTTTATCCATCCACCCCTGACTTTCTTAAGGAGGGTTTCCTTTGTTATTCTTACACTGTTATTTGTATTTCTTAATTTTTTGCTAAAAGCACTCATAGATCTGTTGCTTAAATTTGACAGAATTCACAGTATATGCACCCACCCAGCAACCGTCTTCTGAGTAGACACCACGATGATAGCCTCTATCAGTTACAGTTTATCATTGAGCGCTCTCTTGTTCCTTTCTACATAGAGGCCTAATAACAAATGGCAAAGGGAAGAATGTAGTGAAGTACCTTGCTTTTACCTCAAGAAGGCATACTTAGCCAACCAGCTTGTAGTCCAAGTGTTCAACACCCACTCTAGAATGTACACACTCTATTCAAGAAGAAAGAGAAATTGCATTAGAATATATATAAAAATGTTTATATATTAAAAAAAATGGGGAAAAAATGCAGGCAAGAAAAGTAAATGCAAATGCAAGGAATAAAAGTAAACGTCTGATCCACCAAAAAGAGGCAAAAGAAGCCTGAAATAAGCAAACTGGAAAATACAGAGAGACGAGAGATAAGCCCAGGACAAAAACTATGGAGGGACCAAATTGAAATAGGATATCTATACACTTAAGGGCGGAGCCGGGATTTTCTTTTTTTTGGGGGGGGGGGGGGGGGGGGGGCTAACAATGGTTGGTTGATAATGTTAGTAAATATTAATAATGGGTTTGTGAAAAATAATGAGGCGGATACGAAATATTCTTGGTCTAGCGGGGGTTGTGGTTTGGGGAAATAGCCCCCGATTTTTTTTTGAGGTCTAAGTTCATTGGTCATCTTGCCTGTTTGCATCCGTTTGTACAAAATCTATATTTTTTTTAAGTTAGGGGGCAACTGCTTCCCTTGCGTATGGCTATGACCTCTAAATGATATAGTTAGTATAAAACTTAGATTTTTTTCCAAAAGTCCAGGAAGGGGGCTGCCCTCTTAAATGAAATAATATAATATACTTTTTTTTTCCAATTTTTTTTTTTTTAGGGGGGGGGGGGGGGTATTGCCCCTGGCTCCGCCCCTAGAGTGTTACATTTTTTTTGTTCCAAAAGTTCAGGGGGACTACAGCTCCCCTTGGCCCCATGTGGCTCAGCCCTGTATAGACTCCCTCCCTCGCGAACATATCAGCAGCCATATTTATGGATCTCAGGACGCATGAAAACGAGATATTCTTATGAGATACAAGGTCGTAATCTCCCTAATGATGGGCACATATCCAAGGGCCTGGGGCAAATCTGTGGGCAGTGGCATTTCTTGAGTCTCCTTCCATAATGATGGGAGGAAGGTCGAGAAAAACCATTAGAAATAGTGATTGTTGCAATGATTAAATCTCACCATGGTTGGAGGTGGCAACCAAGGTGGTTAAGTCGTAAAATCGTTTTAGGACTGATTCAATTCAAAACGGGATTCAAACTGTAGATCATAAGATTCAATCCGTTTTTTTTGAAATTGTTAAAAATAATTACAAAAATACTTAATAAATCAGAAAATGGAATGGACATTTCATTTCATTCAATACTATGCACTATACAAAACGCGAATGAATTCCATATAATGAAACATAACTCCCAATATCATCAAAGATCAACAAATTAAACTCATATAATCATGTTGTATGAGATCAAGTATCAAAAGACTTGTACAATTAAAAAGACTAATAAAATAAACTATCAAGTTCTCCCAGAATCCTCTCCAACTCTATCATCTTTCTTCTTCATACATTTTTTTTTCTTTTTTTCACAATAACAAAGAGAAAACCCAAATGAGGGTTTTTGACTTTTCAATCGTGTGTTTGCTTCCGTAAGAGGTTGTTGTGTACGTGAATGCCAGGTTTGGAATGTCCGTAACATGGGTTTTTCCGTTTCTTCTCTTCTTAAAAGACATAAAGTACCTTTAGAAAATTGAAATAATAAAACATATTTAAAAATACATTTTTAAGCAATAGTTCGTGACATGAGTTTCGTGCTCGAATCGCATGAATCGTATGATTTGAATCGCAAATCACAATTTGAATCGCAAATCGAATATGATTTACCCAATTAAGTTTTTCACATGTGATTTGAATTGTTTTGCCTGCGATTCAATTTAAATCGTAGCATTTGAATCACAAATCGTAAGAATTTAACAACGATGATGGCAACCCCAATCAGGACCACATAGCGGAGAAGAGAATTCTCCTCACACCCTCTAATATTACCCACATCAGCTGGGCCCTAGTTGCCCAAGGAACTCTAGTCGAAATTAAAATTAAGAGCCATGGGGGAGTGGTCCAGCTCCCACAGTTGAAAAATAAGTGGGCAAAGACATGGCGACCGATCTCCAATGTTTGATAATATCGCAAGTCACAACTGCTCACTCCTTTGAAAAGAGAAGAGGGAGAAACCCATGATGCACTCGAGCTTCGACTTTATCAATCAAAACTGAGTGGCTGAAATTGACGCCGATGGAGATCCTATAAGGCTATAATTCCTTTCAAAATTGAGTGGCTGAGACTGACGCCGATGGAGATCTAATAATTCCTTTCATTCCATATCGACCATAAGATACTAGAGAGACATTTCCACATGATGTTGTCTCTTTCTCCCCCCGAATTGCCTTCCATTGCAATAAGTCAATAATAAAACCCAAACAACAAGAGGGAAGACCCAACATATTGTAGCCAGAGAGAGAAAAGAGTACTAGATCCTCAAGCTATGCTATAGTGAATAAAAGGATGACAACTCATTATTCTGTTGCTACTGCACATCAAACAAATATGGGTAGAATGACAGCTCTTTTTCCTTCTCCGTGGAATTAATGATGAACGAAAAGGTCTTTATTCGGGTTTATGGCGCCCTTACCCATAATGCAATGAGTTCCCTCTTACTTTGAGCCTCACATGATGCATCTATTACGGTAAATAAGCAATTGAATGAACTAGTCAATGATATAGTACAAAAGGATTTCACAAGAGAATTGAACTCAAAGATAAGAAAACAACATAAGACTAAATCCTAGGAAAGCAAAAAACACATAAATACTGAAAGCAATGGAACATTTTGCTATCAGCTCCGTTTATTAATGAGTTCCTTCTTGCTTCGAGCCTTCAAAGGAAAAAGAGAGATTGGATGGCAATTAGAAAGGCCATAGTTAGCTACTATTGTAGATAAAGATTATAAAGTGAAACCAAACATACTCAATTTTTATTATTAATCCCTTGATGTTTTCTAATAATGAAGAAACCCTATAGAGTGTTTACCTCAAATCTTTAAACACGTGCATATAAAATCTCTTTTTTGTTATGGAGTTCTTTAGTTTCCTTATGTACTCTCCTTTTAAATTGTTAGAATATATATATATTAATTAATTTAATTCTTTCCATTACCGACGAAAAAGTAAAAGAATAGGGATTTTTTCCCGTAAAATTTTCTTTAATAGGAAAATAAGTGTTTCATGAGTGGTTGCTTGCCTAGGCTCTGAACCAAATGCCAAGGGCGGCGTATGTGCTTTTCTTGGGTGACTAGCCTACATTGTTTGGTCAAAAATCAAGTTAGCGGGATTTTTTAATTACTTTTCCCAGTAAGTTGTCAACTAGGAGAGTTTCTCTAGGTTTATGAGTCTTGCAATTTATGTTAGAATCAAATAATAATTAAGAACTCTATAAGTAAGTGCATAGTTACCAAGTCGGGGTTCGGAGATTAGTCGTCTAGGGAAAAGTTTGGAAAAAAATCGATATGAGCTTTGTCTGTACCTGCATTTCTTATGTTTTTAATTATATCTCTTTTGATTATCGATCAAATAAAAAAGTTTGGAATAAATCTGCAAATTTTGGAAATAAATTTGAAAAATGTTGGGCAAGATATGAAAAATATAACACAAGTTTACTAATTATGAAAATTATAAACAAATATATTTCATATGGTAGATATTTATTTAGAACTTTTTCAAAAACTCGTGTTTAATCCGCGACTTTTTGAAAAAGTCACTATTTTTCCAAAAGTTGGTAATACTTCATGAAGTAATTGTACGACGAAAAAGCCAGGTATTATTCAGGGTTTTTTGGAAAAATCAGAGAACTTTGTAACTATGAGCAAGTGTAATTACATTTTGTGAGATATCGTGATTTCTAATTCTTTGCGAAGTAGTGATTACAGGCAACATGTTTTAGGCCCTGGACTGCATCAGCAGCTAGGATGGTTGACCCAGACCTCGGAGGCATGTTGCAAACTGGCCAACAGTGTCCCAACTTGTCTGACATGCACCTGCTCAACCCAAGCTGTTTGGTGCAAACCAGCAGGTTCTGTGTGTTTTCAATGGACTATCAAATAATGGCCATCCAGTTGATTGTTTTCTTGTACTTCCTGACCAGCATGGCAGAAACACATGAAACGAGAACAATAAATTAAATACATTGAGAGTAGGGATTTATAAAGGCCATCTTAAGTTGTATGACTTCTCCTTGAGTGAGGCTCTGTTGCCTGTTATTGATTGAGGAGTGATGTGTGAGCGGATATCACCTCCACTGTCCAGCTTGATGACTCCAAATTTTGAAACCCTTATGACTGCTGAATTAGTTCACAACTTTGGTTAATCTGCTCCTTTACCCCATGGAATCCATTGAAAACCCAACATTGAAACGAATTAGAGATGATTGCTTAACCTTGTAACTATCCAGAAAGATCAATAATACACACTCTTTGTTTTATGACTTGAGATGATTGTGTTATTACGAGTCAAGCAACTAGGGTTCGGTGACTAAAACATTGACTTTACTCGGTAGATCAGGGTTGGATAGGTGGGTTTAGGTTTGAAAGACACTATTCTTATACTTCTTACTGTTGAAGCAGTTTTCTTATTTCATTCAAGGTATTAAACTTCGGTTTCGGTATAAACTTTGGTCGCTAAGGAAGTTGACTCAATTCGTGGAAGTTTAAGGAAGTTCAAGGAAATTATGTAAAAATTAAAGAAGTTTAGGAAACTTTAAGGAAACATTGGAATTTGAATATGAAACTTTAGATATTCAATACTTAAGTATAAACACATATATAATTCATTATATTACTGGATGCAAGCATGTAGAGTATCAAATATGAGAATCATGTCAAGTGACATGCGTTGTCTGATTGTCTGTGTTGTAATTTTTTCTTGATATTTCTCTATATTGTTAATTGTTTTTAACAGTTGGTTAAGATTCATTAACCCTTAGGGTTAAAGAATTTAACCTTGGTTTTTAGGAAAAAATTTAAAAGAATTAACCATATGGGTTAAAACTTATTAGCCATAGTTGAAGGGCAATTAAAGGGGCTTTTTGAGGTTATGAAATATCTTAAGGGCATCCTTTAACTGTGGGTAAGATTCATTAACCTTTAGGGTTAAAGCATCTAACCTTAATTTTTAGAATTTTTTTCAAAAAAAAGTTGACCATAAGGGTTAAAACATGTTAACCATAATTCAAGGGCAGTGTTAAAGGGGATTTTGTGAGGTTATGAGATATCTTAAGGGCATCTTTTAACTGTGGTTAAGATTCAATAACCCCTTAGGGTTAAAGCATCTAACCTTAATTTTAAAAAAAAGTTAACCATAGGAGTTAAAACTTGTTAACCATAGTTTAAGGCCAATTAAAGGGGCCTTATGAGGTTATGAAATATCCTAAGGGCATGATAGTCATTTTAATATTGAATTCATAAAATTATGATTTACAATAAAAATAATGCTAAGAACACTCTCTTTTAAGACTCACGTGTCTTTATTTTGTAGAAAATGAGTTTAAGAGCGAGTGACTTTAGCATTACTCATGTAACTTTGTTAAAAGGGTTTCTTCCCTCATTTCACGAGACCAAGCTCCAAGCTCCAGTGCTTGACGAAGCCCCGGTGCTTGACGACTACGAGAGACAAAGCTCCTGAGCTCGACGACTGTGAGAGACCAATTTCTAGAGCTCGACGAGAGAAAGGGGACTTCGGTGGACTTCCACCCTACTCTTCGTTGGACCAACAAACCCTTCTATCTTAGGGTTTCTGCGATCGACAATAGCAAGGGTGGTCACAGGTATGTACCCTACTCCTTTCTGTCAAAATTCTTTTTTTCTCTTCTCTATTAGAGATTGATTGTCATGGAGGATGATTTCAGCCCCATTGAGATTCTTGATTTTTAAAGAAAAGTGAATTGATTGATTTTTTTTGGTTAGTAGGGACTGATTTCGGTCTATGGGAATCACAAATTTTTTTATTAAGTTTCTGTGGACTTCCCTGTACTTCCACCGAAGTTCAGTATTTTTTTAATTAAAATTTTCCGTTTCGATCGAAGTCTACCGAAGTTAACCGAAGTGCATCATGAATTTTAGATTTTTTAATTTACATGTTGATTTTGCTTCGGTCACCACCGAAGTCGACTCAATTCGGCCGAAGTGTACCGCATTGAGTCGAATTTAACACCTTTATTTCACTAACCTTGTAATTTCCTTTCGTTCTACTATTGTGGCCCTTTGCCAACCTAGTTTGGCCCTATGGTTCATCTGTGTTGGCCTGACTCACTCCCTTGGATTGTTCGTGCTGTGGATCAGGATATAAAATACTTTTTTTTTAATCGGTGAGGATATAAAATACTTGTTCCATACATAGAACAAGACTAATGCTCTCTTCGCTTTCCTTAATTTTTTTAGAGTTCTTTCTTATATCGGCTTTTGATGTTAGAACAAGTTCTTCCGAGGCTTGATTTTATAATGATTACTCGACATGGCCATAACCGTGGACGAAGACTAACTAAAATGGATAGCACAACCATAGTCACCAAATACGGGTACGGGTATTAAACGGCAATGATACGTTCGGGAAGTACGGGTTTTAAACGGTAAAACACGGGAAAAGTACGGGGAATTAAAAAATAATAATTAAAAATTAAAATATATATATAAACATAATACTGATCATGAATCATTTAAAAGCATCATTCATTTAAAGATTTCCTTAATATTAAGCATCAAAAGAAGAATTCAAATTCAACAGTCATTGATCACCATTTATCATTCATGATTCCAAAAAAGTATAGAGTACAAAAAATCATCATCCTCCAAAGTCTCAACTACGAAGTCACCATCCACCTTTCAAGAAAAAAATTACAATAATAAAATCATTCATCAACATTCTAATCCGGAAAAGTCGTATCATCTAATGCAATCGGATTCCTAATGAGTTCAAAATAGGTGTCATCATCTTCACTATTTTCATCTTCTATTTCTTCTTCACTTGACTCTTCATCTTCTAAGTCAACTTCAAGTATCTCCGGGAATGCCAAGAGATTATCAAGTTCAATTGGTCTCGAATCAATTGCTTCTTTAGCTTTACTCGTCTTCATGAAGTGCAAGTTCATTCGTATAAAGACCAAATCATGCAATTTCTTAGGCTCCAATTTATTCCTCTTCTTAGAATGAGCGGCATCAAATGCACTCCAATTTCTTTCATATGCAGAAGCGCTGCATGGTTGACTTTGTAATTTGATTGCCAACTTTTGAAGGATCGGAACCTCGGAGCCCCATATCTCCCACCAACATCCTAGCACAAATATAAATTCGATGATTCAATTTGTTAACTATAAATGTTAAAAAACTACTTAGAACTTTAAGAGTGAGCGAGTGACCATTCAATTTACTATACTTACTTGGATGAGATATCAGAAGGCCACCAATTGCCATTTGGGAGAAGATTTTAGTGGACTTTGTATGGTAAAGAAAGATTTCCTCACTGAAAGCTCTTCGATCATGTTCATTAAAAAGCATCCTGTCCGTGACATTCTCAAGCCCCATTTTCACTTCTTTGCCCATCTTCACCAAACCCGCATGATACAAATGAGGATTAAGGAATACAGAAATTGCATGCAAGGGTGAATGTAAAGTGTTGTTCCACCTCCTATCAATGATCTCCCAAAGAGGCATGTACTTCGAAATTTCACTTTTAAATAAGACTTTGATGCCCTCTTTTGCTCTGTCCATGCTCTCATAAAGATATCCCATTGTGGAGCCATCACCATCTACCATCCTCAATACTTTGACAAGGGGCTCAACCATTTGTATAATCTCTTTTCCCCTCTCCCAAAAGTGAGTCCCTTGTATGGTGCATGTAATTATGACTCCTTCATCTGACTTACTTTGAGGTAAAGCTCTCCATGCAGCACAAGCAACCATAAACCTTAAAGCATTTTCCTCTTTTAATATAGATTGCAAACACAAGAATTTTGTTGCAAATCTAGTTGCACCCGGCCTTTTAAGTTCTTTTCCTCCAGTGTGCTTCCTCAACAAATCCAATACATGTTGATACTTGAATAGGAATTTAACTATACTACTTGCACTCTCCAAAATAGGCTTCACATGAGAAAGCTTATCAATGTCCTCTAATATGAGATCCAGACAGTGAGCTGCACACGAAGTCTTGTAAATGTTGGGAAACCTCTCTTCAATTATTATTCCCGCCGAAGTGTAGTTCGAAGCATTATCTGATTTAAATTGAATTACATTCTCCGACCCTACATCTTCAATTCCAGATGTAATGAATTCTGCAATATATTTGGCATCTTTCTTCTTCCCGACTGTGCATTCGCTTTTTAAGAATATGGTTCCTTTAGGGCACGTCACTATAATGTTTATATGACGCCTTTTCCTTGCATCTGTCCAACAATCGGACATCACTGTGCATCCCGAAAGTTTCCATGACGCTTTGATCTGTTCAATGTATTCATCTGTTCTTTCCGTCAACTGTCCCACTAACTTCGTCCTAAATGTTTCACTACTAGGAGGGATATACCCCGGCCCATGATTAGCTATGGATATTAAAGCCTCTCTGAACTCTTCAGATCGTAAAGCATTGAATGACATGTTGTTTGCAATCATGCCCATTGCCAACTTTAGATCTGCTTTCTCTTTCTCTTTCTTCTTCAAACTTTGAGTAACCTTTGGTTGAAGTTGAATTGCGGTTGATTCCCCACTATCACCAAAAGGTTTTGCTGACCCTTGAGAACTTTCACAAATCCTTGGCTTCTTTGTTTCAAACACACTCATACACTCTTCAGCCATCTGCCAAACATCGTCGGGCACATTCTTACATGGCCTTACATCCCTATTTGACATCTTTGCAAGATGATACTTGGCCTTTGTGATAGTACCCGATATTAATTCCCCACAAAATTTACACTTTAACTTTTTGTCATCAAGCAATTCCACATACTCCCAAAATTTGTCCTTTGGTCTAGGCATCTTGACTTTAAGACTATAACAATTAGCAAGTTTACTACAATGAATGAAAGTAGATACAAATTAAGAAAAGATGACAGAATTTACTGTAGAACTACACAATCATAAGTTTTTCCATCAAGTAATTGCATCATACATTATTGTAATTTATAATTGAAGGAGAACCATAATTATTTAAAGTCTAACATTGATTTTTTTTTGGAACTACAATTGCAGGGCTCTAGCAGAATGCAGAATTTTTAGATGCATTACCTGACAAAGAGAGGTGTGGAGATGATGGGGATGTATCCGGATCCGGAAGATTCTACTAATAGATGATGAAAATTGACAATGTGACTGCATAAGAAAAAAAAATGAATTCATTACCAGAAGAATGTCTTTTATGACAGATGTAGGGGCAAACTTACCCAGCAGAATGTCTTTTAATCGGGATTTTTTATTTTTTCATAATCTTTTATTTTTATTGAGTTCAAAAAAATGTAATATTACAGTACATATTCCAATTTCCAAGTGCATTCCAGCACAGAATATCCCTTTTCTTAGATTATAATAAATCCCAAGTGCTTGATCCTAACATGGGCCCCTCCCTATAATAAATTAGTCAAAAGGAGGGGCTGTGGGGTTTGGTCACTTAAGGCATCTTCTACGGTTTGCAAAGAAGAAGAGACAGAGGTTAATCTCTCCTAGGTAAGGCCGTAAAGATAACAGATGAGAGAAAGAAACCCTCAAAAAAAAAAAAACGAGACGAGACAGATAGAGAGACGAGAGAGAGAGAGAGAGAGAGAGCGAGAGAGTGGGAGACTTACCGTGTCGCCTAGAGTTGCTGGAGAGCCATCAGCCAAGAGGCGAGGGAGCAGCAAGAGAGAGAGGCACCGTGTCGCCTGAGAGTTGCTGGAGAGCAGAGAGGCGAGGGAGCAGCGAGAGAGAGGCACCGTGTCGCCTGAGAGTTGCTGGAGAGGCGAGAGGCGAGGGAGCAACGAGAGAAAGGCGGGAGCAGCGAGAGAGGTGAGAGGTTTGCCCTAAACCCTTTCCCCTCTGTTTTTTTTTTTTTCCCGAACGATACCTTTACCTTTAAATTCGAGTGTTTTTTTTATTTAAAAAAAAAAAACGTTTAAAACGATTTAAAACCTTTAAATTCAAGTGTTTTTTTTAATTTAAAAAAAAAATGTTTAAAACGGTTTAAAATGTTTAATACGCGTTTAAAACGTAAAACGCGTTTTAAACGCGTTTTATCCGTTTAAAACTGCAAACCCGTTTTGAACGCAGTTTTAAACGGTGACCCCCTCCAAACGTTTAAAACGCGTTTTAAACGCGAACTTTGTGACTATGAGCACAACTCCAGAGGCTGACAGAAGTGTTGAAGACTTGTGGGGGAACTATACCATTGATTATGATATGCTCTAAATATCTGAGAATGAGATTACCCCGACAATAAAGTACCAAACACCTTACGGAAACAAGAGAGCTCGTTGTGGATCAGTCTTATTTACCGGGATGTTTTTGGCGGCTTTCACGACCAATGTTGTAACTTTTAAAACCTGCTCAAGATTGATCTAGTCAGGGAGTAGTCCGAGTCATGTAGGTTGGACCTGTGGTTCGATCCTGGTAGACTTGATTGTGATATTGATCTTTTGATGTTATATAATAGATATTATCTTTTGCTCAGCAGTTTAATTTCTGTATTTGTTTGCTGGTTAGATATCATCTTTCGCTCAGCAGTTTAATTTTTGTATTTGATTGTGGCTAGATATCATCTTTTGCTCAGTAGTCTAATTTTGCTGTCTTTGTTTGCTGGTCTTTCAGCTTTGTTAACCGAAGTCTGAAGAAACATGCTACCTAATGTTGTGGATGTATGTAACCTAAATAAATTCTTTTGCGCAGAATGAAAGAAGAAAGATTAAAGAAAAATTCAGAACCAGTTTCCGAGGTTTTATCATGGGTTAGTAAGAGCCGTAAACTCGAGGATAAGATGAATGTTGAAAAGGAGAAAGCCTTGCATCTCTCGAAAGTTTTTGAGGAGCAGGTTAGTTTATCATTCTTTTATTTATTAATTATTTATATTACTTACTTTGGAGTTGATACTATGTTATGTCTTTGAAGTTCAAAATTGATTTTACTTATAGGAAAAAGGTTCGTAATTTGATTTATGATTTGGATTTTTTCAGGACAATATTGATCAAGGCGAAAGTGAAGATGAGGATGCATCTCAGCACACTACTAGTACTGTTTCTTAACTTATTTTATCGTCTTTTATTTGATTTTATTTTCAATGTGCATCCTTTAAGATGCTAAGCTTGCCATAAGCAGTTGAATTTAAGAAGGCAATATGACTTGGATAGCATATGTGTCAGAAGTGAGGTTTTTTTTTAGTTGAGTTTAAAGGCAATATGACTTGGATAACATATATGTTGGAAGTAAAGTTATTATTCTTAATGATTAATGAACAATTGTACATGCACCCATACCTGTTCTGTGGCTCACCAGTTTAAGGATCTGGAATCTAGTTCTGCGAGCTAGGTAATGTGGATAATGAACCTCAGTTTCTTTATATACATTGTCTTAAAGATTATGCCTACATTTTTCCCATTTTAGAAAACTATGAAGATAGTGGCCGTCCAAAAGATTTTGAGTTAGATGTCTAATTGTCTAGGCGGTAATGATAGTATCTTGTACTTAAACAAGTTCAAGAGTAATGGCTCAACTAAGTTTTAGGAGTGGTTGCCATCATTTGGGCAGCTTGATCTTACCGTTTTCTTCTTCTTCTTCTTCTTCTTTTAATATATATTTTATATTTTCTGTTTCTTTTGTACACCTGTGAACAGAAGATCTAGCTGGAGTTAAAGTGCTTCATGGGCTTGATAAAGTAATTGAAGGTGGAGCAGTTGTTTTGACTCTCAAAGATCAGAACATTCTTGCCGATGGCGACATTAACGAAGGTAAATTTCCTTGGAATTTCTTTTGGTATTGTTTTGCAGTCACGGGTTCTCTAAGGTGGGAGGACATTCTATGTAACAGAGGTTGATATGCTTGAAAATGTGGAGATTGGAGAGCAGAAACAGAGAGATGAGGCTTATAAGGCTGCAAAGAAAAAGACTGGGATATATGAAGACAAGTAAGAGTAACATTTTTTTTACGATTGACAAGTAAGAGTAATATTAATATCGATGACCTATCAAATATATGCACTTCAAGTAACTGGTTATTGCTTTTGTTCATTTATTTCCTTTTAGGTTTAGTGATGAGGCTGGTTTGCAAAAGAGAATGCTTCCACAATACGATGATCCAGTCAAAGATGAGGTCAACTTCTTTTTTAGTCTAGGTAGATATATAGATGCATGAAAATTGTGATATTTTTGTTCATATCGCTTATTTCTTTTCAGGGGGTAATTTTGGATGAAAGTGGACGCTTCACTGGTGAAGCAGAGAAGAAGCTAGAAGAGGTATCTCTTAACTCTTCCTCATTTAATATTTTGTTGGGGCAACAAGGATTATCACTAGCCGATTTATCCTGATAAAGGAGTACTTTTTCACTGCCAGTTTCGTAAAAGAATACAGGGTGTTCCCACTAGCAATCTCATTGAAGATCTCAACTCGTCGGGAAAGATCTCATCAGATTACTATACCCATGAAGAAATGCTTCAATTTAAAAAGCCTAAGAAAAAGAAATCCTTGCGGAAGAAAGAGAAACTGGATTTAGATGCCCTTGAAGCAGAAGCCATCTCTGCTGGGTTGGGTGTGGGGGATCTTGGTTCGAGGAGTAATGGAAAGCGGCAGGCTGCCAAGGAAGAGCAAGAGAGAACCGAGGCCGAAAGGAAGAATAATGCATACCAATCAGCTTATGCTAAAGCAGAAGAAGCATCTAAAGCTCTACGACAGGAAAAAACTCTTACCGTTCAATTTGAGAAAGATGAAAATCCTGTTTTCGGAGATGAGGACGACGATCTCTACAAATCATTGGAAAAAGCAAGAAAGTTGGCTCTTAAAAAGCAGAATGACGGAACTACATCTGGTGCTCAGGCGTTTGCGCTCCGAGCTACCACGACTGCTAGCAATCAATCTGGAGAACACCAAAACCCCACATCTGGAGAGTTGCAAGAAAACAAAGTCGTCTTCACGGAGATGGAGGAATTTGTTTGGGGTCTTCAGCTTGATGAAGGTAGTTTTTGTTATTTATTTATTTATTATTTTTTATGTGGAAGAAACCGAACGCACTTTGTGTACACCATAAGGATGATTGTTCAATTGAATGCCAGTAAATGTGGCAGACATGCAGAGTGGGTTCCACCTAGAAGATCCCCTAAGCATAACGTTGACCTCGTCGAATGATTGTAAGAATCCATTCTATTTGCTCTTGTTTGGACTGCTTGACATTTTCCAGCAGTTCAAAAGACCCATGATCAAGGATTAAAAATACGGTTTCAGAGGATGTATCGGTCCCAATCGAAACCTATATGTATCAGTTTTGGACGGTACATATAATTTTTTCTTTTCTTAAAAAAATCAAATTAAATTTTTTAAAAATCAAATGATTTATAGGAACCAAATATAAAATCATGGGAAACGACTCAAAGACAAATTAGCAAACCCCTTTTTATAAAACATACATAACTAGTAAACAATTGGTATCGCCCGTTTCGTATCAGTATAAATATCGTACAGGGGGGCTACGGATACCTATAAATATCGCCTATTTCATATCGGTTTCGGTGATTTTTATTTCCATTCCCGTGATTGGTTGGATAATTACCAGAATCTGATTTGGTCTATTTTAAACTTAGGAGTTATCAGATGTACACTTGAATATTAGCCACCCTTTGGCTTGTGTGCCTCATTGACTGCAATGCTTTTGGTGTACTGCCCTTTGGGTCTACACCACAGGTGTCTTGGCCTTCCTGGTTGCTGTGTTTCTTAGGTCAATAAGGTATTGAACTTTCGCATCTGCTTGAGACTTAAAACAGTTCTTGGGTGACAGAGTAGTTTCTCAAGTTTGTAGTTACAGATTTTCAAGATTCATTTTTTTTTTGACATTCTACAATTCGTTTTGCTTTCTCAGAATCTCATAAGCCTGAGGGTGAAGATGTTTTCATGGATGAAGATGAGGAGCCGAGAACCTCTGACCATGAGAGAAAAGATGAGGCTGGTGGTTGGATGGAGGTCAACAATGCTGGTGATGATGAACAACCTGTTAATGAGGAGAAAGAGGAAATAGTTCCAGATGAGACCATTCATGAAGTTGCTGTTGGGAAAGGATTATCAGGTGCACTTAAGCTGCTCAAGGAGCGAGGAACACTTAAGGAAAGTGTGGAATGGGGTGGCAGAAACATGGACAAGAAAAAGAGCAAACTTGTTGGCATCTATGAAAACGATGGATCGAAGGAGATACGGATCGAAAGGACAGATGAGTTTGGACGGATTGTATGTTTTTCTTCTTTTCTTGATAAATGTCCTCTTTTAATTATAAAGGTGGAGATCGTCATGTGGCCTATAACATAGCTTTATGCGGGGGCACATGAGGGGAGTTGCACTTGACTACCCCCACCTAGGAGCATGGTTTAAAAAAATGCCGAAACCGTTACGTAAAGGTTTCGGTGACCTCCGATACCTGATACTTAACCTTTACCTGTTTATCCCGAAACAAAACCGTAACGCCCGAAACCATTATGTAATGGGCGTTACGCCCGATACGGAAAAGTTTCGGTTGTAGGACTGGGTTCTGAAAATCCCTAAATTCATTCTAAAACCTCATCTTTGCTTCCTTTTTTTTTCTACCTATTCTTAGTACATTTTTTTCCTAAAATCCTTTTGTTTTTTTGTTAATTAACAACTTGATTTAGAGTTTAATTCATAGATTTGAAGGAATGCAAGACATATTCTTTATTTCGGGTATGTTTCAACCCTCGACCCATCTAATTTCCTTATTTCTAAATTTTGAGCTTCATATTGGCTTTAAAAGTATCTTGTTACCCATTTATTATATGTTTTTTTTATTTTTTTATATCTATTGGATTTTTTAAAGCAAAAAAGAAAAAAAAAATACGTAAAGGCCGAAACCGTTACGTAACGGCGTTACGTAAAGGTTTCGGCTGTGTCCGTTACGGTTGCCGAAACCCTTTTTTTAAACCTTGCCTAGGAGATCTCCTTGGATGATCAAAGCATCAGTTCATTGGCCTCGAAGCAGTCTATGTACAGATATACATATTCCATTGGGTCAATTTTTGCAAAGGAGACTTGTGTTGCACTATGGAGTGTGGGGGAAAGTGTGGGTACTTGAATAGATGTATTGAATAATGAACATATAGGAAGTATCTACTATCTAGTATCTACATTATGCTATATAAAAATCTCAAGATATGAAGACTATTTTTGAAACAGTAAAAGAGACTTGAGTGTAATTTTGATGGGGAGCTCCATATGACTTCTTTGTGGTTATCTGGAAGTGGGGCTCACAGTCAAATCAATGGACTCAACCTTGTTCTTCTGACTGGATGCCCCACTCCTACACAAACACAAAAAAGGGAGCTCTGCGTTACTTTTGATGCAAAGCTCCCCATCACATCTAAACTCACAGATTATAAATGATACAAGAGTCATGATTGAAGATGTTGGGTTCACATTCTTGTGACCCCTTGCTTATTTTGTACCATCTTTCTGCTTTATTTAATATATTCTCTGATTTTACCGATAAAAAAATGTCATGGTTGAAGACGGATCAGAGAAAATCATAGTAGTGATTACTGACTAGTAAGGGTGAGAGGTTCTGAAATTTTATAGAGGAAGTAGATGGTTTTTGTAACTAAGGTAGGGATTCCTAGTTGTGTCTATCCACTTGTCCCACTCTCCTGCATGTGTGTTATGCCTTTCTCTAGACCATATTAATGATAGACTATAGATTGTCCCACCAGAAAATATTTCATCTCAAATCTTGCTATTCCTTCTTTTTCCTGATATTTTGTTGGTTTATATACACATGCATTTTCTTTTATTGCCAACTTTTGATCTCCTTTGCTTATCTTTACCAGATGACCCCAAAGGAGGCCTTTCGAATGATTTCTCATAAATTCCATGGAAAAGGGCCTGGCAAAATGAAGCAAGAAAAGCGCATGAAGCAATACCATGAAGAATTAAAGTTGAAGCAGATGAAGAATTCTGACACACCATCACAGTCCATGGAGAGAATGAGGGAAGCTCAAGCTCGATTAAAGACACCCTATCTTGTGCTAAGTGGGCATGTTAAACCAGGGTATGTTTCGACTGTTCTACTTTCTTAGTTATAGTCTTATAGATAGTTTGATGGATGGTGAAAAGAGGCAACAATGCCTACAAAAGGGGAACCAAATTCCCAACTATGATGCCAGACGATAGATAGACAGGACATGCAAATTGCAATACCAGTTCTTGACTGGGATATACATAAGGGGTGTTTGGCATTGTTCTTGGTGATTCACTGATTCTGAGCACAAAACAATTTGGATTTCTTAGAACGATTCTGTGTTGAGAAGAACCTGTTTGGTACAGACAGTCAGAATCATTCTAACAGAACAGGAACAACAGAACCGTGTTCGGATGAGGAAAAAAAAGAATCACAGTAACATCATTCTAGTAGTGTATCATAAGAACAAAATACAATACTAGCCCCAAACCTCTTTCTCCCCAAAGCTCTCTATCTAGTAGCTACTACTTCCCCTGTACTGCTCTATAGAATACTAGACACCTGTTACAACAGATGGCATTGTCAAGAACCACCTTTTTGGTGTCTAAAGTTGTTCCAAAAGAATTGACCAGCACCCAGTTCCCCCATGAGTATTGTCGTAAGCATAGTCACAAAGTCGGAGTTCAGGAATAATTCAGCAAAGGGTCAAGTGCGGAAAAATTAGAAAAAATCGGGAAAATATGGGAAAACTTCGGGAAAAAAATGGAGAAAAAATTTAAAATTATAAAAATTAGTAACGAGACTAATGAATATATCAAACAATTTCGTGAGGTAATATACAAAAAGAGTAACTATAATCAACAATAATAAGTTCATAACATCATTTTAACATCAAATTCATTCCATCAAGGCATTAAATTTCATTAAAACATCAATTATTAAGATGAAAAACAAGATTAAAATATGTATATTAATAAAACCACTCATTTTTATTCATCAATCCCTCAAAAGAGCATCTAAGTCGTCAATATCTGCATAATCTTCATTTCCAAAAAATTTCAAGATTATTCGTTTTTTCGTATTATTCATATAACGTGTTTTTTTTTTTTTTTTTTTTTTTCATATTATTCGTTTTGAACGGGTTTAAAACTATAATACATGTTTTATTCAAAAAATGAGTTTTAAACGCCGTTTTCTACGGTAGGATATTAATGCGTGTTTTAAACGGGTTTTTTTTCAAAAAAACATAGTTTTTTGTGATTATGGTCGTAAGGGGCAAGGACATCCCATTTCCAAGAGTTGCGATAGTTCCAACAATCATCAATGTGTGATCTGTGAAGTCTGCAAAGGAGAATAGTTTGTAATGTGGAATTGTATTAGTTCTTTTCTCTCCCCCTTTTTTATTGTCCAAATCTTGTTGGTCACCAGTCTTTCCTGTTGCCTGGTGTTTATTTGAATCACCATCTAGGCCATACAAAGATTGTCCATGTTACCAGCTCAAAAATATATTTTTCCTGTTGCCTGCTACAATGTTAGGACCTCCAAAGATTTTGAATAAAAGCTGCAATACAATTTCGATCCATATAGTCCATCAATACCTCATTTTTTTCCCACATACCAACATCTCATATTATTCTGAACTAAACCAGAAAGCTCAAAGAGAAGCAACAAAATCTCTTCAAAAGGTTATAGATTTAATTATCTGAGCATAACTATGAAAAATTAAAGAGTCCCATCAACTTACAAACTAAAAACAAAAGTAATCCCATCCGAGAGAGAGAGAGAGAGAGAGAGAGAGAGAGAGAGAGAGAGTCATTTCGTCATTAACTGGACACAATAGAATACCATATAAGAAGACATAAATGAAATATATAATGGCAATGAAGATTAAATTTTCCTCAAAAATGAAGTTGAGAGAGAAAAGAAATAACACAACATGAGCTAAAAATCAACAAGTCAAGCTATTACAACATGAGCTAATAACTGAGCTCTCCATCTGATGGATGACCAGAAATAATACAGACCTACTGGATGATAACTGGTAAGGCCACATGAAGATTGAAATATCTGGTCTACTATTAAATACATGACTTTATAAGGTCGATCCAAATTGGTAAGGCCACAGGAAGAATAGTAAATACACACCACACAGAACTCAAAACCCCAGAAAAAGACAAGGTTTGTTGCTTTGGTACAGGTGAGTGAAAATTTGTGGCTACAAAAACAGGTGGATTTGCCTTTTCTATTGCTTGTAGCCTTTTATGTATCTGTCTCACCTTTTATCACTTCATCTAATTTTAAACAGCCCCATCTTAAACTGCCACTCTCCACCACTTGTCCTCTTAACTGCATTAGATAAATATCAAAATCCAATATTTTTCTAAAGCCAAGTAAAGAAGCAACATACAGAGAAATATCTGAATATCAGTCCACCTATCTTCCCATAAACATGAGATCAATGGTTCAATCACATTATAAGAGGCTATTAAAGGACGCCTGTCTATTTTTTCTTATGAAATAACAGTTGATCAACAAAGGGGAAACACATACATGATCAAAACATAAACAAAACTGTAGACTGAAATGATCTCCATCCAACTTTAAAGTGTACCCAAGTGTCATACATGTCATATAATTCGAGTTTATATCTACAATAAAACATGTTTTGCTTTTACTTTGCAATGATCACAATCACTATAGCCCAAAATAACATTAAAAGACCCATAAAACAACATATCACACTACAACCTCAGGCTGCACAGATAAAAAAGTTGTGCTGTTTGCGTTCATCGAGTAAAATTTGAAACTCTAAATCCATTCCATTTTCAGATTGGCGTTCTTCCACATTATATGCATCTACCCATATGAATGATCCTTCATGGTTTTAAAGAAAATAAAATGCAATTAGATAATTATTTACTTGATATACTGAGTTTTCATTGATAACAATACCAAAATAAAATCAAAACATATAGACCTGTCGATCTAGGCATCGATAAAACCAATGACCATGATTTTTCTTTGTTTTCGACATAAACAATTTCATAACGCCACGGGCACATGAACATATAGGACTTTTGCGATCTCTTGCCATGCTTTCAAAGCTATAGACAAATGTCAAAAAAATCAAAATTCATCATAGATATGATCACAACTAGCAAAGACAATAGTCAAAAAAGTCAAATTCTTGCCATGCTTTCATTCTCAACCAAAAAAAATAAAAAGACTAGTTAGTCCCTCGTGACGTGATAATGCATAGCAAGTTGATTTGCTATGTCATCTCTAACACGTGCTATTTCTCATCGACCTTGTGCCGTTCCAATTTTTACAGATGCTGAGTTGTTTACACCACTTGATTCATTGTCATTACCAACAATGTAGTCTTCATTGCCTTATATTAAAAATTCTCCGTCCCTTTGCATTTCTTTCCTGATAAAATTATGGATAATACATGCTACAATAACTATACGCCATTGGTTGCGTAGGGAATAAGGCGGCATTAACTTTAAGATTGGGCACCGAGATTTTGGAACACCAAAACAACGTTCAATCACATTTCGCAATGAAGAGTAGTGATATTAAATAACTCTTTCTTTCCAGTAGGATGACGTCCATGCCCCCTATAATCCTTTAAATGATATCGCTCCCCATGATACAACATAAGGAAACTGGGAATACTTTATAACCTGAGTCGACAACATAATATTTACCTGACAAAATAATTGTTACAATTTGGTATGACGTTTCAAAAATTATATGCTAGATACAATTCACTACAATCAGGGTACCTTCAAGTGGTTGAGGAAATTCTAATTGTGATGAGGTTACAACCTCAACAAATACCTGTGAATCGTTAGCAGTCCCTTCCCAACCAGCATAGATAAATGTGAATCGCATGTCGCAGTCGTCTTTCTATCTCGATACGGTATTTGATCTTTACAAAGGACAGACACACTCACATGTGTTCCATCGATCACCTCGATACAATCCTACGTGTAAAATTAAACAAATGACATGACATTAAAGGAAATTGTCTATCAATAAAAATAAAATTTGTCATTTACCTTAAACCATGGATCATATTTAGAATTGCCGCAACTCTCTACTGGTGTATCCAAATACGATGGAGGGCATATGATCTCCTTCCCCAAATGTCCAATTGCCTTTAATACTCTCTTGAAATGACAACTAATGGTTTCACCCGAATGTTGAAACCGATTTGCTATCATACGGTTACTTTCGTCGTGACCAATAGTCATTAAAAATATAGCCACTTGCTCCTTCATAATAACAAATTTGGAATTGCGCAAAAGATTTTTGCTTCTCAATGTTTGACATAACCTCTGAAACACATGCTTTTTGCAGCTTCTCCATACGAAACAAATTATAACACCATTCTCAGTGCCCAGACAAAACCTTATGCACAAATTCTGCACCTGTTTGAATGCTATTCTTAATGGGTTGTCTGCACATGTATCTCTCATTGTATTCATTCAACAAACATAAAAAGAAAAAGTTCTGACAATCTTCCTCATCAGAGTCAAACTCCATCGTATTAGGATCCATTAAAGTTGAACAAATGTAATAATGCAAGAAAAATTAAGGAGCATGTGTCACATCAAAGCATAAAATTATCTCCCAAAATATAAAAAAAACGTAGCAACATCCAAAATATAAAAGTATCTGCACATTACATCAATTTAAACAAGTCAGACATAGTAAACTACACATTACATCAATTTAAACAAGTCAGACATAGTAAACTAAATAAAAAAGAGTAGCAACAACCAAAACATAAAAATATCTGCCACATTACATCAATTTAAACAAGTTCGACATAGTAAACTAGCACAAAATGAGCATGTGTTACATCAAAGCCAAAACATAAAAGTATCTGCCACATTAGATCAAAATCACTCAAGACTCTTTAACAGTAGACGACGCTTCTCTACAGGCACGCTTCTCTACAGGCACGCTAACGAACGTCTCTCTCCAACTCTTGTCTTGGAACATTTGAGTGCCTTCACATACAATTCGTCAGTCACGTCATCAACCGAAGAAAAAAGCTCACAACAATAACGAATGGAATATGGACCATCCTCTACACTTGATGACGATGACATGCTCCTCTTCTGTTGGCTTACCGGGAAGGCCCTACAAGCATGTATGAATGGCCCATTCCTAGGATCCTTACCTCGACGACTGGTAGGAGTTCGAAAACGACTTAGCTTGGGTCTAGAATCATCCTTTATATTATCAACTTTGTCGATAGCCTCAAATGGAGTTAAAGGAACGTTGAAATCATCGACATCCATGTTAACACCTTCATCCTCATCATCAGTATCCATTGGTCCTTGAGTGGAGGTCCCCACATTTATGTAGTTGCAGTAGTATTATCGTAGATCGTCATTAGTTCATCGAACATTGGTCATCCTTTATTGCGAAAATGTTTTGCATAAGGGCATTTCTTAGTAAACAATTGACATCACATTCCTTAGTAATCGTATGTTAGAAAACCTTGCACAAGAAACTAGTGGTAACGTCATTATCTATGGTCTGTGTCATACCTTTTATATATGAATCCCACACATCTTCTGGCGCAGTCACTGTCTTGGTGATTGGGTTCTACCCAAACCCAGTAGGGGCATCTCGAAACTTTTTGAACTCTCTAAAACGTTGCCTCTGTTTGTTGAACTTGTTCTTGAATTGTTGGTGTTTGTTTTTAGAACTATTCATGTATATCATTCCGCACCTTTTTTGAGAAGGTCGTGGTTCTTGGCCATTAGTTGTATAAAAATCCTTTCTTCCATTGGATTCCACCTTGCAGTAATATCCCCATCTTCTTGGGTAGGTGTAGTTATCTAATTAAACATAAATGTTATAAATCAACAATGGGAAAAAGCATAGACATTTCCATTGCTTGAAAGCAGAACAAAAAACTCCTACGGCCATTAATAGAGCAGGTCCCTCCAAACATGTCAAAGGAAAATAAATAAATCCATAACAAAGCATGCTTATATGTTTAAAAACTATTTAAACATTACACATTAACCCATTATCATTTGTAAAACTCACCCTAACCTCAACATGTCTATCAACATAACACTTTTAGAAAGAAAAAAGGGCTATTAGCATCATAAATCTACACATTAGCATTTGTAAAACTCACAAAACATTCAAAAAAAAATAAAACACATATGCAGGGAGGGATATCTCTTACATTCAGAATATAATAAAAAAATCAAAGGAGATCTACACATTATGATCTATACCTTAGCATTTGTAGAACTCACAAAACATTTAGAAAAACAATAAAACACATCTGTAGGGAGATCTCTTACATTTAGAACATAAAAAAAAATTCAAAGGAGATCTATACATCATAGAACTACACATTAGCATTTGTAAAACTCATAAAACATTAAGGGAAAAAAAATAAAACACCTATGTAGGGAGATCTCTTACATTCAGAACATAAAAAAATTTCAAAGGAGATCTACACCTCATAAATCTACACATTAGCATTTGTAAAACTCACAAAACATTCAGAAAAAAAAATAACACATCTGTAGGGAGATCTCTTACATTCAGAACATAAAACAAATTTGAAGGAGACTTACACATTACCATTCGCAAAACTCACAAAACATTTAGAAAAAAAAACACCTCTATAGGGACGATCACACTCGCATGTCCCTCACCCCTAATCTATAGATCTACAAAGATATTAAGAAAAAAATATCTCAGATCTGAACCTCTGTAGGGAGATCTTACATTCTGCATCTATAAAACTCACTTGCAAAGGGATTAAAGAAAAAATTATTTGTAGGGATGATCATACTTGGGGAAAAAACACAGATCTAAACATTCAGGAAAACATGTAGAGGGGGATTAAGGAAAAAAATTATCTGTAGGGACATCATACTCGGGGAAAAACACAGATCTAAACAAATAGGAAAAAAACACGTTCACGAAAAAAAACATAAAAAAGATCTAAATCTCTGTAAGCGAGTCAGATCTAAAAAAGTCACTCAGATCTAAAAAAACATACCTGTTCGTCATTGATCGTTGTCGGAGAGTCGGGGAAAGGCAGATCTGAACACCGGGGAAATGGGGAATGAGAAGAGAGATAAGGATGAGGGATTTGGAGGAGAGAAAATGAGAAAAGGGGTTCAAGAGAGAAGATGGGGTTCGATTTTTCACCTGTCGCCGGTGAGATCCCTGTGAGAAGTGAGGTTGGGACGAAGGAGATGGAGTTCGGAGATGACGCACTCTCCCTTTTCGCACGGGCTCCCCGACGCTCTTTTAGAACGCTCTTGAAGACCTATTAAATATCGTTCCCAAAAATGTGTGCTGGGAACACTTTAAAACGGAAAACCGTGGCAATTTTTAGACATCCAAACGCATTTTATGGAATCTGTTCTTGGGGTATAGAAAAACGTTCCCCGGGAACAATGCCAAACACCCCCTTATTTTCTATATGTTGTTTATAATAATAATAATAATAAATTTATTTAAATCGCAGATACTTGAGACCAAAATATTAATTAAAATAATATAAAAACTAGTACTGCTGTACTAGTACCAGATGAGAATGGTTTTTCAATTCTATTTTTATATTCCATGGCAGTAGCCAACTGATTCCTTAGAGCACTGAAGTCCACATATTGGGGTAAGGCCATGCATTGTATGGATGTCCTTTTCTTTGCGATTGACCGAGTTATATTTGTCTCAGCAATCGATAGATGTATTTTGGCATCATTGCTGTGGACTTACTTTCGTTATTGTTGAATCTAAGACAGCTGTAGGGAAGATCATGCCAATGGTATTGACTAATGGCATGGTGCCATGCTATGATGCCAAGGGTGGTCCTTCATTTGATGGGTCCCATTGGGATGATCTCCTAGGATAAAATTGTCCCAATTGGATAATCTTAACCATCTAACCTGACTTGTTCTAGACCATTCATATTATATTATGATAGGCCAAGTGAATGCTATAAATTGGATGGTTATGATCAATAGACCAGGTCCATCTATGGCTTAGGAGATCCCCTTGGCTGGTGTTTGTTAAATGCTGGTCCTCATCCCATTTGTCTATTGTAATATTTGCTAGTATACAATCCTTACAGTCTGCCCGATGGGTAGCTTACATTTTTTTTTCAATGTTCAAATTGCCTCGTGGATAGTTCTGGAAAGCTTGGGCTTTTCAGGACTTCCACAAAACTCTTGCTTTGCTGCAACTATCAGAATGGCCTGGCAGATACTACGGAAAATTTAGAATTTTTAGAACTTGCACTAAATTCTTGCTTTTCCGTTGCTATGCATTCCAATTCATTTAATTTTTATTTTCATTTATCTTATGAATTTATAGGCAAACTAGTGATCCTCGAAGTGGTTTTGCTACTGTTGAGAAGGACCTTCCTGGGAGCTTGACACCCATGCTTGGTGATAGAAAGGTTAGTCAACATCCATCATTGGTGTTTACTTTGTGCCCTCAATTTGCGTAAATACACACATAGTTAAATAGATCTATAGAGATATAAATTCGGACATACAAACATGTCCATGTATTGGTTTCAACCTTTGACTCATGGTTTAGAACATCGACATGTTTCCTACGAAAAACTTCCCCTACGAAAAACTTCCGTTTCCATGGGTATTGACACTAAACTTGCGAACTTGACACAGTTCCTAATGTTTCTATACATTTTTCTATTCATTCTGAAATGTTATCTTCTTAATTATAGAAACCAATATTTTGGTTGACATGTAAGGAAATGTTGACCGGACAAAAACATTTCGTACCTAAGGATGTGAAACTCTTGATTATCCCTATTTTTTCGTCTTTAAGCCTGTTTTGGAGTTTTTATATTGAAAACTGATAACTCATTTGTATTTTAAAAAAAATACAAATACTTGAAATTATGCATAATATTTTAAATATTAATGAAAAAATGTGATGGGTAACTTATTACTTTTTTAATTGTAAGCAATTAGTGACTGGAGACTCTAATGAGATTAGTTACAATTATTAAACTATTTTTCTAATTAAAATGTCAATCTTTGTATTATTATTTAAATAAAAATATTATTTTGATTAAGATTTACGGAATGTAAAACATAAAAAGTTAAGAAGCCTTAAGATCATCCCGTGCATGTATATATTTATGCATTTAAAAAAGAAAATTTAAATGAAAAGTAATATTTTGAACCACATAGTAACTATATGTGCTTTTAAGTCATGATTAACCAATGGGCGGTTGGTGTGCTGGCCAAGACCACGCCTCAGGAAGCGGAGGTCTTGAGTTTGATTCCCTTCCCCCTGTTGGCCAACCTTAGGGATTTATCCCTACTTACCTGGTGCCTGTGGTTGGGGGTCTGCATGTGCTGGCCTGCTGGGGGATTAGTCGGATGCTCTAAGAGGCCCGGACACCCTCGTCACCATAAAAGAAGAAGTAATGATTAATGTGATGCGCTCAAAGTTTATTCTTTATCGCCATGGACCATTAACTATGTGTAACTTTAACCTTTTAAGCTTTAGAAACACACGGCGACTTATGCCACTTGATATTTATCTTATTCCAATTGATTTTTTGTTATACAAGATTTTTGAGCGTGTATTGATACTTTTTAAAATCATTTTCTAAACTATTAATGCATGTTGTTAACGCCTACATAATGTTTCCATGGTTTCTAAAATTTTTCATATTTCCAAATTTTCTTAAATTTTAATGAGATGTTTTCACTTTCTAGATGACCAATTTTTATATAGAAACCAATGTTTAAAACCTTGAGCCACATGTCTCTGTCGTATTGCAACTCTTTAGAGCAGGAGATTTGTCGACACCCTAGTTGATATAAGGATGATGATTTCGAGATAAATTGGAACTCTATGTGGTTATAAGTCACGACTTGATAGTTTGTTGGTGTTATATTATAATATTTTTTTTGGATATATACTCTCTTGAACACTGTGCACCTTCGACAGTATAATTTCTGACTTGTGCAATAGAGCATGTCACTTGACATGAATCTCATATTTATTACTCTATTTGCTTGTTTTTATTATTTTTTATCATATAACATTTTTTGAGTGTATGTATGCTTAATTAATCATTTCATAAAGTTTCATGTTAAATTCCCAGCATTTCCTTTATTTTTCCTACATTTTTATAATAGTGTTTCCACATAGTTCTATGAGCTTCCAACAAAACATATCCATTTCCTTAGTTACTGAAGCTTATACTAACATCGAAGTTTTAAACTTGACCTCGTAGACATATCGTATGTGAAATGGCATTGGTCAAGGGTTTCATTGGGTCATTTTCTTTTAGTGCAAAGTGAAAGCCTGAACAAAACTAGCTTGTTGGTGGGTCCAACTTTTAACAATCCAACCTCAACTTGTTTAAGAGCAATCTTGCTTTTTAAAACCACACTTCTTTTACTCTATTTGTGCATTTTAGATATAGTGTATGGTTTCACTTTTCATCCTTGATGATTCTTGATAGGAAATCCCCTCATAAACACCTTAAAAGTACAAATTTTATTGTAAAAACTAGTTTTCAAACTATAATTAATCGGTGAATTAGTTTTGATGTGCTCTGCTGTGATTTCCACCGAAAGATTTTTGGCCGCCATTTCGGCTATAAATGGTCTTCTTTTACTTATTTGCCAAATCCTTGACAAAACTATTGAGTCGGAAACATGAATCTTAGTCTCTCATTCTAGTCTTGATAGAGCTATTTCGGTTAAACTATGTGTTATCTAATATTTCCTCACTATCTATATTCATGTCCTTTTGGGCTCTCCCATCGCCCTTCTAGGGTTTTTAACTTGCACCAACTCATTTTCATTGGTGTTCTCTTTGGTTTTCATTACCAAAGCGAGAAACGAAAACGAGAAGCAAAACAAAAGAGAGAAGCGGGAAGCGAGACTCAAACAAACCTTAGAAATGGGAAGCGAGAAATAAAATATAGACTCCTCTTCCATTATGTTATTATGAGTAGCTATATCTTTGATTTTATCTTCCATGAAATTTTTGTGGAAAAGTAGGTGCCTTAGGTTCCACACTGATGCACTTTAGGCTATAGATTATCGTCTACTCCATCACTTCATACATGCGACCCCCTTTGATCACTAAATGGGATGTGATGGAAGCGAGCTTCTTAGGAAGTTAGTCTGCTTGATGAAGCGAGCTTTCTAGGAAGCGAGTCTGTCTGAAGATGCGAGTTTGGGAAACGAGCTTCCCACCCTATACATAGCTTCGCTATAACTATGGTCTAAACCATCTTAATCGATTATCTTACACATATTGGAGATTTGGAGCTACCCCTTGATCCGAATTAGAGAGGAGCAATCACTCATTTCAATTCTTGTTACTTCAGATTTAATAATAACACAGAGAACGAAAGTACTTAAATACAATTTAGGCCGGAACAGTCTCCTCCGTTGTTTTTTATTCAAATGTTCTCTAAATCCTTGAATACAACACAGTCCTTACTTTTTTTTATAGACTAGTAAGACTAGTCTTAAAAGGATTAAACGATATTAGAGTTAGTTGTCTAGTGGAAGTGGTACTCCTTTCCTATAAATGGAGAGTCCTAGTAATTACATCGCATATGTTGAGTTGGAATTTATCCATACCATGTACATTAAAGTGTCCAGGTCTCTTTCAACTACTAGAGTCCAGCTCATCCATTTTCTAAATGGTAGTGTTAATGGTAGTGCCTCAAGAAAATGATGACTGCTTTAATGTCTTGAATCATCCCACGATGATGACTACATGAGAATGAACCCACGATCCTCCTGGATTAATGCTCCCTTTGTTTTGGAGTTTTAGCTCCTGCTAAATTCAAATCCAGATGAGGAAAAACTTGTTGACCTCCATCCTTGTTGAACCACTTTGCACAGCTTGGTAGCTGTCCCTTGTGTCCTACACGAAAAGACTATTGATCCTTGCGGTGTCTGCCCTACCTTCCTCTCTAGAATGCAGTCCTCCTTCAGGGAATCCTCCTGGTCAATTCATAGGTCATCTAAGGTCAGTAGAATAGTCTCTTGAACTGAATCTTCATATAACATAGAGGGCTCGAACAACTTGAACAACTTAATACATCTGAATATAAGGTGGCAATTAAAGTTGAAATGCTTTCTCTTCAATCTTCTTTAAAATTCTGAAGGGACCATAGCGAATTGGCTTCGATTTCTTTTCTTCGCCTTTAAGGCGTTCCTTTCTAAGATGTAACCAAACAAGGTCTTCATCTCGGAAAGTACACTCCACCCGATGTTGGTCGTGACTGTCCTTATATCACTGTTGTGAATGTTGCAATTGTAATTGCACATTTCTGATTTTCTCCAGAAAACGCTGAGCCTTAGTACATTCCTCATCCTTGACATTAGAATCTTGTAGATTATCCACTGTAACAAGTCAAAAGGACTCTGTGGTAAGTAACCCAAGCACACCACAAATGCTGCCTCAAATGGTGCCTTTTGCATGGAGCTATGGATAGCCTGTTTAAATGCAAACTGCTAGTATGGCATGCTATTGTCCTAAGTGTTTGGATGCTTAGCATTATAACCTCTAAGCATATGAACCTTAGTGCGGCTCATAACTTCTGATTGTCCATCACTTTGAGATTGGAATGCGGTGCTTCTCTTCAACTTAGTATCCATCATTCCACAAAGCAACCACCTCTAAAAGCGACTCAGAATTCTGTTCACGATAAGAAATAATAGAGTCCGGTAATCCAAAATTCTTCCATACATTCTTAAAGAATAGATGTGTGTTTATAATTTTTATAATTAGAAATCTTATTTAATATCTTTTTATCTTGTGTGATTTTTTATCGATTTATTATTGAATTTTTCCAATTTTGTCATTTTTCTTTTAAAAATTCCCTAGACGAATAATCTCAAACTCCAACTTGGTAACAATGGTTGGTATCATGTTACTTTCTCTTTATAATGATTGAATTTATATTTTTATTGTTTCCGTTTTTTTCCCAAAGTTTTCTCGACTTTGTTGAATTTTACCGATTTTTTCTGAATCACCCTTGCCGACTTTGTTACTGTGTCTGGAAGGATTGAAAACAAAGGAAAGGGAGTTCATTGGGGACTCAAAGACACTCAACTTGAACAACTCCATCTTTATCATTTGGGATGTTATATGGATCAAATTGTGAACCAAATGGGATTATCTATATAGGATCGCTTATCTCTAAAGAGTCAATTTTTTCTCTAGTGCAAACTGAGATCAGATCACAACCAATTACGATTGAACTTGGGGAGTTCAATCGCACCCATAGGTCAACACGCCCCTTTTAGCCCCTATTAGCTGTAACTATGGTTAAGATTCACTAATTCTTAGGGTTCAACAATCTAATCTTTGTTTTAGATTCTTAACCCTAAGGTTAAAATTTCTTAACCCCAGGGTTAATATTTTTAAAATATATATTTTTTCTAAAAGCCAAGGTTAGATTGTTGAACCCTAAGGGTTAGTGAATCTTAACCACGGTTAATAGGGGTTAGAAGGGACATGTGTTGACCTGTGGCGCGATTGAACTCTCCCCCGGTTCAATCGGGATTGGCTCTGATTTGATCTCGTGCAAACCAAACAGGATTATTCACACAACACTTTTTTACAACCAGTCCTCATCAGAATTGAATCTAGATAAAAGAGTCCGAACCAAACAGGGCCTACAACTCAGCTAGGGATTTGATTCTAGGGACCAATTAAGGATCAATTAAGGTTATTTGAATGTAAACAAGCAAATAACCCGCAAGGGTAGCTCAGTGTGTTTTGGTCTTGGAAGAGATTCCCAAGGTCCCGAGTTCAGCTCCTCCCGGGCTTACATGATGCACGTGGTTTGCGGGTGATTGCGTGCATCCGAAGGGGCTAGTCCTTCCTTGTTAGGGTTGGGACACTATTCGTTACCATACAAAAAAATCCAAATGAATAGAATTGGGTCTAGATCAAATCTAAGGTTTTAATTTTAAAAATTCAATAACCAGTATAATTATCAAATTAAAAAAATTAAGGCTTTCTTTTTTATCCAATCAAATTTAAAACAAATTGATGATTTTGGATAAAAGGGTTACTTTTAGGCAGGGCAGCAACTATAGAACAGTAGATTTATGGTTGGATTGCTCAAATTCTCGAAATTATATATAGGTACTTCAATTCATCTCCACTGTGCATCCAACATTTTCTTTGTCTTTTATAATATTATTGACAACTTAGTCAGCTAGGAAAAACCCGTTTCTCTTATACATTCCACACTTATTGGGGCACTATTTGGTCTTGGAGCCTTTTCTATCTTCATCTAAGCCATAACTTATTTCACTTCAGTTACACTAATTCTGTGAAAATTATAAGGTTCTTTAGTCGCCATGGAGTTAGCTTCACCAAGTTTGAGACCCTTAGTACAATCTTCATCTAGCTACTTTAGAAAATATCCAATCCACCAGTAGTACCATTGGGAATAAATGTGCTTCCTTCCATTGTTTCTAGAGTTTGACTGTTAACATCTTTCTTATGGAGCTCTTCAGTGTTTCGTTTGAATGGAAGCCAATCTCTGCTCCTCCTACATCAGAGTGGTCGATTGATCTGTGGGCTTCTTCATTCCATCTCATGACTGCTAGTTCTCCATCCAATTGCTTTGCCGCTTTCATTGCATGCATTACCATCGGTGTCGCAACTGATTTGGCAGGGAGAGTTTTTAGTAGTTCAAAGAAAATCCACGCAACTCCTATTTCTCTAAAAGTACATAAAAATGTAAACTATGTGATTGGTTGGTTTCCATTTTTTTTTCACCGCTACAAATAATGAACTTTGTGTCATGTCATTGTTCCATTTTCTTTATTTTTTTGAAAACATTGGGGCAAACACCATGTCAAAATCCAGAATTTGCTCTTTGCTTCTAGTTTACACCATCCTAGCTCTCTATTCACATTCAAGTAAGGGAGAAGAGGAGGTGAGCATGATAATCCTATTAATTTCCATTCAGTTTCAAAACACCAACACATAATTGATAAAGACAATGACATCATGAGGT
Organism: Tetracentron sinense; assembly: GCA_015143295.1. Classification (NCBI taxonomy): domain Eukaryota; kingdom Viridiplantae; phylum Streptophyta; class Magnoliopsida; order Trochodendrales; family Trochodendraceae; genus Tetracentron; species Tetracentron sinense. Next base: position 40,167,461 of record CM026558.1, on the reverse strand, counting down.
TCATGAAGAAGAATAAATGAGTGTAGAAAACTGCCTTTTTGGATTTCCAGTGGGATTATGTTTAGGCCATTTTTCACGAGTTCATCTGCTCTGGCGTGCAAAGAGAAAATCTAGTTATGTAGAATAAATTTGAGTGAAGAAGGTTTAACAAATTAGGTTTTATTGGTAAGATTATTAAGATTAAATATAACAAAGGGCAGATCACGGAATGGGTGAAATGTTACACTATGTCGGGGTTTCTGGCATTAGGGAATATCATATCTTAAATCCTGCAAGATTGATAGAACAACTTTGTAGTTTTATAATAAAGCGAAGAACATGCAATTTTGCTAGTTCATATTAAGAGAAATCAATTTCATTTGATTGGATCACAGTTTCAGAAGACATCCGTTGTATGACTTATCTAATGGTGGTCCTCACCCCTGACAAATGGATGTTGTAGGGAATATCGGGATTCTGGTTATCTTGAGAAGGTTTAATTAACTACTATTGCATCACAGAACAAAAATTAGTTTGACATTCTTTGAGTGATCTCCAATTATTCTAAACAACTGTGCATAATTCCCTTATGTTTTTCTTTCTCCATCAGTTTATAAATTATTATATGATGTGAATCTTCAGATCCAGTGTTTAATTTGGCATCGATCTTCCAGGTTGAGCATTTCTTGGGCATTAAGCGCAAGCCTGAGCAGGGAAGCATGGGCCCGCCAAAGAAGCCAAAGATTTGAATGTTTCTCCTAGGAAAGGTTCCAGCTATTATCTTGCAATTAGAAGACGTTCTTCCGAGGCAAAGAACATGAGCAAATGACATTGATGTCCTTTTGATTGAGTCGGCCAATGGCTAGCTGTGGATTCTCCCAAGAGCATCTTCTATCCTTCCCCTTATTACTTTGTAAAGTTATTATGTAACAAATAGTTATTATTGCAATTTCAGCATGAAACTATTTGAGATCAGGTTCTGTGAAAGAAATCTGTTGCTTGTTTATAGGGCTAAAATTTGTGGAAGTCAGTGGTGGGTGGCGCTTTTTGAATTAGTCTAGGGATACTCCCAAGGTGTACTCCCAAATATACTCCCAAATCCTAACCGTTTATCTTGTTATTAAACTGTTAGGATTAGAGCTGATGTGGCATTAGAAAAGACAAAATAAGGCAACTCAAATCCCGGCCATTAGTGGTTGGTTATAAATGGTTAGGATTAGGGAGTAGATTTGGGAGTACTTATAGACTGACTTGCACTTTTTTGTGTGGGTGAGTAAATTACCGCGGAAAGAAGTCAGTGGGACTAGAACCCAAATCTAATTATTTAGGAGGGTATATGCCGAGGACATTGGAAGCTGGTTCAGGTTAGCAAGAGCTAGTGTGTGACACATTTGATGAAGATGACAGTAGCTCCATCAGTTGGCTTAATCACATTTTTAAGTACTCTGGATCATGGTTTTTACCAATTCAGGACTGTCGTAGATTATTATATCCAACCAATGATTAGCTGCTATAGGTTGTAAAACCTTGCGAGGGCATTTTACGTTAAAGCCATGGCTCTTTGTTGTGATCAGATGTGCACCCAGTTCTACCATCTCTCCTCAATAATTTATTTATGTAGGAGTGGTTCAAAATATGAGAGCCATTGTGCTATTGCCTTTGGGTTCATATCTTATATTGAGTTGAGAGCATGTATGCATTGCTTATCTATTTACCTATGCATTGCTCATCTATTTACCTGATTAGTTCTATTAGACTCTTTTAGTAATAAAAATTCTTCTGCGATACGGACATTCTGATGTTAAGCAAATGTTGGTGGAAATTCTGATGTTGTCCTGTTTCTTAGTTTTTTTTCTAGCATAGCATCAATGGTTAGAATATCTGCATGATAAATCTTACATAGTCCACCATTAGATTGATCAAATCTGTGATCTGTCCATGAGCAACAAGCAATCAAAAGCTTAAAACTATTACCGCTAATGAATTTGGTGATCATCATCCATCAAATCGAATGTAGTGAATATAAGAACCAGTTCTTGCTGTTGCTTCCTGTTCGTGAGCGATTAATGAAACTTGTGTGATCAAGAAAAAGAAAATGAACCACAGATTTCAAAACTTGGAGAATTTGAAAGAGAACTTCAATAGCAATAACAGTAAGATTTGAGCTCGGCTCTTCACATCTGAGTTGATAAACCTAAAAGCAAAACTCAAGTTCAATTGAGAGAGATGCTTACATGTTCAATGCTTCTTTGGAACCCTAATGCAAGCTGGGGTCTGCCCAAATTTATCCTAATCTCGCATCTTCCACCAGACCAAAGAAAAGGGTCATGATAATACTAACTCAAAAATAAACCGGCAACCGGAGATGACTGACATTCTGACAGCGACCCAAGAATGATGATCAGCAGGGAATCTGTAGCGCAGGGAAAGGGGAAAGACCACTGTTGCAAAAGGGGTGAAGAATAAAATAGAAGGGCTGATACATTGAAAGAACATATACAGCATAGCATATGCTTATTATGGGATTGGCAAGACTTGATGAAAGGTCTATACTTAGAAGGTAGAGATAGTTCTTCATTAATTAAAGACATCTCAAGATCTCAAGCTCAAATCCATCTGGGCAAAGGATATATCATGATCCTACAAATATTATCAATGTCTTAATTAATAATGAAATTGACGAGTGGATCCATGAACATGATCCCATTAATGGAGATGACTTGAGTTGGTTGGATGGTGATGTGAATGGAAACCTTGCAGCAACTTGAGAGGAGTCTAATGAGGAGGAGGGCATGGATCAAGGTAATCACGAGGATGATATTTGATCATTTTATAATAGTTTTTTATTTGATGGTATTTTAAATTCTTGAGTTGAAACTTGGAAGAATGTTGGACTTGGATCTTGGTAGTTTTTTTTTTTAGAATATTATGTTTAGTTTGAGGTTGTTTAATATCTACCATGAATACTAGTTATTTGATGACACTCTTGTTGAAATATTAGATTTTTCATTTTTTTATCTAAAATTTTATAATATATATATATTTTCGAGTCGGCCGAGTCGGTTTTTTTTTTAGTCTTCTGAGATACTCGACTTGGCTAACTTCCAAGTCGAGTCGAGCTTTTTTTTAGTCTTCCGAGTTACTAGACCCGGCTAACTTCCAAGTCGAGTCGAGTTTTTGAACACTGGGGCAAAGGATATATCATGATTAATATCACAATTCATAAAACTTGTGTATTATATTATTATGTATGGATCTTTTGGAAATCTGTTATTTCTCTGCATTACGATATTTGTAACTCAAATAAAAAGAGTAAGCTCATTCCCTATGTAGCCTCTCTAAACAACTACAGAACAGAACATCCAGGAGACCATAAATTCAGAGAGGTTGAGAGAGTAACAAGCACAATAATAATAATAATGTTTTTTTTTTTTAAAAAAAAAAGGGCTCCGAAGTGTCGTCACAGCCCCCTAGGCACTGGCCCCGGGTTGACGGGTTGACGTCCGGATTTAAGCCTACGTCCGGATTTAAGCCTGCCCATAGCAGGCACCTACCACCCGAGTACCAATAGCTCCCACGTTCAATCCCACATTGCTAGTTTTCAAGACGTGAGGCCAGAGGGCAAGCCTGCAAAGAAAGGCCACCTCCAATACCCCACAGGGTCGAACTTGAGACGCCTAGCGTGGCACGGAACGTGTGAAGCCACTGAACCACCCCCTTGGGTTGTAATAATGTCTACAGTCCTAAATTCATACTTAAAGTTCACTGAAAATCAATTTGTATTAAAATTAAATATACTCAAACCCATCACCAATAACTACCAAAAGACTAATAAAAGCAAAAACCCAAAAAAACAAAGGAAATGCAAAGACCTAGCACGTCACTGCTTCTTCTCTTTTTAACCAGTCCGAATAAAAGCCCTAAGCTAAACAAGTGAGAGAAGAAAAAGAGGAGGACGTACTCGAATCGGTTCGTTGGAGAAGGACGGGTTTGCAAGGGAAGAGGAGGACGTACTCAAATCAATTCCTCTTCGTATCTCGTCAATAAGTGGATGATTTGTTTTAGAATTTCTAAATTACCGTTATTATAATTATTATATAGGATAAACACTTTGAATAATGTTTGCTTAATTCTCATACTATCCCTCACTCACCTATCTATTAAACTTGAAATTCTCTACCATTATAACCGCACCGTCTTGGAGTTTGGTTATGCCATTGAGGTCATCATGTGTCACTTTTTTAACTATTTATTGTGGTTAAGATTCACCCACCCCTAAGGTTCACCTATGTAGCCGTGGATTTTAGGAAAAAAAAATATGTCAAAAAAATTAACTTTAAGAATTAGTGAATTTTAACCAGACTTTTATAAAATTAATATTTTTTTTCTAGAAACAAAGGATAGGTGGGTGAATTATAAGGGTGGATGAATCTTAATCATAGTTAAGGGGTGTCAAAAAAGACACATAACAACCTGAAGAGTGTAACCAAACTCCAATTGTGGTTAAGATTACCCATCCCTAGGGTTCACCCACTTATCCTTGGCTTTTTACTAAAATTTAAACCACGGTTACAATTTTCTATCTCTTAGGGTTAAATTTTTTTGCTTACTTTTTTTTTCTAAAAACCAAGAATAAGTTGGGGAATTTTAGGGGTAGGTGAATCTTACCCATAATTAAAGAGTGTTAAAAGGGACATATGACGATCTCAGTGGCATAACCGAGCTCTTCTATCTTGGCAAAATCCTTTGAAAGAAGAACGTCTCACCAAGGCCCCATCTGCTCCTTTTCTTTGATATATCCAAAATGCCCCTAAAGCTTTTTGGTTTTTAAAATATCCATACGTCATATTTTTATAATTAACTTGTCTGTCCCAATTTTTTTTATCCAAAATATTTCTTAATTTTTTTCCAAAATGCCCTTACTAAGGTCTGTCTTCTCAGTCCCTTTTCCCTTGCTCTCTCTCACGTACATCGCACGTGCCACGAACTAGGACTGTGCGTGATGCACGTGCCTTCCGCTAGTATATATATATATATATATATATAATAATTTTAATATTTTAATATTGATGATATAATATTATAATAATAATAATAATTTTTTGGTTCAATGGGTGAGAAGACCCACAAACTAAAAACAAAGCCAAGGGGTAGAAACCCTCATTACATCATTTCAGAGAAAAGGTAAAACACCATGGGGTGGGGAGCGAAAAAAGGTAACACCAGAGGCCCAGAGTGACTAAAGTTAGCAATCCAATCTGCAGACTAATAATTAATTAATTAATATTAATAATCCTTAAAAAGAGCCTTGATTTGCCCCTCTAATAAAATGTCGTATGAGTTCTTTTAATGAAATTACAGTTATATCCTAAGAGAAATTAGCAATCCAAATCTACAGATTAATAATAACCCTTAAAAAGAGCCTTGATTTGCCCCTCTAATGAAATATCCTCTCTAATGAAATGTCGTCCGAGTTCTTTTAAAGAAATTACAGTTATATCCTAAGAGCATTGCATTTCATTTCATGTGTCATTCGTCTGACATCTTTTTCACAAATACCGTTTATATCCTCATTCTAGATGGTTCCTCGTTCTTGGTGGTTCCCAAATCGCACTGTCTCAAACCTTGTTCGTCTTTTCCTCTACGCATAACGAGTTCATTAGTTCATTGGGAGGTTCAACGCCGCACTGCCACTCTTGCCCGCCGGTAAGCTGTTCCTCCTTCTCCTGATCTCGTCCTCTTCGTCTTCTTCTCTATGGATTTGGTTTTAAAGGATGTGTTGATTCGAGTTAGAGGGTTTCAATCGTGATGAATGCTCACCAGTTTCAATTTGACGCAACCTTTCATTCCATTTTAATTTTTTTTTTTTTTTTTTTATATTCATGGTTTTGTTTTTTGAGGCTTTGTTTTGGTTAGAATATTTCAATATGTGATTCCATACTTGGAGAGTAGAGATTTCTCTGCTTTTATGAGCTCCATGTACACCAATATTATAAAATTCTCTAGATTTAGGGTTTTGAACTGAATCTATTATGGTAATCTTGTTGAGCTGTGAATATTCATAAGATTTGGAAAGCTTTTGATTTAATTTTGTTTATATGAATTTTGTAGTTGATTGATAGGATTAAAGTTTGAAGTTCTTTCATGGAAACACTTTGAATTGTTTATTTATGTTTACTTTTGGATGTGTTGTTGTAGGTAGTGATTGCACAACGGTTTCTAATTTTCATGTTCAAATCTCATATGTCTTGCACATAGATGAAGTTCTACTTAAAAGAGGGATGAGAATTGACAAATGCATGCAACTTTTTTGAGGAAATACAGCAACCATAGCCCAGAGTTCAGCAGGGTTTTATACCATTTCATGGTTTAAATTCTAGAGTTGGACACTATAATTCCTTACCCTTATGGAGGCAATCAGTTGGTATTTGAAACTAGGTAAACCATTGAAGTTAGATATCACCAAGCGTCTGGCTAATCATCAGTGAAAACAATTTGGAAATTGATTGGCATATTCAATACTCTCAGGACATGGTGGTCATTAGGTAGAGAAGACAGAGGGTAGTGAATGGAAATGTTCCTACTTTTTTTTTTTTGCACTCATGATTCGTCTTTTTTATGGAGATGTTAGACAATAAGATTCCGTGGAGGAGATATGTTAACCCACTTTTAGTTCTAGGGTTTCACAGTTTGTTCTTCATTTGTTTCCATTTCATTTAATCCTCCCGAGTCTCGATGAAATTTCTATCTATCGAAGAACAAATTCCCGATGTAAGTTATCACACTTATCAAAGCAACTTATTATTTGGTCAATGTCCAGTGAAAGATGCACAGTTCTCTTCATGAAATGTGGTATAGGGTAGCAAGAAATGGATCATTGTTAAGAAAGAAATGTGCAATTTCTTTTTGAATGTCCCCAAATATTAATTGGTAATGCAAGAGGAAAGTTAAGTTCACATCAGCTGTTTCATATCTGTATAAAAACCATGCACTTGGGGACTCTAATCTTTTAGAGCTTTATTGTTTTTGTTAATACTAAAATGTCTGATGCTTTATTACTTTGTGCATTAATTCCAATATTTTAATACTCTACAAAAATGCTTACCATCTATTTTAATTGATGTCGGTTTCGGTTTCTGTGTTTGCAGATTTATTCACTTGAAGATGGTCTTGTTCATGCAGTTTGGAGAAATATAGGAGTTCCTGTCACAATTATTTAAACTAACAAAGCGAAGATTGCCGTAGATCGGTTAAACTATGTAAGTCATATTACTTTCCATAAATTATGAACTTCTAAGTTTTAATCTTTTAAGAATTTGTAGGAAAGTGTGACATTTAATATCCTTCCCTTTCAGTTACACAAACAACCCATAGTCCATTCTGTTGCAGTTTGGCTATTTACATCTTACTTATCAAAAGGAGAAACAATTTGTTTCTCCTAGGGGTTCTTATATTACTCAATATTTTGGGTTCCCCCAGCCTACATTTGGTATCGATCCAAACTCAACTAGATGCCTCTTGTATGGTATGGTGGTTCCAATCAGGTCATCATGACCATTAAAATCACACACACACATGAATTCTTTTGGGTATCCAGTTAGTGTGAGTTTGGAGTTTTGCACACCTTCCATTCCAGGTGTAGATTGATTGTTTAGGAACCAAGCGACATCCAGCTTGAATCTTACGAAATTTGACACTCTCGCGCTCTGGTTTCTTAGGTTCAAATAACTTTGTCTGCTGGATATTTCTACTTCTTTATACCATTAACCTACAATTTTTCATCAATTCAGGTTTCATAGGCAAGAATGTTTAAATCCCCACTTAGAGGTTATGGATGGGTTCTTCTCATTCATAAAGGTAGCCAACAAGAAATGGGAAGAAAGAATAATAGCTTATTATAACCCAATTAGTAAGTTAAAATCAAATGATAAAGGACATAACTTTAAGCTTCTTATAATATAACATAATATTCATGAACTGGAGAAACATGAAGATACTTATTTGTGCATTTTCAGGTGTAGATTGATTGTTTTTGCAGGATAAGGTTTCCATGCATGTTTGAATATGTACAAGTAAACCCCCAAGGTCTGCCGTTTTTTGCAGGGTAAGGTTTTCATGTTGTCCAAATATGCACAAATAAATCACCAAGGTCTTCGATAGAGCATTTCCCAATCGTGATCACTCTTTATTTCTTATGTAAAGTTTAGATGTCCTGCTATAGGGCCTTCACACATGCACTATTTAACTACACATCTTTCAAATTGTCCTTTCATGGTTACTAATACATTATATGTTTTGATCTAAAAAAAAAAAAATTCGCATGGTTTTTTTCTATTTTTATATTCAATAATACCTTGTTAAATTACTTGTTATAGTGGACATTTTTAACACGCTCCATCAGTTATGCAGGTTAAATTTTTGCAATCTTTAGAGTTCCATTTTAATTTTTGTTGATTTCTTAATTTCTTAATGTATTTCTGACCATTTTTATTTCCTTCGTTACTTTTGTTCTTCAACTTTTTCTTAGACACAACACGGGGTGATTTGTGTTTGTTTTCCGGGTTTTAGTTTCTGTTTGTAGCTCCAAATTGAGAGATAAATGTTTTTTTTTTTTTTTAATGAATTTTGTTACTGATTTTCGGTTTCCCCCTTCTTGTTGGTTTAAAGAGTTTCCTCTTTAAGTAGTCTGTTCAACCTCATTTGCAATGGTAATTTGGTTGCTTGTTCATGTTTTTTTTTTTGATTAGTAACTTAGATATATTATAGATAAATATAAGCAGTTTACAAAGATGTAAACTAAAAGAGAGAGCATACTGAAAATGAAAACAATAACACAAAAGTGAGACTGCTAGCTGGCCTCAAGGGAAAATGACATCCCGCACTTCTTAACCCAACGAACTTGAGGAGCTCCAATCCACAATCAATCGCCGCACCCGCGATAGGATCCGCTGGTCGGAAGAAAGAGGAATTGTCAAAAACACAACCATTCCTCTCATTCCAAATAGCCAAAGAAATGGACCCGGGCAAAAACATCCAGATGGATTCCTTAGCACCCACCAATGACATCAAGTGCGAACCAGATAAGAAGCTCAGAAATGAGGAGGGGAAGACCTACTCCACACCCATCCGAGACAAGAAGTAAGCCCATATCCCAAAGACAACCGGACAGTGTAAGAGCAAATGACTCACAGTCTTTTCCGCATTCTGGCACAAATAGCATCTGTTGGCCAAGCTCCACCCCCTCCTCTTCAATTGATCCGTGGTAAGTATTTTATTTAAAGCAGCAGACTAGAGGAAGAATGACACCTTAGTGGGCACATGGTTAGCCCACACAACCTTATGAGGAAAAGAGCGCGAAAGTACAGGGTCAAATGACTGCAAGAGGGACCTCACTGAAAATCAACCGCTATTGCTACGGGACCACAACCTACTATCACTAATCTGAGATCTAGGGGTAGAGGAACTCAACCTATTATAATAGCCCACACAGCCTCATGTTGTTATGTGCATGATACGATTTTGTTTGCTTTTGCAAGCTAAATTTTTGTTTCTGGTATGTGAAATGGGAATCCATGTTTTTGGAACCTCGTTTCTTAATTGTTGGTGCCTTTTTTGTGTGTCCGAGATATAGAGAGTTGGAGTTTGAATGGCTAATTTGAAAAATCTTGTTTGGATCATTTTGGATTTGGTTGCTTTTTTCTTAGCTTCTTTTGTTTTGTGGGATTGCTTTTGAATTTAGGACGGTTTTTAGGGCAATGTGGGTTATTTTGGATACCTCCTTTAGACTTTTTTGTTCCTTCTGCGTTATTATAATATTAATAAGGGGCACTTTTATTCCTTTCCTATTTTAAGGATTCCTTTCTGTAGTATCTTTATGATTTGTTTATATGAATTTTGTAGTTGATTGATAGGATTAAAGTTTGAAGTTCTTTCATGGAAACACTTTGAATTGTTTATTCATGTTTACTTTTGGATGTGATGTTGTAGGTAGTGATTGCACAACGGTTTCTAATTTCCATGTTCAAATCTCATATGTCTTGCACATAGATGAAGATCTACTTAAAAGAGGGATGCGAATTGACAAATGTATACAACTTTTTTGAGGAAATACAGCAACCATAGCCCAGAGTTCAGCAGTGTTTTATACCATTTCATGGTTTAAATTCTAGAGTTGGACACTATAATTCCTTATCCTTATGGAGGCAATCAGTTGGTATTTGAAACTAGGTAAACCATTGAAGTTAGATATCACCAAGGCTCCATAAAACATCTTTTGCTCAATGATTCTGATGGTGGGTATGTCTGTTGTGGTATTGTCCCTCTCTCTATTATCTTTATCTTTGTGGCATTTTTTCCGATATCCAATACTCTCAGGACATGGTGGACATGGTGGTCATCAGGTAGAGATGACAGAGGGTGGTGAATGGATTTTAAGTTGTGGAATAAATAAATTCTTTGAAATATGGGATTTAATATAAAATTTGATTAAATATTTTGCTTATTGGGTAATCAAGTCTTGCACATGCAATACTAACTAGTAATCTTTTAACGAGCTAAGCAAGGATGTGTTCAGGCATTGACTGAGCTCGAGTAGTTCGCAAGCACTGTGGTTCGTTAACCACCCCTACTCAGAGGAGCCTTGTAAGTGTAGTAGACCTATTCACACCTTTAGGTCAGGTGAATTAGAATTTCAAATTTTCAATACCCTAAAAAAAAAAAAAACACCGATCGGTTGAGGAACTGAGCCCCCAAACCACAACTCGTCTTCTCAGGGCATCTCCCGCATTATTAGCCTCTCGTCGTCGAAGTTTGTCGGTGAAGATCTTCTCATCTTCTTCTTCCAGGTTTATCGATTTGTTTATTTATTTTTCCTTACTATTTTACACTAAACACAAGGGGAGTGAAGTGATTTAAGAAATGAAACAAAGGGGTTTTATCCTATTCAACATGGTGCTATGCTATGATGTTTTATACACTGTATTACAATCCAATACTGGAAATTTATTCGAGAATCTTCTATTTATTCCCATCACCATGATTTTCACTCATTGTTGACCCACAGTGCTAACAATCTGACATGGAATAGTAAATTCAACTCTAATATTCACGAAAATTGAAAGACATTAATATTAACGAGAGCATATAGCGAGAGCTAGAGCTTGAAGTTTCAATTTATAATAGGGTTTGAAGCGCCCGTTTTGTATCAGTATAACTATCGTATGGGGGGCTACCAAAACCTATATGTATTGCCCAATTCATATCGGTTTTGGCGATTTTTATTTCCATGCATGTAAGTGATGGAAAGAAGTTAGTTTGTCTCTAGACAACTGTTGGATTATGATTAAAGCTTTGGTGGGAGTTAGAGATTTGGAGTGGTTAATCCATTAATGGCCAGTATAATGATGAGTCTTCCAAATGCCACATAGCATGATTCGAAAGTCGAAAACTGACTTCTCCCCAAAAGATACGCATTGCCTACCAGTGGAGGTGTCCTTCCGCGTAATTGACAACCCATTCATTGCTTAATAATTAATATAGCTCATTCGCACAACAGTTAGAGGATTTGTAGTCCTTTATATCTACTATTGCTTAGGGATTTGGGATGATCCCGGTCTGGATTGGGTTTTGAGAAACACTTAGCAGGTAAGTTTCTTTCATGATTAGAAAAGAGGGAGAGTTTTTTCCCCCATTGTTGTTTCTTCAATGTGAAAGGCGTGAGCAATTTTTAGGTCTAAACCCATTACACGAAACTCATGATGGTCTTCTATTTGACATTTTGACTGAAATGAATCTGTTAGAGAATCTTAGCAAGTTAGCCTACTCAATTTTGGGTTTTTTCATATATGGAATTTGTGTTTTGTATTTTGGTTCGTTTATTAGTTTGTTGAGCTCTTTTTTTTCCCTTTCTATTTATCTATTGTCTAAATACACTGTTTGATAAAATGTCTGAAAGAAATATCACAAGCATAGCCGGCCCTAAGCTTTGAGTCCATGTTTATGAGGTCCAAGCAAAGTTGTGCAAGCTCAGTTCATTGTCTGGTTGGGTGCCTTGCCACTGGAAAAGCCTAAATTTGAAAGAACGAAGCTGTCCTTTGTATCATTTCATGCAAGGGGAATGGTCTCCCCACACTGCTGAAATAGCTGTATGACAGTCAACAACTTATTGGGCCATGAGGACCACGAGAGTTATTGGTCAACATCTATGGACTCACTATAACCAATATTGTATTAGTTAGCATCTCATAATCAGCTGATGTTGGCTAATACTGATTTTGCCAACTCTATATGCGGTCTACATGGACCAATAGATAGTTGACTCAAAATGTGTGTTTTTTTTCCCTAGTCGTTTGAGGCTTTATGCGAAGAAGAATGTGGGGTAAATTTGTAAGTCTAAGCTTAAATTTCACTCAACTTAAACCTCTCCCTGGTATTGACTATTGAGTTGCCCAGTCCATATACAGTCCACGTGGACTAATATGTAGCAGACTATCAAATATTTATTTATTATTATTTTTTGGAGTCGAGGAGTTCATTCGCCTTTATGCGAACAAGAATGTGAGGGGTAATTTTGAAAGTCCAATCTTAAATTTCACTCACCCTAAACCTCTCCCTGGATGAAGTGCAACAGAAACTAGGGCATTTTTCAGGTCAGGTTTTCTTTACCCCCAAATTGATCATACTCTTTTCAACATTATACATTTGTCCTTGTTTCAGTTAATGGTTTTGCTATAATTCTAGGATTTTAAGTATTCAAACTGTGAAATTTCCATTTATTCATCAGTTATGCGGATATATAAGCTCCCCCATCGGGTAAACCCAGAGAACTCTTTACCATCCTTTTACTTGCATGCAGTGCAAATACCGGGGGCTGGGAACTTCCATACCATGGCTCTGGACTAGGAGATTTTTTGTGCCAAATACCAACCTGACTGGGTGCTCAAAACTATCTGATCAAATGAGTCTTTTGGATAGTGAGAAAAATATGGCACATAGTTCCCAAAAAAAAATCTATATAGAATAAATTAATAGTCTTAACAATTAGGTCAGTTTTTGGCATGGGTAATCTCTTCGGTGGGATCCTTAAAAATTGGTGGTTTCAACTCTTTGCAGGTGCACTAAATGTATAGATATGAGGACAATGGACTGTTCTTAGTGGCCCTTAGCTTTACTCCTTTGGTTGTTTGTTTGTTTTCCCATTGCTTTACCGAATAGTTTCTGCTGTTCTTTCAGCTAAATTTCCTCCCTATTACTTCGACCACATCAATCTTCAAGTGCGGATGGCTTTGAGAGGTGTTTGGCAACTTCAGAAGCTGATTGTGAGCTACTGTGACTGGGGAGGAAGTAGTCGGGGTATCAGGTGTGCTTTTTATGTTACATTTATCTTTTAGAAGTATGCTTATGGAAGAAAATAAAGAAAACTGATCGGATGAAAACTGACAATTTGTACCTATGTTATAGCAATTGGTGCATACCCATTTACAAGAAAAGATCTAATCATAACAGATTATCTGCATTTTCTCTTTCTTCTCTCTCTAATTTTTTTTTCATGTGTTTTTTCCCCTTCTCTTTGCTAGTCTTTTCTTTTTTTCAAAATAAATTTTAATCTTACATTCTTTTGTTCAACTGATTGGGTAATATTAGTGTGTTACTGTTTAATTCGTACTGGACTTTCAGTACATACAAAGTGGTGAAGAGACCTTCATTGCCAGGGCATATTGTGTTCATCTTTGGTACTCGAATACTCTGCACTTTTGTTTTGGAAGTTATATAAGTGGACATCGACGTCAGGATAAGTAAATAATTCAATTGCCTCAAAATTTTTTTTTGCTGGTTACTTCTGAACACGATCAAGTCAGTTTCTTTAGAATACAAATAAAATATCCATAACATGCGATTTTCCTTGTTAGCCCCAAAGCCTTTGAAGATTACCCTACCTTGAGTCCACTCTATGTATGAAGAATGAAGTCCGAATAGAAAACTAACCTCAATTATTAGGACAGATAAATTGACTAATTTATATTTGAATTTTATTTACGGGATCTTTTTTATTACAAGGTAAGATCCATATGTTGATGTTGTAAAATGCTTATGTAGTTAATAGTTATGTGATCAGGTATTCGTGCTGTATAGTGTATAATTCTATTCACCTTTGGGAAAACTGTACCCAATGATAGTAACGTGGTTAAAAACATATGTATTAATTGAAAGTATTTGTCCATATTTCCAAACTTCTATGGATGTGGTCTCCCTAGATAAATTTGTTTGGCGGTTGAGGTTCTTCTTAGATTTATTCTTTTTCAATGCCTTACCCAATTATTTGGGGTCTGAAGGACGAATCCTGTTCCGCCATTCTAGTAACCATATATCCAATGAATGCTGGTGTTATTAAATATTTTCTCACTATCCTTATCCATGCCTTTTCGGCCTTCACCTCTCCTTAGATCCTTCAACTTGCGTCAACTCACTTTGTATCACTAGTGCCGCCATCTGAGAGGTGAAAAATATAAAAGCACATTTGAAGATTAAGCTGCTATTTCATGATTGACAAGGTAAGGATGCTGATTTCTTGTTGGGTTGCTCCACCCGTCTTCCAAGGGATTGCAACATTTTAATGAATTTTGTCCTCGGTGTCTATGTCTTCTCTTTATTGAACCATAACTCAATCATTTGGTTCCCTCCCAATTCCTTAGGGGTGATTAATTCAATTTTGATGGGTGGTCGTTCAACAACGTGGGTCCTTTTGGGATTGGAGGGGTGGTTAGAAATAGTGAGGGCACTATCATCCTGTGATTCTCAGATTTTATTAGCGAGGACAATCCCAACCTAGCGGAGATTTGCTTTCGCCATCAATGTCTTTTACTTACAAGAAGTCTTGACTATCCAAAATACTATTGAGTAGGTGGAGGGCAAAGTGAAGAGGCTGTGGAGATTTGCTCATATGCTTATTGAAGTTCATGACTTGGTGCTTCAAGGGAACATCTTGCTTTATTAGATCTAGTCGAATACCTTTTGTGGACTCTTCAGCAAAGGGAAGGGTGAATCTGGGCCCTATACCTAATTTGCATAGACATGAGTATCGGATTTCGATACAAATGCAAGGTGTAGGATTCGGCAAACTTCAAAAAGTAGGATTTGAAGACTCGGGGGGGGGGGGTATTTCAAATTTTAGTGCATTTTTAATTGGGTTATCTTATGGTTTATAGTTTATACTATGTATTGATAAAAAAAGGGCATATTGTATGAGGGATATTGTCTATGTTTTGGTTGTTTCTTTCTGTCTTGAGTTTATGCTTTTGTAAGCTTTTGTTTTTCTTCATTTGTACATCTATTTTGATTAATATATCCACCTGATTATCGATAATAAGATACATGCTCGTATCTTATTAAATTTCTTCAATGATCTGCACGAAATTTATTGGGCATTTGTGCACGGTTAATAATATTAAGGAAAGAAATAGAGAATCGTGTCAATTCTATATTCAGCATTATTTGCTACATCTGTAGATGGTTTACTAATGTTAGACAATCCTTGTACATGCTCCATTAAACACACTTGATCCAAAGAGTAGATCTTTTCTATTGACCAGTACTTTACATATTTATATCTGGAAGAGTGATCCAGAGAGTAACTCTTTTCATTTGAATAATATCAAAATATGTTCTTAAAGCATTATTGATTTTGCTGACAGTAATTAGCTTATTAACTTGACTTTCTCCCTAGTCTCATATTAAGGCACGTTAATCTATTTAACATAGATAAATCTTACTGATTTTGCTGACGATAATAGGTTTCTTGACTATATTGTCTCTTTAGTGTCAGATTAAGGCACTTTAATCTATTTAATGCGAGCATAGTTATCAATGTTGGGATCTATTCAACGAGTCAGGGTTAGATAAGCTGTCACCATTCAAATTCTGCACTAGTCATGTAGACATCTTGTAGCTTCTTTATGCTTAGTGGTTTACTAGCATGTAAATCTCGGGGTTCATTCTACTGTTTTAATATTAAATATTGCAGGGCATTTATGGAGTCTCAGTTGCCAGCATTCAAAGAGCAAAATCCTCAGCTAGAGGTGGTTACTGAACTCATTCGTGGTCAGCATCCACATTTGAAGGGATTTTTCAGTAAGATTTTTGCTCTCTCTCTGTCTGTCTGTCTTCTGATTTTGTAGTTGGCACAGTATTTTTATCTGCATGTCCTAAAACTTTGATCACCTCTTCTCCTTTTTTTCCCCATTGTGGGGCATGATTAGGGGATTTTTACCTGGGAAATAATGGGATATTTAACAGTCAAAACATGAAAGAAATAAAAATAATGATATCCTACCATGTGAGTGTTGTGAGCGACAAATTTTGACTGCCATTCCAAATTGGGAAATCCCCTAATCCGGAATATCGTCAAATTGCTAAATTTAGAGTCGCCACCTGTTCTAATTCGGAGGGGAATAAGAATCATAAAACAAATCCAATGGTAAGGCAATAGTCTAAATAGAGAGTCCGGGTAATAGATTCTATTGTGCTAACTGCTAAGGGAAGATGTTGGGCATCTGCTAAAAGCAATTGCCTAATCTCTAACTATACCTTAGACTAAATTGGAAACCATATTAAAATTCTTAAATACAAACATGTTATCATCAAATCGTGCTTAAAATAGAATATGCTAAACACGAGATGTATTAAATTGGAAACATACTAGTAGGCATTTTCTATGCATTCAATCACCAAAATTAGAAACATGCTAATGGACATCAAAAGTTGCTAAATTGGAAATATAAACTGCCTAAAATAGCAATAAATAAAATGACAACAAATAGTGAAAAGGAAATAACCTAACCCTATGTTTGGCTGCCAAGAAAAAAAAATGGAGCAGAAAAGAAAAAAAAAGAAGTAATTTGAGCACCATTGTTGGTTGCCAAGAAAGAAAAAGAAAAAAGCCATGAGTAGAGTGTCACAGTGGTGATGGTTTTGGCGACTTTAGTAGTAGTGGTGGCGGGCTGGTGTGGATGGAGAGAAAGTTCAGGCTATTAGGGAGTGGGAAGCCCGAGTTTCTCTATTTAAGTATTCGAACCTGAGGGCTTTTTAGGACCAAGGATGACTTACACAAGAGACTTTTCGATGTGCCTGTATCCAGCGAGTGGTTGGAGGTGGCGGCAGTGGTGGTAAGGATTTAAGATAAGATGTTCAGTGGGAGACTCTTTATTTTTCTTTTGAAATCCAAGCTTTTTGGAAGGAAATGAAATCCTCACTTTAGAAGAAAATTAGGGATGATTTTCTGCCATTTTTTTTATTATATAATTTTCCACAAAAAATTTCTTTGTGATCAAATGCTGAAAAATTAAATTTTCTTCCACTTTTCTTTTCCACCCTATTTTCTAGTGAAGCAAACATTGGGTAAGGTTTCTTCCTAAGGCAACTGAGCGGCTGAGCCCCATCAGTGTTCAAAATTTTGACGATATTTCGCATATTTCGACGATATATCGATTTCGGAGGGTCCCGAAACATCTAGACCAAGAATTATGGTTTTACAATTTTTCGAGAATTTCGATCGAAATTTGTGAAAATATGGAATATATCGTGCGATATCGTTAAAAAAAACCAGTGAACTCATGGCTACACCTCAAGAATCCATGAGAAATAGGAGAAGTTGAAAACTTGCAATTTGATTGAGAATTAAAGAAGGATTTGGAGATTGGAGGAATGGTAGAGAGATTAGGGAGAGAGTACATACCCGTAGCTGGACTTGGAGGACCTCCTTGCCGTCATCGTTGCCGAGCAGCCAAGCCCTAGTCTTCGATTTTCTGAATTTGATAAACCGTTAAAGGTAGAAACAGATGCCTTCGATTGGACTATTTTGGCTGTTTTAGTGCAAGAAGGTCGTCCAATGGCCTTCGAAAGCTGGAAACTTAATGAGACGGCTGAAGAAGGTCGTCCAATGGCCTTCGAAAGCTGGCAGATCGATGAGCCGAGAAGACAGCGCACATTCCCCAGACCTTCTCCTCGAGGTATCCTCTCACGCTGTCTTAGCTTCCATAGACGAAGCCCTTCTTTCACTCTGTTTTTGCTGTCGTTCGCAGCGTAATTGAAGAACCATGAACTCATGTCCTCCACTATGGGGACAGCCTGGATCAACCCGTACTGTCTCACAACTCGAGATGGAGCATAAGCTGCCATGCCACACTGACCAGGAAACGGTGGCGGTGCTTGACAGCTGGTGGTGAAAATCTTCCAGAAAGTTATGAACGCGATTCACTCATCAGGACTAGAATGTTATGAACTCGCCTCAATCATCAGGTGGGCGTTGGGCGTGTGCGAAAGCGGGCGGGTTGAATGTATTGCCTATAGGCTTCGTTGAAGATGTCATCCCCCCAGGAACTTATTGTGGATGTTTACATAATTTGCTGATGGCATATTTCCCACTCCTACTGCAACAAATGGTTCCATTATTCGCTTATGGATCAGAGGCAGCGGAATTCATTTTAACAGTATCGGGGCCAAAACTAGACATATACAGCGCATATCAAAAATCCACCTTTTCCTCCTGCTACGGGAAACCCTTTCGAACCAGGCCCATTCTTAGTCACATTTAGGGAGCCAAAAAACGTGAGTGCCTAGCCCAAAGGTAAGGCCGACTTTTTTCCCTATGTTGTAACTTAGTGCAACATGGCAAATTTCATTAAGAGGAATCAGCAAAGAAAAGAAAAAAGGGGTCAACATCTTAACGTGTGTTTGAGAGATTGTCCTCGGGTTGAGGAGTGTCCACATGAGTTCGTTGAGGTGTCTACACTACCTGTGGTCCTCTTTTATATTCTGTCGAGAGTCCATTGACGTGGGTAGCTATGTAAAAACTGATTCCCGACAATACGGACTGTTCTTTTGAATGCTCATATTGTCGCCCATGCCCCATAGAGAGTCACCCATTCCTTCTCTCTTTCCGCTAACACCTGATTCGAAATGCAAATCATGTGTTGAATTAGGCTCTGTGGTCTCTTTTATATAGGCCTGTTTCCTCATCTTTCCAGAATTTGGACTTAATTAATTCATTTGTTAACATGAGCCCTAAGAGAATTATTTGGGAACAAATAATAAATTTGATATACAATTGGTCATATAATCGTGGTTACATAGACGCTTTTTATGCAACAACCTTAACTAGGGGTTTAAGAGGATTGGCGGAACTAACTCATTTTTTTGATAGATGAGTAATTGATGGAATTACGTCGTCTCCCCAGTCCCCTATCGTGAGTCTCTCCCCTTTTCTCTCTTGAGTCTTGAGCATTGAATGAATATTTTGATTTTAGTTTTTAGGTTTAACTTATAATGGTTAATTACGAAATAGAACCCTAACTATTCAATAATAACTATAACATGTCTATTTATAAATAAATTCCATTCTTATGTTTCAAAATAGAGAACCTTTTTTTAAAATTAATTTTTTTTATTTTTATTTTTTTTAGAAGAGAGAGAGACCTATCCTTTACATACATTACACACTAATGAGAGATAGACCCATCCTTTTTTTTGAGAACTTTTTTTTTAATGTTTCAAAACCCTCCCTTAGATTACACTAATTGCAAAAATGGTTTTTTAAAAATTGCATAAATGACCACATTACCCCTAAATGAGAGTGTTGCAAGTATTAACCTAATTATATTTTATAAATTAAATATTATTTAACTATTCTTAGTATTGATTTTTATTATACACACAATGAAAAAATCAATAAATTTTTTTATGCAAGTTACATCAATATTAGTGAATCATATATACATTGTTGTCAGCATCAGCGCACGTCTTTGGTCCTCTTCTCATTGCATCTCTTATATACATTGATGTTTTTAAAATTTTTTTGATTCTCATATGTGTATTAACATCTATTTTAACATTTCCTGAAGTTTCATTGAATTTTTTTTATGTTTTTCACTAATTTTTTCGATTTTTTCCTCCACGTGCGATATTGTTTCCGCGATATCGATATATCTTACGAAATTTCCTCGATATATCTTTTTTCTACGGCTCAAAATGACATGCGATATTGATATTGAAAACCTTGAGCTTCATTAGGGTTGCCTACGTATGAAACAAAATGGAATTAAGTCAAAAGTAGTTTCAATGCAACTAAGTCCGTATTTTTCTGGTTTTTTTAAAATGTTTTTTTTTTGGAATTTCCTTTTTCTTAATATTTTTTAATGGCTCGAAGTAGTTTAGGTTTGTGCGGGTATGGAGTTTGTGATCATAAAACCTCAACGTGTATTAATATATAATGCATACTTGTGTCCACACAAGGCACTTGTTCACAAGAATGCAAAATAGACTAATTAAGCCTATCATATGTTACAATATCCCAAACATGCATTTGAAGTATAAAATTCTTAATAAGTCTTGAAACGTATTGCTCATTCATATAATTCTATCCATTTTAAGTAGAATTCCCCTCTCTTCTCAAAATGGTTGATTACAATGCATAGCAATTTATTACCATACCCTTTCCTCTCTAGTGTTTTAAAATGTGAAGGCCTGAGGCGAGGTGTTAAGACCTCAAGATGCGTGAGTCGCAAGCCTCACAAGAAAGCCTAATTCTTTCTCATTTTAACAAATAAATAAAATATAAGAAAAATTACAAAAATATTTAAAAAGTTAATAAAAGATTATAGAATATATATATATATATATAGAGAGAGAGAGAGAGAGAGAGATATGCATATATATATATATATTTGTATTCGTGTACATGTGTGTGCGTGTGGGTGCACGTGTACACATAGAAAATAGTATATAAATTATTTAACTATATATATATATGAGAAGGGCAAGCAAATGTTGAAATTTAAATTTACTTATTTGTTCATATACATTTTGAAGCAGATGTTCAATTGTCAATTTTGTTAGCCAGTGGCTCCAAATTTTTGCAGTGTCTGGTAGGAAAATTAGTGTGAATTAGATTCAAAGGATTTTAAAAGCCGAAATACATGAGACATAATAAATTAAGTGTTAGTTGAAACATCATCATTTTCAATGCCTTCTCTGAAATAAATAAAATGTTATTTGTTATTAATTGAAACAAATAATAAATTTAAAATAAAAAACAATGTTAAGTCTCAATTATGTGGCTAGAACTCTTATTTTAGTTATTGTATGACGTGTACTCTATAGATATAAAGCAAGGTTCAAGGCATGAGGCGTGTTCCTTATGTGAACTTCACACTTTGAGGTGTTTGCCTTATGAGATTTAAGTCTCACGGTTAAGCCTCAAGGCGTTTTCCTTAGCCTCTTCTTGAGGCGAACCTCATGGCATTAGCTTGACACGCCATTTAAAAGATTGTAATCTTCTCTTACTGTAAGATTTGACATGAATATACTTGAGGTTATAATCCAAAACCCTGATTAACTCATCTGAAGTCACATTTTGTATTTAGTTGATTTCACGGTTTAGGTAATGTGGGGGCATTTTTACACCGGTCTCGAGTGGGGCAACTTGCGTGAAGTGGGGCACACTCGGGGTGGGGGTGACCTGTGTAACATGGCCCCACGAGGGGGGTTCGGCCGAGAGCCTGGATCTAGGCTATGAGATAGAAAAAGAATTTAATCTTCCACTCCTACTAGTCACGGCTTTTGGAGTATTGGTTAGATGTCATGCGTTAAAGTGGTTTCAGAGCCAGAGGTCTCGTGTTTGAGACTCCTCACCGGGAGTGATTAATGCAAAGACATGTTCACGCTAGGCTCGAGTAGTCGAGTGGGGCAGCCTGCATGAAATGGGGGCACACTTGGGGTGGGGGTGGCCTGTGTAACATGACCCCATGAGGGGGGTTCGGCCCAGAGTAACAAAGTTCGCGTACAGCTCATTTTCGTGGGTCTGCCGAATTGAACGACGAGTAATTCCCAAACCGGCGAATTGTTTGGCAGTTCGTGAACATTCGTGAACTCCCTAATAGTTCTCTAGTTTGGGAACTGTTTGGCGATCGCTTGTTAAACTCCTTTTTTTTTTATTAAGTATAAAACCCAAAAGTGTGTTTAGGGCATGAAATGAGACCCCAGCACCCCACCTCTCTTGTCTTGCTCCACCAGAATCCACATCCCACCTCTTGTCTTGTCGGCTCTCCAGCGAAGCATACTCCGGCAAAATCTCTCCAGTGACATCTCACTGGTAAGTTCCTTTCTCTCTCTCTCTCTCTCTCCCCCCATATCTCTCTTCCATCTCTCTCTTTGTAATGTTTGGAAATATTTGCTCTTTAGAACTTAGGAGGGCGCGGTGAAGACAAGCTTCTCTGTTTTGGGTTATGAAGTTCCTAAAAGAAAATTAGAATTGAAAAAATGTAGCAATGGGTGATTTTTAGGGTAGCCGGTGACTTAGATGAGATGAGCATTGAGCTCAATTTCCATTATACAATCCTCAACCTTAGTTGCCTTCTTCGTATTCTGCTTGGTAATTGAAATTTCCTGGTAGTCACAAGCTTCTTTGCAAGTATCCAAACTCTCACGATCTGAAGAATCCTTCAACCCATCAACAACATAAGCACCATAACATGAATTGGATGTGAGCTTGATAAACTCATCCCCTGCATACCCTTTTCCATCTTCACTAATTTCAGCAGCGCGCTCATACTGTTCCAAAATCCAACTTAGGCTTATTTCAGCAGTCCTTAGCATTATTTAGATACAAATTTGGAATTGAATTGCAGAATTGCTTCTGTCATTACATTAGTTCATACCAAAATATTGTTAGCCTTTTCTTTGTCTAGGTTCTGCATGTAGACATCTGCAATATAACATACCAATTTTAGATTTTAAATAATTTCTCCTGAAATTATAAATCACAATATATTTTCATCATTATGTCATTGCATCGCTGAATTACTTTTGTCATTACATTACTTCATATATATGTCATTGCATTACTTTATTATATCTTCATCATGTGACTCATGTCAACTCATTGTTGAAATTGAATTGCTTTTGTCCTTACATTGGAGTGATTTTATTGTAATACTTTTTTTTTTTGAATGATGAATGGTGATTTTCATATTTTATGGTTGATATCTTGTCTTGATGAATGAATATGAATTCAATGTTAGAGCTTTGAAGTTTGAAAATTTCAAATTAAAATGATGTCATGAAACTTTATTGATGATTATATACTAGTTATTATGTAGTTTAGCTATTCAGATTGTTAAAAGGATTAGTTAGTATCACGTTCCTATATTTTTTTTATAATTAATAATTATTTATTTTTATTCTCCCAAACTTATCCCGAATTTGCCGAATTTTGCCAAATTTTTCCTGAACTTAACCCCTACCGAATATTGCTGAACCCGAACTTCGTTACTATGGTTCGGTTGAGAGCTTGGATCTGGGTTATGCGATAAAAAAGAATTTAATCTTTTACTCCTACTAGTCGCGGCTTTTGGGAGTATTGGTTAGATGTCCTACGTCATTAGGCAAAATTGGGTTAAAATTTACGACTCTCTCTTAAAAGTAAAGCCCAACAATCAAACCTTTGGATGATTTAGATCTACTTGTTAACATGATCTGGTCCATTAAAAGTCAACCGATAAGACCGATATTTGAAATCTTTCCCAATAATGTACCACACCTTGCCAGCCCGATTGAGTTTCCAACCAAATTGAATCCCCATATTGTCAAGCCAATGAAAAATAGTATTTAAATAATTCATCCTTAGCCCCCCTGTCACTAGCATATGCAATGTAATGTATGAAATCCAAAACTTGCATCTAATATGCATGGAGACATTCGTGTCTCAACTCTCAATTAGAACAAAAGATGTCTTAGTCCAAGCTCAATCCAACACGCATATAATAAATTGAAAAAAAACCAATCTAAACCAGACCTAACAAACAAATATAAACTTGGAAGAACTCAATTAAAATCTATATCCGTCATGCATGTGGGAGATAAAGAAAAGATTCCCTTACTCATATACTTGGGGATAATATCCGTATAAGCACATTAATAACTAGAAGAAGAAAAATCCAGCTCCTTGTCCTATGCTTAAAGGGACTCATATCCTTATAAAGCACCTCACCACTTTGGCCGCATGCGAGTTGCTAGAGTATGGAGACTGGAGAGAGACATGTTGCGTGATGGTTGGAGAGAGAGAGAGAGAGAGAGAGAGAGGACCTCACCCCTTTACATAGACGAGAAGAAGAAAAAGAAAGAAAAGTAAAAAAGAAAGAAAAAATCAGAAACAAAGCACCGAAAGGGTACTTTCTGTTTTTGAATGAGGAAGACGGTCTTTGATATAATTAGCTCCCTTCGTTTTACAAATTATGAATATATACCTCAATAAAAAATATAATGTCGGGCAAAATGAGCAAAAGTATAAACTATGATGATTAATTATGAAAATTTATAATTTTTTTTTCATATATTAGATAATTTATTTTTATAAAAGCCTTGAATAATTTGCAACTCTTTGAAAAAGTCACAATTTTGTGTGAGCAAAAGTTGCGAATATTTCATGAAATAATCATTTGTGTGAGCAAAAGTTGCGAATATTTCATGAAATAATCATTTGGAAAAAGACGCTTATTATTCGGGACTTTTTTTGATAACCTAGAGAACTTTGTTATCATGTTACCATGGTCACAGGAAGTCCGGTAGGCCATATGGGTGCAAAAGTGGGTGTTCACAAGTGTAACTTATTATTCTGTGGAACATTTATCGCGCATTATAAGATTTCTAATCAATCTATACTAATACTATATGTCAGTTGGTTCCACATGGCATCTCTCAACATCTTCCATTCTCTCTTTAGGTTGACGCCACGTGGCTGCTGACATGGCAATTTAAAATTTTTTTTTTTCTCATATTAATGATTCATATAATGAGTTTATTAATCACTTATCTCATCTTACTTGACTATTTAATACATAATTTTTTTAATAAAGACTATCTAAAGTGATTATTGATATACCACTACCAAAGTCTTTTTTATATTCTCATCCTCTATGCCATATGCAACATATGACTTTCCTCATGTCCCCCCTAATCCTTTATCTTCTTTACATCCATTTCATCTTCTAAAAATAATCGAATTAATGCATTATTAATCATCTATTACTAACTGCGTTGTTAATTAGCTATTACTAACTAACTTGCTATACCGAAAGTGAGATGACATTCTTCATATTCCCCGCCTTCATGAAGCCACCTAGGATTCTTCTCTATTTATGAGGGCAATGGATCATCTCTGGGACCCACCACCCATTATCTCTCTTTTCAAACTATTCGTCTCCCTACCTAAATGGTAAATGCAATGGTTTATCTTCTCCAGGAAGGGAGAGAGGCAAACCTCAATGGAGAGAGAGACACCCACACCATTTTCGTCTTTCTTCCTCCTCTTCACTTTCCGATTCGTCCCCTCACCTTCCCTAGCATCAATAACATTTCAAAACCAGATAGCTTTATCTTTCCTCGCCCTTTCCTCTTCTCCTAGCTAGCTCTCAACATCTACACACCTTATAAATTTCAATTACAAGAAGAGAAAGAAAGGAAAAAAAGAAGTGGAAGATATTCTCAGGGAGAAGAGGCTTGGTTCATCTCTTTAGAATTCTGCAAAAAGAATTCCTATTATCTGTACAACTAGAAATGGTTTTGAGGCGGAGATACTCTCTCTGAAAGCTCCTATTGGGAGCATCAGAGCATCCTCCGACCTATCTTCCTCTCTTCTAATTGCTCCCTACCAATTTGTGCCTCAATCTATCAAATATGTCAAAATGAGTGCAATAAATCTCCACGTTCGTGGAGGTTGTAAGTCGTTTGTCTGTGAAGTGACTCACTTTTTGATGGGTCTCGTCTTGGACATCAGGTAAACAGCCTGGTTATATATCATAACCATCTGAGCCATTGTACATTTTTGATGGAAAAGAGGTTATTAGTTGATTGTCTGATGATGTTGAGTATTTGCCAGAGTTTGAAGGGATTCAAGCCTAGGTTAACCCAGGCTTGGAGCTCTATGGAATGGTTGGGTGGGTGTATACATGAGGTGCCTTTGGATTGTGAGTAGGGAGATGGGTTTGTGAAATTCACGAAATTGAAATTGTCGGATACGGAGCATGCTTGGGCGACAAGAGTATGAATCTCAAGGAATTCTTGTATGGCTTACACGAATTCTGATATTAGTGGACGAGGTAGTGGCTGTGCCCTGTGGTTTGGGGATCTGATCGATATTAGATGGATTAACGGCGCCAAACAAGATCTCTATATTCGGATGGCTGCTTCAGAATTAGTTATGCCTTTGCATTGTTGTTTTCTTCTTAGTGCTTACTCATTGGAACTCAGTCAAGTTTGACTTGGCTAGAAGGTGGCCGACTGTAGGTCCTTCCGTTACTAACCTAATTACTATCTTGGCAATTACATGATTTGGACTCCTACCATCTGAGCTCAGCCCTCACCATGTTTTCCATCATCCTATACCCTCAAACAGCCCGATCTATCCCAATTGCTGCCCTCTTAAGCAACTGCTGATCCAACTCCTTTTAGTTGTAGTCCCAATTAAGGGGTCATCCGTCTAATAATATATAGCCTTATTTTATGTTTAGTTTGTTTATCCAACAATAAGTTTCATTGACTTATTGTTCAAGGAAGTCTATGTTAGCGGATCATATCTGCCAAGGATAATGCTAATGGGTGAGCAAAGCGCTCCTTAACCCCGACGGTTGCTGACATGGTGGAGCTAAGACGGCCGCACACCTAGTGCGCTAGGGTTTGCACTTCTTAGCATGATCTACCCCCTTAAGAGGTGCTTCAAGATTGATTTTGATAATTAAATATCTACTAATTAAAATTATTATGATATAAATTAGATATAATGATATATTGTTAGTATTATACTACAGAATTAAATCTTCTTTACACATATCATTTTTTATTAATTAAAGATTTTAAAATTAGCAATTAAATCTTCTTTAATCTCTATTATTCTATTTAAGCGTCTCTTTGGTATAATTTTTCATGACTTAGATGTATGTTATATCTATAACGTTATCATAAAAGAGCCTTCCACCGACTATTTTCATCTTTCGACATACTCATTTTTGTTCCTAAACTACCCTTCCCTTCAATCACATCTTGAATCTATTCCCTTTGTATCTGTGTTTTTCGGCTACAACAGCTGTGAAACATGCCACAGCATTCCAGGTGTCCTGCAACTGTACAACACATCATATTTTCTCCATGTAGTCCATAACTCTTTACTTCTTATATTACCATCTTTCATGATCAGCTATCTTCTTGAACCCTCCTATTCATATCTTACCATAAACAGCAGCAGCAGTGGGTGATGTCGTGATGATGCCTTCACAGTAACCCCACCAGACTCAGCCCCCGCAGGCATGGAACCAGCAGCCACCATAAAACAATTTAAGATTTTGTGGTTCTAATTTCAATTTTTTGGTTCTAATTTTAGCAAATCCTGATCATAAAACAATTGGGATTTGCAGCATTTCGATCTCCAACTCTAGCTCCAACTTTTCTTTTGGAGGTAAGATTTAATCTCATGTTCTCTCACTCGATCTGTTAGAATTTTGAATTTCTGTGATTTTGGTGTTAAAATCTGGAAGAAGCCCCTCGCACGTTTCCGCTTTATTTGATCCCTGCTTCACCTTATCTCGAGTGAGATTAACTGATGATGCGTATTGGAGTCAAACAAATGAAACTATATCGGCTGAAACTGCAACACACATGAACACGGTTTGTTAATTTCGGGTTTAATGGATGTTCGTGGTGAGACCCACAAAGAGGGGCTGATCCACCAACTTTTAAGGATACTTGAAACAGATAGTGGAGAAACAAACTGTATGTGTATTGAAGTCAATCTACCTCTGAATGTATTTAATATAATGACTAATTTATTATATATTTTTATTCTTTTGCAGGGTCAATTTTTGAAGAGAATTTGAAAATTGTAGAATTTATAGAATAAATATGAATAACAAAAATAATAACAAGCTTGAGGATTATGGGGCTGCTATGTGCATTATTATTAGAGTTCTACAAATAGTGATGATATGATAAAGAATGCAATAAATGTCATTAAAGATAAAATTAGACCATAATCATCCGGTCAAGTAGTAGGTCTGGCAATGGGTTGTGTGGATAACAATACAGACATACTGTGCAGTCTAGGCTGGACCGCAACCTATAGACTGGTGTAATTTCATGTAAATAAGAAAGAGGTTAAAGATAAAGTGCCCAAGTGCCCAAGCACAACCTAGACTAAAAAAACCTGTCTTTACATTTTCAGTTTCTTGAATAATATGCAATTTAGGGCATTTCTCAATTCTTCATGTAAATGTGCTCACAAAGAGGCATATCCTCCGTTGAAGTTTATGCTCTCAATCTATCTCTTACAACCTAAATCCATATCCTTTTCATCATTTCCCTTTTTACTGCCTTCAGCCTACACCAGTTGACTCCTATTGTTGCAAATACCAAATCATCCCCAGTGTTTAGTCTCCTGCGTATCTACATTTCACAAGTTAAACGTCACGAAACAACAAAATTCAAAATTCTCTCTCTTACATGCACTGACAAGATCCCACCATTTTTGTCAAAAAATATGCTCCGGAGCACACACAAAAATTATACCTAGCACTACAAATGAAACGTGCAGCTTCCTCACAGCGCCTCTCCATTTGAATCAACAATACAGCCCCATCTTTTAGTTTGGGTGATTTGTCATGTGCAAGGCGCTTTCAAATTTTAACACCAAACAGTCCCTCAGGTTCACTTGATCTAGGCTTCTCATGTGGCTTGCACGTGCAGCCCTTACTAGTTCATGGAAACAACACAATAAATGTTTCTTTTCTTAATGTTATTAAATAAAATCATTGAAAAATTTAGAGTTTCTTTTATTATTTTTAGAATAGAAAATTCTCAATAATATGGAGTCCATTACATGAAGTATGAAATATTGATAAATAAATATTATAAAAGTGACGGCCTTCCCCACTTTCGCTCCCTAATTGTGTCGATGTTAGTTGAATAAGAGCTAAAACACAACAATCCTATGAATGACATGCGGTCCCTACTAGAGTGTTTTTTGTAGTCTGTTATTTGGATTTTAATTTTATTATACGTATTTTGCACATACAACCTTTTTTTCTGCCAATTTTTCTTCATTGATGTCTAGTGAAACTTCTTTCTTACCTGCCCGTGCATCACACAGATTTTTTGCTAGTATCTCTTTTATTATTCCTGTTCGCGTTTCCGATCTTCTAGATGAACCTCATCGTAATGTATACACTTCCACATTGCCTAATATTTTTTCTGAACCTTATGGTCAATTAATTATCCTTTGTTGTTGTCGACCTTGTGAATGGTTTGTTAATCGAATTCAGATCAAGATTGAAAAGGAAGAGATTGCTTATAGTGAACCTACGAAATCAACATATTTGATATTACTACAAAATTGCATAAAAACCGTTCATCTTAGTACTTTCATAAATTTTCTAGTAGGTATATTATCTGTAATACTTTGCTCAAAATTAAGAGGTTACTACAAAATCAACTAGGGATTAATGCTGATCAACCAAGGGTTAAAATTCCGAAACTAAGGTTAGAATAATTAACTGAGGAAATAACTCACTTTTTGCGTGGCGTTCCCTAATTGGGTGAGCATTCCTCATGGAGGAACGCTTACGGCTTATGCGTAAAGAAGATTTCCCCCCAAACTAAACACTACCACAAGATTTTTTTTTTGTATTATTATTCTTGTACATAAACAATGCTTTTGTTATCAAATTTTCTATCAAACAATAAGTCAAGCTAAATATAATGCATATAATAACTTATACAATAAGTTAGGCACAAGAGACTAGAGGGTGAGAAAAATGTATATAAACTTGTAAGATTTAGGGATAGAAAAACTAGAGACCTAGATCATGTTAAAAGCATTAAGAGCGATGATCTGAGAGTATTGGTGAAGGATAAAGGAGAGTAGAGAGAATATTTTCAGTTAGTCATTGAATGAAGATTACACACAATACCTCAAACTAGGTGGGGACACTAACTTAGTGACGACTAGATACCATTGTTATTTTCGTATATCTAGGGTGATTGATTGTTTAAAATCGTTACCTCGTAACAACACTAATTCTGGAGAATAGTGACAAGTAATGAGGGTGTCGAACCATGAAGACTACTACCCTGGTTATTTTGCTTAATTGTGAAGATTGATTTTAATTTAAAGGTGAACAAATGGATTTTGGTATGTGATTAAAGGTCCTAAAATTATTCTAAATACCAAAACCAAGTAAAAGTGATTAGGAATCAAGAGAAAGAAACTTAGGGTATTGAATCCACCACTAGCCTCCTAACATTGATTTACTACATTCAATCCAGGGATTATTATTTGTAATTGATCTCGAATAATTGTGACTACAAGTCTCAATTTAATTCATTCAAAACATCAAGCATTAGAATCCTAGGTATGATCTATCTTTGGTTGGTATGGATTGTCCACATTATATTAACCAGCCTAGGGTTGTGGCAACGATCCGTCTTTCCTAAACATAAATCATCCTAACATTCGCATACTTGTACAAAACGTTTTATTGCATACCATCCACACATAAAATCACAGAGATCACGCATGAATCAATTTCAATCTAAAAGAAGATAATTCTTTAGGCAAGGAATAACTTTATTAAAGATCGAATCTACACTTTATAATCGATTACCAAAGGTAACCCTCAAAGTATGCAATCGTCTATTACAAATAATAAAACCTTAGAAATAAATACAGAAATCAACGTTACTTGGCTAGGGTTTCATCGAAACCCTAGATGACAGATTAGTTGATCATGGCGGAAGGAGTAGCCGTCATGAATGATGAAGACTCCATACTTCCAATGAAAATCCTCCTGATTCTGAACCCTAGGCAAGGCCTTAGGGTCTTCTATTTATAGGCTTCAACCAGTCCTCATTAGGGTTCACTCTCCCAGATTCGCGCATGCATCCCAATACAATAAAAATACGATCTCCGATCAATTGGAGAGTAAATTCTGATCGATTGGAACTTTCTGAGCTTCTGCGATCGATCGGGACTGAACAGTCCGATCACCGATCGATCGGACTATCATGAGATTTCTTCCCATTTTTCTGCTGTTCCCTGATTGGTCGGTCTGAACCATTGCTATCTGTCGGATTCCGATCGATCGGATTGGGCAATTCTGCTTTGTCTTCTGCTCTTCTGTCTTTTGCTTAGTTAAGGCTCTTCTAGCTTCTTCACCTCTCGTAAACCCTTAAGTTTACTTCATTTCATTCTCATGAACCTGAAATAGAAAAACACAACCAAGTGAAGTAACATAATTTCAAAAGGAGTTTTAAAAACTTAACAAGTGTAGTTTTGAGGTGCGTAAATGTGTACAATTAGCACCGATCAGTAATGGAAGTGAAAGAAGTTCTAACTAGGATGAAGATGGGAAAGATTTTTGGAGCAGATAATGTTATAGTTGAAGTGTGAAAATATGTAGGAGAAATTGGCATATCCTGTCTTGCAAATTGGTATATAATATTTTGAAGAAACGGGAAATGTTGGAAAATATCGTGGTACCATATACAAGAATAAATGAGATATCTAAAGTTGTATTAAGTATCATGGGATAAAATTTATAAGTTATACTATGAAGTTATGAGAGAGTAACAGAACAAAGAATAAGACAAATAACTAGGGTTTCAGAAAATCATTTCGGATTCATGCCGGATTATTGCTAATTTATATCTATGCTATGAAAATAGCGAATAGCCCTCCTAATTGTTGCTATAGGATTTCTATCATATGCTTAACCATGTGGAAATTCTTGTTCTTCTCTCAGCTTCTCAATCATTTGTCTAAAAAGCAGTGTAAAATTTTCTCTCACTTCGCCTAACCAAGACCCCTAGCACACTTGCATTGGAGTTCAGGTAGGCGCTCGTATAGATGTTGTCCAATAGTGCCTAGGTGTCACTACCCAGGCTCTCGAGCACTAGATGGTAGGCAGTTGTCTAGATTACATACAGTCTGCTGCTATTTATTGCTTATATAGCGAATAAATAAAGCAAATAAACGAAACAAATTAAATTTTATTGAAGATCATTGTAGTATAAACTGTTTTAATAATAGAAAGAGAAAACAAAACTAAAAGTTGTGTGGTTTTAGGAAACTTTTGTCTAAGGTTTATGCATCTTGCTCTTTAGTCAATAAATAAATAAACAAATAAAATAAGCAAAAAAATTCTTATTCAAGATCATTGCAACATAAATTGTTTTAATAATTGAAAGAGAAAATAAAACAAAAAGTTTTGAGAGTTTTAGGGAACTTTGTCTAAGGTTTATGCATCTTGCTCCATGTCGAAGAAGGTGGTCAGATACTCTCTCTCTCTCTTTTCTTTTCACACTAAACCACCAAAATCAATTTACTTTTTCATGCTTATTTGGCACTAATGACTTCGCTACTCAGTTGTAAACTATGCTCTTTATTTTTTTGCAGTAACTTCCTTGTATCAGAGATGCTTATTTTGAATTCTATAAATTTACTCATTGAAATTTTCTTTGGTTGCTTGGTAATGTCTCGTTGTGGGAACTCCCTAGGGCCTAGATGTCACCTATACGCTTTGATGATACTCGTAAGAAGATAGCTTTAATAATTGGCCACTTTGGTGGATATACTTGTGGTACACGACATCAATTGATTGAGCTACAAGCTGGAATCTTCATGATTATATAGTCTACAATACTAACATCTAAGGCTTTTTTTTAATCAGTAAAATAAATCCATTGTTCGGCACAAGAAAACCTGTCTAATTTTTTTATATCATGGAATTAAAAGTTGATATCGTGTGAAATATCGCAGCTTTAAAATGGATATATCCTAGGACATGTCACAATGTTTTTTTTGAAATAGAGAATTGTTTGCCATTCTACAAAAAAATTGGGTAAAACACGGATTATTTCAATGGAACTTTAGAAAATGTTTAAATAAACATTAAAATATAAATTGAGAATAAAAAGAATGCCAAAAAAACAATATTAATGAGAGATGCAAAAGCAAGGGGAAGATATACGTTGACGGCAATGTATGATAGATAATATGATATTAATTTAACACTCATACATTGTTTAGTACATCTAATAATCATAAAAGCTATAAATATAAACACAAAAAAGATAATAAAGAATTACATAGGAACTTGATTAGCAAAAAAGAAGAAACCTATATAGGAACTCCACTCTACACGAAGAGTATTTTTCCCAGCAATATCATAGTTTTTAATTACATATCAAAATTAATTGTTGTTAATAATGGTAATTAAATTACCATTATTGATCATTTTTTTGAAACATAATTATGTAGTGGTTATCCATTACAGAGCTATTTTGAACTTATCTATTTTATTTTATTTGTAATTATTCAATTACATATAAATATTTATGCTACGATCCCCACTAGATTTGAGTTGACTTGGGCCAAAATTGAAGTAATCAAGGTGAGAATTGGATAAATAGGAATGAAAATCCCAAATGTCATCTTATATTGGCCGAAAAATCCCATTTCGAATAACATATTGTAATTTTATGCAGTGATTTTTTCATTTCTCTGTGCAATATTAATGATAAATGTGATACATTGCGGTATACAGATCATAGTTCACAAGGTCGTGAACCAATACGCGTAACACGAAATAAACACAATAGCAACCCTAATATTCCTTGATTGCAACCTCACTGATCCCGTCTAAAATCATACTGCCATTATATCCAAGTTCACACCCGCCACCCGCCTGCCTAGATGAGCACCAGGCCAATACCAATGAACGGGTCAAGAACAGATACGATAGATGGATGAGGGAGAGTTCTCGATATATCACAAATATGACCGATATATCACAAATATTGCCATAATTTAAAATAATGCTTTGTATAACAAGATCCCATTTGGTTGTGAGAAACATCGATCTGCGTAAAGTTTATTGAAGATTTATAGGACTTCAGTCCTAGATTGGGTGGGCAACAGCCAACAGGACATGAGCATCATTTTTGTTATCTAAAAGTAGGTCTTTCTAATATCCATGCTAGTATCACGAAGTGATGAGGACACGGCATCGTTCAAATTTTATTAATTTCATTCATCCACTACCCTTCTGTACAAGTCTTAAAGTGAATTATTGCAAATTTGTTTAGACTGGCCTAGTTAAAGAACCCGTATGAACTATACTACGGACTGGTATAGACTGGAGCCTTTTTTTTTTGTGGTTTTTATCTCTTGCATGGAACCAGTTTCAGTTAACTGTGACCTGAATTGGTATAATGGTAGAAGTTGAGTCGTACTAAGGTATCCAAAGCTTTCTTGAATAAGGTTTTCTTTTGTTCGTTGCACAGAGAACAAGAACCAGCGGGTGATATGTGTAAAGAATGAAATGCCAGAAGACATACTTCTACAAGCGACTAGGCTAAGGAATGCGTTAGGAAGGAAAGTGGTGAAACTGAAGACGAGGCACGTCACCAAACACCCTAGTGTGCAAGGTACATGGACAACGGACTTGAAATTTTGAGACTCAAGATCCGGTAGGCCCTCCTTTTGGTGTAGGTGCAGGTGGTGTTGTTCTGTCACTCCATTGATGCACCAACATTAGGAGCATACTAGATCAATGTCGTACGTGCATGATCATTAATCATTCCGTCTTCCATTTCTTTAAACTTAGCTCAATGAGAAGTCTCTCATAATTTCCTTGCGTTTGTTTTTGCTGCGAATTTCTTTAGTAATACTGGAGGAATACTGAGGTGGGTAATTTTTCTAATTACTAAGTGAACATTTTGCTGTCGTTTTGGACCTGAAGCCATTTGCAGTATGTAGACATACGATTGTTTCATTGATCAGGACTGCTCAATTGCTGAAGTTCCTTAGAGATGGGATCTTGCACTCTGAAAATAAAATAAAATGACTATTGTTTTTGGATGATAGACATCCACGGCTGCAGAGGCATCTCCAGAAAATTTCCTGTCGTCATCCGAAGGCAGCTAGCATAAACATTAGAAGCTCGTGGAGTGTCAAGAACGTCAGGTTCTTCCCTCAACCCAGTGCGGATATCATCAACAACTACCTGAACCTCTCAGTGCACCGCAGCTCCTCTGCTGTAAATAGAGTCCACCAAGGCCTTAGCATTGGATAAAACCAGAACCTGTTTCCAGACCAAAAACAAGCGGTCGTGGTAAACATTTTGATCGGATCACTTTTTATTGGATGTTGAGAGAATAAAAGCGATAGATTGAAAGAGAAACATGTTGATAGATTGAAAGAGAAACATGTTGATCGGATGGTTTGAGTTGGCCACCCCCAATTTCAAAGGGTCATGCTATCCGGTTAATTATTAACTAGCGGTGGCACATGCGAGAGATGCTGGAGAAGGGGAGAGACTGGGAAGAGGGACCCTAGTGAGGGTATTTGAAAAAAAATAAGAAATATTTTGCATGTATAGAAACTTGAGGGGCATTTTGAGACTCAAAAAGCTTTAGGGGCATCCTGGGTATAGCAAAGAAAGGGGGCGGGTGGGGGCCTTGGCGAAACATTCTTCTTTCGGAACGTTTTGTAGTATGATTATGCCACCAAAGTTGCCATGGGTCCCTTTTAACATTCCTTAGCTGTGGTCAAGGTTCACCTACTTATCTTTGGTTTTTAGAAAAAAAAAAAAAATTATGAAAAACATTAAACCCTAGGAGTTATTGAATTTTAATAAGGTTTTTAAAAAATTAATATTATTTTTCTAAAAATGAAGGATAAGTGGGTGAATTTTAGGGGTGAGTGAATTTTAACCACTATAAAAAAAGATAAAAAAAATCTTATCCACAATTAGAGTCTAGTTACGTCCTTGAGGTTGTCATGTCTCTTCTGACACCCCTTAACTATGGTTAAAATTCACCCACCCTTAGGGTTCACTACCTATCCTTGATTTTTAGAAAAAATATGAAAAAATTTAACCTTAGGAGTTGGTGAATTTTTATCAGGGTTTTAAAAAATTAATATTTTTTTTATAAAAACTAAGAATAAGTGGACCCTAGGGGTTCCATGTGTCTCTTTTGACACCCCTTAATTGTGGTTAAGATTCACCTACCCCCTACCCAAAAAAAAGATAAAAAAATCAACTACCTCCAGAGTTCACCCACCGCTAAGGTTAACTCACTTATCCTGAGTGTTTAGAAAAAAAATATTCTTTCTTTTTAAACCCTAGTTAAGCAATCATTCAATGAAAATTTTATCTTATATACATGATAATGATAAGAGCAATTTGAGAATTTAGAAAAAATTAATTTATATTTTTTAGGGGAGCATTCTCATTAATAGAGTAATAGATAGACAGAAATAAAGAGAATGCTTGATATTAATACAAATATCAATCAATCTGTTCAACAGAGAAATCCTCTTTATATTAGTAGAGATAGACGAGATCCAAGAACAGGCTAACATGCTAGGGTACGTCCTGAAGTTTTTTTTTTTTGAGTAATGTGTTCATTATGGTCATAAAATTTGTTAATGTTACATTCGAATAGAGGTTGAGTGGTTGAGCTGGAAGGGAATTTTAACCACTGTTAATTAGGATTAAAAGGGACTCGTTTTGACCTATGGGTGCGATTGAACTCTCCCCGAATTCAATCATGATTGGCTTTGATCCTATCTCTTAATGGACATATGTGTATATATAAAGATGAAATTAACATATTTATTATATCTATATATTTTTACTCTTAAAATACAAGTAATTTTTTTTTAATTACAAAAAAATAGATTATTTCATAAAATTCTAAACGGTTTTTTTTGTCCAAGAACAACTTTTATATTTTTCACAGTCCTCAAATCTATCAAGGCTTTGATAGATTTGAAATCCGACATACTCTTCATGAAGCCAATAAGGCGGCTGATTTCCCTTCCAAATTTGTCTCGCTGCCTTCCAAGTCTATACCTTCCGAGTCTATATTGGAAGATGATTCTTTTCCTTCTTCCTTGAATCTCATTGTTCAAAATGATGTTAAGAGATGTAAATATGTTAGGCTGTAATTGGGGATGTATTTTGGCTTTGTTTTTTCGATTCTATTTTAATATCTGGTTGGGTCTGCCTGACCCTGAGTTTCTTTTGTCCAAAAAAATATTATGTTTAAGTTAGTTCATATTAAATATTACTATTGCCCCGGAGAAATGTTTGCGAAGCTGATATTAGTAGGGGCAGGGGCAGGGGCAGCGGCAGGGGCACGGGCGGAACCAGGAATTTTGTTTTGGAGGACTGAAATACATGTATCAAGAAAATTAATATATGTCGGATCTAAACTTCCAATCTCGCTCCAAGTACAGGCTCTAAGTTGCGCTACTACCTGTTTGAACTGAAGTTAATTGATTCTCTGAATGTCTAGATGCATACTAGATTTAAGCACGAAAAATAATCACCTTCTCGAGCGTGGAGCAAAGGGAGGCGTTTCGGGGCTCTTTTCTATCACGTTCACTCACCTCTAAGGTTAAGCAATCTAATCTTAATTTTTAGAAAAAAAATTAATAAAAACATTAACTTTAATTTAGTTAAGCTTAACCCGGATTAATGAGGTATTATAAGGGACACACTGACACGTTAGGAATGGAACCTGGAGGTCCCGTTCTCAAAACCCTTTGTGTTTGCAATCCTGAGCGGCTACTTGATCTACATCTTCATGGCGATGAGAATTGTGAGGAGGAAAATCTGCTTTAAAGCCGTATAAAACTGCACATCCGACTTGCTAACGCTTAACCAATTTATGTAATTAACTGCAAGCTAACTACCATTAATCAGTGGTTATGTTCTATTAAATAATTATGTCCTATTAAATCATATAATGGAACAATCCCCTTGCTCTAATGGCTGTCTTATCAAATAATATAATATATTATTTTAGGTGATAATTGCCCTCATTATCCCATGAATATGCCAAATTAAATAATTAAAGAAATACTATTTAAAGTTTAACCCCTCGTAATGGAGATTTGATCACGTTAAGTTACGATTCTAACTCTCCCCCATTTTAATTGCACCCCCAGGTTTACATGTCCCCTTTGAGTCTTATCAATTAGGGTTAAGATTTAGTGTTCAACAATAAAACTTTTGTTTTAAAAGAAATATTGAACCCTAAGAGTTAGCTTCGCCTTGTGGTGTTATTACCTTAACAAAAAAAAAAAAACCCCTAAGAGTTGGCGAATTATAACCATAGTTAACAAAAGTTAAAAAGGACATATGTTGACGTGTGACTCTGATCGGATCTCTTGATACTTGGTTGTGTTTGTTTCCCTCTCAAAAATCAAAGTTGAGCTGTCTCAATCGAAATCTCCCCGTATCTGTGTCGGAAATAGCCGTTACTCGGATCCATTGAGCCCGAACCGAATCCGACCGTTACAGTTGCACTTTCTCTCTCTCACACGCGTTAGAAATAGCCGTTAGTTTCTTTGGCGGGCTCTCCCGTTCACTCTCTGGCTCTGGATCCGATGGAGCCCGAACCGAACCCGAGCTTGAGAAACGAAAGGTTCTGGCAGCTTCGGTGTTTCCCTCTCAATCTCATCAATAGCCGTTTGTTACCATATTCTCTCAGTAATCAGTTATCGATCTCAGTCTCAGTAATAGCCGTTGCCTCGATCCTTCTCTCTCCCGCTCTGCTCTGCTCTTTTTCTTCACGAAGAAACCCCAAAAACCCTAGTTTTCAAAATCATCGACTGCAACAATGGGGCGTAGGAAACTGGAAATGCAGAAGATCGAAAGCCTGAAAGCGAGGCAAGTGTGTTTCTCCAAACGCCGCAAAGGGTTGTTCAAGAAGGCCTCTGATCTCTCTGCCATCTTCGGCCTTGATATCGCCGCTGTTGTGTTCTCGCCGGCCGGAAAACCTTTCGTTTTGGGCAATCCCGGGCAATTGTTGAATTCTCTGCCTGATGATTCTGATTCACGCCCGATGGAGATGGAGATGGAGATGGAGATTGACATTACAAACCTTAACTTGGATCAGCTGCAGACGTATCTTAATTCTTTGGAGCAGATCCGGTTTGATGTTGTCCAGCGACTCAAGGAGATGACACCACCCATGGAAGAAAACCCTCTATTTGAACTGAAAGATTGAAAAGCTGAGGACGGAGGGAGGAAATAGAGAATTGATGAGTTTGCAATGCCTTTTATATGAAGTTGAAGATATTGGGTGGTTCTGATTCTGCTTCTGATCAAGGTTCGGATGATGCAGCTGATTTCATTCCTGGGTTTCTCTGATTTTGAAGACACAGCTATTTTTTTTTCTAAGGATCTTTCAATTTATAAAGTTTTTTTTTAATTTGTTTTTATTCAGTTAAATGTATACACGCCCTCCTCGGGTTTTCATTCATTGGGAAATTTTCTCATTATAAGTGAAATATCAATAATATTTTTCTTGCAATCCTCAAATTGTCTCTTCTTTTATTCAATTCTCAAATATCTCTCTGGCTAATTTTTTAATTTTTAATTTTTTGCTGTTTTCCCTGTCATTGACTATGATTTATGTTATATATCGTTCATGTTGGGAAACTATTGTCTTCCGCTGTCGTTCATGTTCTCCAGATTACATTGTTGTCCACTATTTCCTGTCATCCCATTTAGTTTGGTTTGGAGGACCTGATTGTGAGATCTTTATTTGAGTCTAGTGAGGAAAATTTCATAATTTTGATCTCTGCTCTACTATAATCCTTATTTGGGGTGGACAATATTACTTTACAGATATGAACTCCAGCTTATCTAAGTCACACATACCAACTGTTTTTCTTATTTCATTCCTTTAAAGGGAAAATGCTACATATGTGAAAGCGAAGTCCATAATAGAAGTCACAAATATTCCCACTGATCTAGAAGCTGATGAGGTAACGTGACCATTGTTTTATCAACTTGACCGAATTTTAGTTTTCTTGTACAGATACTTTGCCACTGGAGTGTTGAAGCCATGTTTTACTAACTGCTAACTCGTTGTGATTAGGTAGGTATACTCGAACCTCAGGTTGCTTCAGTTCATATAGACACAATTTGCTTTTGTGGGGTGGGGTGGGGTGGGGTTGGGGGGTGGTCCTAGAGTCCCGAGGGGTTGGGCAGCGGAATGCAGTCATTTTAAACCTTTAGAGTTTAGACACACACGATAAGACATCTTCGTCAATTCATTTATCTCATTTTTCATATTTCAAATTTTTGTTTTTTGAATTTAGTCATAGTTCTGCATATTTGCACATCGGGACCGAAGTGATTTGTGTTTGTGCAATGTAGCAGCTAACACAGATTTAGGGATAGCATTAACTCCTGGGGCTAAAGCTAATCCCGTAGGATTGTAGAAAAATAAGTACATAAAAACTATACAATTTGTATGGATGATAAGACATGTACTGTATTTTATAATATTAACCAGACTTGATCAGAAAAAAACAGAAATCTGGAGTTGTTTAAATAATAGAATTTTATTGGATAAAACATGTTTTTTCATCGATACTCTTCTCTCTTTTGGCACTGGCACTGTAGTATTTATCAGTAGACAAATTAAAAAGGCTTACATTTTTGTTGGGACACTTCAGAAAATAGCCAAATGGTACTTTCAATGCCTATACAAGACATTTAATAGCATGGAATCAAACACAAAAGAAAGAGAAAAAAAAAATGAACATCTTACAATATGTGAAAATATGAGAAAGTAGAACATCTTACAATGAATGGCTGCCTACCCACCCTCTGCTTGTATGTCCCATTGATGTTACAGAATATGGTTTTACATGCCTTACTTTCAGTCTCTAAGATGGGTATTTTATGCCTCATTCCCAGTGTCTGCCCTTTCTCTCTCTAAACACAGTGTACTGGAAAACAGGGAATAAATGCTCCTGTAACAGTTATTTTGTTGTAACAAGGTCCCCTCTTTTTGGAGGCCTGAAACTGAAAGCCATGAGAGAGTATGAAGTTAAGTACACTTTAGAAGCTATTATAGTCATCCCAGAGAACAAAAGCAGATCCCCTAGGAAGGTGCCTTTTCTACAATAGTAGCTCACACTTTCAACTGGCTGTAGAAACAACTTCTGGCCTTCAGCTTCCGAAAGTTTCTCTTTCAATGCCTATACAAAACATTTCATAGCATCAAATCAAATACAAAATAGAAAAGAAAACATGAACAACTTAAAACATGTAAAGAAATGAGAACCCGTAGACGAACAAGTCCCTAATTTAAATCATGGAAGTTGGGTCATCTAAGAGATGCTCAACTACTTTCGTTTTTGTGGAAATGATTCCAGCAGTAGAAATAACCTCCAGATGGATGGGAATCCACACCATATAAGTCCCTCAGATTCTCATCAATCAAATTAATCTATGTCAAAGTAACAGCTATATCTCCATAAATGTCATGCCAACCAACATTTCCATATATATCATTGTACCATAATTGTAGAGAATATCTTTGATATAACTGTCCCTGAAATTGGGGATCTAAATTGATGTAAATAAGGATATCATATCTATTTAAAGAGGAGAGCTCTCACAAAGAGATCATCCAGAATTTACAGAACTGTGTTCTTGTGTTTATACCTTTCTCTGGATTTGTGGTTTTGTCATGGTATTAGAGCCAAGTTCTATGCTATTTGTGAATTTTTCAGCATAGGAGGTACGTTTCTTTGGGTCATTGAATTTTTTGTTTTTCTGATCCCTTATCTATTGAATCCTTGAGGATTTCATCTGGGGGAGGCTTGGATTTTGTAGTTGTTTTAATTCTGGAGCATCAGATTTCAGTCTGATTTTTGTTTGAATTTTTTTTCCTACTTTGATCGTTTGAATTATCAAATATGTCAATGGATAAATCTGATTTTTTGGGCATCCATTTTTCGGGAAAGAATTATTTTGCTTGGGAATTTCAATTCCAAACCTATGTAAAGGGGAAGGAATTGTGGGGGCATCTTGATGGGAGCAACACCAAGCCTACCAAGGTTGCTGAATGGGAGGCAAAGGATGCTCGTATTATGAGCTGGATATTGAGTTCTGTAGATCCCAATATAATCCTAAACCTTTGACCATATAGAACAGCCAAAGCAATGTGGGACTATTTGAAGAAGGTTTATCACCAAGACAGTTTGGCTCGAAGATTTCAGTTGGAATATGAAATTGCTAACTACACACAGGGGAACATGTCTATTCAGGAATACTATTCTGGTTTTGTTAATTTATGGGCTGAATATACTGACATTGTGTACACTACAGTCCCTGATGCATCACTATCAGCCATTCAGGAGGTTCATCAAACTAGCCAGAGAGATCAATTTCTGATGAAGTTGAGGAACGAGTTTGAAAATGCCCGATCCAGTCTAATGAACCGGACTCCTTCACCATCCTTGGATATTTGTCTGAATGAACTTCTTCGGGAGGAGCAGCGTTGCTTGACTCAAGCAACTTTGGAACAACAACAGGGTTCCACTGGCTCCATCAGTGTAGCATATGCAACACAAACTAAACCACGGGGTCGAGACATGTCTACTATTCAATGCTACAGCTGTAAGGAGCTTGGCCATATTGCGAATCAATGTCAAAAAAAATTCTGCAATTATTGCAAAGGAAAGGGGCATCTTATTACAGAATGTAGCAGACGACCTCAGAATCGGAACCTTAGAGCTTATCATACTACTGTGGAAGATTCAGTTCCTATCTCTGTAGCCTCTGCCTCCACAATGAATTCACAGTTAGCCTCATCTTGTTCAACAACTTCTACTCTCACACCTGAAACTGTTCAGCAGATGATCTTATCTGCATTTTCTGCACTTGGTCTCACAGGTAAAAATAAATCCTTCTCCAAACTTTGGTTTCTTGATTCTGGAGCTTCAAATCATATGACCTTTTCCTCTGAAAATCTTCTCAATGTCAAAAAGTATGATGGGAATTTACAAGTTCAGATTGCAAATGGAGAAAGTCTTCCCATCACTGCTGTTGGTGATATTTCTCCCTCTCCACCTTTGCAAAATGTGTTTTACTCTCCTAGCTTGTCTGCTAATCTTATTTCTGTTGGGAAATTAGTTGACAATGATTGTGATGTTTCTTTTTCTCGTTCTGGTTGCATTGTGAAGGATCAGGTGTCCGGGAAGATAATCGTGACGGGACCTAAATGTGGACGACTCTTTCCTCTTCGCTTGCCTACATCACCTAGGAGTTCAAGTATCTTCTCCTTGTTTTGTCCTTTGGCCAAGAATAATTGTCAAATGTGGCATAA
The DNA here is from genome assembly GCA_015143295.1 of Tetracentron sinense. NCBI lineage: Eukaryota > Viridiplantae > Streptophyta > Magnoliopsida > Trochodendrales > Trochodendraceae > Tetracentron > Tetracentron sinense. The sequence continues at coordinate 40,124,246 of CM026558.1, read as the reverse complement.
TCGTTTAGGTCATCCAAATTCTAAGACACTACTGTATTTGTTAAATTCTGGTTTGATGAATAATAACAATCAATTTTCCTTTGAAGATGTTCTTTTTGATTGTTCAAGTTGCAAACTGGGGAAAAGTAAAACTCTTCCTTTTCCGACTCATGATGCTCCCTCTACTAATTGTTTCGATTTAATTCATAGTGATGTATGGGGCATTGCACCTGTTCTCTCTCATGCTCATTACAAATATTTTGTGACGTTCATTGACGATTACAACCGGTTTACTTGGATATATTTTTTACGATCCAAATCTGAAGTTTTTGATGCCTTTCAAAAATTTTTAGCATTCATCGAGAATCAATTTTCCACATGTATCAAAATTTTACGTTCTGATTCAGGGGGGGAATACATGTCACAAAAATTTCAAACTTTTCTCCAACAAAAGGGAATCATCTCTCAAAGAACTTGTCCTTATACACCACAACAGAATGGTGTTGCTGAGAGGAAAAATCGCCACCTTCTTGATGTGGTTCGCTCATTGCTTCTTGAATCTTCTGTACCACCCAAATTCTGGGTTGAGGCTCTCTCTACTGCAGTTTACTTGATTAACCGTCTTCCAACTCCTAATCTTCATCATCAGTCACCATTTTTTCGTCTTCAACATAGGCATCCTGATTACAGTCATCTTCATACATTTGGTTGTGTTTGTTTTGTCCATCTCCCTCCTACAGAACGCACCAAACTCATAGGTCAATCCATCAAGAGTGTCTTTCTCGGCTATGCTCCAAATCAAAAAGGCTTTCTTTGCTATGATCCCTTAAATCACAAGCTTCGAACATCTCGGAATGTTGTTTTTCTTGAAAATTAGTATTTTTTTCAGTCTTATATGGAGTCCTCCAGTTTACCTCTAATGTCTTCATTACCTGATTTTTTTGATGACGAGTCTCCCTCATTGACTACATCAAGGTTCACACCAGGTTTTGTGTATGAAAGGCGAAGACGACCTGATGAGTCTACAAATGGCACCTGTCACGATTCAACTTCAGCACCTGCATCCGACATTGATCCTCAACCACTTCGAAGGTCCACCCGTATCTCTCGTCCGCCTACTCGCTATGGTCATTCCCCTGATCATCATAAATCTTCTCATGCTTCTTTATTTTCCACATTGTCCTCTACTTCTATACCTCATTCTTATTCACAGGCTGTCAAACATGAGTGTTGGCAAAAAGCTATGCAGGAGGAACTAGATGCTCTACAAACCAATCATACATGGGACATTGTCTCGTGCCCTTCATTTGTAAAACCCATTGGCTGTAAATGGGTATATTCTATTAAGCTCAAATCTGATGGATCTTTGGATAGATACAAGGCTCGGCTTGTAGCTCTTGGCAACCGTCAAGAATATGGGATTGACTATGAAGAGACTTTTGCTCCTGTTGCCAAAATGACTACTGTTCGCACTATTCTTGCTATTGCTGCTTCTAAGACTTGGCCTCTACATCAAATGGACGTCAAAAATGCATTTCTTCACGGAGATCTCAACGAAGAAATTTACATGCGACTTCCACTAGGTTTTTATGGTTCTGAGAATGCTGTTTGCCGCTTGAAACGATCTTTATATGGGCTGAAACAAGCACCTCGTGCTTGGTTTGAGAAGTTCCGACAAACCCTTGTCACACTTTCCTTTATGCAAAGTCAATATGATCCATCAATGTTTATTCGCAATACTATGGGGTATTGTAGTTCTTTTGGTTTACGTTGATGATATCATTATTACTGGCACTGATTTTGTTTTGATTCAACAAGTACAGACTTCTCTTCGTGCCTCTTTTCATATGAAAGATCTTGGACCTCTCACATATTTTTTGGGTCTCGAAGTGCACACCTCTGCCAAAGGTCTCTTCATCAACCAACAGAAGTATATCAAAGATCTCATTCTCTTGGTTGGTTTACAAGACTCTGCCGCCGCTGATACCCATATGGAAGTTAATGTGAAATATCGACAACATGATGGGGATCTTCTTTCTGATCCTACATTATATCGGAAGCTAGTTGGTAGCCTTGTCTACTTAACAATTACTAGGCCTGATATTTCATATGCAGTTCACCTCGTAAGTCAATTCATGGCCTCCCCACGACATCTCCACATGGTGGCTGTTAAACGAATCATTCGGTATCTTCTTGGCTCTCCTACTCGAGGATTGTTCTTTCCTGCTGGCTCTCATCTTCAGCTTGTTGCATATAGTGATGCAGATTGGGCCGGATGTCCTAATACATGCCGTTCTACAACTGGTTGGTGCATGTACCTTGGTCCTGCTTTGATTTCATGGAAGTGTAAAAAACAAGATAGAGTATCTAAGTCTTCCACTGAGGCTGAATACCGTGCTATGTCTATGTGAACTTGGATTTGCCCAATCACTCCCCACTGCACTTCATGCAGACAATACAAGTGCTATTCAGATCGCTGCAAATCCTGTTTTTCACGAGCGCACCAAACACATTGAGGTTGATTATCACTCAATTCGAGAAGCTTTTGCAACTCACATCATTTCTTTGCCGCATATCTCTACGGATCTTCAGATAGCCGATATTTTCACCAAATCTTTAACTCGGAATCGGCACCAATTTTTCATCAACAAATTGCTGCTGGTTGATTCCCCAACATCAATTTGAGGGGGGATGTCAAAGTAACAGCTATATCTCCATAAATGTCATGCCAACCAACATTTCCATATATATCATTGTACCATAATTGTAGAGAATATCTTTGATATAACTGTCCCTGAAATTGGGGATCTAAATTGATGTAAATAAGGATATCATATCTATTTAAAGAGGAGAGCTCTCACAAAGAGATCATCCAGAATTTACAGAACTGTGTTCTTGTGTTTATACCTTTCTCTGGATTTGTGGTTTTTTCAATCTAGACCATTCAAGTACACTGGCAACATGCAATGAATTGCTTCTGAATCCGCAAATGCTGACCACAAGGCATCATTCCAAGTAGCAGATACCAAATGATTTGATTCTTGTCACCCCACCTCACAAATAAGGGGGAGATGTTTTCTTTTGTTCCTCAAAGGACTCACCCCATTTCAGGTCAAGTAAATGAGGCAAATGCATCAATTGATCTGTCTCCCTTCAGTAAAGATGAGAAGGAAGTTCATCACTCCGGATTATCTTGTACAGAAAGGCCCACTGTGGATACTGCAGGTAAAATTATGTCTACATTGCCCTTATATCAAATGGTATGCTAATAAATAGAACAGATTCTTCACATATTCGAACTTTCCATTCCAAATTGTCAGTTGCACCAAAAGTATTTCAAGAGCACTGTTTTCACCATATTTTGTTTACAGTATTTATGCACTTTGCGACTGCTTCTTGTTGACTAAAACATAGTTCAAAATGTATATGTGATTATGCAAACAGGATACTTTAGGCTGGTAATATCAGTAACACTGTGCCATTTGATCAACATAATATACATTTATGTGCAAATAATAACTCCCATCAAGGAGGGTGAATGGCCATACGCTATCCACCTGCGTCTGCTATGCACATGGGAACATATTGGGCTTAGGACCCACCATTTTGTGATATGTTAAGTCTCATGAAGGAGATATCTTAGATATACTTGAGACGATCTTAACTATCGCTGTTATGTTATTCCTTTAGGATAACATAGGACATCTCTTATTCCAAAATTCTTACCAATGTCCATGGTTTTTGGAGATGACAGTTATCCACTCCAAATGCTTCAAAAGTTCTTTTTGAATAAGGATGCATAATCTCCACTTCTCTAACCCCTGTAAACCAAGCAAAGATAGCTCTTTATAGTGGCTAAGGATAGAATTACAGCTGACAGAAATAAGCTCTTTAGCTTTATCATATTAATGTTACCTAGAGCTTCCTTTTCAATCAATAGGCTGTGATTGAGAAGCAGTAGTATATTAAAGCACATTACCAAATACTGCATCTTTCCCTCATGTTCTCAGAAGAGGGAACAGATTGGCACTGTTGCAGATTTTCATTTTACATTAGCATAGAAAAATAATTTCATTAGTTCTTAAAAAAAAATGTCCACGGGTAGAGATTACAGGGTCATTCCATCCATCCACCCATTTGCAATACTTGTTGTAAAGAGAGAAATAGTAGAGTGTTTGAAGATAAAACGTCTTCCGTACCCAGGATTTGTGACTGCATCCGCTTGACAGTTTTGGAGTGGGTTGGCTTACGGTTTACAAGGGAGGAAATTCAGGAGATTTTGTAGAGATGTGGGGGGAAGTGTAGTTTGGTAGGCTGGCCGGGGCTGAGTTTACCCGCTTATAAACTCAGAGGTCTTTTGTTTTTTGTGTTTTTTTTCTCTTCATTCTTAATAACATGAGATATTGATAAAAAAAAATAATATTTGTTGTAGTCCTTAAATTGCTTTCAGCATTAAGTAAACTAGTTGTTCCTTCTCTGGACATTGATGAAACAGTTCTAACCCAGAGCCAGCTCACCTTTAAAGTAAATAGGGAGAGGTGTAAAAGGTCACATATGAAATTTCAATGCCTACTTTCTATAAAGTTTCCTTGCTAATACTTTAAGAAACGATTTATTTTCAGGTTCTGTCCCAGGATTGTATTATCTGTAGCAGTTTAGTCTAGGTACTCACAATTGTTCCAATGAATTGGCGAAATCATTTGCCATTTGAAGCCAATTCCTAAATGTTCCTAGAAGCTTCAGACCATTGTCCAACCTATCTGAAAGCTCATCAAAGAGTCATGTGTATCCCCATGAATTAAGAACCATTGTTCAAACAAGGAAATGAGACTCGTCTGACCACTCTGATAGACTATATGACATAAAGTTGGAAAATACTCAAAATATTTGAATGTCTACCTAATGGGAATGGAGGTAGCAACCAACTGGAGTTTGTGAAATCTTCCTGTGGATCATGTTACTACGCAGGACACCATATTAATGGCAGTTGGTTGAGTTTAGCTTCAGTAGTTCTATGAATTGAACTATTGGCAGGACTATATTTGATGTTGCCTATGGGTACTCTCTTTGGTTCCATAGACACAACCATACCTGCATTAGTGTTTGAATGCAAAGGACTAGCAGATTATTAAAAGTAATGCCAACCAGTATCCAATTGGCTGTCATCTGATAGAAGACAGCTCCATCTTTTCTAACCTTGAGTTAAAGTTCCTCTTAAAAGGAACATCTTCTGGCTGGGAGACATTAGAGTTTCCTGCCATCTCTTTTGAATTTCATGTAGGTGTCTATGATTTGCAAGTTTAATGGGACAATGGTTTTGTGAATTCTACTTGAATTTATTTGGATTTTCATATTTTAATTAATTGGAATTCTGTTTTTATATGCTTCACTTATGGTATTTAGATTGAGACTTTGGATCACTTGAAAAAATCATATGGGGAGTAGATTTGAAGTAAACCTCTTGATAGATTTTGGTCTTGAACTGTATTAGCATTATCCTAAGACAAATCAGAGAACTAAATTATCTGGATGTGGGGTCAGGGTTTTGATTCTAGGTTTTTGATCAACCATGATGATCACAGATTATGATTCAAGCCTTGTTGGATCCAACTTTTTTTTTTTATTGGTAACGGAGAGGGTTTCCCAAAGCCTTTGAGCCAAGGACTTAGTCCCTCCGGGTATCCGCACCGACCCACTCAGAATTTCCCTACAGATACCAAGGCAAGTCGAGGAGTGGGAGTTGAACACATGACCACAGGGAGCAAACCCCGGATGCTAGCCAACTGCACCAACCCTGATGGGTGCGCACATTCATTGGCATTTCTCCCTAAATCCACTGAACACTTTTATTTATTAATGCAGAGGTTATAATTTATGAGTGCTGGTTCTTTTGTCCCAAATAAAAATAAGGGGGAAGAAATGTGGCCTTAAAGTTAACCTATTAATCTTTCATTAAACTTACGACACTAGAAACTATTGTGCTTCTTGATTTAACATAAAGTAGTTCAGGACTCAGTACCATTTTATCAGTTTCCTTGAGTGAGAAAGAATGCTATTTTTTATTTTATCTATGTTTAATATACTGGATTAAACAGTATTGTAATGACATAATATTGATACTGCTGTAGAATCATCTGTGCATGCTTTCTAGGATATGCCATAGCATGTCTTATGTCACGTTTTCCTTTATTTGTAATATGTTAGGCTCGGTTCTTTTGTGGAACTTTTTAAGTCAATATTTTGGAACAAGAGGCAAGAGTCTAGGACGAGATGGGAGAAGGTTTCTAACCCTTTTACACGATGGTATGTCGGATTGATTGGGTTCAATTTAATTAGAAGTTCCATATGTATGGAACTTGAAAATCCAAAATTTTTGGTGGAACTTAAAAGTTCCATATTTGTAGAACTTTTGCACTCTATGGAATAATATAGTCCTAGACAATATGTAAAATTAGGCGTGAAACAATGAAAGTTCTAGACTTTAAATGTTCCACCAAAAGAACGGACCCTTATGGATTTTCCTTTTCTGTGTTATATATTGTTATAACCAGTTTGACAAATACTAGAGAAATAAGAAAGAGTATGCAAGCAATCTAATAAACAGAGACAACGATATACGTGGTTCGGCAAGATGACTACATCCACGGGTGAAACCAGCGAGAAAATCCACTAGCAACAAGGGAGATTATAGTGGGAACAAGCTCTCTCAAACCCTCTCTTACAGTCCTAAGAGAACCCCTCAAATCACAGCCTTAAGAAAACCCTGAGCTTCCTTAAGCTTATATAAGAAAGAGGGCCCACGGGTTACAAACATCTTGCACACCGGTTGACCGGAAACCCCAAACCGGTCGAACGGTTTGGCTATTCAAGCCATACACAGCATATTTCATTGTAGTAGACATAAATGACGTATAAAAAATCTTTTGATATTACAACAGTTTCTGTAAACTTAGCATGCTATAAGATCAAAACATACTACTTCAGTATAGCTAAAATCACTCATTGTATCGATTCTTCTGGTTACACGTATCTGTATCTATCCTCCAAATTTCAGGAAATTTGGTCATATCCCCACTTCCTATAAATGTGTTTTCATATTTTCACATTGTCTCTTGCCCCAAATTCTTTTGATAGTTTCAGTTGAAGCTCTCTCTCTGGTACATCTCTTAGACTGGCAGAATAGAACTTCACATCTATAAGCATTCCAAGTGAGTATGTTTTGGAAATTTTTTAAGCATGGTTGCTATGGAAAGAAGGCAAGGCATTAGAACTAGTAGATGCAGGGATGGAGGATTCAGGTGGGTTTATTATGTGTGCAGAGGTACCCAGAAGACAGGCTAATGTCATCTGTGGTTGTTATGTTGTCTAATGATCATGTATTCTATAGAAAAATAGCAATAGCAAAGAAGTTTGGCTGGAATCTGGATGGACAAATAGAAACTTTATGTGCCACAAGAAACAAATATTGAAAAGTCGAGTGGTGGACATTAAATATCAACTGATTGGGGACAAATATAATAGGGATTCAAAAGAAGTTTGTTTAAAAACTTGAGACACCAATCGCAAAAGCGAATGAAGCAGCCAATAATATGGCTCAAATGGCGCTAAATGAGAATCTCAGTCAGGAGATAGGATCACAGTCAATTGCGATTGAACTCTCCTGAGTTTAGTCTAGGGTGGAGGATGACTAATCAATGTTTTATCTTTTAATTGTCTCCAAGCGGAAGAGTCGGTAGATCACCTTCTCTTGCACTGCCCTCTATAGCTCGTGAGATTTGGAGTTTCTTTCTTTCCCGCATGGGCGTGGCTTGGGTATTTCCCTCTTCCTTTCACAACTTCTTATCCTACTGGGAATTGGTAAGTGGGGAAGGTTTATGGTTGGCGTTGTGGAAGATATAACCGGGTGCCATAGCTTAGTCTATCTGGAGAGAGAGGAATATGAGAGTTTTTGAGATCTCTTTCTCCCCTCTTCCTCAGATTTGTGCTAGAACCAGGTCTTTGGCGATGAAGTGGGTTTCAGCTAGGTAGGAAAGGGTGAGCTCAGGCATGATGTTCACCTTATTTGTCTTGTCTATCAGGGGGCTAGCGTGGTATATCCTATCCTTTTTTTCTTTTTGGATCTCGCATTAGTTCACAATCTCATGAACTATGCTCTTCCGGCTCTTTTGTATTGGTTGTGCTTTTTATTAATATATTTGCTTGGATTATCGATCAAAAAAATAACATGTCCCTTTTAACCCTTATTAACTGTGGTTAAGATCATAGTTACCAAGTGCAAGTATGAGTATAATATGACAATGATCCGTTCGAGAAGTATGGGTTTTGATCGGCAAAAACATGGCAAAAGAACGAGAAAATTAAAAATAATAATTATTATAAATAAATAAAATCATGTTATTAACTAATAACAATCATTTAATATGGAATATAAATTTAACATGGTAAAATTTTGGCAAAAAATACGTATATTGTACGTGTTTAATATGCAATTCGCGTATTAAACGAGTATTATATTGTGATACGGGTATAATTCATAACACGACAAAAGTACACAGTTTTAAACGGCGACGCCCCCTAAAAGTATTATATGGGTGTTTGGTAACTATGGTTAAGATTCACTAACCCTTAAGCTATGTTTGGTTGCCAAGAAAATTAGTGAAAACATGGAAAAGAAAAGAAAATTTTGGATTTCTAATATAATTTCTAGTTGTGTTTTGTCCAATTTTCTTTTCTTTTCCATGTTTTTACTTATTTTCTCGGCAACCAAACATAGGGTTAGGGTGTGTTCGATTGGCAAGGAAGTGAAGAAAAGTAAAAGAAAATACAAATAGATGTTGTGCTCTCAAGTCAGACTATGTTCTACTTGTCTGAACTTTATACATGTTTTTTGCCTCCGGAGCCTTAGAAAGGCCATTGTCTACCAATCAACGCCACTGAATAAATATAATGATGAAGAACCTCTCTTTGGTATTGACCAATGTCTTGATTCTATCGACCTTTCGAATGTTGTCGTAATTGATCAGTCTTCATAGACAGATTCCTTCAATATTCGTGGTGTTCATTGGTATTATTCTCCATCTCATTCTGTCAATATCCGAAACTAAATTTAGAAATCCAACCTTCTGCTGTCTGCTAATTCTAATGACATCAAATAAATACAAACACAAAAATATCCGAGTCAAACCTCTGGGAGCTTCAATTCTTCATGGATAAAAATAATTTGGTACTGGACTCAAATAAATACATCCTGAAGACGTGCTATTTGCTGTAATTGAATCTTAAGGCTGGATATTTCTTGCAGTTGTTGTTTGCTTCCATATTTAGAAGCTGCGAGTTTCAATTCCAGTGCATTCACAGTGCTTTTAAATTTCTCTTTACTCGACATCCTCCAACAACCTCACCAGTTTTTCATGATCAACCATCAGAAGTTTCTGGTTTTGTTTGGAAGCAGGAAGCTCACTTGTCAGCTCTAGTACCTTTGCACCATATTCTATTTGGAAGGTATACAGCTCATTCTCAAATAACTTAACTTTAGCTTGGACTTCATGAAGAGCAGCTTCGAGTTCGTTTTATCCGCGCATAAAATGGATACTTCAAGTACTGCATCTGAAGCTATTCTTTCTGTTTCATCATGAGTTGCAGATATCTGCTAAGTGACGTGTGCTACCTCTCTTTGATGAAGGTTCTCACCTTTACATCTGACTTAACAAGCTTCTCCTAGAATAAGTTTCTCTTTATGTTCCTTGTTTTCATGAACAAGAGCATCTAGTTCGGAATTAAGGATTTCCTCTTTTGAGGCAATCTCTTCCTGCATCGAAGAAAATTTTGCTTCTAAAACTTTTTTAGAGGAATCAGGGAAACATTTTCGTGATTCCCGCAGTTCGGCTTCCAAGAGAGCACAATGCTTGTGCAACTCCATTTCTTTGCTTCCTTAAGTCTCCATTTGATTTCTGAATTTACATTCTTCGATGAGACTTTCAGCCATAGCTTGTAAATTTGTATTTGCTCTGTTCAGATACTCACACTCTTCTTGAGCTTCTGACCACCTCTTTTGCATGCCCTGGAACTTTTGTTTGAGGTCAACTTTTCGTGTCTCCATCTAAGTACCCAAATCTTCTGATTTTGTCTCGGAGATTCATAACAAGAGATTCGGAATTCTCTAGTTCCAATAGACTGGACTCCCTCTCATCAGTCAAATACCTTAATTGAGCTTCCAGGCCAGATATTCCTTCTGATAACTGTAGGTTATCTACTTTGTCACTCTCTAGCTCCGATGATGTCCTTTCAAGAACCTTGTTTGCAGAGCACCATCAAATCATTCCGTAGATCATCAAAGCTGATTGGTATATAGTTATTGATCCTCTCTCTGTTCCTCTCATGCTGAATTTGAATTCAACCTGATAGGAAATGGCTGGGGAAGCTATTCAGGGCCAAGCTGTTGGAGAAAGTGCATTGTAAAAAAGCAACAGAAGGGGATGATCTCTCATTTTTGGAACAGAATCTTTGGCAAAGGCAGCAATGATTTTGAGAAGAGATTGCAACACATTTCCAAGGAAGAAACTTCTGTTCTTGCAAGAGTGAAGAAGAGATCTCAAAGTTCTTGCAAGAATGAAGAAGAGATCTCAAAGTTGGCGGAGGATGGCGAGGCATCTTATAATTTTCTCCGTGATTCTCGAGGTTAGCCATTCTGGCTCATTCTCCAGGGTTATGCTTAATTCTTTACAATAGAGGCCGTGAATATCCTTGTTGATGAGAGGCAAAGTGCAATACATTGTCATTAATATCAACAAAATTATAGAATCTTTTTTAAGTTTAGTACTCATATTCCAATTCTGATATTTTGCCTTAAGACTCTTCGTTGTTCTTTCAATCTTAATTATCCGACTGCCCAAGAGTCTTCTTTTGATAAGGCATTAAGACATCTTTGTTTGACTTTTTTATTATTGCATTACATACGTCTTGGCCTCGTGTAGTGAGTATGATTTTGCAGCCTTTATGATCATGCTCAAAGGGAATCTCGACTTCATCCAATTTGAGTATGGCCCAAACATCATCCATAATTACAAGAATTCTCTTCTCTTTTTTCAGTCTTGCACTAATCCGACCTTGCTCTTAGAGATTAATGCAAGACTGAAATGGCTGAACAAATTAAGGACATGAAACACGACTAGGCGAACATAACATTTTTGGTTGGAAAGAAAATGTCTCAAAAAAATATGATCGTTGGTATAAATTGACTCTGTTAATGAAAAAACGAGATGTAAGAAGATATCTACAAAATCCAATAAGATACTTGGAACTGTTAATCAGAAACTAGTCAAGTAAATCTGCTTGGCATTAGACTGCATTCAGAAACGTGACCGATATGAAATGCTCAGCAGTTTTGATCTTCATTCCAGTTTTCATTTGCAAAATCATGATTTAGAGTACAGTTTGCCTGAGCTTGTCTCATTAATGACATTTTCTCCAAAGAAAGCGAGAAAGTTTATTTTGAAGAAATTGAAGGCAGACTAAAAATTCCTAGCCCCGCCCCGCCCCGCCCCACTCAAGGTTAGATAAAAATACATTGCAAATGAAATCTTGGTGCAGCAAGAACAGACCATCCACACTCCACAGGATGATTTCATAAGTTCTTATATTCTAACACCAATTTGTATCTGTTACTAAACTCTACCGGAATCAATGTTTTTGGACCTTTATCTTTATGACATTGATGAACCTGGCTCAAAACCAAAGACTTACTCCATAATAAAAAGAGGTTTCAAATGTTTTCCTCTCCTCATTGAAGCACAAATAATTGCAAGCATCCATCCACAAAGAAACAAAAGGCCTAGTTCTCACATTCCAAAATTTTAATCTGGGACTAAAACACTACCTCTCATAGAGTGATCCTGGCATTCTGCAAGTGGATTAAAAGTCTTGGAAACCATTTAGCTAAGAAAGCAAGGTGAAGAGATCAATCTTTTGCATTTGTGATCCGCTACCATTCTTGCTGCTACAAACTTCCCTCCAATTAAACAATTGTCCCCCTTTATGCCTCCATCTAATTTTCCAAAGGATCTTGTTAGACCTTGTCCTAAACCCCACCCCCTTGCGGGTTTTAAATTTAAACTCGTGATCTACCTTCTCATATTTGAGACAGAACTGTAATATGTGCTCCATTACAGCTTCAAACAACAAAAGAAAAGATGGGAGAATTGAATAAACTGATTTGCCTATCAATTAATCAGAAGAAGAAGAAGATCTCATATAATAATTCTAAAAGTTCCCTCTATTATGTTGAGATTCTGAAATATCGTCTTTGCAATGGCATATACTCAATTTTGTTGCGTTCCAAATTCAGAGAAATAATTTGAATAAAAGAAGAGAACAATTTGAGGCTTGCACGAAAATTATTATGGATATTTCACTTATTAGAGAAAATTTCCCAATGAATGAAAACCCGAGGAGGGCGTGTATACATTGACTGAAAAACAAAATTTAAGAAAAAAAAAAAATTGTATAAATTGAAAGATCCTTTTAAAAGAAACAGATGTGCATTGAGAGGACAGCAATTAAAGATCCGTTGCAACCCCTCATCCTCGATCAGAACCAGAACCAGAACCTCCCAATATCTCAACCTCATCTTCAGTTGTATTCAAGAACCGGATTCGGTCTTCAACAGCAATCCTGGCCGAATCAACCTCATATAAAAGCCGTTTCAGCTCATCAATACTCAGATGACCCTCAATCTCAACATCTTCCAACTTCTGTATCTCTTCCGTCTTAGACTTTTCGATGTTCCCCTTGAAGAAGCTGGACAAATCGAGGGTTTTCTTCATCCTCTTTTCTTCATTGAAGCTCCTGAATTTCTGAACCAAGGAAAGGCAACTCTCTGGATCCTCCGGCCATGAAAAAGTATCCGAAGAATCGAAGCAAACCATTAGAGCTTCCACACCGCACAGAATCGAGAGCTCCTCGATCTTCTTCTTCAGTCCCTCCCTTCTCTTTCTCTTGAAGAACTTGGATTTCTTCTCGAAACGTTTTCTTGAAATTTCCATTCTTCCCTTTTAGGGTTTGATGATTTTGATGCTAGCTACCACTCGTCTTTTAACAACGGCTATAATAAGAGGGGATTTCCTTTTCCGAGAGGGCTTCTTGTTTTTGAAATGAGAAGCAAAAACTGCAACGTCATTTATAATGGCAAACCTGTTCCTGGAGTAATCCTTTGCCTTGTCTTAATGAGATCATATCAAAATTTTCTTAACGGCATTTATAATGGCCGTACGTGCGACGCACGTGAGAGAGCCTTTTTTTTTGCAACCCCAAAACCCACAAAAAATGGTTTTGGTAAGCCACTTTTTTAAAACACTCCCAACAGCCTCACCATTTTAACAAAAAAAAGAGAGGAGAGAGAAATAATATTTTATCATTTGTGTGGGAAAATGAAAAAGGAAGAGAGAAAAAAATATTATTTTATTATTTGTGTGGGACCAAAAAAAGAATGAGAGAGAGAGAAACCTTATTTTATTTTTTGTGTGGGCCCAAGGGTGAGAAGATTTAACTTTGGTGAGTCTACAGTACTCACCAAACTTGGTGACTACTGTAGACTCACCAAATGGATTTCTTCATTCTGTTGAGGCTGCTGGGAGTCATTTTAACACCTTTTTAGTCTTTTGGCTCTTTGCTCAAGTTAGTTGGACGCCTTTAGGGGGTAAAAAAAAAATGTGATGGACACGTTAGGTATAGATACATGACGAAAAAGACATTTTAAGAACCAAAAACTTTTAGGGGCATTTTGAGTATATAACTTGAGGGACATTCTGAAAATAAAGAAAGTGAAAATGGGGAAACTTGAGTCTTTTGGGTTAACAATTTTGTGAGAGACATTTTAAATATAAAAATTTGACTTTAGGACATTTTAGGAATTATAAAGTATTCAGGACAATCTGACCATAGGAAAAAATTTGAGGGCATTTTAGGTATAGAAACTTGACTTAAAGACATTTTGAGTATAAAAAAGTTTTAGGGACATTTTGACCAAGAAAAAAAAATAAAAATATATTTTTAATAATAAAAAGACATGATCCAACCAAATAGGTCGAATGGGATATTACCGATCGGTCCAGTTATAAAAATATTGCTTTATATATTAATAAGAGCAATTTTAGAATAAAATTAAATTTTAATCAATTTTTTAAGTCCCCTAAGAGAATATGAGATCTTGGCACGTGACTTACTTAACAAATCATCATGTAAAAGCATTTAAGGCATACTAAAATATGAACCTAAAAATTACTTTAATTAAATTCATAATCATTGACTGCAACTGAAATATAATAAATCTTGATCATCGATCATGATCATCATCAAACTAAACAAAACATAAATATCGATAAGGTCAATTAAAGTCTCCCTGAAATTTGACCACAAATAAATTAAATTCAATAGTAAGGCCAACGATCAAGATCTCGTTCTTCCTCGGGATAATCATCTTCCGGTTCCTCCGAGTATTCATCTTCTTCCCACAGTCTGAGAGTACAAATATCAAAATCTGAACCTGCCGACAACAAAAGTCATCGACTAAGTAATGAATTACTCTGCGTATATAACAGACCATAGTGGACAATATAATGAATATTAAATTGCATGCAGTTTACAGATTCATACATCAGTTCATACATAATCAGAATTTGGAAAACAACCAAATACATTACGTCAATTTCTTTCTTTTCTTTCTTTCTTTTCTTATTTTCTTTTCTTACTTTCTTACTTTTTTACTTTTCCTACTTCCTACTTTATCGTTTCAGGAACAACTCATTCACATGTATAAGTAATAACTTAAAATATCGCTTTACCGTATAAGGAAAGGGGTTACTATACTTTACTTTACCGAGATACCACCCTTCGTACATTACCCGGTACGGACGGCTTAGTACATTTCCCAGTACGACGGCTTACTTATGGCATACTTCTCGCCCTTTGATGGTATCCGGTGGTGCACAACATATACATGCATTATTGCTTTTGTGTGTTCTTCTTTCTTACTTACTTACTTTATCTTACGTCTTACTTATACTCTTCTTAGTGTCTTAGATTCTCTCTTAATCATTATACATTTTTTAATTCGTGAGTGCTCAATGATACACCTTTTATTTAAATTACACCTAAGAGTAACCGTCAACGGCCATAGGACATCTCACCATAGCATCTCATTCCACTATGTTAACCAGGCCTAGGCAAGCTTGACTTTTCTCAAAGGTTCCTTTACCCAAATGTATATCATGTATAAGGAATATAAAAGAAGCACACAAACTATCATATTTCCAATGATTCGATAATATAAAATCACAGTTTATATCAAAGCACACATAAATCACGAACTCATGTAAATATCAAAATACTCTTTTTGTTTAAATCAAAATCAATATCCTAATTATAACACATTTCATCAATCAGAATTCTCGTGAACTATAAATATAAAATCAAACTCACATATGTGCGGTTAAAATCCTATAATAATTCATCCATTCAATTCCATCTATTTAATTTCATTCTCCTCATTCATTCACACACTTCAATACAATTTCTCAATCCCCTTATTGAATTATAATTAATTTTAATTTATTCTTCACATCTTGTAAGCACCCAATTTTTACACTCTGTCTTAACCATGGTTAACATTATTAACCATGGTCATCCCCAGCACAATCCATAGGTAAACCCTAATCCAAACCCTAGTCAACCCTAGGTAAAACCCTAAACCCTAAACTAACCCTAGATACAACCCTAAACCCTAGCCAAGCCCTAGGTAAAACCTTAATTCAAAACCTAGACTAACCCTAGGTGAACCCTAGGCCTAAACCTAGGTCAAATCCCTATGGGCTCAAGGCCCATTAGCAAAACCCTAGACTAACCTTAGGTAAACCCTAAGTCAAACCCTAGGCTTAACCCTAGGTGAACCATGATTAAACCCTAGGCAAGCCCTAAGGTCCACCCAAGCCCATCTTAAGCTCAAAAAACCCTAAAAGAACTTGTCAAACTGTCCTATGGGCCCAAGCAAGGACCCACAATGCCCTAGGGACCGTTAGGGTGGGGCCCACATTTCAAAAATTCAAAAAACCTTGAATGACGGTAATCAAATTACCGCCATTATCAAATAGGGTAATGGCACAGAGCTTTCGACCCGCATGTGTGAGGGTTGAGCCCAATTTAGCAAAAAAACTTAAATTGCGGTAATCTAATTACCGTCATTCACCATTTGGCTTAGATTGGTAATGGCGGTAATTTGATTACCACCATTTCCTGAGTTTGCAGAAACTCGTATCAGCACCTCCTGCACCACCCTGGCTCCTCTCCTGTTGGTTCCCCACACCTTTAGAAAACCCCAAAATGCCCCTGGCACCTTTTCCTCCTGCCTCCTCCATGGTTCAAACCACTTCGAAAATCCATAGGGAAACCTCTGCCTCACTTCAACCAGCCCTATTCCATTCTCCTCAGTGCCTTAGCTAGGTCCCCAAACCTCCCTTTCAAGCTGTATCAGCCTCCACAAGGTTCCAACACCCCCACCACTACTGCACCACCCAACTTAGCCACCTGCAGCCGTTGTTGAATGGTAGAATCCCTACCCTCCTCTTTTTACTGTAAAATCTTTGTAAGACCCTCTGGTCCTACTCTAGGGGGTCCTTATTTTATATCTTTATTACCTTATAGTGGTTTTCAGCCAAGGATAGGGGCCCCCTGCCTTAACCATAGGCATGGGGAACCCCCTTGAGGAGGGGAGAGAAAATACAGGATGCCTCTATAACACTATTCATCCCCTTACAATGCCATTTGTATCATTTTTTTGTCTCTCAATCTTTTTCAAAATGCCAAGTGTATCCTTTTAATTTATTTTAATAATTATCATTTTATATTGAAATTATTTTTATAATAATTTTTTAATTTTTAAATTTAATTCATCAATAAAATATGCAAAAACAGAAATAGCCCAATCCTCTACAGAATCACCCCTTGAGGTCGCCACGTGTCCCTTTTGACTATAACATCTTGAAGGATGTTATAGCTCTTTGGCATTGCTTCCCAGATGCTATGGCCCGATCAATCCCAAGAACAACAAATGGTGAAGCTCATCAGCTTGCCAAGAGAGCTTTATACCGGCAGAAAAATGGTATTGCCAGTTCGTGCGCCCGATTGGGTGTCTCTTACCCCTTTGATCCAGGGACGGAGTGATCTTCTCCAACTTTCTGTCTTTGTATTCCGTTTTGTTTATTCCTTAATAATTCTAAAAGTTCCCTCTATTATGTTGATTCTGAAATATCGTCTTTGCAATCGCATATACTCAATTTTGTTGCGTTCCAAATTCAGAGTCATAATTTGAACAAAAGAAGAGAACAATTTAATTTGAGGCTTGCAAGAAAATTATTATTGATATTTCACTTATTAGAGAAAATTTCCCAATGAATGAAAACCCGAGGAGGGCGTGTATACATTCAATTGACTGAAGAACAAAATTTAACAAAAAACAAATTGTATAAATTGAAAGATCCTTCAAAAAGAAACAGATGTGCATTGAGAGGACAACAATTAAAGATCCGTTGCAACCCCTCATCCTCGATCAGAACCAGAACCAGAACCTCCCAATATCTCAACCTCATCTTCAGTTGTATTCAAGAACCGGATTCGGTCTTCAACAGCAATCCTGGCCGAATCAACCTCATATAAAAGCCGTTTCAGCTCATCAATACTCAGATGACCCTCAATCTCAACATCTTCCAACTTCTGTATCTCTTCCGTCTTAGACTTTTCGATGTTCCCCTTGAAGAAGCTGGACAAATCGAGGGTTTTCTTCATCCTCTTTTCTTCATTGAAGCTCCTGTATTTCTGAATCAAGGAAAGGCAACTCTCTGGATCCTCCGGCCATGAAAAAGTATCCGAAGAATCGAAGCAAACCATTAGAGCTTCCACACCGCACAGAATCGAGAGATCCTCGATCTTCTTCTTCAGTCCGAACTTGGACTTCTTCTCGAAACATTTTTTTGAAATTCCCATTCTTCCTTTTAGGGTTTGATGATTTTGATGCTACCCATTCCGAGAGGGCTTCGTGTTTTTGAGATGAGAAGCAAAAACTGCAACGGCATTTATAATGGCAAACCTGTTATTCTGTTCCTGGAGTGCTTGTCTTAATGAGATCATATCAAAATTTTCTTAACGGCACTTATAATGGCTGTACGTGCGATGCACGTGAGAGAGACTTTTTTTTTTTCTTGGTGATGGTAATACGGTTAGGCCGCAACCCCAGTTAGACCGTTAGTATCTGCTCAAGTTAGTTGGACGTCTTAAGGGACATTTTAGGTAAAATAAATGTGATGGACATGTTAGGTATAGATACATGACGAAAAGACATTTTAAGAATCAAGAACTTTTAGGGGCATTTTGGGGATATAAACTTGAGGGACATTTTGAAAATAAAGAAAATGAAAATGGGAAACTTGAGTGTTTTCGGTTAAAAATTTTGTCGGCGACATTTTAAATATAAAAATTTGACTTAAGGACATTTTAGGAATTATAAAGTATTCAGGACAATCTGACTATAGGAAAAAATTTGAGGGCATTTTAGGTATAGAAACTTGACGTAAAGACATTTTGAGTATAAAAAAGTTTTAGGGGCATTTTGACCAAGAAAATAAAATAAAAAAATATTTTTAATAATAAAAAGACATGATCCAACCAGATAGGTCGAACGGGATATTACCGATCGGTCCAGTTATGAAAATATTGCTTTATATATTAATAAGGGCAATTTTAGAATAAAATTAAATTTTAATCAACTTTTTAAGTCCCCTAAGAGAATGTGAGATCTTGACAGGTGACTTACTTAACAAATCATCCTGTAAAAGCATTTAAGACATACTAAAATATAAACTTAAAAATTTCTTCAATTAAATTCATAATCATTGACTGGAACTGAAATATAATAAATCCTGATCATCCATCATGATCATCATTAAACAAAACAAAACATAAATGTCCATAAAGTCAATTAAAGTCTCCCTGAAATTTGACCACAAATAAATTAAATTCAATAGTAAGGCCAACAATCAAGATCCCGTTCTTCCTCGGGATAATCATCTTCCGGTTTCTCGAAGTATTCATCTTCTTCCCACGGTCCGAGAGTACAAATATCAAAACCTGAACTTACCGACAACAAAAGTCATCGATTGAGTAATGAGTTACTCCGTGTATATAACAGACCATAGTGGACAGTATAATGAATATTAAATTGCATGCAGTTTACAGATTTATATATAAGTTTGTATACATAATCAGAGTGCGGAAAATACCCAAATACATATGCCAATTTCTTTCTTTTCTTATTTTCTTAATTTCTTACTTTTCTTACTACCTACTCTATCATTTCAGGAACAACCCATTCACATGCAATAGTAATAACTTAAAACACCGTTTTACCGTATAAGGAAATTGGTTACTATACTTTACTTTACCGAAATACCACCCTTTGTACATTACCTGGTATGGACGGCTTAATACATTTCCCGGCACGAAGGCTTACTTATGGTATACTTCTCATCCTTTGATGGTATCCGGTGGTACACAACACATACATGCATTATCGTTTTTGTGTGTTCTTCTTTCTTACTTACTTATTTTATCTTACGTCTTACTTATTCTCTTTTTAGTGTCGTAGATTCTCTCTTAATCATTATACATTTTTTCATTCGTAAGTGCTTAATGATACACCTTTTGTTTAAATTACACTTAAGAGTAACCGTCAACTGCCAGAGGACATCTCATCATAGCGTCCCATTCCACTATGTTAACCATTCCACTATGTTAACCCGGCCTAGGCAAACTTGATTTTTCTCAAAGGCTCCTTTACCCAAATGTATATCATGTATAAGGAACATAAAAGAAGCACACAAACTATCATATTTCCAATGATTTGAGAATATAAAATCACAGTTTATATCATAGCACACATAAATCACGAACTAATGTAAATATCAAAATACTCTTTTTGTTTAAATCAAAATCAATATCCTAATTTTAACACATTTCATCAATCAAAATTTTCGTGAACTAAAAATATAAAATCAAACTCACATATGTACGGTTAAAATCTTATAATAATTCATCTATTCAATTCCATTCTCCTCATTCATCCACACACTTCAATAAAATTTCTCAATCCCCTTATTGAATCATAATTAATTTTAACATATTCTTCACATTCTATAAGCACCCAATTTTTACACTTTGCCTTAACCATGGTTAACATTATTAACCATGGTCATCCCCAGCACAATCCATAGGTAAACCCTAATCCAAACCCTAGTCAACCCTAGGTAAAACCCTAAATCCTAGACTAACCCTAGATACAACCCTAAACCCTAGCCAAGCCCTAAGTAAGACCTTAATTCAAACCCTAGACTAACCCTAGGTGAACCCTAGGCCTAACCCTAGGTCAAATCCCTACGGGCTCAAGGCCCATTAGCAAAACCCTAGACTAACTCTAGGTGAACCCTAAGTCAAATCCTAGGCTTAACCCTAGGTGAACCATGATTAAACCCTAGGCAAGCCCTAGGGTCCACCCAAGCCTATCTTAAGCCCAAAAAACCCTCAAAGAACTTGGCAAACTGTCCTATGGGCCCAAGCAGGAACCCACAATGCCCTAGGGACCGTTAGGGTGGGGCCCACATTTCAAAAATTCAAAAAATCTTGAATGGCGGTAATCAAATTACCGCCATTATCAAATGGAGTAATGGCACAGAGCTTTCGGCCCGCACGTGTGTGGGTTGAGCCCAATTTAGCAAAAAAACTTAAATGGTAGTAATCTAATTACCGCCATTCACTATTTGGTTTAGATTGGTAATGGCGGTAATTCGATTACCGCCATTACCTGAGTTTGCAGAAACTCGTATCAGCATCTCCTGCACCGCCCTGGCTCTTCTCCTGTTGGTTCCCCACGCCTCCAGAAAACCCCAAAATGCCCATGACACCTTCCCCTCATCCAATAAATACCCCGCCTCCTCCATGGTTCAAACCACTTCGAAAATCCATAGGGAAACCTCTGCATCACTTCAACCAGCCCTATTCCACTCTCCTCAATGCCTTAGCTAAGTCCCCAGACCTCCCTTTCGAGCTGTATCAACCTCCACAGGGTTCCAACACCCCCACCACTGCTGCACCACCCTACTTAGCCACCTGTAGCGGTTGTTGAATGGTAGACCCCTTACCCTCCTCCTCTTTTTGCTATAAAATCTCTGTAAGACCCTCTGGTCCTACTCCTGGGGGTCATTATTTTCTATCTTTATTACTTTATAGTGGTTTTCAGTCAAGGATAGGAGTCCCCCTGCCTTAACCGTAGGCATGGGGGAACCCCCTTGAAGCCTAACTCGGGTTCAGACCCTCCCCTATTGCATGGAAACTCCACAGATTCCTGGAGGGTCCTCATTCCATGAGGACCCCCCTGGAAAGCCCTGGTCTACTCGAAGAAGGAAAATATTCAGTTTCTGGGCAAACCCAATAATGGCGGTAGAATAATTACTGTTATTTTGGCTCTCTTTTTTGGTAGTCCTTTAACCATGGTTAGTTGAGGCCCTAGTCGAATCCAGGGCCATGTTTGTGAATTGCAGACTCTTGGTTACCTGCCTTGATCACCCTAGACCCCAACTAGCCCTTTAACCCTGGTTATTGTGGCCTAAAACCCAAGGTTACTTATTGGCGGTAGAGCATCTACCGCCATTTCAGTTTATCAACCAAGCCCTCTTTGGCTCACTGTGGGGCCCACATGCGACCTCCCCTGGGCCCACCAAAGGTCCAGGGTCTTTCCTGTAGTCCAGGCTACCACCCTGTGGTCTTAGTTTTCTCTGGTTCACTCCCTAACCTGAGTTCACACCCTGTAAAGTCTGGTTAAAATGAGACTGAAATTGAGGTAATCCGATTATCTCAATTACTGGTTTTCACTTTTAATGGGCTTTGCACAGACCCAGACTAGGTAGGAGGCCAATCTAGGCCTTGCCATATTCCCTGTGTCCAATTTTGACCTGACCAAACCCTTAACTATGGTTAAATCCGCATTGGATTAACATTTAACCATGGTTAAACACCCCTTAACCCACAAATTTCTGAAAAAATATCAAAAAAATAAGAAATATTCCAAGGATTCCATAATGATCTTCTGTGATCATTTTTACCTTGGTTAGGACCCTTAATCATGGTCAAACTCTATCTTTGGTTAACTTTTAATCATGATTAAACAGCCCTTAACCCACAAAATTCTGAAAAAATACTCAAAAAATTAGAAATATTCTGAGAAGTCCAAAAATGGTCTGTTTCAGCCATTTGACACTGGTTAGCAGCCCTAACCATGATGACCTACCCCCTTAACCATGGTTAAACAATCATTAACCATTGGGAAAAATCCTAAAAAAATATAAAATGACCAAAAAATAGTTTATGGGCCTTTTTACCATGGTTAGTAGCCCTAACCATGGTTATCTCCCATTTAACCCCGGTTAGCAAATCCAATCTCGGTTAAATCTGCTTTGGCCTACCGGGCCTAATCTCAGCCTACTGAGCTTAACCTTACAATTTTAACTATGGTTAACAATCCTAACCATGGTTAGTTTGACCTAACCCTAATTAGCAACCCTAACCTTGGTCAAACTCCTCTTTTGACCTACCGGACCCAAACCCTTGGCCTATCAGGCCCAATACTTGACCAACCTTGATCAACCAAACCTTAATCTATCGGCCTAGCTTGTTAAACTAAAAAACTGTTTTTAAACTAAAAAACTGTTTTTAATATTAAAAAACTCTAAAAACAATTTTTTTAATTTAAAAAATAATTATTAATATAGAAAAACAAAAAAAAACCAAGGATGGGTGAGTGAACCCTAGGGGTGGGTGAACCTTACCCATGGTTAAGAGGTGTCAAAAGAGACACGTGGCAACCTCTAGGGGTTCAAACTTGAGAGATTCTCTCAAGTTGAACTTGAGAGCATCCTGGGCCTAAAGATTTTTAACAGTTAAATATTTTTTCTTTTAAAACCAAGGTGTTGAACCCAAAAGTTAGCTAAACATAACCATTGTTAACGAAAGTTAAAAGGAATACGTGTTGACATGTGACTCTGATCGGATCTGTAGGTAGTGTTTGTTTCCCTCTCAAAAATCAAAGTTGAGCTGTCTCAATCGAAATCTCCCCGTATCTGTGTCGGAAATAGCCGTTACTCGGATCCATTGAGCCCGAACCGAATCCGACCGTTACAGTGTTGCACTTTCTCTCTCTCACACGCGTTAGAAATAGCCGTTAGTGTCTTTGGCGGGCTCTCCCGCTCACTCTCTGGCTCTGGATCCGATGGAGCCCGAACCGAACCGAACCCGAGCTTGAGAAACGAAAGGTTCTGGCAGCTTCGGTGTTTCCCTCTCAATCACATAAATAGCCGTTAGTTACTATGTTCTCTCTCAGTAATCAAGTTATCAATCTCAGTCATCACTCTCAGTCTCAGTAATAGCCGTTGCCTCGATCCTTCTTCTCCCGCTCTGCTCTTTTGTCTTTTTCTTCACAGCGAAGAAACCCCAAAAACCCTAGTTTTCAAAATCATCGACTGCAACAATGGGGCGTAGGAAGCTGGAAATGAAGAAGATCAAAAGCCTGAAAGCGAGGTAAGTGTGTTTCTCCAAGCGCCGTAAAGGGTTGTTCAAGAAGGCCTCTGAACTCTCTGCAAATGTTGAATTCTCTGCCTGATGATTCTGATTCACGCCCGATGGAGATGGAGATGGAGATTGACATTACAAATCTTAACTTGGATCAGCTGCAGACGTATCTTAATTCTTTGGAGCAGATCCGGTTTGATGTTGTCCAGCGACTCAAGGAGATGACACCACCCATGGAAGAAAACCCTCTATTTGAACTGAAAGATTGAAAAGCTGAGGACGGAGGGAGGAAATAGAGAATTGATGAGTTTGCAATGCCTTTTATATGAAGTTGAAGATATTGGGTGGTTCTGATTCTGCTTCTGATCAAGGTTCGGATGATACAGCTGATTTCATTCCTGGGTTTCTCTGATTTTGAAGACACAGCTATTTTTTTTCTAAGGATCTTTCAATTTATAAAGTTTTTTTTTAATTTGTTTTTCATTCAGTTAAATGTATACACGCCCTCCTCGGGTTTTCATTCATTGGGAAATTTTCTCATCATAAGTGAATATCAATAATATTTTTCTTGCAATCCTCAAATTGTCTCTTCTTTTATTTAAGTTATGACTCTGAATTTGGAACGCAACGAAACTGAGTACATGTGATTGCAAACACGGTATTTCAGAATCAACATAATAGAGAGAACTTTAGAATTATTATATGTGATCTTCTTCTTCTGATTAATTGATAGGTTAAAAGTACATTTTATTTAATAACTTTCCAGAACCATGCAGTTCAGAATGAGTTAAGGAATAGTAGGAAACTGGACTTTTTTTTTTTTGCATATTGCTTATGGCATATAAGTTTCTCCCCTCAATTGCCGAAAATTTAACTCAATCAAGCCTGGAGAAATCAGTTAATTCAATTGTCCCATCTTTTGTTTTGTTGTTTGAAGCTGTAATGAAGCACATATTACAGTTCTGTCTCAAATATGCAGGTAGATCATGAGTTTAAATTTAAAACCTGCAAGGGGGTGGGGGGTTAGGACAAGGTCTAACAAGATCCTTCGGAAAATAAGATGGAGGCATAAAGGGGGAAGGTCCAAAAACATTGATTCCGGTAGAGTTTAGCAACAGATACAAATTGGTGTTAGAAGATAAGAACTTATGAAACCATCCTGTGGAGTGTGGATGGTCTGTTCTTGCTGCACCAAGATTTCATTTGCAATGTATTTTTATCTAACCTTGAGTGGAGTGGAGTGGGGTGGGGCGGGGCAGGAATTTTTGTTCTGCCTTCAATTTCTTCAAAATAATCTCTCGCTTTTTTTGGATAGTTAGCCACTAAGGGTCAAGAAAATGTGATGAATGAGACAAGCTCAGACAAATTGTACTCTAAATCATGATTTCGCAAATGAAAACTGGAATGAAGATCAAAACTGCCGAGCTTTTCATATCAGTCATGTTTCTGAACGCAGTCTACTGCCAAACTGATTTACTTGACTAGTTTCTGATTAACAGTTCCAAGTATCTTATTGGATTTTATACATATCTTCTTTCATCTCATTCTTTCGTTAACAGAGTTATTTTATTCCAACAATTATATTTTGTTAAGACATTTTCTTTTCAACAATGTTTTGTTCAGCCATTGAATAGAGGTGTTTCATGTCCTTAATTTGTTCAGCCATTTCAGTCTTGCATTAATCTGTAAGAGCAAGGTTGGATTAGTGCAAGACTGAAAAAAGAGGAGAGGATTCTCGTAATTATGGATGATGTTTGGGCGATACTCAAATAGGATGAAGTCGGAATTCCCTTTGGGAATGATCATAAAGGTTGCAAAATCATACTCACTACACGAGCCCAAGATGTATGTAATGCAATGAAATAGCCAAACAAAGATATGTCTTAATGCCTTATAAAAAGAAGAATCTTAGGTTTGTAATTTTAGGTTCTGTTCAAAATAAGGCCTTCCTTGTTAACATTCTATAAGGCAATAAATAGGGAGGTGTAAAAGGGCACATATGCAATTTCAATGCCAACATTTTATATTCCTTGCTAATACTTTGAGAACGAATTATTGGCATGTTCTGTCTCATGTTTGTAATTTCTGCCCCAGGTTTAAAAATTAAAGGACTTTTTAAAGTTAAATATTTTGAAAGGAAAAAAGAAACTGTTTAGAGTCCGTTCTTTTGCTGAGACTTGTAAAGCTTGACACTTTACACTTTGTCATGGTAGAAGGTAGGAAATTTGAGTCACTTTGTCAAGGTTCTTAACAAGAGTAATTCTTACCATCATGAGATTTCAAGTCTCATCATTTCTTATGAGATTTGAAATCATTCACTTGTTGCATCTAAAGTCTTACGGGAATTGCAACCCAATAGATGAAAAGCATCTATTTCTCAAAAGAAAATTTATAATTTCCATTAACAAAACTTACAAAGCGCTGGACTTTATAAGTATCTGCAAAAGAACGGGCCCTTATAGTTTTCGGCATATTTGAGGATTATTCACTAAAAATATAACAACCACGACGGGTCTCATAAGAAATCCTGGTTAATGCAAGAGATTGACTACAGGAGGGGAGGTGTTGAAGCCAACTGGTTTGTCATTTTCACCTGATTTTTTTTTCTCTAGAAATAGGGCATGTTTGCTTGATGGATAGTCAACTTAGTACTCAGGTCCTTATTATTTGTGTTACTGTGTCTCATTCTTCACAATTCAAGAGACTCAAGTTTGAACACAAACTGTAGCAGAAAACTACTCACTTGCTTATTATAACACAGATCTTCGACAAGTTTGAACACAAACAGTTTTGCAGGTCAAACGTACGATTCTGAAGGATGATGGAACTCTGGTTTCATATGTTTGGATTCAGAATTCAACATGATAATATTAGTGGGCCAATGAAAGGAGGGATTCAATACCATTCCAAGGTGATACTTGTCATCTCTTTGAATTTCGTGTTGGTGTCGATGATTTGCAAGTTTAAGGGGACAATGGTTTTGTGAATCTCACTTGAATTATTTGGATTTTCAGATTTAGTTAGTAGAATTCTGTTTTCATCTGCCTCACTTTGGTATTTAGATTGAAACTTTGGATCACTTGATAAATTATATGGGTCGTCGATTTTTTGATTCTCTAACCCATTGAGTTGTTTTCTCTTAGATTTGCAGTAAATCATTTGATAGAATTTGGTCGAAATGTATTAGCATAATCCTAAGACAAATCAGAGAACTAGATTATCTGGATGTGGGGTCAGGGTTTTAATTCTAGGTGTTTGATAAACCATGACAATCACAGATTATAATCAAAGCCTTGTTGGGTCCAACAGTTTCATTGGCATTTCTCCATAAATCCACGGAACACGTAATGCAGAGTTGATAATTTATGAGAACTGGTTCTTTTGTCCCGAATAAAAGGGGAAGAACGAGGCCTTAAAGTTAACATTTTCATCTTTCACTGAATTTACGGCGCTTGAAACTATTTTGCTTCATGATTTAACAGAAAGTAGTTCAGTTTAATATGAAAAGAATTTCCGGATTAAACTATTTTTTACAGCATACCGGATTAAACAGTATTATAATTA
This sequence comes from Tetracentron sinense, assembly GCA_015143295.1. Taxonomy (NCBI): domain Eukaryota; kingdom Viridiplantae; phylum Streptophyta; class Magnoliopsida; order Trochodendrales; family Trochodendraceae; genus Tetracentron; species Tetracentron sinense. The sequence continues at coordinate 40,097,045 of CM026558.1, read as the reverse complement.
CATAATATTGATACTGCTGCAGAAGCATTTGTGCATGCTTTCTAGGATATGCCATAAAATGTCTCATGTCGTGTTTGTCTTTCTTTGTAATATGTTACAGATTTTCATTCTCTTTTTTTTCATTGTAGTAGACATAAATGACGCGTAAAAAATCTTTTGATATTATCTCAGTTTCTGTAAACTAAGCATGCTACAAGATCAAAACATACAACTTTACTCCTCGTATCGATTCTTTGGGTAGTTTAGACATATCTGTATCCATCCTACGAATTTCAGGAATTTCTGTCATATCCTCACTCCTGTAAATGTGTCTTCATATCTTGGATGGTCTCTTCCCAAATTCTTGTGATAGTTTCAGTTGAACCTCTCTCTCTGAAACGTCTCTTAGACCGGCAGAACTTCACATCTATAATAAGCATTCCAAAGGAGTATGTTGTAGAAATTTTTTTGGCATGGTTACTATAGAAAGAAGGTAAGGCATTAGAACTAGTGGATGCAGTGAGGGAGGATCCATACGTGGTAGCTCAAGTAATGAAATGCATCCAAGTGGGTCTATTATATGTGTGCAGAGGTACCCAGAAGACAGGCCAATAATGTCATCTGTGGTTGTTTGCTGTCTAATGAGAGTGAAACATTGCCCCAATCTAAGCAGCCTAGTTTCTTCACCAAAAGGAGTTCAACAGATACAAATTTGCTATCAAACAAGTAATAGGGTCGTACCAAAAATGCAGTAACTATAATAGTGTTGGAAGCTAAATAGAGAATTCAACATTGCTAATGTTTGTATCTCAAAACATAATGATTTTCATTCTTGATTTCATGCATTGGCTTGTATTAACTTGATTAGTTGCAATTATCATAGATTTCATATAAAAATAGCAAAGTGGTTTGGCTGGATAGACACAGCGAATACGGACTCAAAAGAAGTTTGTTGAAAAACTTAAAACACACTGCAAGGTGAAATACAAGTATGGAAGAGTGAGTTGGAATGCTCTAGCTAAAATGTGAAATACAAGTAAGAAGAGTTGGAATGCCTCACTCATGTCTTCACTCAGAAAATCCATGATCTCATTGGAATTCACACAGATTTTCCTGCCCCTGACATGGGAACCAATGCTCAGGTATCCTGTTCAATGTTAATCAATTTGTAGTGCTTTGTCATCTCCTCTTGAAGGATTCTCCTTTTCTTAGTTCTGAAATACACTTTACAAATGTAGAACCCTGGATCTCACTTTCATAGCCTATGAATAGTGCTGTGAATAGTGCGGTGAATAGTGACCATGTATTGTAATTTGTCGAATCATGAGATAAAAAGTCCTGGTAATGGTTGCTTATAGGTTAACTAAGCTTATGTAATTTTATGGGATTTTATTCATAAGTTTAGAATGGGTTTCCGGGCAATGGAAAATTTTACGACGAACCGGATTTATCAGGATTTGCCTAAAACTGGAAAATAAGATTTTTAGTTATAAGGAATTGAATTTTCTAAGTATTTTTATTAGATTCAAATGGGGGGTACTTCTTTATTTTATTTTAAAACTTAAAGTTAATGAAATGAAGGGTTAAAGTAAAATAAGTATAAGAGTAAGTAGAAGAAGGGGAAAAGAACAAAGCATAGTCCAAAATAGAATAACAGGCAAAAACCCAGAAGATCCGATCGATCCGTTTCGTGACCGATCGATCCGTCCAACACCGATCAATCCGTGGTGCCTGTTTTGCCTTGTAACCGACTCCTTAGGATATTTTGAGGGTGTTTGAGTCTTTGGCTCATCCCCTTGGCCTATATAAAACCACAATTCGTGGCTAAGGGTTACAACAACCCTAGAGAGAGTTTTTGGGAGAAAGTTGAGAGAAAAGAGGGAGAAGAGCTTGGGTTTTTCTAGGCTTTGTGCTAGTGATCAAGTGGAGTTGAGTTTTCGCTTCAAGCTTTCTTCCTAAGCTTGGATCTTGCTACCAAGGAGTATTCTCAAGCTATAAACCGTAGTGATTCGGTTTTTGATAGGTAGATACACTCTACTATCTAACCTTATACTATTCTTTTTAAGAAAACTATGTTACACAGTATGTTCTTGGAAGAATTGGATGATGATTTTGCTATGAGATGTAAGCTATCACTAGTGTTGATTTTCTATGAATATGATGCTATGTTTACAAGCTTTCTAAGTCTGCCATGATGTTTACAAGCACTCTATGTTCACAAGTCTCGCATGATTCGATGATTTCTCACAAGAAATGTGTTTTTATAAAGTTCATAAGCAAGGTTTTTGGTAAAAGGAATCTCACAAGTTCACAAGAATTGATAAGGCCAAACAGTGGGATGGTAATTGATAAGGCCAAACTTTGGGTTGGTGTTCTTAAATCGTTTCAAAGCTCACAAGGAATCCTACTATACATGAACTCACAAGTAGTCATGTCTCACAAGCTCACAAGTTCACAAGAATATCATGTTTACTTAAATCTCGTATGCTCATAAGGAATCCCAACTTTCGTAAGAATTCACAAGAACTCATAAGACTATGATTATCACAAGACTTCACAAGATTTATATGGTTTTGTTTTCACATGAACTCGGTCAAGGAAATGGTTTTGGGAAATTACTTTCAATGATTCTACACTCTATGCTTTTGCATGTTCATGATATTATTAATCATTGTTAGCAAGTAGTTTGTATGTGACTGAGTATTCCATGCTCAGCTGAATTATTGACTTCGGCAGGTGCATGTGTTCCTTTCAACATTTGTGGTTCAGAGCCTTGGATAGAGGAAAAGTACTATGAGCCAGAGCCTACTATGGACCATCATCAAGATAAAGGAGCATTGGATAGGCGGCCTGATCTAGACTTTTGTTGAGAGAGATAGGAGAAGATATTTTGTGTATGTTGAGAGTGAGACTTGTCCACTCTATCTTTGGATATGTTATGTTAGTTCAGACTTGAACCTAACGATAGGAGTGTTATATTATAAATTGTTTCCGCTATGTGTTATAACTTGTGTACTTTGACAGGTTGGTATGTATGCCTTATGTGTCATATGAGATGGTATGATACGGTGGTCACGAGCTAAAGTATCCCTAACTCCTAGGGCGTATTTTGGGTCGCGACAACAAATCTCAGATTTGGAAAGATGGATTTTGGATGAGTACTCAATTTTATGGTCATAAGCCAGCTGTTGTAACAGGGAAGCCTATAGTAAGTATTCGAGACTGAAGCAAACCACTCGCAATGGATTTTAGATTCAGAGTAATGATCTTTGGAGTTGGAAGACACTAATATTTTACATTACCGTTCGACACTGATAGGATCACTAGGTAGAGAGGCTGCAATTGGACGTGGTGTTGATTTCCCTACCGAGGCTTTACTTGCCAATCACAGGATGATTAAATAATTCTTTGTTGTGTTCATAAGTGTTATTATTAAAGGAAGCATAAATCCTTTCAGGGATTTGGAATGCAGGTTCTTAGGCAGCAAAGCTCATTGCAGTGTAACCTTTATAAAAATTATTATGGTATAGTGTTAAAGATTTAGGGGGCATTTGATAAAACTGTAAAATAGAGCTTATTGAGTTTGATAACTCTAAGTTAAATAGGCAGAGTTTTTTTATATTTTAAATTAAGCTTATTTAGACTTTAGATTGTTAAGTAAAAGTTTAATTGGATGTCTAAATATTTTTAGTAGAGGTTTTACTTCTAAAGAAAAAAGTTTCTCATGTCTCCTTTTTACTTTGGAGGTAAAACCTCTATTTTAAAAAGATTTAGACATCTGATTAACCTTTAACTTAACAATCTTAAGTGCAAATAAGCTCCACTTTCAAATAAGCTTAAGCTTTTATTTTAAGTTTTATCAAACGCCACCTTATATAAAAAAAATTCCCAGCTTGAAATATCTCTCTGGCTAATTTTTTGCTGTTTTTTCCTGTCATTGACTATGATTTATGTTATATATCGTTCATGTTGGGAAACTGTTGTCTTCCGCTGTCTTTCATGTTCTCCAGATTACATTGTTGTCCAATATTTCCTGTCATCCCATTTAGTCTGGATTGAAGGACCTAATTGTGAGATCTTTATTTGAGTCTAGTGAGGAAAATTTCATAATTCTGATCTCTGCTCTACTATAATCAGTATTTGGGGTGGACGATATTACTTTACAGATATGAACTCCAGCTTATCTAAGTCACACATACCAACTATTTTTCTTATTTCATTCCTTTAAAGGGAAAATGCTGCATATGTGAAAGCGAAGTACATAATAGAAGTCACAAATATTCCCACTGATCTAGAAGCTGATGAGGTAACATGACCATCGTTTTATCAACTTGACCGAATTTTAGTTTTCTTGTACATATACTTTGCCACTGGAGTGTTGAAGTCATGTTTTACTAACTGCTAACTCGTTGTGATTAGGTAGGTATACTCGAACCTCAGGTTGCTTCAGTTCATATCGACACAATTTGCTTTTGTGGTGTGGTGGGGTGGGGGGCGTAATATTTTGTATTGTTGTTGTCGTGGAGAGCGACCCGCTTCCTAGAGTTCCGAGGGAGTGGGCGGCGGAATGCAGTCATTTTAAACCTTAAGACACACACGATTTGACATCTTTGTCAATTCATTGATCTCCTTTTTCATATTCCAAATTTTTATTTTTGCACATTGGGACCGAAGTGATTTGTGTTTGTGCAATGTAGCAGCTGACATAGATTTTGTTGAGTTTGATTTAAAATTTGTTTTTTAAATTAATAAAAACTGGATCATTAGGATCTAGGGTTTTGATTTTAATTAAGGACTAAAACCCCCATGATTTAATCTCGTTTAGGGTGGGTATTTGATCTCCTAAAAGAGAGAAAACACACACTTTTATTGGTTTTCCTTTATTTCTTTAGTCCCACATCGGAAAAGTAGAGAAAATCTAAATGGTTTAATTATCCCATTGTTTGCTTAGTTGTCAACAACCAAGCATGTAGTATAGAATATTACCCACCAAATCCTTTAGACAATTTCTTGGGTGCGCGAGCTGCGCTCACAGCGAGCACGTGCGAGCGTATGGTCTTGGGTGTGGGTGCGGGCATAGGGTGCTATCAGGTGCACTTGGCACTTCGCACGTGCGCATCGTAGCTTGGGTCGCTTTATTTATTTATTTTGACACCTTGGTCCAGTCACTTCGTGCCCGATCTAGGATTCCAGATCGGGTAGAACAAATGGATCAGTCCTATATGGATAGAACCATCTTGTGACCATTCCACATGATGGATCTTATAAGGACCATCATACCCAAACAAGGGTATCTTGTGGAATGAGTTAATCTGAATAAGCCTGATCTTGTAACCAAACGAAATTGGAAAATGATAAAATCGGATTAACCACAATCTTGTGACCAAACAGATTCAGAATAAGTTAAAATGGATTAACTTAAAATTTTGTAACCAAACAGGACTTAGACATAATTGATTATGGACAGAACTAGAATCTGTAATCAAACAAAATAGGTGCAGACCTAATCTGGAATAGGTTAAAACAGGATTATAACAAACTAGAGTGGATCTAACACTGTAACCAAATAGACCCTTAAACCCTAAAGGGTAAAATGGTAATTTTGAAAATTATCTAATAAATTAGATAATCTCTTCTTATAAATCCGATGACACTTTAGGACATTTGGATTAATGGAAAACCCTAATTAAATGAAATATATATATATTCAATTTTAAAGGGCATCCTAAAGGAAGGTCAGTACCCCGTCTTCTACCGAGTAGTGCAAACTCGTTAGGAAGACCAGAGAAAATCCGAGCTGAGTTGTACCCCGAAGATAGAGGTGCCACTTCCTTTGCACATGGGAGGCTTCGACTATCTTCAAGAAAGACTCACTTACAGTGCCTCTCAGCGAAGCGATTCTCAATCATAATTAATAATTGCTTATTTAACTGTATTATTATTTGACTGTATTTGCTAAGTGGCTATGTGTGTAGAGATTTAGCCCAAATACACCAACAGATTTAGGGATAGCATTAACTTCTAAGGCTAAAGCTAACCCCGTAAGTTATAGAAAAATAAGTACAAATTCTAGATCTCTTGGAATGACATGAGCGAGGCACTCAACCCAACATAGACGAAGCTGAGCCCATTAATTTGGGTTCAGAAGAGGATCCCAAGATAGTGAAGATTGGTGTTCATCTGACCCCGCGACAAAGGACAGACATGATTGAATTTTTGAAAAGCTATTAAGATGTTTTTGCTTGGTCCTATCGCAACATGTCTGGTTTGGATACAGATCTTGTTGCACATTGTTTGCCTCTTTTAGTCGGGTACAAGCCAATCAAGCAGAAGCTCAGAAGACTCAGACCAGAATGGACTTTAAAGATCAAAGATGAGGTTATGAAACAGTTTGAAGCTGGATTCTTGGCCATCTCGACGTACCCGAAATGACTCTCCAACATTATTCCGGTTTCCAAGAAAGATGGAAAAGTCAAAATGTGCGTTGACTATCGGAATCTAAATAAAGCTAGCTCTAAAGATGATTTTCCTCTACCTCACATTGATGTTCTGGTAGACAACACGGCGGGGCATTAGATGTTATCCTTTATGGATGATTTTTCAAGTTATAACCGAATTAAGTTGGCAGAGGAAGATAAAAAGAAAACGACATTCATCACTCCATAGGGGACCTTCTGTTATAAGGTTATGCCATTCAGACTCAAGAATGCAGGAGCAACGTATCAAAGAGCCATGATGACGATTTTTCATGACATGATCCACATAGAGATGAAAGACTATGTAAATGTTATGACTGTGAAGTCCAAGGACGAAGAAGACCACTTGATTAATTTGAAAAAGCTGTTTGATAGATTGAGAAAGTTTTCCCTTCGTTTGAACCCGACTAAATGTGTATTTGGAGTTTCTATAAGAAATTGTTGGGTTTTATCGTCAGTAGGAGAGGAATCGAGGTTGATCCAATGAAAGCCAAATCAATTATTGACATGCGGGCGCCAAGGAACCAAAAGGAAGTGAGGAGTTTCCTGGGAAGAAGATTGCAATATATAAGTCGTTTCATTTCCCAGCTCACACCCATTTGTGAGCACATCTTCAAACTACTTCGAAAAAACCAACCTACCAATTGGAATTCAGATCGTCAAGAAGCATTTGATAAAGTAAAGAGATATCTGCTTAGTCCACCTATCTTGGTGCCACCCACACCGGGTCGACCTCTGTTGATGTATTTGTCAATATCTGAGAATTCTATGGGTTGTGTTCTTGGTCAACATGATGAGTCAGGAAGAAAAGAAAGAGCAATTTACTACTGGAGCAAGAAGTTCACAGATTATGAGGCAAAGTATAATTCAATTGAGAAAACATGTTGTGCACTTGTTTGGGCCTCTCAATGCTTAAGACACTGTATGTTGGATTATACCACCATGTTGATTGCAAGGATAGATCCGTTGAAATACTTGTTTGAGAAGCCAGCTCTTACCGGTCGCATAGCTAGGTGGCAAATGCTCTTGTTTGAATTTGATATTACACATGTGACTCAAAAGGCAATTAAAGGGCAGGCTATTGCAGATCATTTGGCAGAACATTCAATTCCTGACTATGAGCCACTGAAGATTAACTTTCCCGATGAGTCCATTTTGGTTGCAACATGTGAAGATGAAGCAGATGCCTCCACGAGCTGAAAAATGTACTTTGATGGAGCAGTTAATAAATTTGGAAATGGAGTGGGTACAGTGCTTGTATCTCTAAAAGGAAATCATGTTCCAATCTTTGTAAAAATGAGATTTCATTGTAGAAACAATATTGCTGAATATGAAGCTTGTGTAGTTGGTCTTCAAGCAGCCCTCGACATGAAAATCAAAGAGCTTGATGTGTTCGGTGACTCAACTTTGGTGATTCTTCAGACAAAAGGTAATTAAAAAAAAAAGGCTGCAAAGTTGATTCCATATCATCAGTATTTGGAGGAGATCGTAGAGAAGTTTCACCGTATCTCGTTCAACTACATTGAGAGGATAAAGAACTGTTTTGCAGATGCATTGCCTACATTTGCCTCTATGATTCACATACCAGATGGAGTTGATATCAGGCCAATTGAAATTAGAGATGATCCAGCATACTGTCTAGCTCTTGAGGAAGGCGAGTCAGATGGGAAGTGTAAAGTCCATGTTTTAGTGTTGGCTTATTCCGATGTCAAAACAAGTGAGTCTAGTGTATCTTGTGTCATTGCCTTCAAACATCCATGACAAATAAAGATGAAGACCAAAGAAGATCGGTTGAAGACATTTCGATCATATCCTTCGTTTCACTTTTAAGATGGTAAGTGAGACCTAGAAGACCAAAAATCATTCATATGGAAATGCCCAAAATCATTGAAAATGATTCCAAAAAGCTTAGACCAATTGAAGCAAAGCATTAGGGAATAAAATGAAGAAAAATGCTCTTTAGGGTTGACCCTGACCATTTTGAGTTGACCCAGACCCTCAAGGAATTTGTATGGGAAAAATTTCCAGAACATGAGAATTTTGAGGGTTGACCCAAAGTGTCACTTGGGTCGACCGAAGTGTACACTTGGGTCGACCCAAAGCACTCAGGGTCAACCCTGATATGGAATTTCCTTCTAAATTCAGTTTTTCAGCAGTTTCTAATTCATTGGGGTTGCTTCTCTATTTAATGTGAACCCTTCTAGTTCGTGAATGGTGACTTTGGGAGAGTGTTGAGAGAATATTAGGCTATCTTTAGAGTTCATAGAAACTCCATATTTGTTTCCTCTCCTCCCCTTTATTATTTTCTCTTCTATCCTAGAGCTTGCAAGCCAATGTTCCATTATTGCTTGTTTGGCCTTTCTCAGTGATGGAAACCATCTAGGATTTGATTTTAATCAAACCATCAACCCGTTCTGGAAAGAACAAATTGGTCGGAGTGTTTTGGAGCCTTTCCGAAGGAGATCGATCCGAGGAGGATCATGGATGTGATATTTGGTCGATGGAATCCGAAGCCGTCATTGACGGAGATTGACCATGGAGATCGTGGTTGTCGAGACACAAAGAGAAGAACATGCTACTACGTTAGATTGTGAGGCTTGTGAGATTGTGATTGCTTTCGGAAGCGTGGAGGACTGAGTACTGATGATCATAGTGTTGAGTCCGGTTGAGTATAGTTCGAGTCTTGTAAGTATTTTTTTTTTGTCTTAGTGGATTCTCATTGCTGGACTAGGTCCTGTGGCTTTTCCTGGAAGGGTTTTGATTGTCAGTCAATCTTAAATTATTCATTTTTAGTAATAATTCCATAGAATAGTACTAGTAAAGGTATCGTTCCTCTGAAGATTGTGCTAGTTTCGTTGTCTTTTATTCAAATTAATTTTAAACTAATAAAATGGGTAATTGAATTTTGCTTGATTAAAGTAAAACAATTAATTAAACTAATTAAAAGAGAATTCTAAATTAAACTATCAACTAATGATTTTAAATCATTTGGAAGAGAAAATCTAGGGTTTTCAAATCCACCACTAACCTAATAACCAGCCCTTATTTTGAATTTATCCTAATCTCTTAAATTGCAAACATTCTAGTTAGAGTGATAGCACGTCTCCTCTCAACTAATCTAGAAAAGTTCAAGGGATCAAGCCCTAGGCATATCGTATATTCGGTTAGCACGAATGATACACACTAATCTACGGTTGTGTAATCACTCGTCTTCCTTTAGCATAAAATATCTTAGGACTTGGTCTCTTGATATGTTAAAATCATTGCATAAAACTTATGTTTAAATTCTAACGAAAATTAATACAAGTGATTTTAATTCCAATTTCATCTAAGACAAGGTTGAGAATTTCATTGAAATCAAATATAAATAAGATAAATCCGGTTGTTTGAAAACAACCCTCTCATTATGCAATCAATGTCTTACAATTCAGAGAATTAAATTAAAACCAAAATAAAAGACAATGTTACTTGACTAGGGTTTCATCGAAACCCTAGAGTGGAAATTAGTTCATCGCGAGGGAGGAATGCGACAGCTTCATAGACAAAGTTGCAACACTTCTCTTCATGGCTTCCTTGATCTCCAGAGCTTTTCTTCTTCAGATCCAAAATCTCTACCAAATTATCTCTCTGATAATGATAATAATGGAATCTGTACAAGGAATCTCTCCTTTTATAGAGAAAGATAGAGTCCTTATATAATAAGGACTTCTAATTGGGGTATAACTCCTTTTTTCTCTTTTCCCTACGAATTTGGGCCTTAAAGAATAATCAAATTGAGCCCAACTGAAGATTTCTCGCAGCTTTAAATTATCCAATTTAAGTTCTTTTTCTCGCATGAACTTGAAACAAAGACAAACACCCAAGTAGCATAAAATAATACAAATAATTACTCTAAAGGATTAACAAATTAAGTTTGAGGTGCTTTTATGTATAACATTTAGCACCGATCACAACCCCAAAACTTAGACATTGCTAGTCCTCGAGTAATGAAAAATAAAATAAAACTAGAATCTAAAGTATACCTACATCCCCTTTCGTGAGATCCCTGGTTGCATTTTGCATATGCAACAAGCCTTTTAAACCCCCTAGGTGGCCCTAGAGGACGAGTGAAATCTCGTGAAGGTTTACAGTGATGACACCTACAAACATCTGTACTACCCTGTCATTGTGCAATATATTCAAATAAAACATGCAAATCTCAAAAGTGATTGAATTATATTCCAAATTTTCCAGACTCACAATACATACAAGATAATCCACAAATTATTAACAAGATTGAATTTTCAACTCTCCATATTCTCAATTTCACATCATTCTTTACTATTTTTGAAAAATTTAGCTTCTAAGAGATTTGTCAGAATTTTCTTTGATGTATAATGTGATGAACAATTGAATGTGTGATATCAACCTTACTTTTCAGTAGTTTTTCTGTCTTCTCATTTATCATTGAATTTTCTTTCAATTTAAACTACTAACTCCAGGACTTTCATTCAATACTTTTTTTTTATAAGTGTGACTGTGCAAAATCTAAGTCCATTAGGCATTCTAGACAACCCATATAGCGAGTGTTAGGCCGGTGACTTCCAAACCAGATGACTTTAGGGCATCAGGTGTCAAGACACCTCTAAGGGCTTAATAACTTGAGTTAACTAGGCTACGAACTCAAACTAGTCACACTAGGTTTATTTTATCAATTTTAAAAATCACATGGTTTGACACGAACTCTCTTTGCTTAGTGAGGCAAGAGGCCCGGTTACTAAGTGTAAAACCTGGTTAGGTAATCCATTCTTCTATCAATTTTTTTTTTTTAGCCAAGGTTGATGTTCAATTTCTAGATTATCCAATTCTTTTGAGTTAACAAAAACACTAATCAATTAGCTTGGTTTTAAACCCCACTAGACAATATATTAGAGTGCTCGTGCAAATGTCAAAGTATATTCATGACTAAAAAAATTCAGCTTTTGTAAGGTTAAAAACAATTATAAATAGTGTGTATTTGGGATTATGTGTTCTGAAATTTAACCCTATCAATAAAATTTGGATTATCCGATATACATTACAATCTTTCAAATTTTAGAATAAAACAATCAAAAAAATTTCAGTGTTTTTGCATGTTCTATCCTATTCATGGTTGCACAATCATAAAAAATAATAGTGTAGCCTATTATTTTTCAACCCCAAACTTAAACTTTACATTGTTCTCAATGTAAAAATAAAAATAAAGTACAGAAGGGATTAGAACAATAATACCTGAATTGTGAAATGCAAACCATGATGAGAAAGGTGAAGGGGTGAAAATAGATCAAGAATGAAGACAAACCATCCCAAACTTCGTCCAAACAATACCTACATGGTTAGTACAAACCAAGAAATATCCACAAAAAATAATAGATGCAAAGAAATAGAACATAAAATAATAAACATCTGAAATTATAACAGTGGATAAAACTAGGGACAGACTAAAAAAAATATTGAAAAAGTAGAGCGAAGCTCCATACAACTGACTCAAAAAATAAAATAAAATCCTAACTAAAGACCGGAAGAACAACCTACTGAGGAGGAGGAGGAGGTGGTGGAAAATGGCCTGGTGGAAACTGAGCCTTTAAAGCAGCTCTCATCATCTGCTGAAAGTCAAAAGTGCGCTGGGTTTGCTGCTGATAAGAGGTGTCAGCTTGATCCCATCGCTGCACAGCCTGCTCCTTGAAAGCATGCAACTCGGCCTGATTCTGCTGGAGGAGCTGTCTAGACTCCTGCTGAAACTGTCGATCACTATCCCAGTGCCGCTGCTAGGCCTCCCATCTCTGATTCTGAATCATCCATCTCTGCTCCTGAATCGCCCATCTATGATCCTGAACACTCTGATAGTCTAAAAACTCCTGACGAGTGAAGGATACAGGTGTCTCTGTCTGAGCACTAGGCTGAGGAGATGGCCTTTTAGGGTTAGGCTGGGGAGGTGGGGGAGGTACATGAATCTCATCAGGAATAATCTCATACTTAGAAGTATCATCTGACATTTTCTTCTCAGTTACTTTTTTCAAAGCTTTATAAGTCTTACTCCAAGAAGATTTCCCAAAATATACAAGAGGTATACTAGGCTCACTCTCATTCAGCACATACCCATGGTCAATTAATAATTGAGTAATTAAATTACAAAAATAAAGACCCCATGTATTTGACTCAGAAGCAGGCACAACAATTGCCTTATCATAAACTTTCTCCATAGTGCACAAATATATTCAGCAACATCAACCTATTGGCCATTTCAAAACTCATACAGGGCTCTTAAAAGAAGATCCCTTCTCTCAGTTTTATGCCCTATGGGGAACAAATTTAGTTTAAAAATTGAGTCTATAAACCATAACTTTGGAGGAAGTAGAGCCCTTCTGGTACAATTTTTCTTCCCATTATCGTGGTACTGACCATTACACATTACCTTTATGATTTCATGAGTGTTAGGGCTCTTAAGTGGGGAAGGTGTAAATCTACCCCCTCTGGTGAAGTAACAGGGCATCCCATAGCCAAAGCAATAGACTCTACAGTGACATCAAAACTGACCCCATCCACTGAAATGGAGAGAACTAGGCACCCACCTTGATTATTCTTAACCATATTTTGATAAAATAATCACACTAAACAATGTTGGGTCATGGTAGAAGGCATTAGCAAATACAAAAATTCTCTCATTTCTAACTCTTAAATGGTAGAGGATGTAGGCCAATGATTTTGAAAAAAATGAATATGAACAGTGGTCATAAGCTCTACTTCCCTCTCCATAAATTCGGCATTAGGTTCCTCACTAGCTTCAAAGCGTTGTTTTCCAGTGTTTTCCCTCTTTCTAGGGGCCATTTTAAACACAAAAACACTTTGAGGCTTTTTCACAAACACGTGGTGTGCACAAGGTTAAACACCCAAATTTCTCCTACACAAACATTCAATCTTTTTCCAAATCTAATAATCCGTAATCACACCCTTTAATCTAACTAATGTAGCAGATACTCGGCCCACCCGGCCTCCCACAATCACAAATTATTCCAAATACAACTCAAATCATCGAATAACAGTAAACTAAAGTGAAAGGGATGAGATCTAGAGTGCTACCTTTTGAAGAAATTCACAAAATCCACAAACTCCCGTGAAGATGTCACCCAAAAGAGAAGGAAGAGTGATTGAGAGAGGAATTTGAGAAAGAAAAATGGACGAGATTGAGAGAGAATGGGAAAGAATGAGGAAGAAGGAGTGAAATACAACTCTCACGGGTTTTTAAAAAGAGATAAGAAGTTTGGGCTTAAAAAAATGGACGTTTTGGCTAGCCCGTAAGTGGGCGATCGATCCCCAAAAACGCTGGCTCCCCTGAATGCTTTTTTTTTTTTTCAAAAAGTTAGTTGGGCGATCGATCGCCAAAAACGCCGGTTGGCTACTAACTTCAGTTTTCAGTTTTTTTTTTAAAAATGTCCGTACAATGGGTGATTGATCTCCCCTTGGGGCGATCGATCGCCAAAAACGTTGTGAGGCTACGAATTTTTTTTTTTTAAAGACTCAAAAAAAAAATAGGGGAACCCCTAACTGACTCTCTAAAATAGGGGATATAAAATGCACCCTACTGACTCTAAAAAAAATAGGGGACTGACTCTCTAAGTGAGTAGGGTGATATAAATGCACCCTACTGACTCTAATTCACCCCAAACTTAGAATCTAATTCTAATAAAATACACCACAAAATCAATGAGTTGCCTCCCACAAGCGCTAAGTTTTACGTCTTCAGTCAAACATCCTCAAATTAATCAACCGTCTTGATAGACAGGATCATATAAAACAGATGTTTCAATTAACTCACCAGAAACTATACCCTCTACATAGGGTTTCAACCTTTGCCCATTTACCTTAACAATATGTCCCTCTTTTGGGTCTTTGAGCTCAACAGCTCCATGGGGAAAAACTGTGGTCATAATATAGGGCTCATCCCATTTTGAACGAAGCTTGCTAGGGAAGAGACGTAATCTAGAATTAAAAAGCCAAACTTTTTGATTGGGATGAGAAGACCTTCGTAAGATGGTCTTATCATGAAAAGCTTTGGTTTTGACTTTATAGATTTTTGCACTTTCATATGCGTCATTACGCATCTCTTCCAATTCAGAGAGTTGGAGTTTCCGATTCGATCCCGCTAAAGCCATATCAAAGTTAAACTTTTTAATGACCCATAGGGCTTTGTGTTCCAACTCCACCAGAAGGTGGCAAGCTTTTCCAAATACAAGGCGATAGAGAGACATTTCAATTGGGGTCTTAAAAGTTGTACGATAAGCCCAAAAGGCATCATTTAGCCTTATGGACCAATCTTTTCGATCAGTTTTCACTATTTTCATTAGAATATTTTTAATCTCCCTATTTGATACCTCTACTTGTCCGCTCGTTTGTGGATGGTAAGGGGTAGCTACCTTATGAGTGATAGAATATTTGAGAAGTAGAGACTCGAAAGATCGATTCATAAAATGTTTTCCTCAATCACTTATAATTGCTCTTGGTGTGCCAAATCGACTAAATATATTATCCTGAAGAAATTTGACCACCACTTTGTGATCATTAGTCTTAGTGGCAACCGCTTCCACCCACTTAGAGACATAGTCCGCAGCCACCAAAATATATTCAAATCTGAAAGATGGTGGGAAGGGACCCATGAAATCAATACCCCATACGTCGAAAAGTTCAACAACTAGAATCAGGGATAAAGGCATCATGTTTCTCAGGGATATTGCACCTAATTGTTGGCACCTTAAATAAGCCTGAAAAAAGTCATTGGTATCTTTGAAGATTGAGAGCCAATAGAAACCACATTGCAAGACCTTTGTTGCGGTCTTTTTTCCTCCAAAGTGACCTCCACATGCAAGAGAGTGACAAAAGGTAAGGATACTTTGAAATTCACTTTCAGGCACACATCTTCGGATCACTTGATTGGAGCAATACTTAAATAATTCCGGATCTTCCCAGAAGTAGTATTTGATTTGGGAGAAGAAACGGGATTTGTCTTGCTTAGACCATGAAGATGAAATTTGTTCAACTGCAAGATAATTGACAATATAAGCAAACCATGGAGGTTGAACTTGATTTACCGAAAACAATTGTTCATCTGGAAAAGTATCCTCAACGGGACAAGGCTTTAAAGAAGAGCCAACTAGGATTCTAGATAAATGGTCAACGACCACATTGTCGGAACCTTTTTTGTCCTGGATCTCTAGATCGAACTCTTGGAGGAGAAGGATCCATTTGATAAACCTAGGTTTAGTGTCTTTCTTGGCAAGGAGATACCGCAAAGCGGCATGATCTGTGTACACTATAATTTTGAAACCTAGGAGATAGGATCAAAATTTGTCAATGGCAAAACTATAGTGAGTAATTCCTTCTCGATAGTAGTGTAATGTAATTGAGCATCCGAGAGGATTTTACTTGCATAGTAGATAGCATGTGGGGTTCTATTCACCCTTTGCCCTAAAACAGCCCCAATTGCATAATCTGAGGCATCACACATAAGCTCGAATGAGAGTGACCAATTTGGGGGCTGAATGATAGGAGCAACAGAAAGTAGAGTGTGGAGCTTATCAAAAGCTTAATGACAGGCTTCATCAAAGGAAAATGGGACATCCTTGCACAATAAATTGCTTAAGGGTGTTGAAATTTTACTAAAATTCTTAATGTAGCGATGGTAAAACCCCGCATGGCCTAGAAAAGATCGAATCTCTCTCACCGTGGATGGTGGAGGAAGACTCGCTATAAGGTCAATCTTGGCCTTATCTACCTCTATCACTCTTTTGGACACAATGTGTCCCAAAACTATCCCCTCTTGAACCATAAAATGACTCTTCTCCCAACTCAATATAAGATTTGTCTCCTTGCATCGTTGCAAGACCAAAGATAAATGATGGAGACAATCTTCAAAGTAGGTTCCAAAAATAGAAAAATCATCCATGAAGACTTCAAGAAAATTTTCAACCATATCAGAGAAAATAGAAATCATACACCTTTGAAAAGTCGCCGATGCATTACATAGGCAGGCAAAAGTGCCAAAAAGGCATGTGAATGTAGTTTTCTCTTGATCTTCAAGATAGAGAGGTACTTGATTGTATCCGGAATAACCATCTAGAAAACAGTAATGACTCTTACCTGCTAGCCTTTCTAGGATTTGATCAATGAATGGGAGTGGAAAATGATCTTTCTTAGTCATGGAATTCAGCTTCCTATAATCAATACACACACGCCAACCCATGGTTATGCGTGTTGGAACATCTTCTCCTTCCGAATTAGTAATTACAGTGATACCGGATTTTTTTGGTACCACTTGAATGAGACTCACCCATTTACTATCCAAGATGGGGTATATGATACCCGCATCTAATAATTTTACTATTTCCTTCATCACTACCTCTTTCATGTTGGGATTCAACCTCCGTTGTGTTTCCCTTGAAGTTTTAGCATGCTCTTCAAGATAGATGCGATGCATGCACACGGAAGGGTCGATACCCTTCAAATCTGCTATGGTCCACCCTATTGCTCCTTTGTGCTTTTTGCCCATCAATTGAATCTCTTGTTCATCAGTTAAATAAGATGCTATGATGACTGGGAGAGTATCTTTTGATCCTAAAAAATTATATTTAAGTGAAATCGGAAGGGGTTTCAACTCAAGTGTAGGTGCGGCTTCTAAAGATGGGATGAGTGGAGTGCTAGAAGTGGGAGGTAATGACTCTTTCCTGGCTTTCTAAGGTGGAAAATCCATTTGAGAAGTCGAATTCAGCAAATTGTTGACTTATTCAATGGATCCCTCTATATCAAATTCATCTGCATTAAAGTGAGACAGACAAGCTTCATATGAATCATTGGAAAAGATGTAAGGAAGTGAATCCTCAACCATCTCTTCGAGAGAATCGATCATAAAGCATGCCTCATCATCATCATAAGGGAGTTGTTAGGATGTGTTAAAAATATTTAACCGGACTTTCATATTTCCAAAAGACACATCCATCACCCTAGTTCGACAATTTATACTTGCATTGGCTGTAGCCGAGAAAGGCCGACCAAGAATCAAAGGAATTTGTTTAGTGGGATTCCGAACCGTTTCCATATCAAGCACAAGAAAGTCGACCAGAAAATAGAATTTTTCGACCTTAATAAGGACATCCTCAACTATCCCTCTAGGAATTCTAACTAATCTGTCAGCTAATTACAAAATGACTGATCTAGGGCGAAGTTTGCCCAAGCCTAATTTCTCATAAACCAAGTAAGGAAGCAAATTTACACTTGCTCCTAAATCAAGGAGGGCCCGGTCAATGGTATAATCTCCAATGATACAAGAGATGGTAGGAGCACCTAGGTCTTTAAATTTAGGAGGAGTTGAATGTTGAAGCAAATAGCTCACTTGCTCAGTTAGAAGGATTTTCTTGGACACATAAGTCCTTGATTTACGTTTTGAGTGTATAAATCCTTCAAAAATTTAGAATAAGCCGGAATTTACTTGATTGCATCAAACAAAGGAAGATTTATCTTGACTTGTTTGAAAAGCTCAATCATGTCTTCCATTTTTGTTCCCTTTTTACCAAAGGGTGATGAATCATTCAAACAAGTAGGATAAGGGGCTTTAGGCATGTAAGGTACCTCGGGAATAGGATTTAGAGTGGAAGAAGGACCTTGATCATTTTCATTGGTATCCTTTCCCTCGCCCTCAATTTCAGAAGATCCTACAATGGGCTTATTTTTCTTACCCTAATTTTTCCTAATATTATCTTCAACTACCTTTCCACTCCTTAAGGTTGTCACAGCCTGAATTTGTTCATGATTTATTTCATTGGATTGATTGACACCTTTAGGATTACTCACAGGTTGACTTGGAAGTGTCCCATCAACTCTCCTATTTATAGCATTAACAAGTTGTCCCATTTGGGACTCAAGCTTTTGAATAGATTGAGAGTATGAGTGAAGCAATTGTGTATTGCTTTCCAAACCTTTTAAAGTATTTAACACCTTCTCCTCAAAAGATGGATTTCTTTGGTTAAAATTGGGAGGAGCTGGTTGTTGAAATTGTTGGGGTTGGTAGTTGGATTGACCTTGAAATGCCGACTGAATGGCCTTTGAGGTGGAGGAAAATTATTCCCTTGAGTTTGTGGCTGCCATGAAAAATTAGGATGATTCTTCCATCCCGGGTTATAGGTATTTGAGTAAGGATCATTATCCGGATAGATATAAGCAGCATTAATAAACTCTTGGACAAGATCCGGGAATTGGGTAGCTGATGGACACTCTTGAACATAATGTTCAGGGCTAGAACAAATAGGACATACCTCTGTCTGATTAGGATTTGGTTGAGGAGGTGTGTAGGAAGGTGGCCCTGAAGTCATTAGTTTATCCAATTTTTGAGACAATTCATCTACTTTAGATGAAACATCTATTGAATTGCTAACTTCATAGATGTCTCTCTTAGGATTTGATGAAGGTCTCTTAGAATGACTATTCGAGGCATGGTGGAAAGAGTTTTCACTCAGCTTTTCAAAAGTTCTCATGCCTGATTCTCATTTTTCATCATAAATGTTCCTCCACAAGAAACATCAACCAACTGACGGTTGAGTGCAGGCAATCCATCATAAAAAGATTGGACTAACTGTCACTTTGGAATTTGGTAGTGGGGACACTTACGGAGAAGATCTTCGAATCTCTCCAAAGTTTTATGAAATAGCTCACCATCAACTGGAGCAAAGCTAGTGATGGTTCGCCTCATTAAGTTTGTTTTTCCTATGAGAAAGAATTTCATAAGAAATTCTTGTTGCATTTGTGCCTAAGTGGTAATAGAATTAACCTCTAAAGAATTAAGCCAATATTTGGCTTTGTCTTTTAAAGAAAATGGGAAGAGGCGCAATCTAAGGGCATCATCAGAAAATCCCTGCAACTTGAAAGTTGTACAAATCTCATGAAATTCATCAAGATGTTTGTAGCGATTTTCATTATTAAGTCCGTTAAAAGATGGTATCATCTGAATAATACTGGACTTAATTTCATCATGGGCTGCCGTAGTGTCCAGCAATGGGATGCATGAAGGGGATGAATATGTAGAAGGAGTAAAATACTCCTTCAATGATTTCATTGGGTCATGTTCTTCCACCATGATAGGGAAAGGAATAGGTTCTAGGTTTGCTTTAGAGATGGTAGAAGCTTTCGATTCAGAACTTGATTCGAATAAGGCAGAAGCCTTAAAAAATCTAGCAGTACGCTATAACTCAGAATCAAGGGGGAATAAATCTGAATTACAGGACCTCCTACTGTGCATATACCCTAAAGGAAAAACTCTATGTTTGACAAACACCAAATTGAAATAAAATATTTACTTAAAAAGTAAATACTCACAGAACTCTTCTACTTTCCACGATGTTGAACAAACTTTTTCAATCCTTACAGTTTGAGTGATTTGGTACTTGAAAACACAAATATTTCCAATTAAATAAAAAGAAAAATATTTTTGGATTCTTAATTATGATTAATTTAAATTTAATCTTTCAAATTAACAATCCAGCAATCCCCGACAACGGTGCCAAAAATTGATCGTCAGTCAATCTTAAATTATTCATTTTTAGTAATAATTCCATAGAATAGTACTAGTAAATGTATCGTTCCTCTGAGGACTGTGCTTGTTTCGTTGCCTTTTATTCAGATTAATTTTAAACTAATAAAATTGGTAATTGAATTTTGCTTGATTAAACTAAAACAATTAATTAAACTAATTAAAGGAGATTTCTAAATTAAACTATCAACTAATGGTTCTAAATCCTTTGGAGAAGAAAATCTAGGGTTTTCAAATCCACCACTAACTTAATAACCAGCCCCTATTTTGAATTTATCCTAACCTCTTAAATTGTAAACATTCTAGTTAGAGTGACAGCACGTCCCCTCTCAACTAATCTAGAAAAGTTCAAGGGATCAAGCCTTAGGCATATTGTATATTCGGTTAGCACGAATGATACACATTAATCTACGGTTGTGTAATCACTCGTCTTCCTTTAGCATAAAATATCTTAGGACTTGGTCTCTTGATATGTTAAAACCATTGCATAAAACCTATGTTTAAATTCTAACGAAAATTAACACAAGTGATTTTAATTCCAATTTCATAAAACTTAAGACAAGGTTGAGAATTCCATTGAAACCAAATATAAATAAAATAAATCCGGTTATTTGAAAACAATCCTCTCATTATGCAATCAATGTCTTACAATTCAAAGAATTAAACTAAAAACAAAATAAAGGATAATGTTACTTGGCTAGGGTTTCATCGAAACCCTAGAGTGGAAATTAGTTCATTGCGAGGGAGGAATGCAACATTTTCATAGACAAAGCTACAACACTTCTCTTCTTAACTTCCTTGATCTCCAGAACTTTTCTTCTTCAGATCCAAAATCTCTACCAAATTCTCTCATTGATAATGATAATAATGGAATCTCTACAAGGAATCTCTCCTTTCATAGAGAAACAGAGAACGATAGAGTCCTTATACAATAAAGACTTCTAATTGGGGTATAACTCATCTTTTCTCTTTTCCCTACGAATTTGGGCCTTAAAGAATAATCAAATTAGGCCAAACTGAAGATTTCTCGTAGCTTTAAATTATCCAATTTAAGTTCTTTTTCTCGCATGAACCTGAAACAAAGATAAACACCAAGTAGCATAAAATAATACAAATAATTACTCTAAAGGATTAACAAGTTAAGTTTGAGGTGCTTTTATGTATAACATTTAGCACTGATCAGGTTTCCATGTAAAATTTGCTTGTGTTGTGGTATGCTTGTTTCCCTTATTTCGCACATTAAGTTCATCATCCCTTAATTAATAGCTTAATTGTTAAATATTGAAAAAGGGTGGATAAACTTGTAGGGAGACCTAATCATCCACTTGAATTTGTGAGTTCTCAACTCAAACATTAGATTTGAGGTTCACCGGATTGATTTTTTCAATTGGTATCAGAGCGGGTTCACTAATTTTTTAGTGCGATCTCATTCTATATTTCTGGTGAATATGAATTCTGTTAAAGAGGGAGGATCCATCTGTTGTCCCCCATTATTTGATGAGAATAATTATGCTTATTGGAAAGCTCGTATGAGAGCCTTTCTAAATCTTTGGATGAGAGAGTATAGATCTCTGTTGAACAAGTTGGACCCATCCAACAAAGATCATAGATAACCAGACCATCCCTAAACCTTCTTCTGAATGGACTAATGTAGATCTTAAAAGTTGTAGATGAAACAGTAAGGGTCTAAATGCAATCTTCACTGCTATCACACCCGAAGAATTTTAGCGTATTTCTAAATGTGACACTTTGAAGGAGGCATATGACATTCTTATTCTTACCCATGAAGGATCTACAACAATCAAGATCTCCAAACTTCAAATGGTTACTTCTAAATTTGAAAATTTGAGAATGAATGATAATAAAACTTTTGATGGTTTTTATGCTAATCTGAGCGACATTATTAATTCTTGTTTTAACCTAGGAGAAAGAATTCCTGAGTCCAAAATTTTTAGAAAAATTTTGAAATCTCTACCTGAGAGATTTCGATCGAAGGTTACCACCATCGAAGAGAGCAAAAATGTTGATGCTCTTAAAATTGAAGAGTTGGTTGGTTCTCTCAAAACCTATGAGTTAAATCTGAGCCCATCTAAGAACCAAAATTTATTGCTTTGAAATCTGTAAAGGAATTCATAAATGGTTTAGATTATGACTCTAAGGATGATTAAGAAGAGTTGACTTTATTTGCAAAGAAATTCAGAAATTTTTAAAATTTAATAAGAGATTTAATCCGAAATGACAAAATTTTTTTGAGAAGCCTAAGTTCAAGCACTTTGAAAACAAAAAACATCTTAAAAGTACTGACAGTAAATCCCAAGGTGTTCAATGCTATGAATGCCAAGATTATAACCATATTGCCGCTGAGTGCTCTAATGAGAAAAGATTTAAGGGCAAGGCAAGGGATGACAGTGAATCTGAATATGAGGAATCAGATATTTCTTCTTGTGAGGAGACTAAGGGTTATATAGCCTTCACTACATCCTTATCTGGGATTGAATAATCTTCTTCAAATGTTGTGAGTGACCAACATCATAGTGATGGTGAGGATGATGAGATTCAGAATGACTCAGATTCTGAGGGAGACCTCGAGGAAGCCTATGATGAGCTATTTCAGGAATGCCTAACGCTAAAAAAGGTTCAGTTTTCCATGAACAAAACGGTCAAATCTATTGAAATGAAAAGAGATGTCTCAGACCAAGTGGCTTTAGGGTTGAAAGCTTTTGCGTCACAGCTTGAGGAAGAGAAGGCTTCCCTCCTTGTAAAGACTCAGCTTCTTGAATCTGATTTGAATGTTTGTCTTGAGGAAAAGACAAGTCTTGAAATCAAGCTAGCTGATCTTGAGCAAAATCAGAGGTATGGAGATGAGAAGAGAACTCCATCTACCTCGAACACTGAGCCAGGTGCTAAAAGGCACCCTCCTGCTAAAGGGAAAGACCCTTCTACTCAGAAATTCATTCCTGCATATCATAAATGTAGAGTGAAGGGTCATATTAAGCCTCAATGTCCTAAACTTCAAAGAATTCCCAATCATGGTTTTGAGAACCAAAATAATTTTAATGAGAATCTTCAAAGGAGAGTTGAGGTCCTAGTAGAGAAGTCTAGGAGTTTGTGTGTAAATGTGACGAAAATTGCTCACAACTCTAGACAGAGGCATGGTCATGACACTCCTTATTCTAGATATAAATGAGGTAACGTGGAGAACCATAATACCCGCCATAATTGTAGGACTCAATCCTGGAAATAGAGGAACAAGAGGAAGAGGCAAAATGTTATACATATCTCAACTGAAACGGTTAGAGACCAAAGGGTCAATCAAACTACTAAAACCGTTTGGGTGAGAAAGGAAGCCAGAAGAGCTTCACTTAGCCCATGCCTGTCATAACCTAGGGTATACTAGTATTGTTATATCTTGTCCTAGTGCTATGCTACTTGTATATACTAGTAGATTTTATTTTTTTTACTAGTTGTTATTTGCTTTGATTTATTTTTTTGTTTTCTTTATTTTGAAAAATCCAAAAACATTGAAAAACTATAAAATCCAAAAATATTTTTGCCATGTTGCCCTTGTTTGACTTGCATGATCTGCATTCCATGTGTGATCTTTATTTCTATACTTGTCTAGGTTGAACATGAGTTTGTTGCTGATTGAGGATATATCACCTTCATAGTTTCTTGGTTAGACTGAAAATTAGACTGGTTTTATCTTAAACAGTTTGAGACTTATTCATGTGTGTATGCTTTACAAATTTCATATGCACTCTAACTGATTCTGTTGAGAGGTCTATTTTGCAATATATAGGTGTTTGACTTATCCCAAAAGTGTGACGTTGGATGACCAATTTAGAATGACCATATTGTTAGTCATCCCCATTTTGTATATCCTTCATGAGCAAAAAATTTTACAATGAAAACGGCTACCTACTGGGCTAGTGTGAAAGTTACTATTGGATGCAAACAATATGTAATGGCCACCTATGCTGATAATAGCTATCTATCTGGGTTGCTAGAGTGAAAGCCCCTATTGCCAATAGCTAGGACTACCTACTTGGATAGTGTGAAAGCTATCATTGCATGAAAAGATATGTTTAAATAAAGAACATCAAAATAAATCTTGTAAAGTTTGGAGGTATTTGACCAAGAGTAAAAGAAAAATATTGAGTCAAATAAAATAAATAAAGGAGCACCAAAATGTAAAAAAATCAGCATATCTGGATCTAACTAGGTTTGACTTCTAAGATTTGTATCTCCGGGAGTTCCTTTAGTGTCTAATGTCATATCCTTGGAAAGGGAAAGAAACCTTGATTCAGTATCTAGTCAGACCACCTCTACACACATATTGCTTCACTTTTGAACTGTTCACTAAATGTGACTAAGTGAATTAGCTATGCTTTAGCATTCTGTGAGATTTAGTTAGATGTGTATCCTCAGTCGGACTAACTAATCATGTTCTTCATTGAATTTGTAATTTTAAATTACTACTGCTTGGAATGCTTTTGATGCATGTTTGTGTGACACATGATACCTTTTTAATATTATTATGTGTTTACTTTTTGTTTGGCATTGGCCTTTCTAGCTTAGGTGCCCTGATTTTGGTGGTGTCCTTGATCTTGGCGGAGAAGATCAAGTTGAGTTGTTGAGTGGGAGTTTGTGCTTTATATTGCTATTTTGTTCCCCGCTCTTTAGTCCCCGCATTATCTGCATTTACTTAGTTGTATTGTGATTGTCTTGATATTTCACATGTGTTAAATTGATATATTCTTTGTGATATTGACTTCATGACTACCTTTGGAAATTGTGCCAAAATGGGAGAGAATGTTGGGTATAAGTTCCCAAGTTCAGTACATTCCTTGCAATACCTATGCTTATTTATTGTATATTCCATACATGCTTCACTGAGTGTTTTGTTTATGAGCATGTGCAGGGTTGCAGCAAAAAAATCTTACTTGACAAGAGCTTCATTGTTTTCACTTTAAGAATATTTGTCAACTGGTGTTATGTAATTGTGTTGGAGTCATGTAATGTCCTAATTCACCGTTTGATGTGTTTGGGTGAGTTTGTGTCAAGTCATGTACTTCAGTTTAGTTTTGCCAAAGGGAGAGATTGTAAAGTCCATCTTTTAGTGTTGTCTTATTCCGGTGTCAAAACAACTGAGTTTAGTGTATCTTGTGTCATTGCCTTCAAACATCTATGATAAGTGAAGATGAAGACCGAAGAAGATCAGTTGAAGACTCGGTTGAAGACATTTCGATCATGTCCTTTGTTTCACTTTTAGGATGGTAAGTGAGACCTAGAAGACCAAAAATCATTCATATGGAAATGTCCAAAATCATAGAAAACGATTCCAGCAAGCCTAGACTAATTGCAGCAAAGCATTAGGGAATAAAATGAAGAAAAATGCCAAAAATGCTCTTCAGGGTCGACCCTGACCATTTTGGGTCGACCCAGACCCTCAAGGAATTTGTATGGGAAAAATTTCCAAAACATGAGAATTTTGAGGGTCGATCCAATTTGTCACTTGGGTCGACCGAAGTGTACACTTGAGTCGACCCAAAGCACTCAGGGTTGACCCTGATATGGAATTTCCTTCTGAATTCATTTTTTAGCAGTTTCTAATTCCTTGGGGTTGTTTCTCTATTTAATGTGAACTCTTCTAGTCTGTGAATGGTAACTATGGGAGAGTGTTGAGAGAGTATTAGGCTATCTCTAGAGTTCATAGAAACTCTATATTTGTTTTCTCTTCTCCCCTTTATTATTTTCTCTTATATCCTAGAGTTTGCAAGCCAATGTTCCATTATTGCTTGCTTGGCCTTCCCCATTGATGGAAACCATCTAGGATTTGATTTTAATCAAACCATCAACCCATTCTAGAAAGAACAAATTGGTTGGAGTGTTTCGGAGCCTTTGCGAAGG
The DNA here is from genome assembly GCA_015143295.1 of Tetracentron sinense. Taxonomy (NCBI): domain Eukaryota; kingdom Viridiplantae; phylum Streptophyta; class Magnoliopsida; order Trochodendrales; family Trochodendraceae; genus Tetracentron; species Tetracentron sinense. Next base: position 40,071,089 of record CM026558.1, on the reverse strand, counting down.
AGATCGATACGAGGAGGATCGTGGATGTGATATTTGGTCGGTGGAATCCAAACCCTTCATTGATGGAGATCGATCGTGGAGATCGTGGTTGTTGAGACATAAAGAGAAGAACATGATATTGCGGTAGATTGCGAGGCTTGCAAGATCGTGATTGCTTTCAGAGGCGTGGAGGACTGAGTATTGAGGATCGTATTGTCGAGTTCGGTTGATCACAGTTTGAGTCTTGTAAGTATTTGTTTCTTTGTCTTAGTGGATTCTCATTGCTGGACTAGGTCCCATGGTTTTTCCCAGAAGAGTTTCCACGTAAAAATTGCTTGTGTTGTGGTTTGCTTGTTTCCTTTATCCCTCACATTAAATTCATCATCCCTTAATTAATAACTTAATTGTTAAATATTGAAAATGGTAGATAGATTTATAGGGAGACCTAATCATCCCCTTGAATTTGTGAGTTCTCAACTCAAACATTAGATTTGAGGTTCACCAGATTGATTTTTTCAAGAAGCCTTGGCATTATGACATAAAGATGTATCTTGAAGATCAGGTTTTTCCTCTAGATGCGACGCCTACTGATTGAAGAACAATTCAAAGTTAGCCGGACTGTTTTTCCTTGCCGTGGCAAAGCTCTACAAGAAGCCACATAATCAGATTTTGTTAAGATGTGTTGATGAAGAAGAAGCAAAGACAATTTTGATGGAATGCCATGAAGTGGTTTGTGGACATCACATGAATGGGCATATGCTAGCAAAGAAGATTATGCGATTGAGATATTATTGGTCCACCATGGAATGTGATTGCGATGACCATGTCAAAAAGTGTCACCTATGTCAAATTTATGCCAACCGAATTAATGCACCTGCGTCTGAGCTTCACAACATGACTATGCCATGGCCTTTCTTAATGTGGGGTTTGGACGTCATCGGCCCGATTTCACCGAAAGCATCAAATGGGAACCATTTCATTTTAGTGGCAATTGATTACTTTACCAAGTGGGTAGAAGCAGCCACATACACTAATGTCACTGCAAATCATGTCACTAAATTCTTGAAAAATGACATTATTTGCCATTATGGATTACCGAATGCAATCATAACAGATAATGAGACTAATTTTAAGAATAGACGCATGACGGCATTGTGTGAGGAGTTCAAGATTAAGCACCACAATTCTACCCCATACAGACCTCAAATTAATGGAGCTGTTGAAGCTGCCAACAAGAATCTTAAAAGAATTATTGAGAAAATGACAACCACCTATAGGGATTGGCACGAGATGCTCCCATTTGCCCTTATGCATACCGCACCTCGATAAGAACATTTGTCGGAGCAACTCCATATTCACATGTATATGGTATGGAGGCCGTCTTACCCATAGAGGTTGAAATACCCTCTCTCAGAATTTTGATGGAAGTAGAGATCAAAGAAGCCGAATGGGTGAGGGCAAGGTTAGACCAGCTCAATTTGATTGAGGAAAAGCGCTTGAATGCTATATGTCATGGTCAGAGTTACCAGAGAAGGATGACAAGGGCCTATGAAAATAAATTGCGACCCCGACAATTCAAAGAAGGTGACCTAGTGCTCAAGAAGATGCTTCCTCACCTATCTGACCCGTGTGGGAAATTCAAGCCTAATTACGAAGGTCCCTACGTGATCAGAAATGTATTTTCTGGTGAAACCATCATTTTAGCCTAGATGGATGGTGAAGACCTTCCTAAACCGGTAAACTCTGATTCTATTAAAAGATATTTTGCATAATTCGCTTTAGGATTGAACAGTCAAAATTGAAAGAAAGAGAGGCCATCTTTTTACTTCCCCGTAGAAATTCATTAAAAACCCTTTAGTCAACCCACTTGAGCCTTCAATTCATTTCTTAATCCAAACCGGGACAATTGCACCCCACACTGGGGCAATTTTCAAAATTTTAGGTTGTTTCATTAAGTCTCATACACTGGGGTAGTTTTTTTATTTTTGTAAATCAAAGCAAGAAAAGCAAAAAAAAAAAAAAGACAAATGAAAGTTAGTGAAAAAGCAAAGGAAAAGCAAAGAAATAGCAAAATAAAAGGAAAAGAAAAATGAAATGAAAAGACAAAGAAAAAGAAATATACATATGATAGTTTGTTTTAGCAATTAGTCTCGGTCGTCCCATTTCATCTTTTACTTTGAGTCTTTTTATCCATTTATTTTTAAACTCAGCCTAGCCTACGTTTCGTCACATAATAAAGTCCTCTCAGATCAAGATTGATTGTAGAAATCTCAAAATGAAACTCATCTTCAAATCAGAGTTCTAGTGATGACGGAAGCTTGCAGATAAAAATTCCATAAAGAAAAGCATGAGTTGAAAGGGCATGATGAAAACCCAAAAGGGCCTCACGAGTAAAAGAATCAAGTCATGGCAAGATCCAAATACCACGGGCTGGATGAAAACCTTTCAAGGCATCCATGTGCAAAAATTATGCGGGCCAGACCTAGTAAAAACAGTAAAAGACATTAAGGGTAAAAAAGGCATTAAAAAAAATAAGCTCAAGCAAGTATATTAGTGTACTCAAAGGCGGATGGATTCTACTACAATGTTAGTTATCTCAGATTAGTACAGCTCAAGCTAGTTTGTTTCATACTAGTGCACTGAGATGCTCTACATTGGGGCATTATTGGGGTTGATAGTTTCAGAAATTGTGGACTGGGGCATTTTGGCTCAATTTGATCTATTAAGGGTGAATCTAACAAATCCAATGTACATGCGAGGAAAGTATAGATCATGATGGTTTGAGCGCCTCAAATGTAGTTTAAAGTTTACTCATTGACTTACTTTCTTTCATTTTATTCCTTTTATATCATACTCTTTGGTTTCAAAACAAAAAAAAGGCCAAAACTAATATTTTGGCCTATGAAGAAAATTCTAGGATATTCATAAAGCAAAAAATCTGTTTTTATGCAAGAATGATAGACAATTCTGAGGCCAATAAATACCAAAACCTATTTGTTTTATTTCATTGTATATTACTCTCTTTACATTAAGCTCTTTTCTTTTTTTTTTCTTAAAAAAATCGTGATCTCCTAGTCCATCAGACTCCTCAGATGAAACCTAGTCTATATCTCTCAACTTCCGTCAGAGACGAGCAACGACAACATTCAGAAGGAAGATCACTCCCTCTTGAGAACCAACATGAGCCTGAACATTCTAGCAATACTCGTTGATGCTCTCCAAGGTCGTCTCCCGAACCTCCGGCTCCAAAGCCTCATTCCTCGCTTGAGATGGTACAAGAGAATTTTTATCAATTATGCATTGCATTCTTTAAGAGGTACATTGTCCTTGCAACCAATCCAAAAAATCATGTCAAGACTAAATGGTAAGAATTTGTAAATGCAACAATTTTATCTCTAGTTATCTTGTTATGCAAACTTTTGATGATTTTATTGAAAGCAAGCTAATAAGGTTTTGTAGAGGCACGTCAATTTACCTGTGATTCAGATGCGGAATGAGATGGTTGGCTAGGACATGTCTGCAATGATGAATGAGACATGAATTGTAAGTATATAGCATTGAGCAGAGATTAAAATAATTAACATTGTATTTACATGTGCGGACAAAAGAACAAAGGAGGATTCAAGAGTTCCATCGTCAGCACCCGATCGGTTAAGTTGCACACAGACATAGTGGTCATGAGCAGAGAAATTGCAGATGTCAATCCAAGATTTAAAAAAAAAAAAAAGTGATGTCGCTCCAAACCGCATGTGTATCACTTATGCCTTCGGTCAGTCAATGATTGCCAGGTTGAAAAACATGCAACATCAAAAATATAAGTCTAGATAATTTTTAGATTTAATAGGATTAGAAAATCAATGGGCCAACTCAATCAATAGTTGGAACCATTTAATCCCCTTGTTTGAAAGATGACAAATTTAACCCGTATCGATAATTAGATGACCCCATAAAATCTTTTTAAAATAATTTGAAGGCTTACAAAAACAAAGTTTGTTTCATTTTTTTAGTTGCACTATCCGTGGGTCCCAGATGAGACAATAAGTCACGAGGCCGGTTTAGTGAGGGAACTAAATTCCACATCAGAATTCATGCAGTGGATTTAGCTCCATTTCCTTTACTTCCCAAAAATGTTTGGAAAAAAAAATGAGAGCTTTCAAAAAGTTTTAAAGGAATTTTAAAGAGTCATCATTCATTTATTTGGGGTATATACGTCATCTTTCTCGTGCAAAACAGGCTTGCGTCTTTTTATCTTTGTCATTCTTTGCAAGTAAATCTGGCAAAAGAGGGGCAATTGTAGACACCCTATTTTTGCCCGGATTCTTCATGCTCTCATACTTCTTCTATACTTCTTCTTCTCCAAGGCAAGACAGACTCCACGAGATCACTTTAAACCCTGTTCACCCTTTTACAAGCATCCCACCACCATCTAAAGATCACCTAGACCTTAAATCTAATGTAGGGGTATTTTAGTCATTTAGCCATCCAAAAGCGAGACCAGATCCGAGGTAATAATTCAGAATTTTTATAAAACCTATGGCTTTCATTTTGTCCCTTAAAATCCATTTTTGAAGGGCCTAGAGACCAATTTTTCATTTTAATGGCAGTTTCGTAAATATTTTAAGTTTGAAATTGTTGTAATTATATTACAGCCATTCCATTTTGGCCCAAACTTTTTATGGTTTACAGCCATTCCAAATATTGCCTGTTTCTGAATTGGAGGTAAAGTTATTACTGCCAATTCAATGTTTGCCTAGATTCTTAATGGCGGTAATAACTTTACCGACATTCTTAACAAAGATATTTTTTTTAGAGATGATTAGCACCTTTACATATCAGAGTATTGAAATTACTAAAATGTCTCTAATTGGCGGTAATAACTTTACCGCCATTTCAAGATAAAGCATAATTTAAAATGTCCCCACTTAAATTACCGCCATTTATTGGATATTTTTAGAATTCAATTACAAGGCCTTGTAATAGATTCCCTAGAGTGTCTGAGCACCATATTGGGATTCAGTCCTAAATGGCAGTAAAGACATCACCGACATTATGAACTTAGCCTATTTTTGAAATGGAGATAAAGTTATTATTTCCATATTGATATTTCTGTAATTCTAGCATAGTTTCTTCTAGAGAATTCTTGTGTTTTGGACAAGTTATGCCCTTGACAACCTGGAAAATTCCTAGATTATGATTCCCTTTTAATTACCAAAATACCATTAAATGACTAAAATAACCCTAAACATGTTTAGTCCTATATTGGAATTGAGGAAGTTTTTCCTCTCAACCACTCCCTTATAAATACCACACCCCTCTACCCATTATTTTCACCAACTCTCAACTAGCCAAACCTCTATCCAAAAAGACTAAGGAAGCCATGCAATTTGCAAGATGTCCCAAGTCTTAGAAATTTTTCATACTTCTCCTTTTCCCAAAGTTCTAAATTTCCCTATGTCCCTAGAGAACTAGATAAGCCTTGAAGACGAAAGGCCTTGGAGAAGATAAAATTTTGAAGAAGAAGAAGAGCTTGAAGGTGTCCTAGGAGAGAAAGCTTGAAGAAAGAAAAACAAGGGGGTCTCCAACCCACATAGGTATGCCAAACTTTCTCATCTTTTAGATTTATGCTAATTCTCTTCTTGACCCTCTATTTTTTTTTGCTTTCAATAATGTGAGTCTTTAGATAGATTTTGAGACATATCCCTCTTTCTTTGGGTAGTTTGGACTTTCGTATGACGCGTTTCGTCGATTAGGGAGCTTCAAATAGAAGGAAGAGGGGTAGGAACCTATAGGTATTTTTAGAACTCATTCTTATTTATTTTCTTTAACTTTATGAAATATGAGCCAAGTTGTTGAAAAAATCATTCTCTATGCTCTAAAACTCACTAAGGACTCCCTATAAAGTACTTTGCCGAATTGGGGCTCCTTGTGAGATATCGAGATATAGAGATGCTCCCTAGTTTTAGAACTCTTGTTTTCAATCTCGTAGTTTCCAAACATTTGGGTTTTGGTATATTTTTCCTCTTCCTAAAGTCACTAAAGATCCCCTACAACGCGTTTCGCTGAATTGGGGCTCTTTGTGAAAAATGGGAGAAGGAGAATATTCCCTTTATATTTAGATACATAGGAGCTTTTCAAACTTTCATCATTTTACATGCATTATGTCGATGTCTAATCTTTCTAGATTAGAGTCGTTATAATGCTCATTTTGTTAGGACATAGTCACTCTTTTCAAAATTCCATAATTTGCATGCATTATAGTGATGTCCAATTTCCCTAAATTAGAGTCGTTATAATACTCATTTTTAGTCACTCTTTTCCAAATTCCATCATTTGCATGCATTATGTCGATGTCTAATCTCCTTAGATTTGAGTTGTTATAATGCTTTTTTTTTTTTTTTGACATAATCACTCTCTTCAAAATTCCATCATTTGCATGCATTATGTCAATGTTTAATCTCCCTAGATTAGAGTCGTTATAATGCTCATTTTTTTAGAACATACCCACTATTTTAAAAAAAAATTCATCACTTGCATGCATTATAGCAATGTCTAATTTTTCTAGATTAGAGTTGCTATCATGCTCTTTTTTTTAGTCACTCTTTTTAAAATTTCATCATTTGCATGCATTATGACGATGTCTAATCTTCCTAAATTAGAGTCAAGATAATGCCCATTCTTTTTAGACTTGGGTTTCCCCATCTCTTTTCTAAAATTTCAAATCTAGAGTCTTTTTATACAAGTCAAGCTAGAATCTTATTAACTATTTTTTTCAAGCCAATCTAATAAATAAACTTTTAGGGAATTTTGAAAGCATAGGTTACCATTTAGACGGATGATTTGGGGTGCCTAACACCTTCCCCAAATCACAATAGAACCTCAATTCTTAGAATCTCACCTTGGTTTCGCATTGCCCATTTTCCAAAAAAAATGAATTTCGGTGACAAATCACACCACAACTCAATGATTGGTGGCGACTCGGTATTTACTATAAATATGCTTTATGCATATTAATGTAGATAACACCCGGATAAGTTCTTTTTTTTTTTTTAATCTTTTTAAAAAGAAAGTGCTATATCACAAAATGGAATGATTTATAAACTAAAATAATAACTCTAATCACTCCTGTCATTCTATTACTCTCTTAATCATTCATTGATGCATTCTTTGAGTAAAAACGTTAGAATCCCAAAAGAGTATATCTTGAGTTATTCAATTCCAATCTGTGGGAGATTTTTAGTGAGCATTAAAAAGATTATCCAACTCGTGCAAGGAGAAATTTGTTATTGTAAATCACTTTTTATAAAGTGTACTTGGAAACAAAGAATCGGTGGATTCTTGTCCTTAAAGTGGGGTGCTTTCTGAAAGATTTGATATTCACCTGTAAGAAGATTGTGTGGAAGTCAAGAGAGTGTGTTCTCTTGCAAGTGTAAGATTTGATCTTCACCTGTAAGAAGATCGTGCGACAGTGAATCGTGTTGAATCCTCGAGTGTGAAAGCTTGAGGCGGGAACGTAAGTGGGAAGGCCGAACCTCGAAAACATATCTTGTGTTTGATCTCTTTCTCTATTCTCTTTATTTTTGGTACATTTATTTTAGAATTGCTAGATTTTCATTTTCTTGTCATTAGATTAATTAAAATTCCGCAAAAGGGATTAGGAAGCATACTTTGAATTAGCCAAGACCCTATACATCCCTCCTCTAGGTTTAATCCTTGGGCAACACCTTGTTCGATTGAATGGTTGCATGTTGTTTTTTATGCCCCAAAACAGAAAAAGCGGAATCACTGTTTTTGCCTCTAATCAAAAAGTTAACTAAAACTCTCTCTCTCTCTGTATACTAGCGGGTGGCATTTGCGATGCACGTGAGAGCGAGGGGAAGGAGTTAACCACAGTTAATAGGAGTTAAAAGGGACACGTGTTAACCCACGGGTGCGATTGAACTCACTAGTGGCATGTGCGATGCACATGAGAGTGAGGGGAAGTAGTTGACCACAGTTAATAGAGTTAAAAGGGATAGTGTTAACCAGCAGGTGCAATTGAACTCTCCCCGAGTTCAATCGCGATTGGGTGTGATTCTAAATAGATAGATGAGCAAGGGGTAGTTTGGGAATTAGAGTAAAACATTAAGTCAAAGGCAAGGGGCAGTTTGGAAATTAAAGTAAAACATTAAATCAATATTTTGTTTTTATATAAGGGTATTTAGGGAATTTCAAAATTTTCATTTACGCAAGGCTCTCGCATTATAATAGTAAAGATATACTCATTTGTCATTACTAAAATTTAAGTTATTGTATACATTTTGCAAATTTATATTGAGCTTTTTAAAAATAAAATAACAATTAAAATGTTTTGCGTGCAACACACGTGTATTTTTACTAGTATATATCTACTACTATACTATAAAGAAATAAGATTTTCTCTCTTTACTCTCCAAACTCTCTTCCCTTTAATCCTATAAGTTCTATTTTAGAGATGACACGTGACTTTCCTTTTTAACCCCCACCGTTTAGGTTTGGAACCCACTATCTCATCCTAGAGGCCTCCCTATCTCCACTATTGTAGAGTCCCCTCTTTTCTCCAACTCTTGCAAGTAGGTTTGTGACCCATTATCTCATCCTAGAGCTCTCTTTATCTCTACTATTATAGAGTCTTCTTATCTCTAACTCTTGGGTGTATTAATTTCAGTTTGAAGAGACTTATGATTTTCTATTAAATATTATTAAAATATTAATGAATTATTATTATAAAATCAGTTAATTAATACAAATATTAATGTCTATCAAATAAAAAAAAAATTATTAAAAAAAATTGATTGTAATGTTTTTAAAATATATTACTTAATATTTAAATTAATAAATAATATTATTTAATTTTAGATATTCTGAAATTATTACCCGTGCATCGCACCGGTTCTCTACTAGTGTATATATATATATAGTATGAAGGTTAGGGTGGGCTGTAGAGGGTGTTGTCCAAGCCCCCGCTCTAACGACGCATGCGGGCTTTAATTGGTGAAAAAGTCATTGATTTTGTGGGCTTAGGATAGGCAGGGCAAGTCGAGCCAGACCAAATATCCTCATATGAGGGTCAGATTGACAGCCCTTGTGTAGGTTTGCACACTCCTTAGCATGATCCTCTTTCAATTTTTTTTTTAAAAATTTTTAGAATTAATATTAGCTCTAATATGATCAATGTGGATCAACCTAAACCCGACCTGATTATTATATTGTTTAGGTAAGTCCAAAATCTAAGCCGATCCATGAATCTGAAGCTTAACCGGACCAAGTCAATATTAATGAGTGGTTCATTAGTGTTAGGAAAATGTTTAACTTACCACGCATTTTCATTTCCACTATGTGACAAAATGCCCGTCCTTGTTGGTCCACACCCCAATTTTTAAAGTAATCTAGCCTTTGTTTTTGAAAGAAAAAAAAATCTCAGTTTTAATTTAGTTAAGCTTTAACCAAGGTTAAAAGAATGTTAAAATGGACACGAAAAGAGGACGCGGCGGTCAAATTCATTAGTGACGGCATTCGCACTTCTCTATTAACTAAGCCAACTGGGTATTATTGTCTCTTGGATCCGATGAGCCCGAACCAAACCCGAGCTTGAGCAACGAAAGGTTCTCGTAGCTTCAATGTTTCCCTCTCAATGTCATAAATAGCCGTTAATATATTCTCTCACGATCTCAGTATCTCACTCTGAGTCTCAGTCTCTTTTTGGCGCTCGATCCTTCTTCTCCCGCTCTGCTCTTTTTCTTCACAGCGAAGAAACCCCAATCCCTAATTTTGTTCTTCTCAACTCAAATATTCTCTCTCGATCTCAGTATCTCACTATCAGTAATAGCCGTTACTCTGGTTTTGAGCTCTCTCCTCTGCTCTTATACTTCTCAACGAAGAAACCCTAAATCCTAATTTTCTTCTTCGTAGAAAGCTGGAAATAAAGAAGATCCAATGCCTGAATGCTAGGCAAGTTTGTTTTGACTTGTTCTTCTCAACATTTTGACTCTCTTGATTGTTTTGATTTGTTTAGCTTAACTAAGACCAATTATTAATCTTCGTACCTTTCAATGATATTGAGTGGTTCTGCAATTAGTTTAATCTCTCTTGATGGGTTTTGATTTACAGGTCCATTCAGCTATAATGATCTACCCTCTCTATATAAAATTATTATTAGGTGACAAGGTAATGCATTTTCCCCTATTTGTTGTTGCCTTGTTTTTTCTATAAATGTTTTAATGTTATCCAAATTTCTCATCTTGATTGCTTAAAAATATAATTTCTCTATTCTCTACAGTAGACTCTCTTGTAATTAATAACATTGGTGGAGATCGGCCTTCTGGGACCTTGACATTGACATTGACGCTCTTAATCTGAGTCAGATGGAGAAGTATATACATGCGTTGGAGCAAATCCGATCGAATGTTGTTCAATATCTCAGTCTCAGTGGTCCACTGGTTTTGAGCTCTCCCGCTCACTCTCTTCTTTGGCTCTTTACTTGTCTATGAAGAAACCCTAAAACCTAATTTTCTTCTTCTTCTCAACAATCAACAATGGGGCGTAGAAAGCTGGAAATGAAGAAGATCGAATGCCTGAAAGCTAGGCAAGTTTGTTTCACCAAGCGCCGTAAAGGGTTGTTCAAGAAAGCCTTTGATCTCTCTGCCATCTCTGGCCTTGATATTGCCGCCGTTGTCTTCTCACCGGCCGAAAAACCCTTCGTCTTTGGCAATCTGGAGCGCTTGCTTGATCTTCATTTTCATTTTCCCTGCAATGGAAGTTCTTCATCCTCCTCCTCTGAAATTGCAGCCGTTGATGAAGATTCACGCCCTGACAGTAATGGTGGAGACCCTGACATTGATTTTCATCTTCCCTGGGAGTTTGAGTTCTTCATTATAGCTTGACATTTAGACTCTTAATCTGAATCAGATGAAAAGGTATTTACTTGCGTTGGAGCATATCAGATTGAATGTCGTCCAACGTCTTGAAGAGAGAAAGACTCACAGGTGTGATGATGGTTCAATCATCAATGGAGCTCAATCGTTTATATTGAATCCTACGGGTGAGTGTTCCTTTTCTGTAGATGGACCCCCATTATTTGAATTTCCTCAATCCATGTCTGTGATGCCACCAACTGAGGATGAATTTTACGCCATCAACAACAACAACTATCAAGATTTAGGATTGACTGATGCCGAGAATTGCTCCATTACTGACGCTAATACTGATTTGTGGACACCACACCCAAGTGGAAGATGACTTTTGGAATGATGGGATCTCTACAGACGGCTTTATTAATGTGGGTCCTGGTTTGGGATTGGCTGAATTAGAAGATGCTTTTGGAATGATGGGATCTCTGCAGACGAGCTTATTGATGTGGGTCAGGGATTGGGATTGACCGAAGTTGAAGTAGATGAGTTTGTTAAAGGGTTTTTGGCAATATGAATTTGAATTCATTTTGTTTCAATTCTGTTATCTTCTTTTCATACCTGTGCAGATTTTTGTGTATTTTGTTATTTCAATATTATCTGTTTCAATTAAAGAGTCATCTAATGTAAATTTCCTAGTTTGTTATACACATAAATAAAGGTGATTGTTTCTTTGTTTTTTATCATTTATTGTTTAATTAAATGGTCTTGCACTTAGTGCCCATACAGAACTACTTCTAACATACTAATCTTTCTTATTGAACTTCCTATACGTTGTGCCTTTCTACTTGTGTGGCCATAGTTTCCATGAAATCGTAACAATCAGCTGTATTAACCATCAATTAAAAAGCAAAACGTTTGATGGCCCGCAAGATTACGTGAAATCCCGGAATACTGGACGGATTTGGAATCATAAGATTGTCTGATTTTTATGGTTTTTGTGATATTTCCCATTCAGAGATTTCCCTGTTAATTGAGCCATCTGGACTGGATTATAGATGGGCAACATGTATGGTAGCTAGATCATGAAGGGCACGAAATTGCAGCCTATAGGTGTGTTCATGTTAGTGATAGATTTCTGTAGGCATCATAGGTGGCGGGTTGCAGACAAACCGGGGACTGAAGTTACGAGTAAGGAACTTGAGTTCACCAGGTCCCATATTTCCTTGTCAGAATTATGTATTCAACTAAAAAATGTAGCTAACAGAAGAATTGTATAACAAGTCGTACAAATTATAGTAGGGCTTCACCGTTTGTATAAGTTGAGTAATTTAACTAGAAAAGAATTAGAACTCAGATTTCCTTTCATACAAATCTGCGGGCAAGTTATCAAGAGAGAACCTAATGATTGTAAGAATTAGAAACAAACAACTCTTTGGATATACCAGGCGATCGATTAAATATCGAAGGCACGAGATTACCTGACAAAATTAATTACAAGAAGTGTGAAATAAAACAATCAGAAAACTATATATTAACTGTACGGGTAAAAATCTACTTTAGTCCTGAGACATTCGTGGTTGTACAACTCCGCTCAACCTAACTTGCCACACTTAAGTAAATTATCAATTACCTTAGTCCCGTCCTGAGCAGACCACCAGCTCGGGCAACCGCTCACCCAACCTTACCATTAGGTCAGCTCTACTAAGGTTTCCCGACCTGTCATACCACTATTTGGTCGGTCTATGTAAAGAGAAACGTCCCATCGTACCAACTGCAGTACTACCCTGACAATCAGGAGGTACGGACTGTTAGCCTGATTCTGATTGGTAGGAGACCACCAACCCACTGTCACAAGGACAAGCATGCACGATCAGACTCTGACTCCATACAGGAGTTGGAATTGCAGTTAACCATTCTTACTCATGAGATAGAAAGGAGGAACAGACTGGTGATGAGACCCATGACTAAGGAATAAAAGAGCTGAGAATCAAATGGGTGAGGGGATCTTCTTCCTAACTTTTCAAACCTGAAACTTCTGGAGAGAAAAGGGGAAGAAGGCAAGGCATTAGAACATACTACTTTTGATATTATAAGGCAAGTCATTGTAGTAGACATAAATGACGCGTAAAAAATCTTTTGATATTATAATAGTTTCTGTAAACTTAGGATGCTACAAGATTCTTTCGGTATTTTACACGTATCTATATCCTACCTTCGAATTTCAGGAAATTCTGTCATATCCTCACTCCTGTAAATGTATGTGTCTTCATATCTTTGATGGTCTCTTCCCAAATTCTTGTGATGGTTTCAGTTGAAGCTCTCTCTCTCTGATACATCTCTTACACCGGCAGAATAGAACTTCACATCTATAATAAGCATTCCAAAGGAGTATGTTTTGGAAATTTTTTGGGCGTGGTTGCTTTGGAAAGAATGCAAGGCATTAGAACTAGTGGATGCAGCAAGGGAGGATTCATATGTGGTAACTCAAGTAATGAAATGCATCCAAGTGGGTCTATTACATATGTGTGCAGCAGTACCTAGAAGACAGGCCAATAATGTCATTTGTGGTTGTTTGCTGTCTAATGAGATTCATTCTTTCTGTTTATATTTCCAATTCAAGCTACCCAACATTAATGACCTCTCTGTTCCTCTCCTCTCTTCTTATACCAATCTGAGGTGCTCTTTTGAATTTCATGTTGGTGTCGATGATTTGCAAGTTTAAGGGGACAATGGTTTTGTGAATCCCACTTGAATTGATTTGGATTTTCAGATTTTATTTATTGGAATTCTGTTTTTATCTGTTTCCCTTATGGTATTTGGATCTTTCACTCACTTGGAAAAAAAAAAATTATGGGCCATAGATTTTTTGATTCTTTAATCCATAGAGTTGTTTTCCCTTAGATTTGCAATAAACATTTGATAGAATTTGGTCTTGAAATGTATTAGCATGATCCGAGAACTAAATAATCTGGATGTGGCCTGGGGTTTTGATATTAACAGAATGAGATGGAGGATAATAACAATGAACACCACGAATATGAAACAAAGCTGTCTATGAAGACTGATCAATTACGACAAAATTCGAGAGGTCGATAGAAGACATTGGTCAATACCAAAGAGAGGTTTTCCGTCATTATATTTATTCAGTGGTGTTGATTGGTACACAATGGCCTTTCTAAGGTTCTGGAGGCAAATAACATGTATAAAGTTAAGACAAGTAGAACATACTCTGACTTGAGAGCACAGCATCTATTTGTATTTTCTTTTACTTTTCCTTATTTTTTTGCCAAACGACACCCTAAGGGTTAGTGAATCTTAACCACAGTTAATAAGGGTTAAAACGGACACGTGTTGGAATGTGAATGTGACTGAATTCGGGAGAGTTCAATCGCAATTGACTATGATCCTATCTCCCGACTAAGATTATCATTTAACGCCATTTGAGCCATATTATGGGCTGCTTCATTCGCCTTTTGCGATTGGTGAATTGCATCAAAACGAAACCACAACTAATCCTTAACTTGTGAATGTCCGCTATTTCACCTTGCATTGTGTTTCAAGTTCTTAAACAAATTTCTTTTGAGTCCCTATTAAAATTTTCCCCGCTCGGTTGATATTTAATGTCCACCACTCGACTTTTCAATGTCTGTTTCTTGTAGCACATAAAGTTTCTATTTGTCAATCCAGATTCCAGCCAAACTTCTTTGCTATTGCTATTTTTCTATAGAATCCATGATCATTAGACAACATAACAGCCACAGATGACATTATTGGCCTGTCTTCTGGGTACCTCTGCACACATAATAGACCCACCTGAATCCTCCATCAATGCATCTACTAGTTCTAATGCCTTGCCTTCTTTCCATAGCAGTCATATGATGTTCTTGTATGAAAACTTTATGTATCTCTCCTTTTTCTTATGTTAATGGAAAAAGAAAATTATTTTCTTTTAGCTCTAGTTATATTTAAGGTGGATATGTGGTGATTAAAAGAAAACATTTCCCAAGCAGTGGGTTCTTTGGGCATTAGGTGGGTGAAAGATCAACTTGACTACTGTCATATTCTTCTTGGAGATGAGCTTTTGAACAATTCTGCTTGAAATCTGGTAATGAGGAAATGTGGGTACCTGTGGTTAGATCCTTAGGAAGGTATACCAACGTAAAAATGGAACTTTTGGCATGATGCAGTGGGTGGGGTTTCTTAGGCTAAAGATGCACCAATTACTAAATATAAAACTAATTAAGTGATTGTTACTGTTTGATCTCTTGTATTCTTTTAGATGCCCACAAACTATTTTTTTGTAGCACTAAAGAAAAAGGTTTCATATTAAAAGGTGGCGATGATCCAATCATATCTACTTTTGGTGCCTACCTGATCTCTACTTTTATGTCTCAATTACATTACATTATATGGTACTGTATGGATCATCCTGTGTCTGCACTTTTTCTCTCGGAGAATACTTTTTTCATAGTCCATCTAAACACAATTGCTGAAGAACAGAGAGTATTTGTTTGCCCAAGGGTGATGCAGTTTTCATCCTACGCATCTTTTCCAACATGCTCTTGTGGGCACTCAAATCCATCACTGACTTTTAACAAAGTGAAAGGGTGATGCAGTTTTTGATGGGACTCAATGAATCATACACTGCTGTCTGCAGTCAGCAGTCAGATTCTTCTAATGAATGTTTTACCTTTTGTTAGCAAAGCATATTCTCTGGTTCTACAAGAAGAAAAACAACGTGCAATCCATATCACGCCTACTGCAACAACTGAACCTACTGCTCTCTTTACTTCTAGTAATCCATCCAATAATAATCGACCCCATTGGGATTCTCATCGACAACCTAGAGGGTGTCCTAAATGTGATCACTTTGGCAAGGATGGTCACACCATCTCCAAATATTAATACGAGCTTAATGGATTTCCCGCTAAGAAAGTTGTCATCGCTACCATTACTGAATATGTTGCACAACATCCTCCAAAGGCCTCTTCCAGCAACCTCCAACCTTTCACTCATGTCAATGGCATTCCTCCAATTACTCAAAAACAATACCACCACATTTTTTTGTTGCTTATTGCAGGTCGATCGCCGAAGTGATCCAAGGTGACTGACATTTATTGTTAGTTCAGAGATAATATTTAACTCATGAGTGCATCATTAATGCTATGACGGTGGACCGCTTTTCGAGATTTGCGTCCAGTTCATCCTTGGGTGAGCACAAGTTTGTCCTTGGGTGAGCACGTGTTCATCCTTGGATGAGCACGGTTTCATCCTTGGGTGAGCACGAGTTCGTCCTTGGATGAGCACGGTTTCATCCTTGGGTGAGCCTGAGTTCGTCCTTGGATGAGCGCGGTTTCGTCCTTAGGTGAGCACGAGTTTGTCCTTGGATGAGCACGATTCGTCCTTGGATGACTTATCAGTTTTACCAATTTTCCCCATTACAGAGACCATTCAAGTAAACTGGCAACATGCAATGAATTGCTTCTGAATCCGCCAATTCTGACCACAAGGCGTCATTTCAAGTAGTAGATACCAAACGATTTGATTCTTGTCACCCCACCTCACAAATAGGGTGGGAGATATTTTCTTTTGTTCCTCAAGGGACTCTCCCCATTTCAGGTCCAGTAAAGATGAGAAGGAAGTTGATCACAAGGAATTATCTTGTACAGAAAGGCCCACTACAGATACTGCAGGTAAAATTATGTCTACATTGTTCTTATATCAGATGGTATGTTAATAACTAGAACAACTTCTTCACATATTCCAAATTCCATTCCAAATTGTCAGTTTGACCAAAAGTATTTCAAGAGCACTGTTTTCACCATATTTTGTTCACAGTATTTATGCACTTCGTGACTGCTTCTTGTTGACTAAAACATAGTTCAAAATGTATATGTAATTATGAAAACATGATACTTTAGGCTTGTCATATCAGTAACACTGACATTTGATCAACATAATGTGCATTTATGTGCAAATAATAACTCTCATCAAGGAGGGTGAATGGCCAAAAGCTATCCACCTGCGTCTGCCGTGCACATGGCAGACATATATTAGGCTTAGGACCCACCATTTTGTGATATGTTAGGTCTCATGAAGGAGATAGCTTAGATAAACTTGTATGATCTTAACTATCACTGTTATCTTATTGCTTTTGGATAACATAGGACATCTCTTATTCCTATAATTCTTACCAATGTCCATGGTTATTGTAGATGACAGTTATCCACTCCAAGTGCTCCAAAAGTTCTTTTGGAATAAGGATGTGTAATCTCCACTTCTCTAACCCCTGCAAACCAAGCAAAGATAGCTCTTTATAGTGGCTAAGGATAGAATTACAGATGAAACACATAAGCTCTTTAGATTTGTCACATTAAAGTTACCTAGAGCTTCCTTCTCAATCAATAGGCTGTGATTGAGAAGCAGTAGTATATTAAAGCACATTACCAAATACTGCATATTTCTCTCATGTTCTCGGAACAGAGAGCAGATTGGCACTGTCGGAGATTTTCATTTTACATTAGCATAGAAAAATAATGTCATTAGTTCTTAACAAAAATGTCTCCGGGTAGAGATTACAGGGTCATTCCATCCAGCCATTTGCAATACTTGTTGACGTCCTTAAATTGCTCTCAGAATTAAGTAAACTAGTTGTTCCTTCTCTGGACATTGATGAAACAGTTCAACCCACCTTTAAAGTAAATAGGGAGAGGTGTAAAAGGTCACATATGAAATTTCAATGCCTACTTTCTATAAGGTTTCCTTGCTAATACTCTGAGAACCGATTTATTTTCAGGTTCTGTCCCAGGTTTGTATTATCTGTAGCAGTTTAGTCTAGGTACTCACAATTGTTCCAATGAATTGGCGAAATCATTTGCCATTTGAAGCCAATTCCTAAATGTTCCTAGAAGCTTCAGACCATTGTCCAACCTATCTGAAAGCTCATCAAAGAGTCATGTGTATCCCCATGAATTAAGAACCATTGTTCAAACAAGGAAATGAGACTCGTCTGACCACTTTGATAGACTATATGACATAAATTTGGAAAATACTCAAAATATTTGAATGTCTACCTAATGGGAATGGAGGTAGCAACCAACTGGAGTTTGTAAAATCTTCCTGTGGATCATTTTACTACGGAGGACACCATAATAAGCTTAGCAAAGTGAACTCATGGCTCAGGATCCACGTATCACCATTTGCCTTTTCAGTTTTCAGTATAAAGACACCCTAATCTCTTTCAAATCCACTACAACCAGTCATTTATTCTCTCCCTCTCCCTCTCCCTCTCCCTACATGGCTACATCTGATATACGCGTGCACATACAAGTGTCGTATTGCAAAATGACGAGAGGAATACCTCACCTTGACTGGAATATAAAAATGTCCGTATAATGAATCTGGTAGGTTTCCTTTGGGCATTTTGTTTATATTGCTTATTATTTTACCAATCGATTAACATAAATTTTTAGATTTGGTTTCGTTTTCTAAGTTATTGCTCTATTAATGTCAGCTGGTTGAGTTTAGCTTCAGTAGTTCTATGAATTGAACTATTGGCAGGACTATATTTGATGTTGCCTATGGGTACTCTCTTTGGTTCCATAGACACAACCATACCTGCATTAGCAGATTATTAAAAGTAATGCCAACCAGTATCCAATTGGCTGTCATCTGATAGAAAGACAGCTCCATCTTTTCTAACCTCGAATGAAAGTTCCTCTCAAAGCATGAAATCTCTAGAGATATCAAAGTAAGGATTATTTTGCCAATTCATGGGGCCTCTTTCATTTATTGAATTTTTGACACATGCAGTTTTGCAGGTCAAATGTACGATTCTGAAGGATGATGGAACTCTGGTTTCATATGTTTGGATTTAGAATTCAACATGATAATGATTGTGGGCCAATGAAAGGAGGGATTTAATACTATTCCGATGTGATCTTTGTCATCTCTTTTGAATTTCATGTAGGTGTCGATGATTTGCAAGTTTAACGGGACAATGGTCTTGTGAATCCCACTTGAATTTATTTGGATTTTCATATTTTAATTAATTGGAATTCTGTTTTTATCTGCTTCACTTATGGTATTTAGATTGAGACTTTGGATTACTTGGAAAAAATCATATGGGGAGTAGATTTTCAGTAAACCCTTTGATAGATTTTGGTCTTGAACTGTATTAGCATGATCCTAAGACATATCAGAGAACTAAATTATCTGCATGTAGGTTTTGAGTCTAGGTTTTTGATCAACCATGACGATCACAAATTATGATTCAAGCCTTGTTGGATCCAACAATATTTTTTTTCCTACGGATACCTGGGTAAGTCAAGGAGTGGGAGTTGAAGACACGACCACAGGGAGCAAACCCGGAACGCTAGCCAACTGCACCAACCCTGGTGGGTGCCCTCATTCATTGGCATTTCTCCATAAATCCACAGAACACATTGATTTATTAATGCAGAGGTTATAATTTATGACTGCTGGTTCTTTTGTCCCAAATAAAAATAAGGGGGAAGAAAAGTGGCCTTAAAGTTAACATATTAATCTTTCATTAAACTTACAACGCTAGAAACTATTGTGCTTCTTGATTTAACATAAAGTAGTTCAGGACTCAATACCATTTTATCAATTTCCTTGAGTGAGAAAGAATGCTATTTTTTTTTTGTATTTTATCTATGTTTAGTAAACTGGATTAAACAGTACTGTAATGACATAATATTGATACTGCTGTAGAATCATCTGTGCACACTCTCTAGGATACACCATAACAGGCCTTATGTCACGTTTTCCTTTCTTTGTAATATGTTAGGCTCCATTCTTTTGGTGGAACTTTAAAAGTTAATATTTTGGAACAAGAGGCAAGAGTCTAGTATGAGAGGAGAAGTTTTCTAACCCTTTTACACGATGGTATATCGGATTTATTGGGTTCAATTTAATTAGAAGTTCCATACACAACATATTTCATTGTAGTAGACATAGATGACGCGTAAAAAATCTTGTGATATTACAATAGTTTCTGTAAACTTACCATGCTATAAGATCAAAAAATACTACTTCAGTACAGCTAAAATCACTCATCGTATCGATTCTTCGGGTAGTTTACAACTTTACACGTATCTGTATCTATCCTCCGAATTTCAGGAAATTTTGTCATATCCCCACTTCCTGTAAATGTGTCTTCCTATCCTTTGGTGGAACTTTAAAAGTCAATATTTTGGAGCAAGAGGCAAGAGTCTAGTACGAGAGAGGAGAAGTTTTCTAACCCTTTTACACGATGGTATATCAGATTTATTGGGTTCAATTTAATTAGAAGTTCCATACACAACATAGATGACGCGTAAATTTTTTTTTGATATTACAACAGTTTCTGTAAACTTACCATGCTATAAGATCAAAAAATACTACTTCAGTACAACAAAAATCACTCATCGTATCAATTGTTTGGGTAGTTTACAACTTTACACGTATTTGTATCTATCCTCCGAATTTCAGGAAATTTTGTCATATCCCCACTTCCTGTAAATGTGTCTTCCTATCCTTTGGTGGAACTTTAAAAGTCAATATTTTGGAACAAGAGGCAAGTGTCTAGTACGAGAGAGGAGAAGTTTTCTAACCCTTTTACACGATGGTATATCGGATTTATTGGGTTCAATTTAATTAGAAGTTCCACACACAACATATTTCATTGTAGTAAACATAGATGACGCGTAAAAAATCTTTTGATATTACAACAGTCTGTAAACTTAGCATGCTATAAGATCAAAACATACTACTTCAGTACAGCTAAAATCACTCACCGTGTCGATTCTTCGGGTAGTTTACAACTTTACACGTATCTGTATCTATCCTCCGAATTTCAGGAAATTTTGTCATATCCCCACTTCCTGTAAATGTGTCTTCCTATCTTACATTGTCTCTTGCCCAATTTCTTGTGATACTTTCAGTTGAAACTCTCTCTCTCTGGTACATCTCTTAGACTGGCAGAATAGAACTCCACATCTACAAGCATTCCAAATAAGTGTGTTTTGGAACTGTTTTAGGCATGATTGCTATGGAAAGAAGGCAAGGTATTAGAACTGGCAGATGCAGCGATGGAGAATTCAGGTGGGTCTATTATATGTGCGCAGAGGTACCCAGAAGACAGGCCAATAATGTCATCTGTGGTTGTTATGTTGTCTAATGATCATGGATTCTATAGAAAAATAGCAATAGCAAAGAAGTTTGGCTGGAATCTGGATTGACAAATAGAAACTTTATGTGCCACAAGAAACAGACATTGAAAAGTCCAGTGGTGGACATTAAATATCAACTGAGCAGGGACAAATATAATAGGGACTCAAAAGAAGTTTGTTTGAGAACTTCAAACACAATGCCAGGTGAAATAGCGGACATTTAGAAGTTAAAGATTTGTTGTGGTTTCGTTTTGATGCAATTCACCAATCGCAAAAAGCGAATGAAGCAGCCCATATTATGGCTCAAATGGTGCTAAATGAGAATCTCAGTCAGGAGACAGGATCATAGTCAATTGCGATTGAATTTTCCCGAATTCAGTCGCATTCACATGTCAACACGTGTCCCTTTTAACCCTTATTAACTGTGGTTAAGATTCACTAACCCTTAGGGTGTGTTCATTTGGTGAGAAAGAAGGAAAAGTAAAAGAAAATACAAATAGATGCTGTTCTCTCAAGTCAGAGTATGTTCAACTTGTATTAACTTTTTACATGTTATTTGCCTCCAGAACCTTAATAGCCATTCTCTACCAATCAACACCACTGAATAAATATAATGATGGATAACCTCTCTTTGGTATTGCCCAATGTCTTCTATGGACCTTTCGAATGATGTCGTAATTGATCAGTCTTCATAGACAGATTCGTTCTTGGTATTATCCTCCATCTCATTCTGTTAATATCAGAAAATAAAGTTAGAAATCCAACCTTCTGTTGTATGCTGACTCTAATAACATCAAATAACAAATACGAAAATAGCCAAGTCAAACTTCTGGGAGTTTTAATTCTTCCAAGATGTACTGTTTTCTGTAATTGAATCTAAAGGCTGGATATTTCTTCCAGTTGTTGTTTGCTTCCATATTCAGAAGCCGCGAGTTTCAATTCGAGTGCATTAACAGTGCTTTTAAATTTCTCTTTACTTGATTTAACATCCTCCAACAACCTCACCAGTTTTTCATGATCAACCATCAGAAGTTCCTGGTTTTGTTTCGAAGCAGCAAGCTCACTTGTCAGCTTTAGTACCTTTGCACCATCTTCTATTTGGAGGGTATACAACTCATTCTCAAACAACATAACTTTAGCTTGGACCTCTTGAAGAGCAAATTCGAGTTCGTTTTATCTGCGCATAAATTGGATACTTCAAGTACTGCATCTGAAGCTATTCTCTCTTTTTCATCATGAATTACAGATATCTGCTCAGTGACGTGTGCTACCTCTCTTTGAAGGTTCTCAACTTTACATCTGACTTAACAAGCTTTCTCCTAGAATAAGTTTCTCTTTATGTTCCTTGTTTTGTAAACAAGAGCATCTAGTTCTGAATTAAGGATTTCCTCTTTTGAGGCAATCTCTTCCTGCATTGAAGAAAATTTTGCAAACAACACTCGTGCAACTTAAGTCTCCATTTGATTTCTGAAGAGAACTACATTTTTCGATCTCTTTTTCAGCCATAGCTTGAAATTTTGGATTTGCTCTGTTCAGATACCCACACTCTTCTTGAGCTTCTGACCACCTCTTTTGCATGCCCTGGAAATTTTGTTTGAGGTAAACTTTTTGTGTTTCCATCTAAGTACCCAAATCTTCTGATTTCGTCTCGGAGATTCATTACAAGAGATTCCGAATTCTCTAGTTCCAATAGACTAGACTCCCTCTCATCAGTCAAATACCTTAATCGAGCTTCCAGGCCAGATATTCCTTCTACTTCCACCTCACATAAATGGAGCTCTAGTTCACATTTTCCACTCTCTAGCTCCAATGATGTCCTTTAGAACCTTGTTGACAGAGATATGGGAATCCACACTGCTACTGTGCATCATCAAATCATTCTGTAGATCATCAAAACTTTAAAAGGGGATACTGCTTTCTCTGAGAACAATATTCATGTTTTCCTCCAACTGCCTTTTTTCTTATTTTAAAATCAGATATCTGAGCTTCTAATTCCCTTCGACAATGTCTTAGAACCTCAATCTCCTCTTCCTTCAACAACCAGTTAGTCTCGGTGTCCCCTGCCTCACAACTTTTGGACTCCAGTTCCTTGCTCGGATCTTTGACTTTAACTTCCAGTTCCATATTCAAACACTCGGGCCCTTGAAATTAATATGAAGAGTACTTTCCTTGAAACTGTAATCTTCCAGCTTATTTGGAAGTTCAGTTACAATTTTGTCCCTCTCCTTGGTCTATACTTCACTACGTTGAAGTATATCTTTGCATGTAATAACTTTTGCTTCCAATAATTTGTTCAAGATAGTCCCAGCCTGCTCTTTTTGAGTGATCATGTCTGTGTTGTTAACATTCAATAAAATATCAAGACCATATTCACATTCAATATTTACATGAGAACAGATATTGAACCATGGCTTCTTTACATGAGCAAAAGACCATTGAAGCTGTTTAAATAATTCACATAATATGTTAGACATATCTGTGACTCATAATTTTGAAATTTTGTATTGGAAACTGTAAGACAATCATCCCTGCAAGTTTCATTTCCTTGGTTACTTTAGCATCAGCAGACATAAAATCAAGCAGAAAGGTAAGACAATTTGACTATGGTAATAGTAGTCCAGAAAACTGGCTTCAGAGATCAATAGGTGAATATGCCCCAGCTGAAGGCCAATAATCCATGTATAAGTCGATTACAGATTAATGAAATTTATAAAGTAAATTTTGGAGTTTGGGGCATTTCAATCCACAGGGAGCTTACAAATATCATTATGCATTAGAGAGATCCATGTTTTATGTTCAAAGGTCCTTTATTCTGGCCACTCCTTTAAACCCTCACCAGCTTTTACTAGCACATGCTTATCCTTGGATGCGATAGTTTTGGCAGCATGACGAACCTCGTTATGCAACTTTACACACTGATTGTTGCAACCATCCAATAACAAACAAGAAGCTTTAAGGTTTTTTATTGTTGTATGTGTTCTGCCTCTTACTTCTTCCATTGTATTGACATCTTGAAATAACCCTTGTCTCTTCCCATATTTCGCCGTCTTCTATATTAATTTCTTGGTCTTCTGGAAATAGACAACAAAGCAAGAAGCATGCCTTGGTTTCCTCGCCTTTGAGATAATTGTAACTTAACCTCAAGGATGAGAGCACCTCGTGATCAACATCTTGCTCATTTGTAGGCTTGGACCCTTATAGTTTTTGAGCTGCTTTTTTCCATTCACCTAGTTCCTTATCTCCCAATGCTCTTCCAACTGTTACACGTGGTATGGGCAAACCTCCACATCTTCCAGCAACCTCCCTTGCCACAAAATTTAAGTCAGGAGTGTTGACACAGGTACCTGAATTTATTTTGAACAGAGCCCAAGATTCTTCTTTTCATAAGGCATTAAGACAGACCTTTGTTTGGATATTTCATTGCATTACATACATCTTGGCCTCGTGTTGTGAGTATGATTTTGCAACCTTTATGATCACTCTCAAAGGGAATCTCGACTTCATCCAATTTGAATATCGCCCAAACATCATCCAATTACAAGAATCCTCCTCTTTTTTCAGTCTTGCACTAATCCGACCTTGCTCTTACAGATTAATGCAAGACTGAAATGGCTGAACAAATTAAGGACATGAAACACGTCTATTCAATGGCTAAACATAACATTTTTGCTGGAAAGAAAATGTCTTAAAAAAATATAATCATTGGTATAAAATAACTCTGTTAACGAAAAAACGAGATGTAAGAAGATATGTATAAAATCCAATAAGATACTTGGAACTGTTAATCAGAAACTAGTCAAGTAAATCAGTTTGGCATTAGACTGCGTTCAGAAACATGACCGATATGAAAAGCCCGGCAGTTTTGATCTTTATTCCAGTTTTCATTTGTGAAATCATGATCTAGAGTACAATTTGCCTGAGCTTGTCTCATTAATGACATTTTCTCCAAAGAATGTGAGAAAGTTTATTTTGAAGAAATTGAAAGCAGACCAAAAATTCCTAGCCTGCACTGCCCCACCTCACCCCACCCCCTTGCGGGTTTTAAATTGAAACTCATGGTCTGCCTGAATAATTGAGACAGAACTGTAATGTGCTTCATTACAGCTTCAAACAACACAACAAAAGATGGGAGAATTGAATAAACTGATTTCTGCAGGCCTGATTGAGTTAAATTTACGAAAGACTTATATGCCATAAGCATTATGCCAAAAAAAAAGTCCAGTTTCCTACCATTCCTTGATTCATTCTGAATTGCATGATTCTGGAAATTTATTAAAGAAAATGTACTTGAAGATCACATATAATAATTCTAAAAGTTCTCTCTATTATGTTGATTCTGAAAGACCGTCTTTGCAATCGCATATACTCAGTTTCGTTGCGTTCCAAATTCAGAGTCATAACTTGAAGAAGAAAAAAGAAATTGAGGCTTGCAAGAAAAATATTATTGTTATTGGAGAAATTTTCCCAATGAATGAAAACCCGAGAAGGGTGTGTATACATTGAATGAAAAAGAAAAAAAAAACTGTATGAATTGAAAGATCCTAAAAAAAGTTTTGTTCAAAATCCGAGAAACCCGGGAATGAAATCTACTGCATCATCCGAACCTTGATAGATTGAAAGTGCGTTGAGAGGACAACAATTAAAGACGAGGCAATTTAAATCCCCAGAAGAGCCGTTGCAACCCCTCATCCTCGATCAGAATTCAGAATTCAGAACCAGAACCAGAACCAGAACCTCCCAATATCTTCCCGTTGTAAAATCCGGTCGTCTTCAAGAACCGGACCCGGTCTTCAACAGCCATCTTGGGGGAATCAACCTCATATAAAAGCCGTTGCAGCTCATCAATACCCAGATGACCCATAATCTCTACTTCTTCCTTCTTCTGTTCTTCATTGAAGCTCCTGTATTTCTCAACCAAGGAAAGGCAACTCTCTCGATCCTCCGGCCATCCGAAGAATCGAAGCAAACCATTAGAGCTTCCACACCGCACAGAATCGAGAGTTCCTCGATCTTCTTCTTCAGTCCCTCCCTTCTCTTTCTCTCGAAGAACTTCGACTTCTCTTCGTGGAGTGCTTTGCCTTTTAATAACGGTATAATAAAGGCTCTCTCGAGTTGGAACCCCTAGAGGTCGCCACGTGTCTCCTTTGACACCCCTTAACCATGGGTAAGGTTCACCCACCCCTAGGGTTCACTCACCCATCCTTGGTTTTTTTTATTAATTATTATTTTTTAAATTAAAAAACTCTAAAAACAGTTTTTTTAATTTAAAAAATAATAATTAGAAAAAAAAAAAACAAGGATGGGTGAGTGAACCCTACGGGTGGGTGAACCTTACCCATGGTTAAGGGGTGTCAAAGGAGACACGTGGCGACCTCTAGGGGTTCCAACTCGAGAGAATCCTGTGCCATAAATAAAAGAGTTCCTCGATCTCTTTCTTCAGTCCCTCCCTGCTCTTTTAATAACGGTATAATAAAAGGGCGCTTCGTGCTTTTGAAATAAAGCAAAAACTGCAACGGTATTTATAATGGCAAAGCTGTTATTCTCTTCGT
Source organism: Tetracentron sinense (assembly GCA_015143295.1). Classification (NCBI taxonomy): domain Eukaryota; kingdom Viridiplantae; phylum Streptophyta; class Magnoliopsida; order Trochodendrales; family Trochodendraceae; genus Tetracentron; species Tetracentron sinense. The sequence continues at coordinate 40,044,524 of CM026558.1, read as the reverse complement.
GGAGTGCTTTGTCTTCATCGTCGGCTGCCCTTAATCGCCCCAACAAACAGTCGTCGGTCGACACAGATAGGGCTATTAGCCTATTAGTTCAGGGCCTCCAGGCCCTTCAAGGGCTAGGGCTTCACCCTAATGAGTGAGGGTCGGGCCGATAAGACCTAAGCCCTAGAGCTAGTCCTTAAATGAGGAATGCTGGCCCTACTCTCAGGTCTTTCATACTGTCAATTTGAACCAACCACATGTTCGGGGTAGAGCCAGGGGCGAGGGAGGCCATGACCCCTCCAAATTTTTTGAAATTTTAATATATACTATGTATAATTTTTTTTTTAATACATAATATATAAATTTTACATACAGTGACCCCCCAAAAAAAATTGTAGGTTTTTTTTTAAAATGTATAATATAAAGTCTTTATGAGTCCCTTTTAACCCTAGTTACACTTTATTATCTTAGGAGTTACATTTTTTTAATAAAACCCAAGGGTAGATGTATAAACCCTAAGAGTGAGTCAATCTTAACCATAGTTAATGAGTATTAAAATAGACATGTGTCAAGCATTGGAGGTGTGAGCATTCCACATAACATGGAACGCGCGTGTGAAAAAATAATCTCCATAATCTAAAATGGAGTATATAAAAATATAGTAATTTTAGAGTTGTGATTAGCCCATCTCGCATTTTGACTACATAATCAAATATCTCCCCATTTTATCCCCTTTTAACTGGGGTTAACCTTAACCAACTTAAAGTTATTATTTATTATTATTATTATTTAAAACCAAGGTTAAATGGATGAACCCCAGGGGTGAGTGAATCTTAACCACAACTAGTGGATATTAAAAAGGTATGTAGGAACCAATGAAGACCGACCCATGGTTTTCACTTACTTGTGACTCTCTCCATTTGTAACTGACTCAGGGGAGTTCGGTTACGCCACTGATGTTGCCACGTGTCCCTTTTGACACCCTTTAACTGCGGTTAAGATTCATCCACCCTTCAGGTTCCCCCACCTATCCTTGGTTTTTAGAAAAAAAATTATTTAAAAAGTAATTTAACCCTAGTTAAAATTCACTAACTCCTATGGTTAATTTTTTTTCTAAAAACCAAAAGGGACACGTGGCAGAATCAGTGGCGTAACGGACTCAGAGAAGTTACTAACCCAACTCCCCCGAGTCCCGTTACAACTATAGATGATTATTGTTACTAAACCCTTTTTTGGAATGCAACATTAATGAATTTTATGATCACGAAGGACCCATTATTCAAAAAAAAAAAAAAAAGGGAGCTATGCCCCTGAACTCAAGGCCTCATATGTCAATCATATTAATTTTCTTGATATATGTTGTTTGACCCTTCAAGGAAAAATTCATGGCTCCGCCCTGCGTATGTCCAAATTCTCTGTTAAAAGTACAAATTTTTCAGTGATTACAATGCTTTAACAGAGAATTTGAACAGGTGGTTGATTCAGCTTGAGAGTAAGGCTAGCACTCCTCAAATTGTTTTGACTTTTATTCTTTATAAGGAGATATTGTACGTGATGTGATTAAGATACTTAAGATTAGTGTTAGCATACATTGTACGACAACACACGTGTCATTCCTACCCTTCACGATGCGAGCAACACCGAGCTAAGCCCAGCATATGGTAATCCCAAAGGATATTCAAAAATCTAGGATACTCATAATTCATAATTCACATTCTCTATAGTACTTATACTTCCAAATCTTAACTTTTTAATTCAATTAATTTAAGGTTAATATTAGAATTGATGTGACTTAAAAAAATACAAAATAAACAAATTCAAATAAGCCCAGCAAAATCTAATCTTAACTCTTAATTATTTAAATTAAAGGATTATGATTCGGGGTGTATATTAGGGAGTACCCATAGACTGATTCCAAAATCATATGAAAAAAGAGCCTTAGAAATTTTCACTAGTATTACATCAAATCCAAGCCAAGTTTTTTTTAATTGGCTATAGATTCTTTATTAGTGAAAGAAGAACAAAGAGAGACAGAATTTCAAGACTTCCACATCAAATTTAAGTTTTTATTTGATTTTTTTTCTTACATCATTTTTCAGAAATCAACTACATTTGCCATTTAATTCACATCAAATATAAGATTTGCTTTTCTTCACAAGAAGAGGCTCTAAGCTGCGCTACTACCCATTTGATTTGAAGTTAGTTAATAGCCTGGATGCAATCCGAACATGCACATTAACCCATTTAAAATAGGAAAAATACCTAGTTTACCTGGGTTGCAACGAAATGGCCAGTCCTTATTGGTCTATGCCCCATTTTTAACTCTCATCATCTATGGTTAAGATTAACTCACCCCTAGGGTTAAGCAATCCAACCTTAGTTTTTAAAAACCAAAAAACAAAAATCTTTTTTAAATTTAGTTAAGCTTAATCAGGATTAAATGAGGGTTAAAAGGGAGGCGAGGACACGGCGATAAAGGACGCTGATCACTGCTCTTTAAAATGAGATTTTTTTGTGTGGAAAACCCCTATCTTTTTAGCCATTTGTAAATACCCATTTACTTTTTGTGATTTTGTATTATGCCTTACTAACTTTTAAATCTTTTGTAAATCCACCCTTTCATCCATAACTTAGTTAATGGACAATATTTTTTTTTTTTTTATGAAATAACCTTTCTGACTTTTTATGATTTCAAAGGGATTTGTAAGAACTTTTCACAAGAGAAGTGTTTGGAACCCAATAACTGTGGTTAAGATTCACTCACCCCTAGGATTCATCCATCTAACCTTAGTTTTTAGATTAAAAAAACCCTTAGGTTGAGTTAAATGAGGCTATACAACCTGCCATGTGTCTCATTTAATACCCACTAATTGTTGTTAAGATTCACTCACCTCTAGGATTCATCCATCTAATCCTGAATTTTAGAAGAAATATTAACTTTAGGTTGATTATACTTAATCAAAGTTAAAGAAGGCTCTACAAGCCACCACGTGTCCCTTTTAACACCAAGATCGAATCACAGTCAATCGCAATTGAACTCGGGGGAGAGTTGAATTGTACCCTCCAGTCAACACATGTCTCTGTTAACCCCTATTAATTGAGGTTAATATTCCCTAATTCTTAGGGTTTAATAATCTAACCTTGGTTTTTAGAAAATAATATTAAAAAAATATTAACTCTAAGGGTTATAAGCCCATTTAAAATAAATAAATAAATAAGTTAGTTATCATCAGAATTTCTTAGTGGTTAATGTCAAAGTTTTTTTTTTTTTTGGATAACGAAGATGTCCGGGCCTCTTAGAACACCTAACTAATCTCCTGAGCACGTACAGACCCCTCCATCCACACGCACCGAGTAAGTAGGAATAAATCCTTGAGAGTAGCTAACAAGGGAAAAAAAATCGAACTTAGAACATCCTCTTCCAGAGGAGTGTTGATGTGGTAGGGCTAAGGAGCGTACACACGTAATGGGCACGAGGGTTTGCACACTAAATCATATAATCAATTTTTGAACCAAAAATAATAATCATACTATCTAAAATTAAAAATGTGGGTACTCCTAAATCCTAACCCTTAATTCAACTATTAAAAGGTCAAGATTGGAATTGACATTACTAGAAAGGGCAAAATAAGTCGAGCTAAATCTTCTGGAAATCTTATCTTAATCAAACCTAAATGATGTGAATGAATTCCTTTATCTTTTGGTGTAATAACCCGAATTAAATTCCTTATTTTCGTGTTATATGATTTAATGTTCTAGATAAATATGCTTAAATTATGCATGTATTTTTATGAGAATTAATGTGGGAGACCTAGATGTAGTAACCCCTCATGTAATAATACTAATAATAGTGATTAATTTATTATCAATATTATTAAATTAAAAGTTTCGGGTTTAAATGGTTACCCCATTGCTTAAAATTAGGCTAAGGTATCTATTTTCTAACTTCTAGGTGTCTAGGGGTTCAAACCTTGGGTTCTCAATATTAACCCAAATATTTCGAGATTCGCTTTCACCTTCATTCAAATTGATGAGATATTTAAACCTCCATAGACTTGAACTTGGGGTTTGTTTATTAGACAAAAAATTGTTCCCCTTTGAATAACTGTTCCAACACAAGTTGAATCGTCTGATTCCGATAACCGAGTCAAAAGTTACAGGCAAAATATCAGAACAAGGTTTAGAAAAAAAAAGAAAAAGGGATCTGACCGATCGGCCAACTAGCGCCGATCGATCGGTGATGGCGGGGATCGATCTACAAAAACTCGCCGATCGATCGATGGGCGTTGAAATATGCACGAAAACGTTGATTTTTGATTTTTAAGTTCCCTTTGGTCCTCAAACCCTATAAATAACCCTCAAACTCGTGAGTTAGGGTTTCTATAGACTTCTAAACCTAAAAGAGAGAAAAGGGAGAGCTTCTTAAGAGATCAGAAGGGGGAATCTTGGGGAGTTCAAGGATTAGATAAAAAAAAAGGAGGCTTGAAGATTGAAATCGAGTCTTATTCGCAAGCGATAGATCGTAGGAAAGCGATCAAGTGAGATAAATAACAAACCTAGTCTTTCATATTTTGAATACTAACCTAAAAGATGGATTGAAAGAAGTAAACCTAAGTAAGAACTTGAAAGTATGTAGGATGTGAAAAACCATATTTTGATTCATATTTCATTATTTATGTATTTGTTAAAATAGGATGTGAAGAACCATATTTTGATTCTTATCTTATTATATATGGATTTGTTAAAATAGGATGTGAAGAACAATATTTTGATTCCTATCTTATTATTTATGGATTGGATAAAAAAAGGAAGTGAAGAACCATATTTTGATTCCTATTTTATTATTTATGGATTTGTTAAAATAGGATGTGTGAGCGCGGAATTTTACTCACTGGGTTTAGAGTCGCCACCTATTTATTCAGAAAGAATAAGTCCTCGGGAGGTTGGATAAGGTCAAGCTGCGATCGAGATTAGGGTAAGAGGTTCAGTTAAGTCCGGGGAAGGGGTTAGGCACCCCGACACTTCCACTTTTCAGTGGTTCCCTACTTGTTAGGTTTAAATCAAATTAAAGATCAATTGTTAATGAAATATCTCAGTGTTTAAAATAATGCTAATTTAAGAAAGAAAAGCTAACTAGAGTCGAACTCGGGTTGGGTTGCCTACGTACTCACATTGAGGTGAGATCAGACAGAGCATAGTTCTAACACATGAGCCCGTGCCAAGGCTAGGTGTGTGTGTGTGTGTGCACCAAAGGTGGCTAACAAACTAGTCCGATAGAGTAGGATTTGGTTGACCGAGGTTGGTCAAGTAGTGGGCCTGGTAGGCCAAGAGTTTGGGCCCGGTAGGCCAAAAGAGGAGTTTGACAAAGGTTAGGGTTACTAATCGGGGTTAGGTTAAACTAATCATGGTTAGTATTACTAACCATAGTTAAAATGATAAGGTTAAGCCCGGTAGGTTGAGATTAGGCCCGGTAGTCCAAAGCGGATTTAACCGAGGTTAGGCTTACTAACCGGGGTTAAATGGGAGATAACCATGGTTAGGGCTACTAACCATGATAAAAAGGTCCAGAAACTGTATTTTTGGTCATCTTATATTTTTCTGATTTTTTTGGGATTTTTTCAGATTTTTTTTAATGGTTAAGGATTGTTTAACTATGGTTAAGGGGGTAGGTCACCATAGTTAAGGCTGCTAACCAGTGTCAAATGACTGAAACAGAGCATTTTTAGACTTCTTAGAATATTTCTAATTTTCTGAGTATTTTTCCAGAATTTTGTGGGTTAAGGATTACTTAACCATGGTTAAAAGTTAACCAAAGATAGAGTTTGATTATGGTTAAGGGTCCTAACCAGGGTAAAAATGATCACAGAAGATCATTTTAGAATCCTTGGAATATTTCTGATTTTTTGGATATTTTTTTCAGAAATTTGTGGGTTAAGGGGTGCTTAACCATGGTTAAATGTTAACCCAAGACGGATTTAACCATGGTTAAGGGTATGGTTATGTCAAAATTGGGCACAAGGAGCATGGCAGGGCCTAGAATGGCCTCCTACCTAGTCTGAGCCCTGTGCAAAGCCCATTAAAAGTGAAAATCAGTAATGGAGATAATCGGATTACCTCTATTTCAGTCTCATTTTAACCAGACTTTGCAGGGTGTTAACTCAGGTTAGGGAGTGAACCAAGGGAAACTAAGACCACAAAGTGGTAGCCTGGACTACAGGAAAGACCCTGAACCTTTGGTGGGCCCAAGGGGAGGTCGCATGTGGGCCCCACAGTGGGCCAAAGAGTACCTGGTTGATAAACTGAAATGGCGGTAGATGCTCTACCGCCAATAAGTAACCTTGGGTTTTAGGCCAATTTAACCAGGGTTAAAGGGCTAGTTGGGGTCTAGGGTGATCAAGGCAAGTAGCCAAGAGTCTGCGGTTCACAAGCATGGCCCTGGATTCGACCAGCACCTCAACTAACCATGGTTAAAGGACTACCAAAAAAGAGAGCCAGAATGACGGTAGTTATTCTACCGCCATTATTGGGTTTGTCCAGAAACTGAATTTTCTCCTTCTTGGAGTGGGCCAGGGCTTCCCCAGGAGGTTCCTAATGGATTGAGGACCCTTCACGAAATCTGTAGAGTTTCCATGCAATAGGGGAGGGTCTGAACCCGAGTTAGGCCTCAAGGGGGTTCCCCATGCCTATGGTTAAGGCAGGGGTCCCCTATCCTTGGCTGAAAACCACTATAAGGTAATAAATATAGAAAATAAGGACCCTCTAGAGTAGGACCAGAGGGTCTTACAAAGATTTTACAGTAAAAAGAGGAGGGTAGGGGTTCTACCATTCAACAACGGCTGCAGGTGGCTAAGTAGGGTGGTGCAGTAGTGGTGGGGGTGTTGGAACCTTGTGGAGGCTGATACAGCTTGAAAGGGAGGTTTGGGGACCTAGCTAAGGCACTGAGGAGAGTGGAATAGGGCTGGTTGAAGTGAGGCAGAGGTTTCCCTACGGATTTTCGAAGTGGTTTGAACCATGGAGGAGGCAGGAGGGGAAGGTGCCAGGGGCATTTTGGGGTTTTCTAGAGGCGTGGGGAACCAACAGGAGAGGAGCCAGGGTGGTGCAGGAGGTGCTGATACGAGTTTCTGCAAACTCAGGAAATGGTGGTAATCAAATTACTGCAATTACCAATCTAAGCCAAATGGTGAATGACGGTAATTAGATTACTGCAATTTAAGTTTTTTTGCTAAATTGGGCTCAACCCTCACACATGCGGGTCGAAAGCTCTGTGCCATTACCCTATTTGATAATGGCGGTAATTTGATTACCGTCATTCAAGGTTTTTTGAATTTTTGAAATGTGGGCCCCACCCTAACGGTCCCTAGGGCATTGTGGGTCCTTGCTTGGGCCCATAGGATAGTTTGACAAGTTCTTTGAGGGTTTTTTGAGCTTAAGATGGGCTTGGGTGGACCTTAGGGCTTGCCTAGGGTTTAATCATGGTTCACCTAGGGTTAAGCCTAGGGTTTGACTTAGGGTTTACCTAAGGTTAGTCTAGGGTTTTGCTAATGGGCCTTGAGCCCATAGGGATTTGACCTAGGTTTAGGCCTAGGGTTCACCTAGGGTTAGTCTAGGTTTTGAATTAAGGTTTTACCTAGGGCTTGGCTAGGGTTTAGGGTTGTATCTAGGGTTAGTTTAAGGTTTAGGGTTTTACCTAGGGTTGACTAGGGTTTGGATTAGGGTTTACCTATGGATTGTGCTGGGGATGACCATGGTTAATAATGTTAACCATGGTTAAGACAGAGTGTAAAAATTGGGTGCTTACAAGATGTGAAGAATAAATTATATTTAATTATAATTCAATAAGGGGATTGAGAAATTGTATTGAAGTGTGTGAATGAATGAGGAGAATGAAATTAAATAGATGGAATTGAATAGATGAATTATTATAGGATTTTAACCGCACGTATGTGAGTTTGATTTTATATTTATAGTTCACGAGAATTCTGATTGATGAAAGGTGTTATAATTAGGATATTGATCTTGATTTAAACAAAAAGAGTATTTTGATATTTACATTAGTTCGTGATTTATGTGTGCTTTGATATAAACTGTGATTTTATATTATCGAATCATTGGAAATATGATAGTTTGTGTGCTTCTTTTATATTCCTTATACATGATATACATTTGGGTAAAGGAACCTTTGAGAAAAGTCAAGCTTGCCTAGGCCTGGTTAACATAGTGGAATGAGATGCTATGGTGAGATGTCCTATAGCCGTTGACGGTTACTCTTAGGTGTAATTTAAATAAAAGGTGTATCATTGAGCACTCACGAATTAAAAAATGTATAATGATTAAGAGAGAATCTAAGACACTAAGAAGAGTATAAGTAAGACGTAAGATAAAGTAAGTAAGTAAGAAAGAAGAACACACAAAAGCAATAATGCATGTATATGTTGTGCACCACCGGATACCATCAAAGGGTGAGAAGTATGCCATAAGTAAACCGTCGTACCGGGAAATGTACTAAGCCGTCCGTACCGGGTAATGTACGAAGGGTGGTATCTCGGTAAAGTAACGTATAGTAACCCCTTTCCTTATACGGTAAAACGGTATTTTAAGTTATTACTTATACATGTGAATGAGTTGTTCCTGAAACGATAAAGTAGGAAGTAGGAAAAGTAAAAAAGTAAGAAAAGAAAATAAGAAAAGAAAGAAAGAAAAGAAAGAAATTGACGTAATGTATTTGGTTGTTTTCCAAATTCTGATTATGTATACGAACTGATGTATGAATCTGTAAACTGCATGCAATTTAATATTCATTATACTGTCCACTATGGTCTGTTATATACGCAGAGTAATTCATTACTCAGTCGATGACTTTTGTTGTCGGCAGGTTTAGGTTTTGATATTTGTACTCTCAGACTGTGGGAAGAAGATGAATACTTCGAGGAACCGGAACATGATTATCCCGATGAAGAACGGGATCTTGATCGTTGGCCTTACTATTGAATTTAATTTATTTGTGGTCAAATTTCAGGGAGACTTTAATTGACCTTATCGATATTTATGTTTTGTTTAGTTTGATGATGATCATGATCGATGATCAAGATTTATTATATTTCAGTTGCAGTCAATGATTATGAATTTAATTAAAGAAATTTTTAGGTTCATATTTTAGTATGTCTTAAATGCTTTTATAGGATGATTTGTTAAGTAAGTCACGTGCCAAGATCTCATATTCTCTTAGGGGACTTAAAAAATTGATTAAAATTTAATTTTATTCTAAAATTGCTCTTATTAATATATAAAGCAATATTTTTATAACTGGACCGATCGGTAATATCCCATTCGACCTATTTGGTTGGATCATGTCTTTTTATTATTAAAAATATATTTTTATTTTTTTTTCTTGGTCGGAATATCCCTAAAACTTTTTTATACTCAAAATGTCTTTAAGTCAAGTTTCTATACCTAAAATGCCCTCAAATTTTTTCCTATGGTCAGATTGTCCTGAATACTTTATAATTCCTAAAATGTCCTAAAGTCAAATTTTTATATTTAAAATGTCTCTCACAAAATTGTTAACCCAAAAGACTCAGGTTTCCCCATTTTCACTTTCTTTATTTTCAGAATGTCCCTCAAGTTATATACTCAAAATGCCCCTAAAAGTTTTTGGTTCTTAAAATGTCTTTTTCGTCATGTATCTATACCTAACGTGTCCATCACATTTTTTTTTTACCCCTTAAAGGCGTCCGACTAACTTGAGCAGATACTAACCCTGTAACTGGGGTTGCAAAAAAAAATCTCTCTCACGTGCATCGCACGTACGGCCATTATAAATGCCGTCAAGAAAATTTTGATATGATCTCATTAAGACAAGCACTCCAGGATCAGAATAACAGGTTTGCCATTATAAATGACGTTGCAGTTTTTGCTTCTCATTTCAAAAACACGAAGCCCTCTCGGAAAAGGAAATCCCCTCTTATTATAGCCGTTATTAAAAGACGAGTGGTAGCTAGCATCAAAATCATCAAACCCTAAAAGGGAAGAATGGAAATTTCAAGAAAACGTTTCGAGAAGAAATCCAAGTTCTTCAAGAGAAAGAGAAGGGAGAGACTGAAGAAGAAGATCGAGGAGCTCTCGATTCTGTGCGGTGTGGAAGCTCTAATGGTTTGCTTCGATTCTTCGGATACTTTTTCATGGCCGGAGGATCCAGAGAGTTGCCTTTCCTTGGTTCAGAAATTCAGGAGCTTCAAAGAAGAACAGAGGATGAAGAAAACCCTCGATTTGTCCAGCTTCTTCAAGGGGAACATCGAAAAGTCTAACACGGAAGAGATACAGAAGTTGGAAGATGTTGAGATTGAGGGTCATCTGAGTATTGATGAGCTGCAACGGCTTTTATATGAGGTTGATTCGGCCAGGATTGCTGTTGAAGACCGAATCCGGTTCTTGAATACAACTGAAGATGAGGTTGAGATATTGGGAGGTTTTGGTTCTGGTTCTGATCGAGGATGAGGGGTTGCAACGGATCTTTAATTGCTGTCCTCTCAATGCACATCTGTTTCTTTTAAAAGGATCTTTCAATTTATACAATTTTTTTTTTTCATTAATTTTGTTTTTCAGTCAATTGAATGTATACACGCCCTCCTCGGGTTTTCATTCATTGGGAAATTTTCTCTAATAAGTGAAATATCCATAATAATTTTCGTGCAAGCCTCAAATTGTTCTCTTCTTTTATTCAAATTATTTCTCTGAATTTGGAACGCAACAAAATTGAGTATATGCCATTGCAAAGACGATATTTCAGAATCTCAACATAATAGAGGGAACTTTTAGAATTATTATATGAGATCTTCTTCTTCTTCTGATTAATTGATAGGCAAATCAGTTTATTCAATTCTCCCATCTTTTCTTTTGTTGTTTGAAGCTGTAATGGAGCACATATTACAGTTCTGTCTCAAATATGAGAAGGTAGATCATGAGTTTAAATTTAAAACCCGCAAGGGGGTGGGGTATAGGACAAGGTCTAACAAGATCCTTTGGAAAATTAGATGGAGGCATAAAGGGGGACAATTGTTTAATTAGAGGGAAGTTTGTAGCAGCAAGAATGGGTAGCGGATCACAAATGCAAAAGATTGATCTCTTCACCTCGCTTTCTTAGCTAAATGGTTTCCAAGACTTTTAATCCACTTGCAGAATGCCAGGATCACTCTATGAGAGGTAGTGTTTTAGTCCCAGATTAAAATTTTGGAATGTGAGAACTAGGCCTTTTGTTTCTTTGTGGATGGATGCTTGCAATTATTTGTGCTTCAATAAGGAGAGGAAAACATTTGAAACCTCTTTTTATTATGGAGTAAGTCTTTGGTTTTAAGCCAGGATTAGTGTAGCTAGATCAGTTATCATATTTAAAGACCTCTTTTTATTACACCAGGACTAAAAGGAGGGTTCATCAATGTCCTAAAGATAAAGGTCCAAAAACATTGATTCCGGTAGAGTTTAGTAACAGATACAAATTGGTGTTAGAAGATAAGAACTTATGAAATCATCCTGTGGAGTGTGGATGGTCTGTTCTTGCTGCACCAAGATTTCATTTGCAATGTATCTTTATCTAACCTTGAGTGGGGCGGGGCGGGCTAGGAATTTTTAGTCTGCCTTCAATTTCTTCCAAATAAACTCTCGCTTTCTTTGGAGAAAATGTCATTAATGAGACAAGCTCAGGCAAACTGTACTCTAAATCATGATTTCGCAAATGAAAACTGGAATGAAGATCAAAACTGCTGAGCATTTCGTATCGGTCATGTTTCTGAATGCAGTCTAATGCCAAGCAGATTTACTTGACTAGTTTCTGATTAACAGTTCCAAGTATCTTATTGGATTTTATAGATATCTTCTTACATCTCGTTTTTTCGTTAACAGAGTCAATTTATACCAACGATCCTATTTTTTTGAGACATTTCCTTTCCAACAAAAATGTTATGTTCAGCCATTGAATAGTCGTGTTTCATGTCCTTAATTTGCTCAGCCATTTAAGTCTTGCATTAATCTGAAAGAGCAAGGTTGGATTAGTGCAAGACTGAAAAAAGAGAAGAGGATTCTTGTAATTATGGATGATGTTTGGGCGATACTCAAATTGGATGAAGTCGGGATTCCCTTTGAGAATGATCATAAAGGTTGCAAAATCATACTCACTACACGAGGCCAAGACGTATGTAATGCAATAAAAAAGTCAAACAAAGATGTCTTAATGCCTTATCAAAAGAAGAATCTTGGGCAGTCGGATAATTAAGATTGAAAGAACAATGAAGAGTCCTAAGGCAAAATATCAGAATCAGAATATGTGTGTTCTAAAACTTAAAAAAGATTCTATAATTTTGTTGATATTAATGACAATGTATTGCACTTTGCCTCTCATCAAGGATATTCACGGCCTCTATTTTAAAGAATTAAGCATACCCCTGGAGAATGAGCCAGAATGGCTAACCTCGAGAATCACGGAGAAAATTATAAGATGCCTCGCCATCCTCCGCTAACTTTGAGATCTCTTCTTCATTCTTGCAAGAACTTTGAGATCTCTTCTTCATTCTTGCAAGAACAGAAGTTTCTTCCTTGGAAATGTGTTGCAATCTCTTCTCAAAATCATTGCTGCCTTTGCTAAAGATTCTGTTCCAAATATGAGAGATCATCCCCTTCTGTTGCTTTTTTACAATCCCGCTCTCTTTCTTAGCTGCACTTTCTCCAACAGCTTGAATAGCTTCCCCAGCCATTTCCTATCAGGTTGAACTCAAATTCAGCATGAGAGGAACAGAGAGAGGATCAATAACTATATACCAATCAGCTTTGATGATCTACAGAATGATTTGATGGTGCTCTGTAGCAGTATGGATTCTCATGTCTCTACAAACAAGTTTCTTGAAAGGACATCATCGGAGCTCGAGAGTGACAAATGTGAACAAGAGCTCCATTTATGCGAGGTGGAAGTAGATAACCTACAGTTATCAGAAGGAATATCTGACCTCGGAAGCTCAATTAAGGTATTTGAATGATGAGAGGGAGTCCAGTCTATTGGAACTAGAGAATTCCAAATCTCTTGTCATGAATCTCCGAGACAAAATCAGAAGATTGTAATTAGATGGAGACACGAAAAGTTGACCTCAAACAAAAGTTCCAGGGCATGCAAAAGAGGTGGTCAGAAGCTCAAGAAGAGTGTGAGTATCTGAACAGAGCAAATACAAATTTACAAGCTATGGCTGAAAGTCTCATCGAAGAATGTAGTTCTATTCAGAAATCAATTGGAGACTTAAGGAAGCAAAGAAATGGAGTTGCATGAGCATTGTGCTCTCTTGGAAGCCGAACTGCGGGAATCACGAAAATGTTTCCCTGATTGCTCTAAAAAAGTTTTAGAAGCAAAATTTTCTTCGATGCAGGAAGAGATTGCCTCAAAATAGGAAATCCTTAATTCAGAACTAGATGCTCTTGTTCACGAAAACAAGGAACATAAAGAGAAACTTATTCTAGGAGAAGCTTGTTAAGTCAGATGTAAAGGTGAGAACCTTCATCAAAGAGAGGTAGCACACATCACTTAGCAGATATCTGCAACTCCTGATGAAAGAGAAAGAATAGCTTCAGATGCAGTACTTGAAGTATCCATTTTATGTGCTGATAAAACGAACTCGAAGCTGCTCTTCATGAAGTCCAAGCTAAAGTTAAGTTATTTGAGAATGAGCTGTATACCTTCCAAATAGAATATGGTGCAAAGGTACTAGAGCTGACAAGTGAGCTTCCTGCTTCCAAACAAAACCAGGAACTTCTGATGGTTGATCATGAAAAACTGGTGAGGTTGTTGGAGGATGTCAAATCAAGTAAAGAGAAATTTAAAAGCACTGTGAATGCACTCGAATTGAAACTCGCAGCCTCTAAATATGGAAGCAAACAACAACTGCAAGAAATATCCAGCCTTAAGATTCAATTACAGCAAATAGCACATCTTCAGGATGTAATTATTTGAGTCCAGTACCAAATTATTTTTATCCATGAAGAATTGAAGCTCCCAGAGGTTTGACTCGGATATTTTTGTGTTTGTATTTATTTGATGTCATTAGAATCAGCGGACAGCAGAAGGTTGGATTTCTAAATTTAGTTTCGGATATTGACAGAATGAGATGGAGAATAATACCAATGAACACCACGAACATGGAACGAATCTGTCTATGAAGACTGATCAATTACGACAACATTCGAAAGGTCGATAGAATCAAGACATTGGTCAATACCAAAGAGAGGTTCTTCATCATTATATTTATTCAGTGGCGTTGATTGGTAGACAATGGCCTTTCTAAGGCTCTGGAGGCAAAAAAACATGTATAAAGTTCAGACAAGTAGAACATACTCTGACTTGAGAGCACAACATCTATTTGTATTTTCTTTTACTTTTCCTCACTTCCTCGCCAATCGAACACACCCTAAGGGTTTGTGAATCTTAACCATAGTTACCAAACACCCATATGATACTTTTAGGGGGGGTCGCCGTTTAAAACTGCGTACTTTTGTCGTGTTATGAATTATACCCATATCACCATATAATACTCATTTAATACACGAATTGCATATTAAACACGTACAATATACGTATTTTTTGCCAAACTTTTACCGTGTTAAATTTATATTCCGTATTAAATGATTGTTATTAGTTAATATCATGATTTTATTTATTTATAATCATTATTATTTTTAATTTTCTCGTTCTTTTGCCATGTTTTTGCCGATCAAAACCCATACTTCTCGAACGGATCATTGTCATATTATCCCCGTACTTGTACTTGGTAACTATGATCTTAACCACAGTTAATAAGGGTTAAAAGGGACACGTTATTTTTTTGATCAATAATCCAAGCAAATATATTAATAAAAAGCACTACCAATACCACGTTAGCCCCCTGTTAGACAAGACAAATAAGGTGAACATCATGTTTGAGCTCACCCTTTCCTGCCTAGCTGAAACCCACTTCATCGCCAAAGACTTGGTTCTAGCACAAATCTGAGGAAGAGGGGAGAAAGAGATCTCAAAAACTCTCCTATTCCTCTCTCTCCAGATAGACCAAGCTATGGCACCGAGTAATATCTTCCACAACGCCAACCGTGAACCTTCCCCACTTACCAAATCCCAGCAGGATAAGAAGTTGTGAAAGGAAGAGGGAAATACCCAAGCCACGCCCATGCGGGAAAGAAAGAAACTCCAAATCTCACGAGCTATAGGGCAGTGCAAGAGAAGGTGATCTACCGACTCTTCCGCTTGGAGACAAATAAAAGATAAAACATTGATTAGTCATCCTCCATCCTAGACTAAACTCGAGAGAGTTCAATCGCAATTGACTGTGATCCTATCTCCTGACTTAGATTCTCATTTAGTGCCATTTGAGCCATATTAATGACTGCTTCATTCGCTTTTGCGATTGATGAATTGCATCAAAACGAAACCACAACTAATCTTTAACTTCTGAATATCTGCTATTTCACCTTGCATTGTGTCTCAAGTTTTTAAACAAACTTCTTTTGAATCCCTATTATATTTGTCCGCAATCAGTTGATATTTAATGTCCACCACTCGACTTTTCAATATTTGTTTTTTGTGGCACATAAAGTTTCTATTTGTCCATCCAGATTCCAGCCAAACTTCTTTGCTATTGCTATTTTTCTATAGAATACATGATCATTAGACACTATAACAACATCAAATGACATTATTGGCCTGTCTTCTGGGTACCTCTGCACACATAATAAACCCACCTGAATCCTCCATCCCTGCATCTACTAGTTCTAATGCCTTGCCTTCTTTCCATAGCAACCATGCTTAAAAAATTTCCAAAACATACTCACTTGGAATGCTTATAGATGTGAAGTTCTATTCTGCCAGTCTAAGAGATGTACCAGAGAGAGAGCTTCAACTGAAACTATCAAAAGAATTTGGGCAATAGGCAATGTGAGATATGAAAACACATTTATAGGAAGTGGGGATATGACAAAATTTCCCTGAAATTTGGAGGATAGATACAGATACGTGTAACCAGAAGAATCGATACAATGAGTGATTTTAGCTGTACTGAAGTAGTATGTTTTGATCTTATAGCATGCTAAGTTTACAGAAACTGTTGTAATATCAAAAGATTTTTTACACGTCATTTATGTCTACTACAATGAAATATGTTGTGTATGGCTTGAATAGCCAAACCATTCGACCGGTTTGGGGTTTCCGGTCAACCGGTGTGCAAGATGTTTGTAACCCGTGGGCCCTCTTTCTTATATAAGCTTAAGGAAGCTCAGGGTTTTCTTAAGGCTGCGATTTGAGGGGTTCTCTTAGGACTGTGAGAGAGGGTTTGAGAGAGCTTATTCCCACTGTAATCTCCCTTGTTCTTAGTGGATTTTCTCACTGGTTTCACCCGTGGATGTAGTCATCTTGCCGAACCACGTATATCGTTGTCTCTGTTTATTAGATTGCTTGCATTCTCTTTCTTATTTCTCTAGTATTTGTCAAACTGGTTATAACAATATATAACAGAGAAAAGGAAAATCCATAAGGGTCTATTCTTTTGGTGGAACATTTAAAGTCTAGAACTTTCATTGTTTCACACCTAATTTCACATATTGTCTAGGACTATATTATTCCCTAGAGTGCAAAAGTTCTACAAATATGGAACTTTTAAGTTCCACCAAAAATTTTGGATTTTCAAGTTCCATACATATGGAACTTCTAATTAAATTGAACCCAATAAATCCGATATACCATCGTGTAAAAGGGTTAGAAACCTTCTCCCCTCTCGTCCTAGACTCTTGCCTCTTGTTCCAAAATATTGACTTAAAAAGTTCCACAAAAGAACGGAGCCTAACATATTACAAATAAAGGAAAACGTGACATAAGACATGTTATGGCATATCCTAGAAAGCATGCACAGATGATTCTACAGCAGTATCAATATTATGTCATTACAATACTGTTTAATCCAGTATATTAAACATAGATAAAATAAAAAATAGCATTCTTTCTCACTCAAGGAAACTGATAAAATGGTACTGAGTCCTAACTACTTTATGTTAAATCAAGAAGCACAATAGTTTCTAGTGTCGTAAGTTTAATGAAAGATTAATAGGTTAACTTTAAGGCCACATTTCTTCCCCCTTATTTTTATTTGGGACAAAAGAACCAGCACTCATAAATTATGACCTCTGCATTAATAAATAAATGTGTTCTGTGGATTTATGGAGAAATGCCAATGAATGTGGGCACCCACCAGGGGTTGGTGCAGTTGGCTAGCATCCGGGGTTTGCTCCCTATGGTCTTGTGTTCAACTCCCACTCCTCGACTTACCTTGGTATCTGTAGGGAAAATTCTGAGTGGGTCGGTGCGGATACCCGGAGGGACTAAGTCCTTGGCTCGAAGGCTTTGGGAAACCCTCTCCGTTACCAATAAAAAAAATAATGTTGGATCCAACAAGGCTTGAATCATAATCTGTGATCATCATGGTTGATCAAAAACCTAGAATCAAAACCCTGACCCCACATCCAGATAATTTAGTTCTCTGATTTGTCTTAGGATCATGCTAATACAGTTGAAGACCAAAATCTATCAAAAGGTTTACTTCAAATCTACTCCCCATATGATTTTTTTCAAGTGATCCAAAGTCTCAATCTAAATACCATAAGTGAAGCATATAAAAACAGAATTCCAATTAATTAAAATATGAAAATCCAAATAAATTCAAGTGGAATTCACAAAACCATTGTCCCATTAAACTTGCAAATCATCGACACCTACATTAAATTCAAAAGAGATGGCAGGAAACTCTAATGTCTCCCAGCCAGAAGATGTTCCTTTTAAGAGGAACTTTAACTCAAGGTTAGAAAAGATGGAGCTGTCTTTCTATCAGATGACAGCCAATTGGATACTGGTTGGCATTACTTTTAATAATCTGCTAGTCCTTTGCATTCAAACACTAATGCAGGTATGGTTGTGTCTATGGAACCAAAGAGAGTACCCATAGGCAACATCAAATATAGTCCTGCCAAATAGTTCAATTCATAGAACTACTGAAGCTAAACTCAACCAACTGCCATTAATATGGTGTCCTGCGTAGTAACATGATCCACAGGAAGATTTCACAAACTCCAGTTGGTTGCTACCTCCATTCCCATTAGGTAGACATTCCAATATTTTGAGTATTTTCCAACTTTATGTCATATAGTCTATCAGAGTGGTCAGACGAGTCTCATTTCCTTGTTTGAACAATGGTTCTTAATTCATGCGGATACACATGACTCTTTGATGAGCTTTCAGATAGGTTGGACAATGGTCTGAAGCTTCTAGGGACATTTAGGAATTGGCTTCAAATGGCAAATGATTTCGCCAGTTCATTGGAACAATTGTGAGTACCTAGACTAAACTGCTACAGATAATACAAACCTGGGACAGAACCTGAAAATAAATCGTTTCTCAAAGTATTAGCAAGGAAACTCTATAGAAAGTAGGCATTGAAATTTCATATGTGACCTTTTACACCTCTCCCTATTTACTTTAAAGGTGAGCTGGCTCTGGGTTAGAACTGTTTCATCAATGTCCAGAGAAGGAACAACTAGTTTACTTAATGCTGAAAGCAATTTAAGGACTACAACAAGTATTTTTTTTTTTATCAATATCTCATGTTATTAAGAAAGAAGAGAAAAACAACACAAAAAACAAAAGACCTCTGAGTTTATAAGCGGGTAAACTCAGCCCCGGCCAGCCTACCAAACTAAACTTCCCCCCACATCTCTACAAAATCTCCTGAATTTCCTCCCTGGTAAACTGTAAGCCAACCCACTCCAAAACTGTCAAGCGGATGCAGTCACAAATCCTGGGTACGGAAGACGTTTTATCTTCAAACACTCTGCTATTTCTCTCTTTACAACAAGTATTGCAAATGGATGGATGGATGGAATGACCCTGTAATCTCTACCCGTAGACATTTTTTTTAAGAACTAATGAAATTATTTTTCTATGCTAATGTAAAATGAAAATCTGCAACAGTGCCAATCTGTTCCCTCTTCTGAGAACATGAGGGAAAGGTGCAGTATTTGGTAATGTGCTTTAATATACTACTGCATCTCAATCACAGCCTATTGATTGAAAAGGAAGCTCTAGGTAACATTAATATGATAAAGCTAAAGAGCTTATTTGTGTCAGCTGTAATTCTATCCTTAGCCACTATAAAGAGCTATCTTTGCTTGGTTTACAGGGGTTAGAGAAGTGGAGATTATGCATCCTTATTCAAAAAGAACTTTTGAAGCATTTGGAGTGGATAACTGTCATCTCCAAAAACCATGGACATTGGTAAGAATTTTGGAATAAGAGATGTCCTATGTTATCCTAAAGGAATAACATAACAGCGATAGTTAAGATCGTCCAAGTATATCTAAGATATCTCCTTCATGAGAATTAACATATCACAAAATGGTGGGTCCTAAGCCCAATATGTCTCCCATGTGCACAGCAGACGCAGGTGGATAGCATCTGGCCATTCACCCTCCTTGATGGGAGTTATTATTTGCACATAAATGCATATTATGTTGATCAAATGTCACAGTGTTACTGATATTACCAGCATAAAGTATCCTGTTCGCATAATCACATATACATTTTGAACTATGTTTTAGTCAACAAGAAGCAGTCGCAAAGTGCATAAATACTGTAAACAAAATATGGTGAAAACAGTGCTCTTGAAATACTTTTGGTGAAACTGACAATTTGGAATGGAAAGTTTGAATATGTGAAGAATTTGTTCTATTTATTAACATACCATTTGATATAAGAGCAATGTAGACATAATTTTACCTGCAGTATCCACAGTGGGCCTTTCTGTACAAGTTAATTCCTTGTGATGAACTTCCTTCTCATCTTTACTGAAGGGACACAGATCAATTGATGCATTTGCCTCATTTACTGGACCTGAAATGGGGAGAGTCCCTTGAGGAACAAAAGAAAACATCTCCCCCTTATTTGTGAGGTGGGGTGACAAGAATCAAATCATTTGGTATCTGCTACTTGGAAGGACGCCTTGTGGTCAGAATTGGTGGATTCAGAAGCAATTCATTGCATGTTGCCAGTGTACTTGAATGGTCTAGATTAATTTGATTGATGAGAATCTGAGGGACTTACATGGTGTGGATTCCCATCCATCTGGAGGTTATTTCTACTGCTGGAATCATTTCCACAAAAACGAAAGTAGTTGAGCATTTCTCTTAGATGACCCAACTTCCATGATTTAAATTAGGGACTTGTTCGTCTACGGGTTCTCATTTCTTTACATGTTTTAAGTTGTTCATGTTTTCTTTTCTATTTTGTATTTGATTTGATGCTATGAAATGTTTTGTATAGGCATTGAAAGAGAAACTTTCGGAAGCTGAAGGCTAGAAGTTGTTTCTACAGCCAGTTGAAAGTGTGAACTACTATTGTGGAAAAGGCACCTTCCTAAGGGATCTCCACAGGCTTTTGTTCTCTGGGATGACTATAATAGCTTCTAAAGTGTACTTAACTTCATACTCTCTCATGGCTTTCAGTTTCAGGCCTCCAAAAAGAGGGGACCTTGTTACAACAAAATAACTGTTACAGGAGCATTTATTCCCTGTTTTCCAGTACACTGTGTTTAGAGAGAGAGAAAGGGCAGACACCGGGAATGAGGCATAAAATACCCATCTTAGAGACTGAAAATAAGGCATGTAAAACCATATTATGTAATCAATGGGACATACAAGCAGAGGGTGGGTAGGCAGCCATTCATTGTAAGATGTTCTACTTTCTCATATTTTCACATATTGTAAGATGTTCAATTTTTTTTTCTTTTTCTTTTGTGTTTGATTCCATGCTATTAAATGTCTTGTATAGGCATTGAAAGTACCATTTGGCTATTTTCTGAAGTGTCCCAACAAAAATGTAAGCCTTTTTAATTTGTCTACTGACAAATACTACAGTGCCAGTGCCAAAAGAGAGAAGAGTATCGATGAAAAAACATATTTTATCCAATAAAATTCTATTATTTAAACAACTCCAGATTTCTGTTTTTTTCTGATCAAGTCCGGTTATTATTATAAAATACAGTACATGTCTTATCATCCATACAAATTGTACAGTTTTTATGTACTTTGTTTTTCTACAATCCTATGGGGTTAGCTTTAGCCCCAGGAGTTAATGCTATCCCTAAATCTGTGTTAGCTGCTACATTGCACAAACACAAATCACTTCGGTCCCGATGTGCAAATATGCAGAACTATGACTAAATTCACAAAAACAAAAATTTGGAATATGAAAAAGGAGATAAATGAATTGACGAAGATGTCTTATCGTGTGTGTCTAAACTCTAGAGGTTTAAAATGACTGCATTCCGCCGCCCACCACCCCGGGACTCTAGTACCCACCCCCCCACCCCACCCCACCCCGATGTGCAAATATGCAGAACTATGACTAAATTCACAAAAACAAAAATCTGGAATATGAAAAAGGAGATAAATGAATTGACGAAGATATCTTATCGTGTGTGTCTAAACTCTAAAGGTTTAAAATGACTGCATTCCGCCGCCCACCCCCTCGGGACTCTAGGACCCACCCCCCCACCCCACCCCGATGTGCAAATATGCAGAACTATGACTAAATTCACAAAAACAAAAATTTGGATATGAAAAAGGAGATAAATGAATTGACGAAGATGTCTTATCGTGTGTGTCTAAATTCTAAAGGTTTAAAATGACTGCATTCCGCCGCCAACCCCCTCGGGACTCTAGGACCACCCCCCAACCCCACCCCACTAAGGCTGTCAAAAAAGCTCATATAGAAGGGTACCCGGCCCGGCCCGGCCCTCCAAAGCCCGGCCCTAGCCCAGCCCTTGGGCCGGGCAGGGCCAAAAAATTGGAAGCCCTTGTTCTCTAGGGCCGGGCTAGGGCTCCCCCTGTCCGGCCCTACTTTATCTTAAGATAAATATTTTTTAATAATTTTACTAATATGCTCCCTTTAACCTTTAATTAACGTTATGAAAGTAGAGCTATGTTTGTAATTGCGCCAACTAAAGACCTTATAAAAACCAACCTAACACAGACCAAACCCTAACTTGTATTCACATTCTAAGACTTTGCCTCTTCATTCTTCAACTTCAATCGCACAGGCCACATACCACTTCGGCTCTTCATCAATCATCTCTCTCTCTCTCATATCTTACTCTCTACTTTCAGTTTTATATTTAAACATATTTTCAATTTTGTTCTATATAGTTTTATTATTCTACTTGTTTACCTATACTATGTTTTGGTTTATTATGCATGACTGTCATTGATAAGGAAATTTTTTTTTTAACTCTATCATTGTTCTTTTTGTTGCAATGTTGATCCCAAACCCGAATAAAAGAGGAGGGTATCCATTTCCATGTAAGGTTGACAGTCGGTGTAGTAAAAAAAAATTTATTATCTTAGATGAAAAAAAAAAAACTCCGCTCTTTCTTCCAGCCCTTTGGCCGGCCCGGCTTGGCCCCGGTCCTTGAGGGGCCGGGCTAGGGCCCAATCAACCCCGGCCCTTGAAGGGCTAGGGCCGGGCTAGGGCTCTACTCTTATAAGGAAGGGTAGGGCTAGGGTTGACCCCGGCCCTACCCCAACCCGGCCCTTTGACACCCCTACACCCCACCCCACCCCACAAAAGCAAATTGTGTCTATATGAACTGAAGCAACCCGAGGTTCGAGTATACCTACCTAATCACAACGAGTTAGCAGTTAGTAAAACATGGCTTCAACACTCCAGTGGCAAAGTATCTGTACAAGAAAACTAAAATTCTGTCAAGTTGATAAAACAATGGTTACGTTAACTCATCAGCTTCTAGATCAGTGGGAGTATTTGTGACTTCTATTATGTACTTGGCTTTCACATATGCAGCATTTTCCCTTTAAAGGAATGAAATAAGAAAAACAGTTGGTATGTGTGACTTAGATAAGCTGGAGTTCATATCTGTAAAGTAATATTGTCCACCCCAAATAAGGATTATAGTAGAGCAGAGATCAAAATTATGAAATTTTCCTCACTAGACTCAAATAAGATCTCACAATCAGGTCCTCCAATCCAAACTAAATGGGATGACAGGAAATAGTGGACAACAATGTAATCTGGAGAACATGAACGACAGCGGAAGACAATAGTTTCCGAACATGAACGATATATAACATAAATCATAGTCAATGACAGGGAAAACAGCAAAAAATTAAAAATTAAAAAATTAGCCAGAGAGGTATTTGAGAATTGAATAAAAGAAGAGACAATTTGAGGATTGCAAGAAAAATATTATTGATATTTCACTTATAATGAGAAAATTTCCCAATGAATGAAAACCCGAGGAGGGCGTGTATACATTTAACTGAATGAAAAAAAAATTTAAAAAAAACTTTATAAATTGAAAGATCCTTAGAAAAAAAATAGCTGTGTCTTCAAAATCAGAGAAACCCAGGAACGAAATCAGCTGCATCATCCGAACCTTGATCAGAAGCAGAATCAGAACCACCCAATATCTTCAACTTCATATAAAAGGCATTGCAAACTCATCAATTCTCTATTTCCTCCCTCCGTCCTCAGCTTTTCAATCTTTCAGTTCAAATAGAGGGTTTTCTTCCATGGGTGGTGTCATCTCCTTGAGTCGCTGGACAACATCAAACCGGATCTGCTCCAAAGAATTAAGATACGTCTGCAGCTGATCCAAGTTAAGGTTTGTAATGTCAATCTCCATCTCCATCTCCATCGGGCGTGAATCAGAATCATCAGGCAGAGAATTCAACAATTGCCCGGGATTGCCCAAAACGAAAGGTTTTCCGGCCGGCGAGAACACAACGACGGCGATATCAAGGCCGGAGATGGCAGAGAGATCAGAGGCCTTCTTGAACAATCCTTTGCGGCGTTTGGAGAAACACACTTGCCTCGCTTTCAGGCTTTCGATCTTCTGCATTTCCAGTTTCCTACGCCCCATTGTTGCAGTCGATGATTTTGAAAACTAGGGATTTTGGGGTTTCTTCGTGAAGAAAAAGAGCAGAGCAGAGCGGGAGAGAGAAGGATCGAGGCAACGGCTATTACTGAGACTGAGATCGAATAACTGATTACTGAGAGAGAATATGGTAACTAACGGCTATTGATGAGATTGAGAGGGAAACACCGAAGCTGCCAGAACCTTTCGTTTCTCAAGCTCGGGTTCGGTTCGGGCTCATCGGATCCAGAGCCAGAGAGTGAAGACACTAACGGCTATTTCTAACGCGTGTGAGAGAGAGAAAATGCAACACTGTAACGGTCTGATTCGGTTCGGGCTCAATGGATCCGAGTAATGGCTATTTCCGACACAGATAGGGGGAGATTTCGATTGAGACAGCTCAATTTTGATTTTTGAGAGGGAAACAAAACTACCAAGAGATCCGATCAGAGTCACACGTGTTCCTTTTAACTTTCCTTAACAATGGTTATGTTTAGCTAACTTTTGGGTTCAACACCTTGGTTTTAGAAGAAAAAATATTTAACTTGTTTAATAATATTTAGGTCCAGGATTCTCTCAAGTTCAGCTTGAGAGAATCTCTCAAGTTTGAACCCCTAGAGGTTGCCACGTGTCTCTTTTGACACCCCTTAACCATGGGTAAGGTTCACCCACTCCTAGGGTTCACTCACCCATCCTTGGTTTTTTTTTATATTAATGATTATTTTTAAAATTAAAAAAATTGTTTTTAGAGTTTTTAATATTAAAAACAGTTTTTTAGTTTTAAAAATAATAATTAATATTTTAAAAAAACCAAAGATGAGTGAGTGAACTGCATTGTTCTGGAAATATATTAAATAAAATGTACTTTTAACCTATCAATTAATCAGACGAAGAATATCATATATAATAATTCTAAAGTTCTCTCTCTCTCTCTATTATGTTGATTTTGAAATAACGTCTTTGCAATCACTTGTACTCAGTTTTGCGTTCCAAATTCAGAGTCATAACTTGAATAAAAGAAGAGACAATTGGAGGATTGCAAGAAAAATATTATTAATATTTCACTTATTAATGAGAAATTTTCCCAATGAATGAAAACCCGAAGAGGGCGTGTATACATTGAATTGAATGAAAAACAAATAATAAATTGAAAGATCCTAAAAAACAAATAGCTGTGTCTTCAAAATCAGAGAAACCTAGGAATGAAATCAAATTTCTTCGTAGACAAGTAAGTCTTCCAGATAGAGAGCGGGAGAGCCCGCCAAAGACACTAACGGCTATTTCTAACACATGAGAAAGAGAGTGCAACACCAACACTGTAACGGTCGGATTCGGTTTTGGCTCAATGGATCCGAGTAACGGCTATTTCCGACACGGATACGGGGAGATTTCGATTGAGACAGTTCAACTTTGATTTTTGAGAGGGAAACAAACACTACCAAGAGATCCAATCAGAGTCACACGTCAACACGTGTTCCTTTAACTTTCGTTAACAATCGTTATGATTAGCTAACTTTTGGGTTCAACACCTTGGTTTTAGAAGAAAAAAAATTTAACTTGGTTAATAATATTTAACCCTTAGAATTATATATACATTTTTTTAAAACAAAGGTTATAATGTTGAACACAAATTCTTAACCACAGTTAATAAGACTTAAAAGGGGCATGTGTTGTGGATGCAATTGGAATGGGGGAGAGTTCAATCGCAACTTAATTGGATCCAATCTCTACTATAGGGGGTTAAACTTTAAATAGTACACTACTAAGTTTTTTAATTATTTAATTGAGCATAATCATGGGATAATGAGGGCAAGGGGATTGTTCCATTATATTATTTAATAGGGCGTAGCCAAAGTGATCAGTGGTAGCAAGCAAGCTTGTGGTCAATTACACAAATTGGCATTGGCAAGTCAGAAGTGTAGTCATGTACGTAGGACTGTCAGTCCGGCCCTTTAATGATGAGACCTTATACAGTCCAACCCTTCAAAGCCCTTAAAATAGAGGATTTTTTCTTCTCCCTCAAGGCCCTAGGCCCTCTTAAATGGCTCGACTCTCTACTTTTTATGTTATACCATATATAATATATTACATATATGGAGTAGTTTTCTAGTGAGTCATGCTCATTAAAGTCTTTAAGGAATGATCCCTAATAACATGACACGTGGTGGGATGTTCCGAAATTCGATGTCAAGACATGTCTCTCGAGAAACACATAACAAAAAATCAACTTAATCGGGTGTTTATAGACTATTTCATCGTAGTTGGGAAGATAAATCATTTTTATAACCTCGGTAGGGTTTTAGTGAACCCTAGGAGATTAATGCTAACAAATTAAGGTCTAATCAAATGGTTATAAGTACCCAATTTTTACACCCCTCCTTAATCATATTTAAACAATTTAATCATGGTTAACCTCAATTAAACCCTAGGTCAACCCTAGTCAAACTCCAAGCAAACCCTAGGTCAACTCTAGTCAAACCCTAGTTAAACCTTAGGTCAAACCCTAGTCAAACCCTGGGTCAACCATAGCCTAACCCTAGGTCTAACACTAAACGAACCCTAGGTCAAACCCTAGCTAGCCCTACCCTAACCTTAGTCCAAGGCCCACATAAGACCTGAGCTAAGGCCCCCAAGGCCTAAACCCGTAGACAAACAACTCGTAGGCTCAAACATCGGCCCATGACCCAAGCCAAGCCCTAGGAGGAGGGCCCAGCCCCAAAATTCAAAAATCTCAGAATGTCAGTAGTCCATCTACAGACATTTCTCATTTTGCTATGTAGGGGAATGGCAGTACTGGAATTACCGCAATTCCTAGAGTTTGCATTTCACGCAAACTATGCCCTTCCCAGTGCTCAGGCACGCCTTTTGGCCACCCCACCCCTCCTTGAACCCTCCGCCTATCCCCAGGGTGTCCCCAACCTCTTCTCCTATAAATCCAAACCCTCCACTTCATCTTCCGAGATCCGAAAAATCCATTCAAAGATCACCTTGGTGAAACCCTGTAGAATCCAAAGGAAAGCTTCACAGAAACTTGTCTCCACCACAATCTCAGTCTAAAAGGACAGGATCAGAAGATCCATGAGACCGTTCTAGGTCCCTCCCAGGCAAGCACCACCACCACTGCCACCACTTGAAATGAACCAGCAGGGTAAGGTCTTCCCCTATCCCTATTTTCTTCTGTATATCCTCTGTGAGCCCATGGTCCTACTCCAGGAGACATTCTTCTTTGTAGCAAATCCGGGAGAGAAAGTCCCCTTGCCTCTCGCAAGGCATGAGGACCCTCTCAAGAGGATACATGATTGTTTGGTGCACTTTGTTTGAGTTTGTGCACATCAGAGCCACCTCTCAAATCCCTTAAGTTCTTAGGGTATCCTTAAAACAATAAGGAAGACCATGGAGCAAGCCTGGTTCAAAAATCAGAGGGAAAATTTGATTTCAGGAAAAATCCAGAAATTATGGTAAACATAGTACCATTATTTTTGGGCTTTCCCATTGCAGTGGCTATGAGCTTCATTTTGTGGGGTCCTGGTCCATTCCAGGGCCTGGTTTAGGTCCTTGAGACCTCCCCTTCTCATCTCTAGTCCTTCCAGGCTCATCAGACCATCTTAATTATGGTTAAAATCACCAAAAAATAGAAAATGTCCAGAATGTCGGTAAACATATTACCGACATTCTGAGTTTTCTGGTTCTCATTGAAAATGACCACTATGGGCCCAGCTCACACTAGGCCTAGGATTCATGTTTGAGTCCCCTGAACCTTCCTTTGACCCTCTTGGGTTTACCGTTGACCTTCACCTTGGCTGCAAAGTCACTGTTTCAAAACAGCGACATTGGCGGTACTTACATTACTGCCAATTCTATTATGTGAATAAATGAAATTGGCGGTATTGTATCTACCGCCAATTCCAGTGTTTTACATAATAGTGGTTTTACACAGGGCCCAAACCAGTAGGAGGCCAGTTTAGGCTCTGCTGCACTCTCTAGACCCATTTCCTGAACCTGACCGACCTCTAACCATGGTTAAACTTAATCCCAATTAAATTTTAACCATGGTTAAGACCATTTAACCTTGGAAAAATCAATAAAATCCTTAAATATCTAAAAAATGCAAAAAGATCCAAAAAAATTATTTCAGATTTTTTAAACCATGGTTAGTAGACCTAATCATGGTTAACTCACAATTTAACTCTGGTTAAGCAATCTAGGCCTCCGAGTCTAAGTCCTTAGCCTCCTGGCCAAGGCCTTGGCCTCCGGGTTTAAACCTTTGGCCTCTAGGCCCCACCCTTCAAAACCATGTACTTGACCAACCCGATCAATCAAACCTTAGTCTCCGAACTAAGTCTTAGCCACCCCGGTGCTCACACACACTCCCTTAGCCTCGAAACAGGCTCATGTGCCAAAACTACGCTCAGTCTGATTTCACCCCATGTGAGTACGTAGGCAACCCTATCCTCGACCTTAGTTCGAATTTTTTCCTTTCTTGGATTAGTATTTTGTAAAACTTAGGCATTTGATTAAAACTTTGACATTAATTGGGCTTATACTTAGGCAGTAGGTAACCATTGTAAAATGAGGATCCTAGGGTGCCTAACTCCTTCCCTGGGACTTAATTGAAACTTTTACTGAGACTCTTATTGAGACCATTAGACCTTATCAATATCCAAGACTTATCCCTCATAATTAATAAATGACGACTCCTAATTGAAAATCAGTGGGCCAAAATCTGCGCTCACAACGGTCTAACTATGTCCGTTCAAACAGAACAATTGTCAGATTGAGGGTTGTAAGGGATAAAATTTGTGAAATTGATTAAGTATTGGAGAACGAGCTAGTCTTCGTTGACATGTGACACGTGGCCGAATAGCGTACTAATCCGTTGTCTTGTTCACAACGTGTCCGTTGTCTTTATCACAACGTGCCCGTTGTCTTGTTTACAATGTATCCATTGTCTTCTTGACATCGTTCGTTGTCTTCTTGACATTGTGCTTATTGTCTTCCTGACATCGTATTCGTTATCTTCTTGATAACGTATGTATCCTCTTTATCTGTGCTAGCATATAAAACAAGCCCGAGCTTGGATCAACAATGAGACCGACTCGTAGGAGGAAATAATCAGTAGGCGATCACCTGAATCTATTGGTAGGTGGAAAGCACTGTCTTGACATTTAATGTTGGTCACTTCATCATGCTGTCAGAACCAAACCAACTCAATTAATAGTAGGCTCACACGTGTGACACGTAAAGACTCCAGATTTGTCTGACATATTTTGTAATGATTGTAGGCCATGTGGCATGGGTGTCTATGGTCATCCAAGGGCATGGGCATACATACAATCTAAACCTATAAATACCCCAGAGTTCTAGTGCGTAAGGACCGAGAATTTTCATATTCACTCTTATTACTTTAGTTTGTGCTTATTGTTCATCATCTTCTTTATCTACTTACTTTGGCATCGGAATACAGGACAGGGTGACACACCCTCCACCTTCAACCTTCTACCAATAAACCAGAGTTTTTGACTAGTTACTAACGCGTGTAGTTCTCAGGAAATTCTCACACAAAAATTGGCACCGTTTGTGGAAAATCAGAAACGAACCTTCCTTTGCTCTCTTCAGTGATCATGACTTATCAAACACCTGTGCCCATGCTTGAGAATCAAACCCCTCAAGCCACCCCTGTTACATCTTCTGCCATGCAGCCTATCATCCCGAAAGTGGGACAATCTTTTTTGCGCCATCTGAGAAGCTGGTATCTTCACCAGATATTTCTTCTTCCTCAGATCAAATCTTGTTGATATTGCAGATGCAGCAGTCCACTTTGGACCGTATCACCAGTCAACAACAGGCATTGCAGGAGAGGCTCGATGCTTTTGAGTACAGCAGGCTTGAAATAGATGATGAGCCATCTCAGAGACCTTCATCAAGGCGACAACTCCTCTTCCCATCTTCTTCCTCAGGAGCAGCAGCAGCACAGTCAGCACCCTCGCCGTTGCAAGAGAGTCGTGAGAGTAAATTCGTGCTTATTCCCTCCACCAGTGGTGCAGCTCGACCTTGTTCTACCTGTTCATGATGGACAATAGAATCAAGCCCGTGCTGATCAATGAGATTTCTATGCCCGTGCCGAGCTGGGAGATGATAGGGTTCGCAGTGACCTAGGAGAATCTCAATATCCTCGTGAGGAGCCACGAGTACGTGATGCGGAGGAGCCGAGCACTCAAACGCATGATGGAGATCAGAGAGCATGGGTTACGTCCAAAGAGGTGGAGGCCATGATAAGTGCTCGTGTGAAAGGAGGTCCTTCTAATCACTTTGCTCAGACAGTTAATGACAATGTTGAGAACTCTCCTTTCTCGGATGCAATCAATCAGTCGTATACTCCCTCCCGGTTCATGACACCAATCTTCTCCATGTTCTTGAGAAAGACTGGTCCAGAGGAGCACTTGTTCGATTTCAAGCACGCAATGGCTCTTCATAACCCAGATGATAACCTTTTTTGCAAAGCCTTCCCCAATAGTTTGTCTGGAGCAGCGTCAAGGTGGTTCCATAATCTGACCCCTGGCTAAATCAAAAGCTTTCCCGAGCTCAGGTCAGTTTTTATTGATCAATTTATTATCAATAAAAAGAAAAAAGCAGGTGTAGATTCTCTCTTTGCTCTGAGGATGAAGCTAGTAGAGTCTCTAAGAGATTTCATTCCGTGATTCATTGATGATGGTAGCTTCATAGCTGCCTTCAAGAATGCTATCCCCAAACATTTCGAGCTCTACAAATCTCTAGATCTTGACTATCCCGTCAAGTTGGATGATATGCTGGTTCGCGCTGTCAAGTTCGGGAGGTATGAAGATGACGTCTCAGTCGTATCACGACCAAGGGCGAGGGGAGTGGATGTTGTGGAAAGAGTAAGCAGGGCATCTTCATCAAAGAAGAGGAGGAAGAGGCTGAGGTATGAGTCTTCATCATCAGAGGAGTCACCACCTAGGGGACAAAGAGAGAAGGTAGTGTACGTGACTCAACGGGATTAGCCGGTTTGGTGCCTGTATGAAGTGAATTCCAACCAAAATCGGCAACAGAGCAGGATGGACAGGCGTCCTATTTCATTTGATTCTCAGTAGTACCAGTAGCAGCCAGAGAGGAGTCCTTATCAGCCTTGTCAGGAGCATCCCAAGCACAACCAGGAGAGGGGCAATCCGGCGGCGGAGAGACGTCCTTTTTCGGCTTGGACTAGTCAAATTAATTTTACAGTCAGTTTGGCGACAATCATGAAGTCAATGGAGGACAAAGCCATACTTCGAGTGGCCTGCCCGAGCTGTTCAAGATGTCATAACGGGACCACGGGTACATGAGTATTGTCATTATCACAAGTGTCGTGGTCATCTGACTAACCGTTGTCGAATCTTGAGGGAATATTTGGAGAGGCTAGTCCAGGAGGGCTACTTGGGAGAGTATTTGGATTCCAATAATGGTAGTGCAGTGCATACCAGGGAACCACTATCTCAGTCCTGTACGGAGGAACCTTCAAATAATCCAAGTACCAGTAGAGGAAGAGGACGAGGAGGAGCTCCCATGGGGACCATCAATGTCATCCACTGTGCTCGGACGCCGGGGATAGACTCGGAGCAAGAGTTCAGAGCTAAGACAAGGAAGCTGTCTCATATGGCCGAAGTGTGCCAGGTGCAGTTGGTAACAAAAGGCATCGAGCAAACACTTACTTTCTCTAATCACGATATGTCCACATTGGTCAGACCTCACTACGATGCTCTTGTTCTCATCATGCGGATCGGGGACTTCGACATCAAGAGGGTGCTCGTTGATTCAGGAAGTGGGGCAAACATTCTTTATCTTCATGCTTTCACTCAGATGAAGCTAGATCCATTTTCTCTTATCCCTACTTAGATCCCGTTGTTTGGGTTTGATGGCAGCTCAATGCAGCCCCTGGGGGAGGTTGTTCTATCCGTTGTGGCCGGACCAGTTGTCTTGCAAACGCGATTCTCCGTTCTTGATGCACTTTCTCCATACAACGCTATTTTGGGATGATGGTGGACCCACGAGATGAGAGTTGTTCCTTCTTCTTATTATCAAGTGCTGAAGTATCCCACCCAGGACGGGCATTATGTAGACTGACCATTGAGCCCACGAAGAGTGTCAATCTGGGGACGGATATGGAGCAAAGATGCTGCAAATCAGGACGAACTTGATAACGGAGGAGGAGGTCGAGTTGCTGGACTTTCTTAGAGGGAACCTCGATGTCTTTGGCTGATCTTACAAAGACATGACTGGGGTTAGCCCAGGTATCATTTGTCATCATCTCAATGTTGATCCCGTTGTCCCCCCAGTCAAGCAAAAGTCCTGAATACTTGCCCCAGCCTATCATGATGCAGTCAATGAGGAGATTGACAAGCTCATCCAGCACGGATTTATTTGAGAGGTACAATATCCTACTGGATAGCAAATATGGTGGCTGTACCAAAGAAGAATGGGAAAGTGAAAGTTTGTATTGACTTCACCAGTGTTAATAAAGCTTCTCCTAATTACTTCTTTCCCGTGTCTAGGATTGATAGACTCATCAATGCTACTGCTGGTCATGAAATGTTGTCTTTCATGGATGGTTATTCAGGTTATAACCAGATTCTTTGAGAGATGGTGAAGACTGCTTTCATAACAGAGTGTGGCCTGTTTTGTTATCGTGTTATGCCTTTCGGTTTGAAGAATGCTGGTGCCACTTATGGACGTTTGATGAACCTAATGTTTGGTCAAGTGTTTGGCAAAACAGTGGAGGTGTATATCGATGATATTATGATGAAGAGTCGAGTACGAGCTACTCTTGTGGCAGACCTAACTGAGCCTTTCTCTAATCTCCTAGCTTTTAATTTGAAGTTGAATCCAGAGAAATGTATGTTTGGGGTTACTTTTGGCAAGTTCTTGGATTATCTTGTGAGTCAGCATGACATTGAGGCTAATCCAGCTCAAATCCGTGCTCTGTTGAACATACCGGAGCCAATGACAAAGAAGGAGATTCAAAAATTGACAGGACGTATTGTTGCTCTCAACTGTTTTATTTCAAAGTCATCTGACCGTTGTAAACCTCTCTTCGAGCTGCTGAGAAAGGATTCAGTATTCAAATGAACTACAAAGTGTTCTCAAGCTTTTGCTGCTTTAAAGGATTATCTAGGCTCTGTTCTCATTCTCTCAATACCTGAACCTAGTGAAGTGCTGTATCTTTATCTCTCTGTCTCGGAACAAGCTATTGGCTCCGTTTTGCTATAAAGTTGTGATAGTGTGGAGAAACCTATTTATTTTATCAGTAAGACTTTTCTCAAAGCGGAGTCCAATTACAACAAGCTTAAGAAGGTATGCCTTACTCTAGTTTTTTCTGTTGAAAAGCTTCATCCTTATTTTCAACCTCATATTATTGTTTTCATCACAACGTATCCCTTGAAAATTGTGCTGGAACGACCCGAGTTGGTGGGGAGGATGTTAAAATAGTCTATGGCACTCAGTGAATTTGACATCCAATATCGAGCAAGAATCTCAGAGAAGGGGCAGGCTATGACAAATTTTCTCTCTGATTTTCCCGTAAAAGAAGTTGGGGTAGAAGTAGACCCTGATCTTCACGAGCTCCTAGATGATGTGGACAATGGGAACATTGAGCAAAATGGAGAACGTGTGCAATACGAGCTAGCAGCATGGAGTGAGTGGGTCTTATATGTAGATGAATCTTCCAATTCCAGTGGTTCAGGGCTTGGTGCGCTGCTCATTAGTCCAGAGAATGTGAAACTCCATAAGATGGCGCATCTTGGCTTTGCTGCCTCCAACAATGAAGCTGAGTATGAAGCATTGCTGCTTAAGCTGCAAAGTGCCCATGACTTGAGGATCACTAAGTTGAAGGTGTTCTATGATACACAGCTCGTGGTGAATCAAATGAATGGTGTCTATGAGTGCAAAGATGATCGAATGAGACGATATGTTGCCTTTCTCCATACTCTGTGCGAGGTGTTTGATGTTGTTGAGATCAACTATATCCAAAGAGATGATAACAGGTATGCTGATCCTTTAGCCTACCTTGCTTCCATGTTGCAGTCTGATGAGCCTAAAGCAATCCTTACGGAGTATAAGGAATATCCTTCAATTGAGCTACAGCCACAACGAGAAGTATTTTTTTATTAATCATGTTCCGAGTTGGATGATAGGCTTGACAACATATTTAAAGGACGGAGTTCTCCCTATCAATATGAAGGAGTTAAGGCGTATCCAGTACAAGGCACCACGTTATGTCTTGGTGCATGGAGAGTTATATAAGAAATCTTTCGAGGGTCCTTTACTAAAGTGTGTTCATCCTGCAGATGTTGAAAGGATTCTTGCTGAGATTCATGAAGGCATTTATGGCATTCATTCAGGGGGAAGGACAATAGCTCACGAGGCTCTGGGGCAAGGTTATTTCTAGCCTTATATGGAAGCTGATGCTCAGAAATATGTGAAGAAGTGCAGCCAGTGTCAACGATATGCTCGTTTAATCCATGCTCCAATTCAAGAATTGAACACCGTGTCTCAGCCATGGCCATTTGCTCATTGGGGGCTTGATATTGTGGGACCCTTTCTCAAAGCTCCAAGCAATTCGATCTTTCTCTTGGTGGCTACTGATTACTTCTTTCGTTGGATTGAAGCTATTCCCCTTGCCCGTATTAGAGAACAGGAAGTGAAGAAATTTATTTGGGAGCATATCATCTATAGGTTTGGCATACCTCAGTCCATCATCTCTGACAACGTGAAGCAGTTTACAGGAAGAATTATTGTTGAATTTTGTAAAGAGCTTAAGATCAAACATATTTTCTCATCACCCTATTATCCTTAAGGGAATGGTCTGGCTGAGGCAGCTAACAAGAATATTTTGAATACGCTCAAGAGAAGATTGGAAGATTCTTAGGGGAAGTGGACCAGTGAGCTGCACAACGTGTTATGGGAATATAGGACAACGCCAAGGAGTACTACAAATAAAACATTGTTCTCCTTAGCTTATGGAATGGAAACTGTTATTCCTACTAAGATCAGTCTACCCACAATACGTTCTTAGCACAACAAGAAGAAGGTAGGAGAGAAGGACAAGAACATCGAGCTTATGGCCATCCATCTAGACTTTTTTTTTTAAATCCACTCAGAAGGAGTGGGGGGTTTGGCTAACCCCTGCCTGTTTATTAATAATGAAAAATGGGGGGACATAAACCTTACCCCTACAACTGACTAGACCAAAAAGAAAATAAAAAAGGGGGGGACATAAAACCTAACTCCTAACATACACACAAAAAAAGAAAAACGAAAACACCAAGGGGGGGACATAAAACCTTACCACTTTACTACAAAAAACCAACTAGACAATCATATTTTAACTTTTCTGAGAATCCTTACACCGGTTTGATCCATATGAATTAAAGCTTTGATTCTGTTTGGCATATTATCCCAAACAAAAGAACCTGAGCTTAATCTAGAACAACCAGCATTAGCTAGTTCATCTGCCACTGTATTCGCTTCCCGAAATATGTGATTGATTGAGAAGTTATCAGTCAGAAGAGATGAAATTTCCATATTCCAATACCACATTTTCCAATTGCCTGAATTAGTATCATTCCAATCTTCAACCATGCTCTTCGAATCAGATTCTATAATCACATTATATAAATGAAGTCTCTTACAAAGATTTAAACCATCTAGAAGAGCTCGAGTTTCAGCAATATAGTTGGTGCATATTCTATAATAGGAAAAGAAACAAGCAACAAAATTTCCATTATAATCTCTAATTATACCTCCTCCACCTGTAGTACCAGGATTATCTTTTGAAGCACCATCTATATTCAATTTGAATTTAGCTCGAGGAGGATGCAGCCATTTAACATGAACCATCTGAAATTTACTGATAGTAGGACCACTAGAAGGAAATAAAATAGATAAATTAAAGTGGTTATTATAAAAAATTGTATGAATATCACAAACCTTTTTAGTGATAGAAGCTATAATAGCTCTATTATTTCGCGATTTGGAATCATACTTTCTTCTGCATCTCTCTATCCAGATTTCCCAAACAATCAAAGCCGACAAAAGAGTGAAAAGATCATTTTTACGATAAGAAGTAGCTCTAAACCACCTTGTAAGAGAACATTGAATAGAATCATGCTTACTGAAAGGAATAAGACACCAGGATGCAAAATATCTTCAAACTGAAGAAGCCAACTCAGCCGATATCAAGAGATGATTAGAGTCCTCAACACTAGAAAAGGAACAACAGCAACATTTACTGACTGTTGGGATTCCAATCTTCTGAATATTTAAATCAGTAGGGATAGCGCAATGCATAATTTTTTAGCAAAACACGATGTTTTTAGTAGGAATTATCCGGTTCCAGATATACTTAGACCAATGAAACTGATTTCCTTTATCTCTTATCTTATCCCAAGTTGTTTTAATAGAAAATTCTCCAGTAGGGGAAGGGTTCCAAATAAATTTATCAGCTTTATCAGAGATATAGAAAATATCCTCTTTAATGTCTTCTATAATATTAGAAGGAAGTAAGGGACTTACCTGGTTGAGATGCCAATCGCCTTCCTCATTAAGAAGTTGAGAAATAGGAGGATTATTTTGAGGATATCCAATAGCAATGGAGATAAGATACTCCCCTTTATACCAATTATCAAACCAGAATGTTGCATTGTTGTCATTGCCTATAAGAACTGAGGAATTGGAGAGCATCAAGTGAATAACTTCGCAAATATCTTTCCAAAGCTTCGAAGAGCCCCTGATGGGCAAAGCATTCCAAACGTGATCAACCCGATAATTAGCTTTGAAAAATTTCGTCCAAAGGCAATTAGAAGTATATATTTTCCAAGCTTGCTTCATTCAAAAAGCCTTTGAAATATCAGTAACTCTTCTGACTCCCAGACCTCCTTCTAAGAAAGGTAAAGCACATAGCTTCCATTTAACCCAATGCCTCTTTTTATTTGATTCGGTCTTATTCCAGAAGAAATTAGCCAAAAGCTTATCAAATTTAGAAGCTATACCAGTATGGATATTAATACTTGATAGAATGTGTACCGGAATAGATGAAAGCACATGCTTGATAAGAATAAGACGACCACCAGAAGAAAGCAACTTTCCAGACCAACCATTAATACGGTTTTGAATCTTTTCAATGAGAGGAAGATAATAAGATAGTTTCTGACAACCTTTAATCAATGGAACTCCCAAGTAAGTGAATAGAAAATTTTTGAATTGGAAACCGGTTCTAGAAGATATATCTCTTTTTCTGGCTGGCTTGAGATTATCAGAACAATACAGTGCACTTTTGTCTTTATTGATTTTTTGCCCGGAAGACTCCTTATATTTTGAAAGAAAGTCAAAGATAATTTTAATTCTCCAAGCACTATCATTACAAAATATGAGAGAGTCATCTGCAAATAAAAGGTGAGAGACTGCAAACCCTTTTCTTCCTATAGAATAAGAAGAAGCTTGATGAGAAATAACATTCTTGAGTCCTCTACTAAGAACCTCTTTAGCCAATATAAAGAGAGAAGCCAAGAGAGGATCCCCTTGACGAAGACTTGTAGAATTGGAGAAGAAACCATGAAGAGCCCCATTGATGATAATCGAAAAGCTTTGATTCTGAAGACAGCCATGAATAAGGTAGATAAAATTAGCACTAAAGCCAAACTTCTTCCGAACCTCAATAATAAAGTACCATTCCACACGATCATACGCCTTAGCCATATCAAGCTTTATAATAAGATTTCCTCCAAAAACTTTCCTATCAATATCATTCACCATTTCTTGAGCAATAGTGATGTTCTCTGTTATGTTCCGGCCTTTTATAAAACCCGATTGCTCCTCAGAAATAATTTTAGGAAGAATAGAAGCCAACCAACCTGCTAACAGCTTGGAAAAAATCTTGTAAAAAAAATTGCATAAGCTGATAGGCCTATAATCAGAGAAAGAAGAAGGATCATTACACTTAGCAATCAAGGCAATCGCAGTAGCATTAACAGCCTTCGGAATAATCGGATTTAAGAAGAAATAATTAACTGCCTTCACCAGATCTGTTTTAATAATGTCCCAACATGCATGATAAAAATGTCCATTAAAATCGTCTGGACCAGGAACACTATCTTTTGCAAGACTAAAAACCACCTGATTAATCTCTTCAACTGAGGGCATAGTAGTAAGCATAGTATTATCATCTTCAGAAACCAAAAGGGGAATATGGTTAAGGATATCATAATCAATAATATTCCTTGAGGAGGTAAGAAGATCGTGAAAGAATTTAGTAGTTGCATTACCGATATCAAGCTGATTGTCAATCCACTCTCCCTGAGAGTTTTTAATTTTATGAATACCATTTTTCTTTCTTCTTTGATTTGCAATAGCATGAAAAAAATTTGTGTTTATATCACCTTCTTGAAGCCATTTTACCCTGGATTTTTGCTTCCAAAAAATTTCCTCTTGGACAACAGTCTGTTGAAGCTCATCTTTCAAGTTGGATAGCTGATTGTCTATAGAGGCATCCCAATTCTCTTGGAGAATAATTTCAGTAGCACAAATTTTCTCTTCAAGCTCTTTCATTTTAACAAAAATATTACCGAAGATCTCCCTATTCCAGTTCTTAAGAGATATTTTGAGTCTCGTAAGCTTTAAGAAGAAAGCAATAATAGGATCAGCAAGAATATCAACAGACCAAGAGTCAGAAACTAATGACTAATTGACATTTTCTGAAATTTAAATGAAGAAGGCCTTCGAGTTCTATCATTTTCAAATTTGAGGATAAGAGGAGTATGATCCGAGTTGAGTCTTGATAAGTGAGTAACCTAAGGCACTGGAAGATTATTACTCCAATCAACATTATACAAAATACGATCCAGTCTGGCATAAATTCTATTAAGACCCCTCTGATTGTTGCACCAAGAAAACTTATTTCCAGAGAAACCAGCATCAATAAGGCCCATGTCATTGATGAAATCATTGAACTCTTCCATAGATCTAATATTAGGTTCTCTTCCCCTTAGTTTTTCTCCAGAATTAGCAATAGCATTGAAGTCGCCAGCAAAAAGAAGAGGACTGATGTAATTAGATAAAAGAAGAGATAAATCATTCCACAAAATCAATCTATCATTGCTACAACATTTGGCATAAATAAAATCGCATCTGATCATGTCCAAATCTTGAATGTGCACATCGACAATTAAAGCTTGGTCAAGAGAAGCATATAAAGAAACATCCATCTAATCTTTCCATAAGATCCAAATTTATCATGAGAAATATAACCCGGCCTATTAAGAATCTTGCTAAGACCAACAATTTTAGAGGAATTCTGCATGGGTTCCATAATCGCAATCATGGATATATTATGAGAATTTACCAAATTCTTGAG
Organism: Tetracentron sinense; assembly: GCA_015143295.1. Lineage (NCBI taxonomy): Eukaryota > Viridiplantae > Streptophyta > Magnoliopsida > Trochodendrales > Trochodendraceae > Tetracentron > Tetracentron sinense. The sequence continues at coordinate 40,005,158 of CM026558.1, read as the reverse complement.
TCTGGCTTTAGAAGCTAAATTCCCAACCCCTCTAATATTCCACGATAAGATACTAATCATTGGAAGCTCTATTTTCAAATAATATAGGAGCTTGAGCTCTAGATCTAGTTATACGATCCGAAGGGGGGATCCCTTTCTTTTGTTTGTACTGGGGAACTAATTGTTTTTCTGCTTCATGATCTAATATATTCTTGATATGTTGGATTTGAGCAAGAAAATCTTTACTTTCAACTATAAAATGTTCTATATTATCAAAAGAAATTGATTGTACCTCATGATGAAATTCCGAAGTGGAGGATGAGAGCCAATTTATATCTTTCGGAAACTTGTTTAGAGTAGGGATAAAAGATTGCGATCTTGACTTCATAGAGCTCAACTTGGATTTATTCGAAGCAAAAATTCCAACATCATAATCTTCCACAATCATTTGAACACTAGGCAAAAATTTTCTAGCATTAGAATCCGGATTGTGCCCACTATTGGACTCGTTCACATTCATAGAATCATCTTCAATTATCTTGTCAGTACAAGGAGAAAAACCACGATGCAAAATATGACACGAACTTAACTGGGGATCTGAATTTTTTTCTCCACAATCCAATCCAACAAAGGAGTTTTTTTTCCATACTATAATCTGGAAGTATTGAGGATTTCGTAGATTGGTTATTTGCTATAACAAGAGTGCTTGATTCAAGAGTCATAGCCTTAACTTCAGTCTCCTTAATAACGTTGCTAGAAGGCTCTATTAACACTGCTGCTTGTCCTTCTAGCTGAAACTTCCATTCACTCAGTATGGGTTGACTAATACTGCTGCACATCCAGAATCTTCAAGATCAGAGTGTCCATTTATGTCTATAATAGGAACTTCTTCGTGATACACATCTTCTGCACTACTCTGAATCTTCTCCTTCAAAACCCCACTATTATGACCTGTTATAGGTTGGATAATCGGGTCAGCATTCAAGAAATTCATATTAGAATTCTCTTGTTGCAAATCAGCATCTTTTTTTTCCCAAAAGATTTCGCAACCCAGATATGAGTTAGAACCGAGCCTGTCTTCCCTTGCTTGCTATTGTTAGCTTCCCTCTTCTCAGATTCCATGGCTGGTTCCGAATGTTTTTTGGCTGTTTCCTTGAAAACCGTTTGCTTATTTAGAATCTTACAATGATCTTCATCGTGGCCTAGCTTTTGGCACCTAGAACAGAAGAAAACTTCTTTCTCGTACACGACTTTCTGCCATCGACTTGCTGAACCCATACCAAGCTAGAATCGCAAGATTTTTTCTTTACTTGCATCGATCTCCACACAGATTTTGGCCAAACTAGGCCTGGATATGTTCCTCGTTGGTTTGTCCACAAGTAAAACTCTCCCTAACAGATTGCCTATTGAAGAAAGGTCTTTAGGATTAAAGAAGTTTAAAGGAAGACCTGGGAGATTTATCCAAACTGGAACAGCAGAAGGTTCAACTCCAGATCTAAACTGAGGCGGCCATTTAATAAATCTTACAAGTTTTCCATCGATATAGCAGAAATCTTTCATCCAAACTGTAAGGTATTCATCTTCTTCTTGAAATCGAAGAAGAACATGTCTTGCATCCATCACGCCTACAGTAAAATTCTAACTGATATGGAATTGTTCTTGCAAAAAAACTTTGAGTACATCCAACTTAGTTCTCCCATATGAACATTTGGCAACTAGTGCAAAACGAAGGGGGATCGCAGAGTGTTCCAACTCTTCTGAAGAAAAATACAGTGCTGGTTCACCTTGATATAAGGCTGGTTTTTTGTATCCAAAGCATTCAAATGAAGATCACCATTAGGGGACTCACCAAGAATGGCTTTAGCACCAAGAATCGCAGCAAAAGAGACTTTGGGGTCAGGCGGCCTGGAAGAGGAACCACCTCCTATGGTGGTGGCTGCCATAGGGACTCCATGAAACACTAACCAAACTGAGAGATACTGCTATCTTGCACCAGAATTCTAATTTTTGCTAACATGCACCTCCAGTGAGATTATTAGTGCTCAATTCTAGACCAGTAAGAAACTTCAAATTTCCTAATTCAGGAGCTTCTTCCATCCATCTAGACAACTAGAAGAGAAGCAAGAAGATGTCAGTATCCAGATGGGGAGATATCAACAGCAACTAAGGAAGGCTTATAACAAGAGAGTACAACGGAGAGTCTTGCAAGTCGGAGATCTCGTCCTTCGTAAGGTGTTTCAACATACAAGAGAAATTAACAGTGGAAAGCTGGGGCCTAACTGGGAAGGACCTTACATTGTAGATCGACTTGGAAGTCCTGGTATATGCTACCATAAAGATTTACAAGATAATGTAATCCAAAAATCCTGGAACATCATGAATTTGAGGCAATTCTTTCAATAGAAGTATGAGCTGCACAACGGATGCATTTACATCTATTCTTGAGTTTATACATACAAAAACTTAAGTGAATTATTTAGGAGAAATTGTTCAAATCTATTGTCCGAGTGTTAAGTGAGACATCTTGAATGTTTTGCAAACTCAAATAATTTTTCATTTGAACAAAGTACTCACAACGAAACACACGTGGCTTATCCAAAGGATGTCATCTGAGCAAACCAGTGGCTTATCCTAATGACATCCTCTGAGCAAAGTGTCTCATCTTGAGTTACCCTTAGTTCATCCTATGAAATCTCATTTGTCAGATTACATTCACGATGTACTACATTGTGTTGCATCTTAAGTAATTTTCTCCTTCCATGTGAATTACTTTGTGAGTTTGGCCAGTATCAGCGATCTTTTCAGTGTGATTATTGCTAAATATTACAAGTGTTTAAATCCATTTCAGTGTTGTTCTCAGACAAACATTTCTATTCCTTATCTTGTCATGTGTTCTCTACCTTGACACATTTGTGATTAATTAAATTATTCTTTGTTTATGTGTTATGTACGAGCTTCTTTCTCTTGTGCTTTGAGACTAAGTCAGAGTACGAGTCACAAAAACAAAGAAACTTTCATCCATTAGAGCCCATTGCGGGGCAAGGTACAACATAGACAAAGACAGAGAAAATTACAACGGAGCTAAAAAACAAAGAAAGGACAACAATGGAACAAAACATAGAGGCAGACAACGGAAGTCAGACTTGAGGATCTTCAACAGCAATGGAGGAGGTGTCAGGTGGGACAATGGAGAGAGGTTCAACAGCAACAAGAGCAAGAGAAGCAGTAGCCAGTTTGGGATGAGGAGAAGAGGGACCTACAAATGGGAGAGCTTTCTCAACTCCTTCAACTTCTGGTTCGCCATCAATATGGACAACGGTTTGGCTCTACATCTCAGAATGAGTAGATTCGTCCTGCTCATCCTCCACCAACCTCCCTTGTTCTGGAAGCATCATCATCAACTCCTTTTCAGTCTGCTCTATCTTCATCCAGAAGCCTCTCCATCTCCATTTGATAGTGGCTCTGGAGATCTTCTGCGATAGTTTGTGTTGCTGCCTTGGACTCCTCGAGCTCTCCTGTGCGAGGGCTGCTTTGGCTGCATCAGATTCCTCGAGTTGCCTCTCCAGTGTCTGGCAGATTGCTTCCATCTTGTTGATTATGAGACCGGCATTCTCAGCCGCTACCTTCGCCTTTGCTTCTTCTTCCTTTGCTACTCTAGCCTCTTCCTGAGCTAAGTCTCGTTGCTTCTGTGCTGAGATGAGCTTGCCTTCGGCATTGCATAAAGCACTTTTAACGTTCGCTAGCTTGAGGCCCAGCTCCTTCGTCTATGTTGCAGTCCTCTTCTCCACCTCCAGGACTTATTCTTTCAAGCCCTTGGCTGTTTCCTTTAGCTTGTCATGGCGCTCGTACATTCCTGCAACCATGTTGTTCAACTGAAAGAAGGTATTATCAGTACAAAGAATATGGAGTAGAAATACAGTGCAAATGTAACTCAGAGAGCGGAGCTTACCATTATCATAACTCAATTTGCTGTATGGAACATCTCCATTCTGTTCATGTTCCTCGTAGCAGCCACATCGGCAGGGAGCCTCATTGCTAAGTTCATAGATGTGGCCACCTGGTCATGTTTCATTGTTGAGTATTCCATGGATGGATGAGGATATCCATGTGGGTAGATTGGAGACCAGGCAGCTAGTGGTTTTGTTGTGACCACTTGTCGCTGTGAAGGAGCAACATCAATAGTCGTTGTTGGTAGAGGCATGATCGGAGTAGCAGCACTACCCAAATGTTGAGTGGACACCGGAGCTTCTGCCGGTGTGGGTGTTTCCCGAGCTTCTTGAGGTGTGGAGTTCGGGATCGTTGTCGAGGTCAAGACGATGGTAGAGCTCGGAGCTGCAGTTTCTTTGTCTTTCTCAAGGCATGCTTCTTCTTTCTTCTTTTTCTTGGCCTGTAACTCGGCCAGGGTGTGAGCCTTCTTCCTCTTTGGCTCAACGGCCATGGCTTCCGTTGTAGTATGAGTTTTCTGCGGGGGTAGAGGTGGAGGCAGAACCGATGTCTGCTGTGCAATCCTAGCCTTCCTGATGAGTGGGGGAGGGACATTGCTTGCCATTTCTTCTTTTTCTAGAGCAGGGATAGGAATAGAAGTGCTAGCAGGATGAGAGGAAGATGGACCTTGTTGATCAGCAACAGGAGTTGGGTTTGGCACACTGTCAAAACCCAAAATTTGCTTTTTCAGTCGCTTCCACCTCACATATTCTCCTCCCCGTTCTTTACCGATGTTGGTGAGAACAAGTTCTTCTGCTACTGTGAGGTCTGTGAAGTATATTCTCTTCTTATCTGTTGCACAAAACAAAGAGTATTAGTACAAGCAGAGACAATGGAAGTAATTACCTGGTTTCTTTTGGAAGACGTTGGGAATGGAAGAGATCTCAAATGTCCATGCCCTGGAGACTATGAAAGGAGTAGCCTTCCAACCCCTTTCGATATCAACCAAACCTGAGATGGATTCGGGGACTAAGGGTTTCTAGTTCCAGGAGTAATAGTTGTCAAGATCACCCTTAGTTCCTTGACACTTAACTGCGTGATGGAAGTGAAAGAAGTGTCTAGCATCGATGTGGTATCCGTCCTTGATGAATTTGATCACCAAGGATATGTATTTGTGAAAGTTAGGGTGCATTTGACCCGGGGCAAGTTGCAGGATGGGGAGAACATACTCTACAATGGAGTGCAGGGGAAACCGTAGTCTAGCCTCGAGCTGAGCGAGGTAGACAACAGTGCAAGCGAATGAACGCTTGTCAACAAAGGTATCTTCTCTTTTGAAGTGAAGATGGACATGGGAGGGGAAGTCAAAAGGAGTTTTATAGAAATTCAAATAATCCTTTTGGCATTGGCAGAGTTGGAAAGTCTCTGCAATATAGGCACCATACGGTGCACTATTAGAGCAACTAGCCGTACCATTGCTAGGAACTCTAACCTCTTCACTCTCTACACTAACGATTTCTAGAGAAGCCTCAGCAAACATGGTGGAAAGAGAAGAAAGAGAAAGGAGCAACAAACAAACAGAAAGCCAGAAACAGAGAAAGGGACAAAACCAGAGAAGATAAAACAAGAGGTAGGAGCTTACCAAAATGTTGTGAGAGTAAGGAAGCTTAAAAAAGTTGAAGTCCTGAGCAAGGCGCAAATTTGGCAGAGTAATAGTATTTCGGAGGCAAGGGTAAGAAGAAAGAGTTTTTTCCAACATATTTATAGATACTTTAGAAGTATCAAGATGATAATGACCTCCATCGGAGTCATACACGTACCCAAGAGCAAGGTCAGGATGGTCATTTACGTAAATTTAAATGGCGTGTTAGAATGAACTTTGTGCAAGACGGAATTGCCCTTCATCTCTTCCGTACATGTCAACTAGGTCATGGACACGATTGTCTTTTGAGTGGATAGAATAACCGTCAGAGGGAATGCAGCGCTTTGAGTTCCAAAAAAAGAAATGATGACAGCCTGACATACATTAATGAGGCGTGACAGTTTCGTATGCGTGAGACAGCTGGCATGAACGTTTCGCGTTCTTAATGTATAGCTCAAACAACATTTCAAATCACTGAGCAAGGTCAGGTATGTTTTGTTGCCTTGTGCTATTTTATGACACTTCGAACTACGTTCCAAGTATCATAAAGGGGCAAATTGTAAGGGATAAAATTCGTAAAATTGATTAAGTGTTGGAGAACGAGCTAGTCTTCGTTGATATACGACACGTGACCTATTAGCTTACTGATCCGTTGTCTTGTTCACAACGTGTCCGTTGTCTTTATCACAACGTGCCCGTTGTCTTGTTTACAACATACCCGTTGTCTTCTTGACATCTTTCGTTGTCTTCTTGACATTATGCTCATTGTCTTCCTAACATCGTATTCGTTATCTTCTTGACAACGTATTTATCCTCTTTATCCATGCTAGCATATACAACGAGCCCTAGCTTAGGTCAACAACGAGACCGACTCGCAGGAGGAAATAATCAGTAGGCGATCACCTGATTTTGTTGGTAGGTAGAAAGCACTGTCTTGGCATTTAATGCTAGTCACTTCATCATGCTATCAGAACAAACTGACTCAACTAATAATAGGCTCACACTTGTGACACGTAAGGACTCCAGATTTGTCTGACATATTTTGTAATGATTGTAAGCCACGTGGCATGGGCGTCTATGGTCATCCAAGGGCATGGGCATACATACGATCTAAACCTATAAATACCCCCAAAGTTCTAGTGCATAAGGATCGAGAGTTTTCATATCTCTCACTCTTATTACTTCAGTTTGTGCTTACTGTTTATCATCTTCTTCATCTACTTACTTTGGCATCGGAGTACAGGATAGGGTGACACACCCTCCACCTTCAATCTTCTACCAGTAAACCAGAGCTTCTGTAGTAGCTGCTGACGCGTGTACTTCTCAAAAAATTCCCACACAAGGGTCTAGTGAACCCTCAAAGGGTTGATTGGCTAGGCCCAAGCACTACCCTAAAGGGTCAGGGTTGGGCCAGGGTCGAAAGAGCAATTTTTTTTTTCATATTTTAGCAAAAAAATTATACATTGACTATCAACCTAACATACAACTCTTTGATTCAGGCTTGGGATCAACAAAAATAAGATCTGACATAAAATCCTTGTCTTTTTACACTCTCCATTGAGAGGAGGGTTGATCTGACACAAAACCATAAAAAAATTTGATCTGACACAAAACCATAAAAAAATTTGCTAGACCTAGTCCCCTCTATTGCACTCTCCCCATTTTCATAACAAGGAGTAAGGGCACTGATTTTTTATGACAGGGCGAGAAGGATCTGACACAAAATCTTGTATTTTTACATAAAAAAAGGGAGAGTCAGACTAATAATACGTGACTGTCCATAGCTTCTTTTGTTTAGGTTCTCTTTACATTGCCTTCCATCAAGAAATTATCCTTCTATTCATAGAATGATGTTGTAGGATGCTCTTAAACGAACTCGAGTGCAGTATGCTAGCCTGCTCGCACCCAACTTATCGCCTCTCAAAATTGACTTTCTTAATTCTTGTTATATAAATTTGATTTTGTAGGATTTTGTTTGATGAAATAATCAAGTTTATTTTATTTTTCAGATTTGATTTAAATACTCTTAGTTATAATTATTATTATTATTATTATTAAATGTTCTACTCTAACTACATAATAACTATGGAGGCTATAGCATCTGATAGACATTGTTAGGAACCTATTAGAAGGCATCCAAAATAAAGTTAATGAATGAATTTTAAAGACATTGGATAGGAACCCTTTTTTTTTTGAAACTCAGGGTGTCCCCGACCCTTTGTGTCAAGACTAATCCCCTAGGGTGCGATTTGAGTCTGCAACCCGCCACACCAGGTACGTCCGGTAAACCCGTGTGGGGCTTGCCCCAAATGGGGAAAGAGAAATGGAACATTGGATAGAAACCTATTATAAGGCATCCCCGATTATAATTTATATACTTATTTTACCCCTAAATTATTCCTAAAATTACTCAAACATCTTATGTATAATATGAAATATTAAACCCTCCTCCCCAAACCCGCCCTTGACTAGTGCTTAACGAGACAGGTCGGGACGGGAACGAGGCTAAGAAAGGTTTTCATAAATGGGGATGGGATCATCTGCCCCGCCCCGAACCGGGTTTGGGACAGAACGAGGTAGGAGTCATCCCCATTAGGGACGGGGTAGGATTGGGCGTAACCCGGCCCAAACCCGCCCGTTGCCATTCCTTTCCTCACATTCTCATCCTATGTATACCTCCTCCCAAACCTATTTCACTCACTCAATACCAAGCTTTTACTCCCTCCAGAACTAAAGGAGATCAATTTTGCTAGGCACTCCGCTTTGATAATTGCGGTATTTAGGGGAATTTGATAGAGGAGAGAGCCGCCATACACGGCATGGGATTGTCTCTAACATATGCTTGACATGTGGCGATAAAAAGGGAGAAGTTATTTCATTTTCTTCTCATGTTTTTTACTTCTCTCCATTTCATATCTCATCCTTTTTATTGCCACATGTCCAATGATGTGTAGAGCTAGAGACCATTTTCTGGCAGCTGTCAGAGACAATTATGTGCCCCCAACCACCCCAACTAATTTCTATTTGTTTTGCTCAAATGGGTCCCACACAATCTTTCTCTCTCATAGAACTAGATTTCCATCTTTCTCTCATATTATTATTTTTTTTTTTAAAACGACTTTATATGTTTGTAAAGCATAAAGGGTGAGAAATAATCACCTCTTCACTGGTGGAGGGAAGGGAGGCATCTTTGACCCCCTTTTTTCACCACGTGTACCCCTTCAATTATATTTTGTGTAGTACCCGCTTCATTAGAGAAAAGAAGAGGATCTGAAACATAACCCCTCTTCTCTAATCGCTTTTTTACTTTTATTTATTTATTTTGGGCTTTCTATTTTTTTTCCCTAAATTACCGGCTACCATGAAACTTAATTACACAAGCCCAACCCTTTTTGTTGGTCTTGGGCACCTTTGGTTGAAAGAAAGATTGGCTAGGGCGCCATAGTTGTGCACTTGAAGGTTGGGCTTAAGAAACTAAGTCAGGCTAGCTAAGGCTATCTTAGTCAATTTTTGGATTAAAAACAGTGACTTAACCCTATTGGACAAAACCCCAAAAAAATGATTTTCCATGTTTTCAGCTATTTTCTCAGCAGCAACCAAACACACCCTAAAAGAATTGAGTACAGCTAACATCAAGCAGGCACTATAATTAGGGCACGATGCAAGGGCGCCAAAATCCTAGTGTCCACAAATGATGTGGTTCACGATGGGCGAGTAGTCTCTGTAGCATTACTTTCTCCGTAGCATTACTCGAAAGAATTATGGGAACCATGGTAATTAGCAATTCGGGAAACAATACTTTATTAGCTAACTAACTATTCTAGCTGAAAATAAAAATCCCGAGATAACACGTGCTGCTTAAAATTGAAGAAAATCAGTACAAACAAAACTTTAAAGAGAGATATTGGGGATCAGAAATTCTCATCTTCTGCAAACCTAAGCAAAAACTTCAAGATTGAGGCCTTGTGATCTTCACTAACATTGGTAACTTTGATTTCAGTCACACTTGTCATTACCCGCGTGTAAAGCCTTTCAAGCTGTGGTACTCCATAGTCTTCGGTGCGCTCCACCAAGCGCTGTTTGAGAGACTCAACTTGGCCGGAAATTTCTCCATCTGACATTATGGCATCTTCTTGGGATATCTTTTCACCAGCTTGATCAGAAGCATTAACAGAAGCTTCCTGCTGCTCGTCAACGGAAGAGTTTTCTGGCCTCCCTGGAATCTCACAATTTGTTTCAGGTTCTTGAGATGGTGTTGTCTTTAATGCTCCTGATTCTGCAGGCTGTGACTTGTCTTCTGCGGTTGAACCTGAATTGCCAATTTTGAATTATTTTCCAAAGGAGAAGAATCTTTCCTAAAAATCGCAAAGGAGAACATATGTTGCGTCCAAGAAGCAATCAATGAGCCAAACAAGGGAAAATAAGATAGTTGATGGTAAAAACTAGATATCAGTTAATTCAAAGAATGCTACAAAAACTTTGGAAAGCAAAAAAGCCTCCCAGAGTTCTGTTCCCAGTGGTAAGACTGATCGTGGTGAGAGCTCAGTTGCCGATAGTTGAACTCAACCAAGTCCAACAAAAATTGGTATCACAGCTGTTCGAAAATCGAACCCTCTTTCATGTGACCTTACTCCAAAGAAAAGTCATTGCCTATTGTTCCTTTATATTTTTGTTCGTCCCTATCTCTGAAAGGGGTCCCTGAAACAGATAGTCAATATACTGGTACACGTGGATTATTACCATTCTGACGTATCAGTGTCTAGCCTCCAACCCAGTTTATCACAGTTGATCAGAAAGAGGTAAACAGATGCCTAACTACCACCAAGGCAGTCGAAATAAGGGTCTTCATCAATCTAGTGAGCGAGAACAAAGACCACATATCCAGCATGAGGGAAAGTTTATGCTTAATGTAAACTCCTCTTTACTTTCTAGTATTTGTAACATAACTGACGATATGTTTTCCTTTTTTGGTATGCAAGCATGGTAGTTAGTGGGTAGCAGCAACTGTGTTGGGGGGAGGGGACTGGGGACAGGATTCAAACCAAGGTCATGGTTTTCATTCTCAGTACTACCGTAGTTGACGATGTGTTGCAGTTCATGTACCAAAATGTACTCTTTCTTTCTTTGGCTTGTGTGCATATGAAATGAAGTCAAAGTTTCATGAATAAACATATACTATCCAGTGGGCTGCACTCATAGAAGGTGTAATCTTATCACTTCCAGATCAACCATTTACACTTTTCATTTTTAATTAACACTTAAATTGAAGATATGACACAACATTAGACAAGGACGCCAGTGGCAGAATGTAAGGACTCACAAAGAAGCATTCATTACTTTTTTCTGGAACTGCTAGATGTTAGCTTTTGTGATTCTGATCATTCATAGCATAGTTACCAAAGTGAAAACGAGAAGCAAAGCGAAGCGAAAGCAAGAAGTGAGAAATGAGGCTAAAAAAATCCATAGGAAACGGGAAGCGAAAAATGAGACATGTGTCTCATTCTCATTATATTAGGATGACCAGCCGTACCGTAGATTTTATCTCACATGAGATATTTGTGGAGAAGACTAGAAGTGCCTTAGATTTCAATCCAAGGACACTTGCTCGGGATCTATACCCTAAGCTTTAGACTTGGGTCTATCCCTCAACTAAATGGGACACGATGGGAGCAAGCTTCCTGGGAAGCGAGTCTTGGATACGAGCTTCCTGGGAAGTGAGCATCCCACCTAGCACATAGCTTTCCTGCAACTTGGAGTGTATTCGAGCTGAGCTTGGCCCAGCTTGGCTCAGCTTTAAATGGGTTTAATCTATGCTCGAGGTCGGCTTGAAATGGTGCTTGAAAAATTGGCTCGAAGCTCAGCTTGAATTCAAGTAACTTGGCTCGAGCTCGAATTGATTGAAGCTCAAGCCGAGCTCAGCTTGATTTTTTTTTTAAAATTAATAAAAATAATAATACTTTATGTTATTTTTATATATAACAAGTGGACTACACATGCGATGCACGTGATTAACTACGGTTAAGAGTCTAACCCTTAGGGTTCAACATTCTAACCTTGGGTTGTAAATTTAATTATTTTAACTCCATATCATTAATATTAACCACGGTTAAGTATGGTTAAAAGGGAGATGTGTTAACCTATGGGTGCAATTGAACTCTCCCCGGAGTTCAATCGCGATTAGCTGTGTTTTTATCTTAAAATAGATTCTAGATGAGAAAGGGATAGTTTAGGAATTAAGTAAAACATTAAATGAAGGTTTTGTATATAAGGGTAGTTTGGGAATTTATCAATATCAGGCTACGGTGGTAATTTGGGAATTTCCATTCTTAAGGGAGGAATTCTCATATAGTAGAGATGACATATAAACAATACTTTTATTTTTTTATTTAATAATCAAGCCGAGCCGAATCAAGCAGGTCATGGCTAAAGCTCGGCTTGAACACATTTCAAGCTTGAAAAATCAGCTTGGCTCGACTTGGCTCGATCAAGCCAAAATTTTGAGCTTGAGCTCGGCTTGATTGAGCCAAACCAAGCCAAGCCATCGAGCTAGCTCGGCTTGTGTTGCACCCCTACCTGCAACTATGATTATTATTACCGAATCTTAATATGAATAGAAAACAGCAGAATCCAACAGGAGATTGTACCTGCTTGCTCAGTGTCCATATTCTTCTTTGTCCGCCTCAATACTTCATAACTTTGAATCAGATTAACCTCTGGCTGGACATTACGTAATCGGGCACTCGCTCTAATAACAGTTGCCTGTTGAACAACAGGGGTTGCTGGGAAACAAGGGCCCCCAATGTCATCCGGCACTCGCACTGGCCCTCCTTGAGCAGCAATTTTGTCACAGAATGTTACCAGTGCTGGGTCCATCTGTGACAGCATTCCTTGCACCTGAAAGAAAATATATTTGTTTACCATAAATGAAAGCAAAAAAAACAAAGAGACTAAGAACCAATGAGCATACCGCATCTCGAAGCTCATAAGCTCTACTAACAATCCTAGATCCATTGTAATCGTCTCCATTATAAGCCTGAAATAGGGACAACAGAAAACATCAAACATAACTAAATTATACAAGATTCACTCTTACATGTAATGTAAATAATCAAATAACTGATGATGCTATTTTTGGCTCAATTTATCCATTGACTCAACTATGGATATCTCAAATATCTAAATTCCAATTCTCTGAAAATTAATAATCTTTTGTTTCAAACAATTTCAAAAAATCAACGAAGTTATATGTTTATATATGGATTATATGGCAAAAGGGAAACTAAAGTGAGTTTTCAATATAGAAAGAAGCCATCAGCCCACCTTGTTTTGTCTAAGAGTACACATTCATATTCGCACTTACGAGTGTGATATACAAAATATTTAACATTTTCACAAAGATCCCTCATATTCTCAATGAAATTGGCTAGTGTCCAAGGTTCTTCCAATCTCTTGGATGCACACTTGTATTATAACTTTATTACAATTATAACATATATATGAGCGTTTTAAAACGCAAAGGCGTGGGGTGTGGCATTGGGACCTCAAGATGCGTGACTTGAGGCGTGAGGCTTAAGCCTCACAAGTAAGCCTTACACTACCTCATTTTAACAAATAAATAAATAATAAATAAGAATATTAAAACAGATTTTAAAATTAATTTAAAGATACATACATATATATGTGTGTGTGTGTACACACACACATATGTAATACTATAAAAAAATTATTTAGCCATAAAAAATAAATTTAAGAGGCAAGAAAAGCTAAAATTTCTATTTACTGTATTGTTCGTATACATACTGATAGACGAATATGTTCAATCATGTAGTTGATTTTGGATTCCAACAAACAATTACAAAGTAGTCACCAACTACATATGTTAGTATGTTAGACAACTCCTCCAAAATTAATGTTTTTTTATCAATTAAAACAAATTACGAGACACCTTATAATTTAATGTTTAAGTCTTAGTTATGGGGCTAGAGCCCTATTTTTTATTAATGTATGAGGCATATGCCTTAACAAAATATTTAAGGTTCCAAGTCTCAGTTATGTAGCTAGAACCATAATTTTAATTAATGAACAAGGCACATGCCTCATACATAAATGAGCCTCAGTTTGAGAAGTTAGACTCATGAGATTTAAGCATCAAGGTTGAGCCTCAAGGCATTTTCCTTGAGTCTCGCCTTGAGGCATTAGCCTCTCACGCCTTCTAAATTTATTTTTATGGCTGAATAATTTTTATAGTATAACATATCCATGTGCATACACACACACATATATATGTATATAAAAGGAACATTTTAAATGAGAAATTTGAATTCAAGTACTGTGTTATCAATACTAGTGAATGTTCACACCTTTGCATTGGCCAAAATGAGATCCATGTCTTGGAGGAAAGCTGAACAAGTAATATACTGCCCGCAGTCTACCCGCTGCAGCAGAGTAGTCATGTCCATGGGGTTCTGGACGATTGTTCGATAATTTGGTGCATCCTCATCCATGACTGGATAATGGAACACATTGAACCGTTTATCATACAGAATCCTGCATGATGGTAAAAAAAAAAGGGAGACTAGATGAATCTACAATAAAATTCGTGTAATTTCTATCTTTGTTTTTCCATTATTCATGAAAAGGACACAAGGCTCAGTGTATCAGGATGATTTCTCAAAACTTACCTCGTTGCAGATTCGATGGAATAGAAACATGCACTAGTATTAATAAGAATACAACAATGTCTTTCTCTACCCGTCTCATACATGTAGTGCAAATGTAACTGAATTGGTACCAAGCTGTAAAATTTCTCGTGATTTCAACATTTAAAACCTTGCCCACAAGTGCAAGCACGCCAGTGCATTTCCAATAATAGACCAGCTTAGTGAAACAAATTTGGTGAGAGAAGAAAGAGAGTTAGAGATGGAGAAGAGGAATAAAATGATGTCATAATGGATTTTTTTAGGGGTGCACAAGCTTTCTCTCTTCTCTTGAATTTATGCAGAGTATGAAGGAAATTCAGGGTTGTGCAGAGTTTAGATGTCAGGTTTGGTTTGGGTGAAGTGCGTTCTTAACCATGTGGTCATGGGTAGACGTCGTTTGACTTCTGGGGTTTTTTGTTATTCCCTTTTTTTTAATTTGTGGGGTAATGAAAGAGTTTGTGTATTAGATTTTGTCATGATAGAGTGAATTTTAAACCATGATATGGCTAGGCGGAGTTTGGAGTTCACCGATTAAAATTTTTCAAGAGATGATAATATGATATGATGATGAGAAATCCAAAATATATCAAAGAAGTAAAACAGTAAAAGGAAAACAAGGATTGAGAAGATCAGTAGTTGTTCAGTGACACTCCATCAGTCCTCCCTAGGATTCTATACCACAGCCACACACCCTCGTGTCTTAGACGTAATGTAGTGCACCATGCATTACTACAATTATTGTCATTTTTTACTTTAATTTTTTCTATAGATAAAATATGAACAAATGCATATATGAAAATAAAAAGTAAATTGCATATATTATCACAATGATAACATTTCTCCAAAGCTCATCTCGTTCCTCTCTGAATCTACATAGCCACTTACCTAGGAGAACTCGGTTAATTATCCCTCTGGAGAATTCCTTAACAATGGCAGCACCATATAATAAGATGATACATGAAATGGATGGAAGGTAAATACAACAAAAGATTAACAAAAGGATTTCCATCTCTCCACAATAGGTTTCTCATAGCTGATAATGAATATTAAATTTATGTCATCAAGTTTGGTAGTAAAAAAGAATCACAAACAATACAGGAAAAGGAAAACATGTATGTTTTAATTACTGTTATGCTTAACCCACCAAGCAGTTTATGACCTTAACTCACGAGTTGTATTTCCAGCCCTGACTAGGTCATTTCAAAATGAAATATAAATATGGGATCGCAATCGACATAAGCAAAACATGATGAACACCTTTATCTTACAAATAACACAGAATTATGATGCAAAATTGTTGCATATGCAAACCGGAATCAACTCAGCAAGATTTCCATCCTTGATACAAAATTTAAGTATAATTTTCAGACCAGTTTTCAACATACCGTGATGAGATGAAATGCAGATATATAGGGAAACTATTAACTACAATAAATTCCTCCATGAAGATGAACAGATAATCTTAATGGAAGGGACTAAGATGTAGGAAAGACTATCTGACCGATTGCAAACATCCCGAAGACACATTCGCAGTCGGCGAAGGGCATGCTGCTCAGCTTCTGCCTTTGCTCTTATCTCTGAGGCCTTTGGGCCACTCGCCACCTTTGGTGCCTTGGGAAGTTCAGTAAGGGATGCCGGCTCCAAGGATTTGCTTGTTGTCCCTTCTGATTTGATAGAGAAAACAGATTCAATCAAACGGTCGAAGAACATGGACCTGTCCTCTGTTGTTGGTTTCCCCACTTCATAACTGTCAAGGAAAAGTAAACACAATATATTGACATATTAAATTTAAGCATAATAATTACATAAAGTACTTAACGAAGTACTTTTTCACATTACGAAAAGGAAAAATAAATCGAAACTGCAAATAGAAAAATCCAACTTCAAAAGGTATTTGATGAATAACATTGACTTAAAGAACTCAGCTACTTCCTCATTCATCAAATAGGTATTATACTCATCAAAGAGATGATCCAACACATAACAGTTACATACAAATTAGTAATATATATTCTAGTAAATTTTCTGTTAGGTTTTAAGGAATAACAATAGAACCGCCATATTAGAATTTTTTTTGTACATGCATATGTCTTCCCATTGTTTATATCTGATATCATGCACACAGAAGACAAGTGGAGGAGGGCAAAGTGATTGCTCTTCTTCTTTAAGGACAGCGCCACCATGTTTTATTTGTTTCTTTCCCACTTTAAGAAAAGAAAATGGCTGCCTCTTCTTCTCTGCTCCACCTATCATTCCCTTTCTTCTGCAGTCTACACCATTATTTATGTTTTGTTAAAATAAATTATTCTAATTATTTTCTTTTAATCATTGTCCTACTTATCTTCTTTGGAAACACCAATCTTCTTTGGAAACACCAATTTCTTCCTATCCTTTGTAGTCAGACCCAAGTGCTCAGAAGCGGCGTCAAATTTAAATATATCATTACGTTGAGCAACTCCAGAGCGTGTGTACGTGTATGTTGATGCTTGTTTTAGTTTTAAATATTTTAAAAATTCGAGATGCAAATCCAATATAAGCTAGTAGTGTAAGTATTAAAATATCCTTTTTTCAGTTGTAAATTTTGACCAACTTAATGCTTTAAGGAATATCCATTATTCATTTGTCAAATCATATTCACGAAACATTTCGGAAACAATTTTTCATGAGCTAATTTGCTAACACTAAAAATACATAACTTTAAACAATGAACTAAGGCAATAGTGAGTGATGAAATAATTCATGATGCTGCATGTCAGTATGTGTAATGGATGATTAATTAATATACAGTTTTTAGCTCAAAAATTGTATAAAGGTTAAATATAGAATTAAAGAAAGTGGACCTACGGTCAATTATAAATTTAAAGAGGATTTGACATTACCAACCTGATGCACTTTTAAGGAAATCCCCTCCCTTTCTCCATCCCTCCCTCCCTCAATATGTGCTATGCTTAAAATCTACAGCACTAACAAGACTTAGAATGGCAGATTTGGGCAGTGAAAGTCAGACCTAATGGGGATGATGAATTCAGTCACCTTTTCTTTTTTCATCAGACAACAATCAGCCTCTTCATGATCTGGATTCTATTTCTCAGGTCCTCGCTGATTATTTACTTCACCTGATCTGACGCTACTAGTATAGATGAAGTCAAGCCTCAACTTGTCGGACTACAAAAATCTAATTCAGTTTGGAAAGCCATAGAAAAATATTAGTTCATGATTCTTGAGCATATGAACTTCAGCTGAAGTCAGATCTTCAAACCATCACCTAGTCACCCCTCCTAATCAGTCTATCTCTGAGGATAATACAGCTCTTCTCCAAATCACTCATATCTTTCTTCTCCATCTTTGGCCATAAACATAATTTGCAACAAGTGGGCCTATAAGCTCAAACAAAATATTTATGGTCCATTGACTGATATAAAACCCTGTCTCATTGTGAAGTGTTTTAAGCATTATATTCTTTTAGGCAACACCTCCAATCCAGTTGGTAGACAAACCTGCCAGAGTCTGTAATGTCCTGTCCCTCATAGTCATCATGCATGATTGATTCATCAACTAGATGTCATGAACTACTTTCATCATGGTTATCAACATAAAATTTTCAAGCAGAAACCTCCAGCATTCCAGATCCCCACGTCTTATTTATTTTCTCAGATAAATGGACTTATGGCTTGAAACAATCTCATCGAGCCAGTTTCAACTCTTCAGTTCCCTATTCTTATAGGAGATGCTGGTCTCTTGATACTTTTCTCCACTTACTCCCAACTCCCAAGATGTTCCAGTTCTCCATTATGTTGATAATATCATAAACATGGAAAATGATATCTCTCTGTCTTTGCTACTCTTTCCTTTGGGATCTAGGTGTTAAATTTTCTTGAACCCCAAAATGCCAAAAGAAATACAAAGAAAATTAACTGATTTTTTTTTTTTTTTTGATCGATAATCCAGCAAATTCATTAATCAGGAAAATGTCAAGAAAACAGGAGTACAAATAAAACAAAAAAACAAGAGTTTACAAGACAATAAACTCAAACGCAATCTGAAGAAATAAGATTCCTGAATCCTCAACTAAAAACTCCACCCGAGAAGAATCTCAACCCAGAACCCTCCAAAGCTCCTCCCCATCATGCTTTATGCCCGCCCATTCTAATGCAACGAGCCGAATACGCGCACAAATATGAAAAAAAAATTATTCATATCAAGTAGGGTCTCACATGGGCTAAAATCAAGTTAGGACAGGGTCTGAGCAAAGCTCCTTTACTTTGGTGCTTGACTTGATCACATCCCCAGAAAAAAGCAACCGAAACTCGACATTGGATCATAACCTAATGATGCAGACCATTGGTTCAAAGTTTCCACACAGTGGATATTATATAGTACTCTGTTACAAATCAACAAAGTTTTCCTCCGCTGTTCAATCCGTCACATAATAGCAAAACTGAAACGATAGCGTATTAACTAAAAAAGCACAGAAATGAAACAAAATTGGGAAACATTTGAAATCTTAAATAGATGATTCAAAGATGCAATAGCAAGATAAAGGTGTATTTAAAATCCTAATATGAATGCTGCTGCGGCAGGAGGGAACAACAGATGATTTTTTTCCATTAAGATATCTATGACACGTGCTGTAATCTCAACCCATATCGCAGCATAGAAATGCATAAAACTATAGAAAACTTTAGGAAACACTTAGAAACTGACTGATGTTTCAAAACAAAAGGCCAAAGTATAAAGGTACAATCTAAAATTCAAATGTGCAATCTAAAATTCAAATACCAAAGTTGTTGTGGTCAAAGGGAACAAGACATGACATTTTTTTCCATCTAGAAATCAATGTGTTTCTATGAAAGAGTGCTACAATTTCAACTCAGACAAGGCAATCATTGGCTCACAGTCCCAAAGTACATGATAAGGATTAACCAGAACTGCAGCTTGCCTAGCAATTCTTCAGAATTATAACTATTGGGGAAGCACCAAAAATTAGATAATGTAAAATAAAGTATATATTTAAGAAAATGAACAAGGAAACTGAGAACAAATAGTAGAAACAATTTTCATTAATCTCGGAAAGAAAAAAATAGGTGTTTTTTTGTGGGAAAAATGAAAATTCACACTGCCGGAATGGTGATTGCAAGAGATGAATATAATTAAAACTGGTAAACCATACACATTACGGCAAGAAAACACTGAAAAAGCATCCTCATCTAGTTCAGCAAGTGGAACCAATGATGTTCCAAGTAATAATATGGGGAAGTCAGATGGCAATTCCTCCAAAAGAGTCCGCAAGACCGCCTTAAGCTGCTCATGTGCCTGAAATTTTAATTCAGAAAATCCAATAAGACAAATAAAGCTTAACTCTTGTAACTCTGACGTACTTGTATTAGCATCAGTACCAAAGAAGTGTAAAAAATTAAAAATGTACTCACATTCTCCCACCAAAGCTGGAACTGAGGTATAAAGAGTATTGAGGGTGTGGTTCTCCTTGCTTCACTAAATATATGTACCAATGCCTCCTCTGGCGTCTTTGCACTAGGATCCGAAAGTAGTGATGGAAGTCCTAGAGAATGAACAGGAAACTTCTCCAGTTCATGTAAAACCGCAGGCCCAAGATGGTCCTGTTAAACTAAAGCTGTAAGTAAATTTATTTTGTGGTTCCCAACCAATCAATATCAAAAAATTCTAAGAGTATTACCAAGCCTACACCTTCAGCACCACAAATCAGAAGCCGAGGCCTATACACAAGTGGAACTGCAGAACCATAGGAAAATATAGAAAGCTTGCTCACATCTGATGAAGCTACAAGAGCAGGAAAGATTTCAGATATATGATCCATGGCTTTCTGGAGATATCTTTGTAAACATGGCGCAACGACTAACGACAACGGCCTTGAGTACACAATGGAGCCTCTATGAGCAGCAGGAGTAATCGTTGACATGGCTTCTAGGAAATGATATTTTTCAACCTTTACTGAATCAACATCTATCAAAAACTTGTCATCACTAGTATAAACCTGAGGATACTTTTCACGGAAAGCATGAATAGCAGCTTCTGTGCACAAGGCCTTCAAATCAGCACCACAATATCCTACACAACTGGCTGCAAGTTCCATCTTTAGCTCCTTCGAGGGGGGCTGCTTCCATTTGCGGGTGTGAATGTCTAATATTTCAGCACGTGCTTCACAACCAGGTAAAGGAAAATTGAATTCGCGATCAAAGCGACCAGGGCGACGTAAGGCTCCGTCAATGGCATCAATCCTGTTAGTCGCTCCAATCAAAACAACTTGTCCACGGGAATCAAGACCATCCATCAAAGCAAGCAAGGTTGACACAATAGAATTGTGAATTTGCTCCTGCTTGCTTGACCTAACAGGAGCAAGGCCATCTATCTCATCAAAGAAGATAATGGATGGCTGATTCCTTTGAGCTTCTTCAAAAAGTAATTTCAGTTGTCTTTCAGCCTCCCCAACCCATTTGCTAAGCACGTCAGCACCCTTACGCATGTAAAAACTAACCTTCTGACCAGCCTTTGATGCAGCACAAGCTAATGCTCTTGCAATCAGTGTTTTTCCAGTGCCAGGGGGACCACACAACAAGACACCCCTTGGAGGAGTGATGTGGTAACTTGCAAAGAAATCTGGATACAGTAAAGGAAAGAATACCATTTCTTTCAAAGCATCAATGTATTCTGAGAGTCCACCTATGTCATCAAAACTTATACTATCATCAACCTGTAAAGGTTGAATATCAGCCCCTCCCTTTGAACTTGGCCCAGCAGTTTGAATACCAGAAGACAGAGTAGCAAAAGCATCATTCTGATGACCCCAACCAGAAGCAGCAACATTCAATCCCCATGATGTTGTCCCATGCATGTCTAATCCCCCAAAAAGCCAAGGTGGCCCGTTTCTACTTCCACCTCGCCCCCATGGAATAACAGGACCTTGGTCGAGCTCATCCACAAGAAGTGAGTCATCAGAATCTTCAGCTCTTGTTAAGCGATGCCGCTTGTGAACTCGAGAACCACTCTTCCTTGCATCCCTGCTACCCTTTGTTCCCATTCCTTGATGCAGTACTCTGCGAGGGGATCGTGGTCTTTGTTTTCCCTCCTTCTCTGGAGATAACCTGCGAACTTCAGTACGATTACGGAGATCGTATCGCCTCTTACCATCCTGTTCTTCTTCATCATCAACGTCTTCCTCTCCTTCATCCCCATCCTCTCCCTCGTCCTCGTCCTCACCCTCAACATCATCCCCACCATCCCCTTCAACATCCCCATTTTCTGTTTCATCTTGGCCAACCTGCTCTTCAGATGTACCCTGGTCATCATCAGATTCTTGATCTAATCGTTCTCTTGCCACTGCTTTTGAATGGCGAGGTCGTAGGCCTTCACGGCGAGAGAAGGTTTTGGTCTCCTTAATCCTTTTACGCTTTGGAGAAATTGATAACTCATCTTGACTAGCACTATTTTCAATCTTGTTTCTAGAGGAATGATACTTGGGCCTCTGAAACAAATTAGCAACCTTCAGTACCAAAAAATAAATCATGTTATATTGCAGTATGACAACATTCAAGCTTCAAGCTCCTTGGAACCAAGCTAATAACTAACCTCCATAAAATTTCCATGATTGGGAGAGTATAAAATCTCACCATTAGGTCATCATCCTCTGTCTCAGAACTGTCTGTGTTGTAACCTTCCAGATTCACAGAAATCCTTCTCTTTCTGGTAGAGCGGCGAAGGTTCATCGCAGCTAACTGCAAACAAAAGGAGAAATGACAAGGTATCAAAAACTTCGAGGATGCAACTAGTGGTAGCAAATGTCTGTCTAACCAGCTTCAACAGAAAGAAAAAAAAAATGCATGTATCTAAAATTTGTAAAGATGAAACAAACAGATATGATGGGAACTAAGTCAACTTGAAAAAACAAAAATTACTTGCATCATTATAATATATGACAAAATTCTCTAATCATTAGTACAGAAAAGGAGAGATACAAAGTTGCATTTATTTTCATCATCGTAAGAAAGGAAAAATCGACAAGGTTAAATTGAAAAATGAAACCTTGGAGCAAACCAGAAGCCCAGAGAAACCTTGCAGGCCCAAACTGTCGCAATGGATGCCACAACAGATGGTACCTGACCATCCTATAGATACTTCAAGTAACCATGAAATTGTATGGACAGAAAAGTTTTGGAACTACAGTGTGTTAATACTCTGCCACATCTTTCACCTTCCAACTTCTGAAACCCGAGAGAGCACGTGCGCATTTTCAACAGAGATAGTTTAGAGGACTCGACCAAAGTCATGTATTTTTTAATTTTTATACTGCAAACACAGTGTATTGGCCAACATGTTTCCAAATGACCGAAACTACCGACATATTTCCAAAACGTGTCACCAAAATTATGAACTTTTAGTACTGCAGATGGGTTTCGTTTGGGGCCACCAACACCAACATGTTTAGGCTGAAACTCACCGAAGCGTGTCAATTTTAAAACCTAGATATCTTTCCAGTTATCACTTCAAAACACTCATCTTCTCAACCATGTTTCTGTATGTCACTGACTGCCCAGGCCATAGTTGTCGGGAAGCTATGTATAAGGTGGGAAGCTCACTTCCCAGGAAGCTCGTTTCCTCGAACAGACTCTCTTCCTAGGAAGCTCGCTTCCATCACGTCTCATCTAGTAGTCAAAGGGAGTTGTATGTGTGAAGTGATGTGGTAGACCACAATCTATAGCCTAGGGTGTAGACTCTAAGCAAGTATCGTCGGTTTGAAACCTAAGACACCTACTTTTCTACAAAAATCTCACGTAAGATAAAATCAAAGGTATAACTACCCATAAATAACATAATGGGAATAAGGAACCTATATCTCATTTCTCGCTTCCCGTTTCCTAAGGTTTTTTTGAGTCTCGCTTCCCACTTCTCGCTTTCGCTTTACTTCTCGTTTTCACTTCTCACTCTGGTAACTATGGCCCAGGCTCCAAAGCAATACTTTGGACCGCCTAATCCATGCGTCGCTTTGGGGATTTGGTAGAGCCAACTCTTTTTACAGTGAACCGGACTTTATGGAGCTTTGGACTGAATGTCAGACCCAGATTTAATGCTGTCACCAGCACCCTCTTTATGATTTTGAAACTTGAAATGTTGAAGCAAGTTACTCTTTTAGAAAGTACAAACCAATTCACTATGGAGCCCAAGCTAAGACTATTTTACTCTCCGATTCCCATCCCATACTACTTGTTGATGTCCTACTTCCACCAATATACTTGGTCAAAAGGCACTTCCCATCCCAAAAAAATTGGCAGCCAAATCATTGTCTTCCCCGATTGAATCCCTGCTTTTCAACTATGATTTCAAAAACTCAACTCCATTGTTTTTACGACATGAGCCACCAACCCTATCTCATTGGCTGATCACTCTCTATTGATAGCCTCTAGAGGCACTACCCTCACTTCTTGATGCAACTCCAACTAAATTGCTATATAATGTATAAATTCATTACTTTTTATGTATAAATTATAATATATCTGGTATGATACCAACGTTGTACAACAATAAACTTGCCTATTTCCACAAAGCCCCCACACATATCCCCAACAACCTAAAGTGTCAGTTTTCCCCAAAAGTGCAATGAATCGTTCAGTTCATTTCTTAGACTTTTGTAGCACACCACGTGGATCCAAATGTCAATGAATAAATAGGCCTCACCGAGAAATCTCTTACCTACCTTCGAGTTGCACCTGGCCTCTATCTCAGGCAGTAGGGTGAGGAGAAGTAGATTCTCTGATAGTCTCTGTATGATGAATTGATGACTGCCAATGGCCACTTTTCCGCCCCTACACAACCAACATGTATCGCATATTTGCATCAATGTCGAGCCTTTCCTCTCTTCTACGCTTGATGGATCAAGTTCCACATAGAAGCGAGAATGTCAATTTCTAGGAGGATAGTTAGTGCAAGCAGAATCTTCCCAAAGATGACTTTGGTAATATTTACTCTCTTGCCTCAGATAAGCAGTGTTCGGTTGCCTCTTGTTTTAGATATTATGTGGTCCCTTTTGTTGAGAAGGGGTTGAACGACTTAGGAGTTAGGATGTGAAGGAATTTCTTAGCTCTACAAAATATTTGTCTTTAGCTAAGCCCAATTCTATGGTTGTAGATAGAAGAATGTGGTTTTTTGGGAATCGGTAAACAGACATATATGGAACAACTAAAAAAAATAACAAGAGATTCGCCGATTGGTGAAATGTAAAAAAGAAGCACTACAAAGCATAGTTCGAAAACTTGGCGAGTCACTTGAGTAACTCGGCCGAGTTACTCGATTCGGCTGAATTTCGAGTCGAGTCACCTCAAAACTCAAAAAAGGCACTATTTGCCGAGTTACTCGGGTGACTAAGTTGAGTCGAGCCGAGTTTTTTGACTCGCCAGACTAGGTTAAGTCACATAAGGGTATTTTTATAATTTTTTAAAAGTAAACTCGAACGTCACACTATTTTTGCAGCATTTTTTTTGGGTCTATAAAGATAACTTACTATGGGTTCTTTTAAACCTAGTTTATGGGTTTGAGGCTATAAAACTAGCGTACTTTGAGTTCTTTAAACTCAAGTGTTTTAAGTCATTACATATATATTCCGAGTTGGACCGAGTTGAGTTTTTTTTTCGAGTTTTCTGAGTTACACGACTCGGCTAACTTTCGAGTCAAGTTTTCGGGTTTTTGAACCATGCTACAAAGGATTAACCCAAGGGAGTCATAGCAAGAAAGGGGGGAGATCTAACAACATCGCAATCAAGGAAGACCAAACACCAATCTAAGCATACATGAAGAATACCAAATATGTTCCTATTAACAGCAGATGAGTGAATGTCAAAGGCTCTCTATTCTACACTCCCCAGCAAACTGCTCCCAAGAGAACCCTTCAAATCCCTCTCTGCACATTCTTCTTATCCCTCAAGAACCAACTAGAGACTTAATGTTAGATGGAAAAACCCAAAACACCTCCAAGTGCATTAAGATATAGCTCCAAATCCCTCTAACCTGAGGACAATGGTTGAGGGATACGGATCTTTGTGATATCACTCTTCCAATCCTTTGGTGATAGTTCGGTTCCCCTAGTCCCTTTCATATCTATGTGGAATCTTGGCATTTCTTCCAAGATTTCTTTCTTACTATAGACAGGCCTCCTAGAGAAAATCCTCACACAAGATCATTTAAAGAGAAGGGGGAGGAATTTGTGCATGGACAATGAAGAATAGGTGAACCACTTGCTTATTCATTGCCTCTGGTTCGTAGGATTTAGGGATTCTTCCTATCGCAATTGGGGGTGCAAGGGGGTTTCCCTCTGAGCTTCAAGGATTCAATCTCCAACTACTGCTTGAGACATGTGGATGCCTTTCGGCGAGTAATATGGAGGTTTCTCCCAGGGGCTAACAATTGGGATGTCTAGATCGGGAAGGATTAGGAGGGTCTTCGACAACATTGCAATCTCCATCAGAGGATGTTCTTAGACATCTTCTATTTCTTAGAAGATTGGGAAGAACTTAGGCTATAGTTTGCAGATTTACAGACACTTTTCTTTTTGCCATCATGAGGAATCCTATTGGTATTAACTTTCCCTTTTTTTCTTTCTCCAGTTCACCAATTGGTGAATCTGCTTTTTAAGTATTTTTTTCTTTTTAATGTTATCCTTTTGATCTGGTTTATCGATTACAAAAATGGCTCAAGTTCCATATGGCCAATTGGGGATCACTTTGAAGCTTCTGGAGCTACCCCCAAGGCCATTGGTTGTCTCTTTCTAACATTTCAACCTTGATGCATCAAGGAGGTCTCAATCAATTCAAAGCATAGCCACACTTTGATCTACCTCCTCAAACCCAGTTCATTGCGTACCTTGTGGTAAATTTATCTTCTCATGGTACATTAGGAGTAACTATCTCCTAACTCACCTTCAGTGGGTCCACGGTTTATGTTTCAAAACTTTATAAGGTACTACAACATGGTTTCATGTACAGGGGCAATTTGAGGACCCTGTGTTAATGGAAACTTATCCAATGTTTATTTAGGTGTGTGCAAAGGTGTCATGCTGCTAAAGGCTTGGAAACATGCTTCAATGCATTTCCAAATTTTGAGTAGACAAGAACATCTCGAAAATTCACATGAAAAGCGCAAATCATGGAACCATTTCTATAACTAAAGAGGTAATCCATCAGGTGTCACTGTATATCACGGATACAAATCTCTAACATATTCATTTTCGGTTCCCAATAAATATAAGTGGATTCTTTAGGCATGATTTCTGTGGACTGTGGCATAGGATGGTTCTTGATGAAAAGGCAACACAACTAATGGCAATTTTTATTTTTTTATCGATAATTATCAACTAATGCCATTATTAATTTTGACTCCGGGATACTGTATAAACACAGTTTATGTTTATGTGTAGTGAATGCTCTTTTGGGGATTACATTTCTTTTCAATTGCATCAACGTCCTTTTAATTAGTCCTTTTACTTAGAGAAAACAGATAGATAAATCTATTCTCTTAAAAATGTAGCATTAATGATCATAGAGATAGACTATACCAAGCTATTGAATAAAAGAATGGATAAGTCCCTATATAAAGAAAAAACTTTTATCTTGAACTGCTCATCAACATGACTAACAAAAATTGGAAGCAAAGAATTCAAAACATAATCACATACATTGGTCTTGGGTGACCGCACTGGCCGATTTCCCGGGCGCAACATCTTGGCAATCTGAGAAGCTGCGGTCCGCCTCTTGGTCTTGCCTTTTTTATTGCGAATAATGGTTGGAGTATAATAAAGGTAGGTTCGACCATACATCTTCGGGCGTCTCCGGATCCTATCACTTGTGCGTACAGGCCCATCTCCTCGGCTCGACCGTTTTGAATCCATATGAAATTGCTACTCTTACTGATTATATCCTTCCATTACACATTCAACAATGTCTCAACTAGAGAAACATTCAACAATCGAATTTCAGCCTCAAAATCAACAGAAAATAAAACCCTAATCTAATCTATGAGCAACATATATCTCCACAGACTTGAAGCAGAAAAAACAAAGCAGCGACCTTGAAGAAATGTCCAAACAATGGCGCAGCAAGGAAACAGCTAGGGTTTTGTAGTCTGAGATTGAATCGTTAAAAATAAATCTATCATGTTCGAATACAAATCATAGGACATTGATTTGAAACCGATTACGTACTTGGAAAAAAAAGCAGTTCTCTCTATAAACATCATCGTAGTTGAATCGAAAGATATACAATAGATCGTGCAGAGAAACAAACCTTAGACCGCCATGAAAGACTGAGAAGTGTTATTCCATCAAGTTGGGAACGAGAGAGAGAGATTTGTGGCTTCTCTGATAACAGAGAGATGGTGGATTGCTTATTTGCAGGGACTCTCTCTCTGTCTCTGGTGCGTTGGGAAGAGTCTCAAGACGCTTTTGCACGACACACGTGTTACTTGAGCACGTGTGGGCAGTATTAAACCCAACAAATGTTGAAGAACCCGATCATCACAAAATCCTTCTTAGCCCGTCCCAAAAATCTTTCTTAGCCCTGTCTCGTTAAGCACTAGTTATAATAATTTTATGATTAATTTAAAGTTAAAATAGACATTTAAATTATAAACAAGGTGGGCCGGGGCCAAGGTGGCTTAAATCCATTCTCAACCTGAACCTGGGTCGGGTTTGCCCATAATTTTTCATCTTTGCCCTTGTCCCATTTATGAACCTCCCAAACTTATCCCAATAAGGACGGGGTCAAGGCGGATTACTCGATTAAGCTGCCCGTTGTCATCCCTACTTACTCTACCCCAGGACTCAACATATTTAGAGTTGTAAACAAAGCGATGAAGCCAAGTTGACATTAGTATATCCAAATTTGTATACAATTACATATCTGAATTCGAGGATTTTTTTTTTTTTGGCAATCTAGGGGTTAGGGTTAGTTTAGGGGTGAGTATCTGCTCAACGCTCAACACAAGTGTGGGGAAATCAACAAAGCCCACCTGCGAGACTCGATCCTGGATTTAACCTCCTAAGGAGGGGATACACTACCACTAGGCTAGTCCCATGGTGTGCAATTCGACATATTGAAATTGATTAAAATATTTGAATTAAGGTAATACCTGAATTTTTTATTATTTAAAAACAAATTAATTTTATTTTAAAACAATAAATTAATATTTTATCTTCACTTATATTAAAAATAACAATTTAATGCCTTAAATTATGAAAAAGTAGATATTCATAGAGTTGTTTTAATCTTATAAGTATATAATATATATTATATATATAATAATATATTATATATTTAATTAGATATTTATCGAATATATTAATATCCAAATGTTTAACCTTCTTATCCTTAAATGAAATATAAGTGCCTCTGTTAAAACTATTTATGCTAATAAACCTAACTTTTAAATTATTGGATAAATCAGGAGCCAACATTATCTTTAGCTAACGAACTTTTGTATTTTCACTTGCGTGTCCCAAAACACCCCTTCTAAGCCCTTTATTGTTCTCCAACTAAACTATAACCCCCTTGCGTTGCACGAGTTATCTCTTGTATCAGCCTTGAAATACAAAACCACTCACCAGTTGAGGCAATATCATAGTCCCTCCAAGAAAATCAAATCCAAAAGAAGTGAAAGAATTACTCCATTGAAGCGGACTATAGAGCACAGCCTTACAACTCACTAGACTGCAGCCAAACAAAAGCTTGAGCTCTTGAGTTTTGGATGATAGTGTGACCCTACTGCTACTGAGTTTATATTTCATGTAGGGTGATTACCGTGACCCAACAATATATTATCAATGGCTAGGAACTCTTGTCCACCTAATATATGTGGGAGCGATGAGAGATGTTATCTTGTAGAGCATGTTTTGGACCGACTGGCCACATGAACATTTTCTCTTCCCTTTAAATTATATAAATTTGAAAAATCATCTCATAACTACTAATATATTCCATGAGTAAAATCCCACTCACCCTTTTGCAAAGGACTCAAACCACATTTTCTCTCTCCATTGCCTCAAATCTCTCTATAGGGCTGCCACTTATCCACCAACCTACTTGATTTTAATTAATAGTAATTAAAGAAATAAATAATGGTCTGAGAAAATATACTCTTTGGCTCTTACAAATTAATCAACAATTAATTATATTTAATACAATTAATTGTGACAACTTTAATTAAGAGACTCACTTTTAACTTATCTCATCAAAATCAAATGAGTGTTGATATGACTTATCTTTTATTGGTCAAAGTGAGCAATAATATATTTTATTGATAGAACAATAATATATTTTATTGATCGAAGAAAGCAAATGTCTTGGCATCAACCTAAAGAGAATGAAGAGTGACTTAGAGATATGCACACTATTTCTATCATATATGGTAAGTATAATATTTTTCTTCCTTTAACCCTTTTCATTTCAATCTCCCTCCCTTTTTTTTTTCTCAATCTACCTCCCTTAATACTCTCTAGAAATGACAAAAGCTACAACTAATCCAATACAAACTGCCACCAGCACAAGTACAAGCCATAATCTTTTGGGGCTCGGATTGTCTCTGGCGAAGCCAGAAAGGGCTTGTCTCGGGGTTCCATAGAATAGTTGACATGTGGTGGAGAAGTCAAAATCATGGGGCCCATGATTTTGACTTCTCCACCTATAATAAGACATGTGGCCATAAGTGTGTGAGAATAAGGGTGTGAGATATCAAATGGGGAGAAGTCAAAATTATGGAACCCCGAGAGCCCTTTCTGGCTTCGCCAGAGACAAGCCAAGACCATCTTTTGGAGGCAAATAGTTGTGGCCGCTTGAATTTTTGATTTTTGAATAGGCCCAGCCCAAGACATTTATAAGAGGCTTTCAAGTCCAAACTTTGCCGATTGCCACCCCTACGGCCCTACCCCCCAAATACCTCTTATATAGCCAGAACACAGGTGGGTCTTGTGGTACTAAGTGTATCCAGAATACCATTTTCACTGCAATCAAACACCCCAGTCTACGTAGATTATCACCATTGCCTGTTATCACTGTATCCTCTTATATAAAGAGACATTTTCATGGACTTCCCAATAGGGATATCAATAGGCCGGTCTCGAGCATGAATTTTTGTGATTTTTGAATGAATTAGTCTATGGTACTCCCAAATCCTAAGAGCTTGAATTTTTGTGATTTTTGAATGAATTAGTCTATGGTACTCCCAAATCCTAACCATGTTAACTCAATTATTAAACAGTTAGGATTAGAACTGACGTGGCATTAGAAAAGAGAAAATAAGTCAAACCAAATCCTGGCCCTTAGTGGTCATTTATAGATGGTTAGGATTAGGGAGAATATTTGGGAGTACCCATAAACCGACACTTTTCGAATAGGCCCAGCCCCAGTCCAGCCTGTTACAAGAGGTATTTGTGGCCTGAATTCAGCTTGTTGACAAATGACACCCCTACTTCAGAGTGTAGATGATAGCGAATTACCCGACACCCCATGAGGTCATATCCAATTCACCATTATACCGTTATTATTCAGCATTGCAGCAGCCCTAACATTAAAATCATAAATGATCAAACAAAAGTTGGCAAAATGGAATGGCGTAAAATGAAAGGAGTACAATAAACCCAAACCAATTATACATAATCTGCTGAAAATGCCTGAAATACTCATATCTTCACAAATGACTTAATTTCCCACTATTCTTCCTGCTCACGACATGCCGTGGAGGCATGAAGGTACAGCACATAACAAACCAAGAATTACATGGTAACTAATATCAAATTTCTTGTAGGCTATACGCAGATTCGTATATACTAAAAAAAAGAATAAAAAATAGCCCACTGGTTGGGGAAAAGACAAGGACAGAAGAAGAAAACAGCCGCAGATAGTTACATACAATGATTCCAGTACCATGCCGCTGATCTCTTTAGCATCCAGCGGCTTTCAAAAATTTATCGTAAGGGCTTGAAGGAGGTAGCCTGAAAGACTGTTGTTTGTACTCAGTTGAACAGAGCTGATCCCGTCCTCGAACTTGCTCCTTATCAGTCTGTTTTAGATTCCCCTCCAGAAAATCGGTTGTCTGAAATAAAAGTCAACCAAAAAAATTGGTACATGATCCCAAAACAATTTGCACAAGCAAAGATATTGATAAAGAAATATTTGGAACATGTGCTGTCATTTTGAGAAAACGAGGATACACCTGCCAATGTTAGAAGAATTTAGTTAGATTTAAGAACTGGATTTCAAGTGGGGTAAAAAACTAGGCTTGTCAAAATCTAGGATTATAAGTGATATTTAGTGTCAAATACGACGTTAAGCAGCCAGGGCAATAATGAAGTGAAGCATAAAGCACAGTGTGTGATGTGCATCACTTTGGAAACAATGAGTTTTTATTCAAAACAGGAAAATAAAAAGAAGATTTAGCTACAGCACAGAGAGAGAGAGAGAGAGAGAGAGAGAATATAAGAGGGAAGCATAACAAATACTTGAGAGAGAGAGAAATCAGGATAATTAGAAAATATAAAAGAGGGAGAGAAAGATGGCGTATAGCAAATACTTGAGAGACAGAGAGAATCGAGATAATTATAAAATATGAAAGGAGAGAGAGATGACTTATAACAAATACTTCTATTATTGACAATAGAAATAAGGACATAAGGTCCTAAACTCAAACTTTGTGCTGATGAACAATCCAACCAATCCAGTCATCCTGGAAGGTGATAATACTAAGGGTAACTATTTTCGAGCAGTCCCTGAAAATGTGATGGTGGGATGGCTAAGATATATGACCAATCTGATTTTTGGGCTCCAAATTCAGGAGGTGACAGTCTTGTACACAAGAACAAAACAGACAAATCCGAACTACTTACGAAGTTATAATAGCATAAGTGGTAGACTTTTTTTATAAACCTCGCTTTAAGGCCCGAAGAAGTATTACCATACAAAAAAAATGATAATGGGATATGAGATACTGATTTTTAGTCTTCTTACCGTGTTCAGAAGAGCAGGGCCTTTCTTTTCTTTTTCTGCAGAAATGCCTATCCCAATGGCTTCCTGTTGATTCTTAAAACTAAGAAGTACTGACATCTTCTGCTGTTTACCCATTACAAGTGCTTCACACTGATTCTTCATTTGGTCGTAAGGTATAGGTGTAGTGGAAACTGGGAAGCTAGCGACTTGCCGCGCTGTTTCCAAGACCTATCAGGAATATTAACCTCTATTACATTCAAGGAAATAAGAAATTGATACGGA
Source organism: Tetracentron sinense (assembly GCA_015143295.1). Lineage (NCBI taxonomy): Eukaryota > Viridiplantae > Streptophyta > Magnoliopsida > Trochodendrales > Trochodendraceae > Tetracentron > Tetracentron sinense. The sequence goes on along the minus strand of CM026558.1, from coordinate 39,972,639 downwards.
TGCCATTTAAGAAAGAGAAGAAACAAGAATAGTTCATGATTTATCCCAAATAACGAGGACTTCATGTTCTAGACTTGAAAGTAATATTCAACTCTAGTCTTGCTGAAATAAGATACACATGTAGTTAAAATGAGACGATATCTTCAGTATACCGCACACAAACCAGGCTTTTACCATCAAGTTGGTCAAGAACATACTCTGACGATATATTAACTGTACATAATATGCCCAAGCAATCAGCCATTTTCTCAAGTTGTTCAAAAACTTATGCTTCAAAACCAAAGGTTGCAAAAGCATATCTAAGGTGACTGTCAGGTAGATAATGTTGCAGTTTCCAAATAATATAGAGCAAGGAGTACAAACCAGTATTCGATGGGTCGCACATAGGAGATCTCCTAAACCTATCAACTGATTCAAATGGATGCCAAGGTAAGTACCAACCAGTGTTGATAAGACCGGACTGGACTGCCCTGTTGAACCAGTAAAACCGGGAACCAGCCATAATTTGTAAGACCGTAGAAATTGGCCGGTCAAACCATTGACCGTGAGAACCGGTAGCCGGTTCACATGACCAGCCGGTTTCTGATGGCTTTTAAAAAGCAGCCACCGAAGAGAATTCATAAACATTCTGACTATTTATGCCAGTATCATCCCAGTTCAGCCCCTTAGATGACTTGGATATATGCAATTCCTCTATTGTATGGTATTCTAATTATTGAGGTGCACCAAACCACCGCTTTGGATTCTCTCTCCATTTCTTCTCTCTCACCTTCTCATCTCACTAAACAATAACCAAACCCAACTCCAATCCTCCTTCCATTCAACCAACAGTGGTCCAACACTATGGCCTCGAGACTTTGATTCAAATAAACCCAAAAAGGGTTTTCAGAAACCCACCTCAAGAACCTTTTGTCTCACACATGCAGAGAGAGAGAGACGTTCACCTGAAGGAAAAAAAGGCAATAAAGCATTTTGAAACCCCTCTGAACTATGGTGGCAGCCAAAAAGGCCTAAATGTATGAGCCAAGACAAGTGCCTTAGTGACAAGACAAAGGCCTAAATGTTTTCAATCTCACAAGGTCATCTACGGAGAGACTGTTTAGTGTTTGCCTTTGGGCTCTCAATCCTTTGACTCCAAACTCGGTAAGAAGGATGAAGGCATTGTTTCTAGGGTTGGGAGTCTTGAGACATTATCGGAGAAGAAGAAAGCGTAGAAAGCTTAAGGAATGGAAGTGCCATCATTTCATTGTTGACAATTTGATTTCTGACACACTGTGATTTGTCCATCATAAAGGACCTGTCCATCTTGTCTCCTACTCAAGCGGCAGGACATTTTTGAATAGTTTTTTCCACCATTTCTCCAGTTTTATCATTATTCCTTATATTTTCACAGTTCATGGCTGAACCATTCGAACTGACTGGCTGAACCAGTGAACTGGTAACTTGTCAGCTCATGGGTTAGGTCCCCAGTCCGGTTTTAGAAAACACTGGTCCCAACCCCTCAGTGATGTGCTGATATGCCTCTGGTAAGCCATCCTAACAGGAGTAGCTTAGATTCGTCTTCATAATTATTTAAAACCACACCATAGAGAAGATCACAGTGCAAACATACCGATTCCAATAGTTGGTTAGCGCTAAGGATGTCAAGTGTACTGATGGAAAGTGATGTTCTGCAATCCGATTGACTTCCACTTGCTTCAGGAAAGGCTTCTTCATCTGTCAAGGCAGCCGAAGGCATGATCTGAAATATAAAAAAATCCAACATGTTACCAATACTTTTATCAATTATCACCCATTATCTATGATCATCAGTAGAATAATGACACTGATAGAAAATAAGATGGAAATAGGAACACAGCTTTAACCTCATTAAAAGCTTGAAACTCCATTTTTGCAAGTGGAGAACATGGCCGTGGTGTCTCCATGAATAACGGAGCTCCCAGTGGATATTCATCATCAGGTGAAAATCCCTGTAGGAGCTGCTGCTTTATGCTGGAAGACTCATCCTGCAATGAAACATAAAAGAAAGATGATCCTTATAACCTTGCACACATGCGTGCGCATAAAGGTACATCTATATGTATGTATATATTTGTGGGGGTGCGTGTGTGTATAAAAGAGAGAGAGAGAGAGAGAGAGATCTAAGCATCACACAAACAGAACCTTCAATACATCATTCACATGTCAGACAAGTGTGCATCCTCATCAACCGAGACAGATTACACGTGGGACCTCTCATTGGATGGTCCATAGGCCCATATCAGTGTGGAGAATCCCAATTGTCTGAATGATTACTTGCCGATTAGTTTTGCATTGTTTCCCATAATTTTTCAATCATCCAAAGAAGGCTCTTCAACTAAGCATAGACATGACTTTACCATCAAAAGTGATTTTCCACATCCTTCAAGCAATCAGTGCACATGCCCACTGATGGGGCCATCCAATTGATGGGCAAATATTTTTGTTCTTTATTTTTGGACTTTGGAAGGGAAGTGAGGTGGTTAGTAATGCAAGTAAGTGAGGAAGGATTATGACCTAGGTAGTGATTTTACCATCTTAGCAAGCTGAACTCTCTTTGATCAGCTTAACCTTTGACTATGTAACTGTGAGGTTAGTTGCTTCTATTCTGGTGGGAAACAGTACTTAATCATAGCAGTCCTCACCGACTAATCAACGAATGTCTATTTTTTTTGGGACTGCTGCATAATGTAATTGAATGTCCCAAAGCAACCAGGCAGCTACAACCATTGTGGTTTCTGCAAAGTACCTTTTTTATTCTCTTCTTTAAAAGTGCGTATCTAAACTGACTTCGCAAAAGCAATAATTGATCATACAGGACTCATTGATACCTGTTACTATTGTGCTCTGGCACATTTGAGATGGGCCAACCTGTAGCACAGTCTAGACCAGTGGGCACATGCACCAATAGTGTGCATGTACGGTAGGAGCATCTCATTTGTGGTATTGCATAAATTTCTTCTCGAGATGTCATCCCTTGAGTGGAATGAGAGAACATCGTGGACTAAACATCATAGTTTGAGGAAGTTATTATCATAAAATTACCTCTGAGAATTTCCCATATTTTTTCATAATGTGGGATATCACGGTTTCTTTTAGTTGTCCATCATCAACTTTTATTGCTGACAGAGACTTCAATGCAGAAACTTCATCTTCCTGGGATCCATATATTGGTTTCTCACTATCCGATGCGATGCAAACAGCCTGCAGCTTGATATCTTCTATCAGCTCAAGATAAGGATCAACCTGTTACAGAAGTATCTTTTCAAAGATCTTAGCCTTGAATTGATCAAAGAAATTTAACCAAAAATGTTGGGAAAAAAATACCATCTCCACATGATGAAATTTTTAATTTTAAAGTAACGTAGGGCTTAATCCCAAGGACAAGGTATAGAGATCAACCGTTTTATCTGTGAGTGATACTTTAACAGAAGGAATGAGCAGCGGAAGATTTGTTGCCTTGGCTGAAAAGATGAGCATGGAGGACGCTAAAGTAAAAAGAGACCTTCGGCGAGATGGCTTCAAACCTCCTTCAATTTATACAGAAAAAGCATATATCAAGACAAATATTTCACCAAAGGAATACCAATAAACTTTTGTACATTGGTCTCACTTCCTAAATGCAAATTGAACAGAGAAACTAATAAAAAAGGATATGATGAGAAATCAACTCAGGCAAGGCAGCTACTAACATCCCTTGAACGTCACTTAGACCACATTACCCCAATGTAACGCCTTTCATGATTTAGAAGAATCTCCATTCAATGTTATCCGCAAATAATCATATGAAGCTGATAGACACAACCCAATGTGTATAAACACACGTACACACAGACAAGCCTATACATACACTATGGTGTATTTGAAATTCGGAAGTCTAACGTAACTGTTAGGTTTGCCTTATAGAGGTAGAAGACACGATCTACAAAGAGCATAACAATACAAATGGCACATATATAAGGATAGGAACCCGCCATTGAGTTGGGCAACCTAGTTTATATGCTAGGCCGAAAAAATACTGCAGGATGATCATGACCAATCAATATACCTCATTCTTTTGACAGCCTGGAGAAAAGATGGCTTTCAAGTTTCAATCTTGGAAGGAAACTATTGATCAGGATTGAGATCATTCTATAAAGTGGTTTTTGGGTAACCATTTAATGATCAGACCCAAATACCAGCAAGAACACTACGGGTATCGATATGCTACCGGTGGATTATCCTTACTGTAGACCTATTATAAATAATTGGAACAAAGCGAATACAAAATCTATCTTACCTTCTTGTTCAAGAGAAATGCTCCTAAGTGAGAATGCCAACTGGAAACACCGAACTAGCGCCATGTGACTGGAGACCTGTCATATGCATGTTGATTCATAATGCAATCAGCACTGGCCAACAAGTACCAAACTAAGAGATGGTAGTCTCAGATCATTCAAACTGATGTGAAAACTAGTAAAAAAACACAAACAGGAAAGTTCAATTTTTCCATAAACATTTAACATGTATAAGCTGTACTTGTGTTAACTAAAGATGCCGTTCTTATGCTACTTTAATTATGTCATCAGAAACAGTAATAAATGACAAAATAAAAATGACAATCAATCCAGTTTGTAGAAAAACTCTTTCCCTAGTTCCCGGCCCAATTTGTGAATTATGATTAGCATGTTAAATGACCAATATAGGGTAGAAGCCCAAAGCTAGTTGGTTGATGTTCTATACCGCAACCAGTGTAGTCAAGGTGTCACCTAGGTGATTTTGGGCCTGCGTCGCCTAGGCGCTCCTCTAGGCGGGCGATCCTAGTAAATTTTTTTTTTTTTTTTTGCTTAAAAAAAATGCAAAATATCTCAATAAATAAACATGTAATGAAGAAGTAATAAGATTTTAAATCATTTTTTTCACTAAAAATATCAATTTTTTTACTAAAAATATCGTAGGGGGGGCTCTGCCTAATATTATACATGGACAGTGACACAAATTTGGGTATTTGGCTCAGATTTTGAAGTGTTTAATACTCCACTATTTCAACATGTCTTTAGTTATGTAATGAATGATTGTAATAGACTTTTTATTTTATATTTTCGTGGAATGTGGGTGTGGAGTTTTGGTCTTTTGGATGTTATATATAATAATATATATATGTGATATATATATATAATTATATATATATTTATATTAAATTTATCGCCTAGGCAACGCCTCGCCTAGCCGGGGCTAATTGCCTAGGCATCACCTAGACGCCTTGACTACACTGACCGCAAAACAACTAGGCAAAGCCTTCAATTCAAGCTTACCAACCAAAAAGGGAAAATTTTTGACATTATCGAGGTCCGCCAGCGTTAGCACTAGTCAATGTTTGTAGAAGGATTTAAGATGCCTGTCAAGGCCACCTTGTCGTCTATAAACTATGATTGGATACTGTGCACCTGTTAGTGGGTCACTTGGACGCACCAATCAATGGGTCTGACTTACGATAATCACTAAACCAAAACTCACCCAGCTCAGATGATCCTAACTATATGATTTATCGTAGTGTCTTGGATGATCAAAGAGGGTAAATGCTTTAGAAAAAAGTCTTATCAAATAAATAGTTACAGTATTGATTGAGTTGAGTTTTAAAGCAGAAGATCTCCTGCATCGACTGCTCAGTCACATCTCATGCATTAGGGCCCACATGTACCGTAATGCCATTGGTCCTTGGGTCTTAATCAATATGTCTCAGAGTATCCCATAATAAAAAGTCTGGAAAGCTATCGTAAAATACAAAATTTATTTGTGCACTGTTAGATGCCCCAAAAGTTCAATCTTGTAAGAGATTACAATGTACAAACACTGAAAACAACAAAAGAGAGTTACAGAAAGCTTATAGTAAAAAAAACACAGAAATCAATAAATGTGGGAAGGAAACTCACCTTCAGTTGGGAAAAGAATACAGCAAGGTTATAAGTATGGGCCATCGCCTCAAAATTAGCTGGGGTGTTTTCTGTGGATGTCGCCTGAACCCAAATCGATGAAAGCAGAAGACCCACTTGGTGACTACTTAACCGAAGGGAAGTTAGCTCCTGGAGAATGTTTAGTTGGATAAGACAGTTAAAATTGATTTCAAATAAAGTTCATAATTACAACACTACAGAAACTCAATTTCTACATTAGGAGTTGTATCCATCAATGATCAGTTGGAAATGTTTACTTCTTTTCCATCCATCACGGCAGTAGGAGGAGAAAGCTTGACGCTAAGAGGTTGACCTCGAGATGGATACATGGTATATCGTTTTATTCCCACGTCCAGATTGTTGCTAGCTTCCTCCCTCGGTCCGCCATCTGTACCATCTGGTTTGTCTTTGCTTTCACACTGCATGGAGAAGCTTCCATTCCTTACATTCTGTGAGACAGAAACTGAAGAAGAAAACCCAGAAAGTGCTATTGAAGCTTTTCCATGTGGATCCAACCAAGGACAAACCAGTGATGGCATGAGCACAATGGATAAGATATGGTGGGCACCAATTCGAGTTTCATGGTCCAGGTGGACCATTGCTAAGAGCAACTGGTGGAATAGAGCTTCAGGAAAGGCCTGAAACACAGCAAATATAATATTCCCAAGATTAGTTTATTATTTCACAGGATTGGAACATGAAGTAGTAGAGTGCATTTTATGACAGTTTACTTGCCTTCTTGTGATATGATACATTAGGGACTGAAGAGATTATTTGTGCAGTGCGACAAACAGCAGCTACAGTAGTTCTAGCCACAATTGTACTATTTGGGATATTCTCCAGTACTACAGCCATCATATCAAGAATGGGTCCCACATCTCCGACCTGTTAATTCATGATCTCAGTCTTTTTGTACAGAACAAAGCCAAAACAATGGAATTCATAAAAGAAAAAATGAGAATCTTGCTCCTGTTATCCTAAAATCCAACTTAATTCAAGGTACCCATCTTGCTTCTACATTCTATATTAATGATGGAATGTTACCGTAATATCAATTAAATAATAGTACTCAGTCCCTAGTAAGAATGTCACACTTTTAATGACTGCAGATCATCCAAGCAACAAGCGGAAATCTTCCATCCTCAAAAATCAAAGCAATGCAATAAATCAACAATCCTATAATGGACTCCCTTTGTGCAACTTTGCCCATATATGCTTTTGTCCATTCAAAAAACAATGTCATTTATAAATCTGGATACTGTCCACAAGAAATATTTTGGGAGAATATATCCTCAGTTGGGCCCGAATATTGAGGTTCAGTTCAATGACCATGCAATCACGGGTGCACCAGGGATGTAGTTGTATTGAAAGCATAACATAGAAGAGTAAGTTGACATTGCTTGATGAGGCTTAGCATAATCAAAGGGGACCATGCAACTACACAGAGCGCACTTAAAGAAACCTTCACTTAGAAAAGCTTTGTTACGGAACAAAAAGGACCTATTTTATACACACAAGAAACATGAAGATTCCAAATCATGAGTTATGCAAAAGTAACAGATATTTGTAGTGTAAAAAATAAAATATTTTCTGCCCCTGTCCTTCACAGCACCATTCACCAATCTTACCCAGGTACAGGTAGGGATGATGATACGACTACAAGTTTTAGGACAAAGACCTAAAAAAAGATGGATGTAGATACAGTCATCCTTGCTAATTTTATGGGTAACCTATAGCAAGTTTAGAAAGGCATATTTGAGCAATTTATTGAAAAAAGATAAGGTGACAATGATTATACAAGGTTCATAAATCTTTAGATATCGAAGTCCAAAAGATCATAATGAAATTATTACTTAAAGGAAGAGACAACCTTTACTAAATTGCGTATGATATGGACACTGTTCTAGTACCCATACCAGTATGCTTTAATAACTGCATTCCAGCAAAAACTTTGTGATACAGTAGCAAAACACATGATCCACCTAATATTGATCTGAGCCATTGAATCAGTGAGCCACCTCTTGAATGGGGAACAGCAAAAAGTCATGTGAATTTGACAATCCTATTATCCCTAACCATCTGGTATATTGTTTTTCCTTCAAACTATTAAGATGCACACTTGAAGGGCTACAGTTTTTTGTTCTTGAAAGTATGGTTGGAGTAGAAGATCAACAAGGTTTTCAAGCTGTGGCCCATCCCAGAAGTGGTTCACTGATTGGATGATGGGAAGCAATTCATTAGGATAGGTTGTGTACATGGCATGGGATAAAAGGATATGGAAGTGTAGCCCAGATAAGAAACAATAAGTAGCAATTGCAAACCTTAATTGAGAGCTGTGAGAGGCATTCTTCCAATGCAGAATGAAGAGCGGTGTTCCATTTATTTGTATCACCTCCTGGTCTTGATGCTTCAGCTGAGAATTGCATGCATTTGCGTAAATGTTTTATCAGGTCTGTTATCGCACCAATGATCGCAACTGAGGCCTGCAGCTTTGCACTCTGAGCAAGTTGTGTGGTAACATTAACAATGTCGACCTGCAGCCGTGGCTGTTTAATAACATTCTTGTGATCCAAGTGCTTCACCAAGATAGATAATAACAGATGGGTGTTTTGTCCTACAGGTAAGAAAATGATATCAGTGAAGGCCACAGAGGATTCTTAACAGGGAAATACCCCAATGTGTTGTGGTTAGATAAGAAGATCAGAGTCCAAATGTCACCTGACTTCTCCATCAAAGACTGCATATCTGATAAAACAGAATAGGCAAGTCCATTCTGTGGAGACCAATGATTCCCAGCATCAAAATTACGGAAAAGCGGTTCAAGTACACGGCGCACTGTGGTTGCCTCCTTTGCTAGTCCAGCCATATTGTGCAAGCAAACCCTGGACCAATATGTGGGGCTTCTGGAAGTATCCCTATTAAAAATTAACAGAATAAGCAAAGGGTGTTTACAACATTAAAGGAAGAAGTGATTTCTCAAAAATGAATGTTGATTTTAAAGGAATAAAGAAATCAAGGGTATAGTAAAAATGGATCTTTACATTGTACGCTCCAATTCAGGATTGGTAGTCACGAGGTCCTGTGGAGGAACCTTCTTACTGATATTGGGGATAGATGAAATGTGGTCCTCCGCTTTGACAAATTCCTGAACCAACTGATTCTCCGGCTGAGAGAATTGTGGGTGTTGCTTGGAATTTCCAGAGTTCATTTGGAGATCCATGTAATTCTCCATTGTCACTGAGATAACCTGTTTTAGAATAGAAGAAAAATGATTTCAGATCTACCCCAGAAGTCAACAAATAGTAAACATGCCAGTATATTTTAGTCTAACATAATTGCATAAATATCGAAAAAAAACTTCTTACATCTTCAGTTGTAGTAACCCCCCAAAAAAAAAAAAATCAGACATGGCCAAGCATAACATAATAATAATAATTAGCAGTATGATGATGACAAACCCATAGGGGATCGTTTTTTTATACATGTCTAACACTAAATGAAGAGAGCTATATAAAGAAAAAACACCTTACATTGTCAAAATCCATTGAGATATGAGAGTACTCGCCCATAAACCACACCTAAGTAATAAACGGAAACAAACAAATTGTGTTAGAAAGTTAGAAAAGTGCAGATCATAGACCACAAAAGACAAGTTACAGGAGGGGAAAACACTAAGAAGGGATAAAAATTTGAATTGAAGCCAATGCTGAATGATATCTAAGATAGAAGCACCTATTAAAGAGTGAAAAAAAAGGGGGGGAAAAGTGAAGAAGAAATTCAAATGACCCGTTCCATGGGAAGATCAGGAATGATAAAATAATACAGTATCTCTCAATAGTCGCTATACTACACACACACACACAGTACATTGGAGGAACCCCACTAACCCCTCAACAAGGAAGAGGAAAAGAGAACACACACACAGTACATTGGAGGAACCCCACTAACCCTTCAACAAGAAAGAAGGAAAAGAGAACAAACACACGCACGGTACATTGGAGGAACCCCTACAAACCCCTCAACGATAAGAAGGAAAAGAGAACACGCACACACAAGAGAGAGAGAGAGAGAGAGAGAGAGTTGCTGAACCCAAATCGTTGGGATCGGGAACACATCTGTGTATTGCTTCTCATAAGAATTTGCAGGGAGTTCCAAATGGTTCATAAATTGAGTATATGGGGTCTGCAGTCTAAACTAGAGAAGTTGGTTCAGAAATTGATGGGATCTATGTTGCATGCAAGTGAACTCTTATGCAAAGAGTAAAAATTGGCAAGCTAGATGCAAATGTCAAGAAACAGTTAGAATGGGAGGTGAAATTAACTATGGCAGCAATAAAGATTCATACCATGAAAGCAAGAGCTTGCAGTCCTGCAGAACGTAATTGGAGAGCTCTCTCATCTTCTCCAACTTCTTGAGCCAGCTGACAGAGTTTCGGAATGAGGCCTTCTAAATTGAACATGTATGTGCTATCGATCTAATTTGATACCATACAAACGAGTCAATTCTAGACAAGGAATAGCTAAAATGTTGAACATGCTTAGAGAAGTCATGGTGTTAATTATCTTGCAAATGTCATTAATCAGTATCCCTTCATTATTCAAAAAATCCATATATCTTTTTTAGAATCCTAAAACCCATATATCTTGAATGGATCACCTATGGCTTGTCGCTTATATTATCTAACTAAAGCCTAAAGATGGATTGCCATACAGATGGAAGAACACATGCAGTCTAAAGTAAGAGTAGGACCGATCATTCACCAGCTCCCTTATACAACATCATCTGCCCATTTTTTTGAATGTACAGAAAATAAAATAGACCACATGTTTCAACCATCCTATGAGTTTACTCTTGGAATAGATCTTCTAGGTGGGATCCATTGAAGGGTTGGTCATTATTCCTTATCATGTCGTCCATCTAATCACATGCCACAGACAAGAATTGCTCATATGATTTGGAACCTAGAGCCCAATGTGTATTGTAGAATATACCTGTCTTTTTATGAATTCGACAAGAGTAAGACAACCCAGAATCAGCATTTCATCCTGCCGTGTTTGTTCTAATAGAGTCCGAACAACACATAATAAGCTACTCGCAAACAGTGGCCTGAAAGCATTGAGAGTTTATGGTGAATAGCATATAATGATTTTGCAACTTCTAGGATCATTGAAAACTATAAGAAATCGGAAAAACAGAAATCCTATAATAAAAGTAATCCCAGGAAATTATTTATTGGTCTTGCACAATCAGAAAAACAAAAAGTAAGAATGGAGCTTGATCTTTCAAATAAAGGGAAAGTGTGACAATTGCTTATACCTGGCGAGAGTCTCTGTACTATCTAGCATGGTCAGCTATAGTACCCAAACTGACATGTACCTCTGATCTAGATTGCCTACCTTTATTAACCCTAATTTGTCCCCCTCATCTCTCTCTCTCTCCCCTCCTTCCACTTTTTTTCTTTCCCTCCTTTCCATTTTCCATTCTTCCAATTGGTAGCAAAAGCACCTAAAGAATAAAATCACTTTCCTGCGGCCATCATTAACTAGTTGGCAGTTGCAGACTCTATCAGCCAGTGCATTGACTCCATCGTTACAATTGTACAGCCACAATCAGTTGTTTCATAGAGAAATTACCATCCAGTAGCACTTGATTTGATGAATCGTTGATGATTTTCAACTCTTATTAAAAAAATAAATTATGATACAGTTAATGATTAAAAAAAAAAAGAGAGAAATTATGATGAGATTTTCCATCCCTGAAGGAGAAATACCCCAACAAAAAAAGTATAGAGCTGTTGATTCAAGGTGTTGCTTCTCAAAAATCAATTTACCTTCACCCCATAAGTTATTTTGCTCAATATGAAAAGTTGTATTCCCTATAGACACTCAAATATATTGCTGATTTTTTAGGAACTTAATTTGGTTGAATTGGACTAACAAAATTATCTTTCTTGGTTTAGCTCCATGGGTTGCTTGAAATTACTTATTCTGTGATCATGTCTGATACATCAGAATCTCAAGTAAAATATTCCTTACTAGAAACATCAAGTAGTTTCAAGCATCACAAACATTGATAACCTACATTAAGTAGTAGATACTAGATACCTCAATGGTCCATCCCACTTGGTCATACATAGACGGAGACTTAAAATAGGTTCATATCAATAGGATAGATAAAGCAGCCACGATGTCTAAGGATCTTTATGTGAGAAAAGTGGAAGGTGAAGAATTACATAGTTATTACTTAATCATTACATCTAGTGAATGGAAGGTTAGTTATTGTTCCTTCAGAAAGGGAAGTAAGTGAGGGACACAGTCAATCTTATCCTCAGCGGAGATGTCTTAAAGCACGCCTACCAACTTTATCAGGATATCCCATAAGTTGGCAGGAAAATCAAACTCTAAGGTCCCAGTGGATAGGTGCAACACTAAATCTACAAAATCATACTTGTATAGGAAAGCACTTTTCCCCTACAATGGTGCTAATGCTAATTCTAGGGAGTTTTATTGGAGGCACAAGATATGAAACTTAAAGTTGGCCCATCTAAATGAACAGAATCCTAAGATGCAGCTGGCGCACATTCAGTAGTGCCAACCACTTTTTCTTTTTGGCTCCCTTCAAATGGCCCCCAAAGAGTACTAAGAAAACATTCGAGAGATGTAAAACTCAACCACAACATGGCATTGAGGTTTAATGTTTCCATTTGGTGAAGGTGGTATCTACAGAGATCTTCAACGAATTAATTCATTTCAATGATCAGCTTGCTCAGAAGTTGACCTGGGGGGTTTGTCATTGTTATATTTGCGGCATTCTCAACATATTAAGCATGATTGACATCCATGCATCAGCTTGGGGGGAAGAATTATCACCATCACTTGTACCAAATATTCAATCCATTTTTTATGGGTTGAGTCCATAGAATAAGGGATGAGAGAGTTAAAAGTTTAAACAATGCACTTAAATCTTTAGTTTCTTCCCCAAAAAAATATTTCTCTCTTCTACTCTTTCCTCTTCTTCTTGTTCTCTTTTTGACCTTAATGTTTCTTAATTCCATAATTCACCAAAATGCAGGAGACATGTGGCTAAAAATAACAATCTAAAAGAAGTCTTCCAGTAATTACAGATTTACAATATCTGACCAGTCATTTTTGGCGTAGAACCTAGATGACACTTGACAACCACGGATGGATGATGCAGGATAATTCAAGAAATTGGTTTATTGTATTTTAATGGACTCTCACTACCTAACTCAAGGATGTGATTGGACTCTCACCAATCAAAGACTATGGTTGATGATAAAGTCTCACAAGTTCACAACCACCTAAAAGAGGAGTGAGGAGTCTCACCTCAATCTTGTAAGAGAAAAACTGTAGATTTCTTCATTAATTGGCTAATTGATGAAGGGTGGTGTTAGACGCACCCCACTTTATTACGAGTAAACCCATTTTTTATTTTTATTTTGCCCTTTCAGTTTTCCCTACTTTGATAGTTGCACCTCACAATCATCCTGGCGTTAGACATCCCTTTAGTTTACCATATTTCTCTTTGCTTAGTAAGGAGTAGATATACAAAAGCGATTCTATCTTTCAAATATAGGATCCCAATGGAGCAGGCTATTACTCTCCATGGTGTAACAGTTGCAAGAGTTCAAATCTGACTGATTTACTCGTTCAATTTTTGGCTTATTACGAATGATGTAATGTAACGGTTGCAATGCACTCAGTTGGGATGGATTCAAGCATGCTGAGTCCATCTTTTGAATGATATTCTGGTTGTTGAGTTTGGATATATTGTAATGATCTTTTTAAGTATTTCTTTTATCATGTTGTTTATTCATTGTCAGCTTATATGTGCTCAAATACTCATATTGAATGGGCCTATATCATATGTGATACCAGTTTTGTTCCTTGGGGTTAGGCTATATGGTTGTACCTTCAAGATTATAGCTTTCATCCCATCTCAACTAGATGGCATCAGGTGCAGAGTGGTTTATTCAGACGACCTGCATCACCCTCTTACAGAGTTTCCTTCGGGTCTCATGTGGTCTCTTTTTTCTTACCCGTTTTATTTTTCAGTTCACGAGCTTGTGAACTCTCTTATTATGCTTTTGTAGTTCTTATACTTCTTATATATATATATATATCTGATTGATTACCAATTAAAAAAAAAAATCCTTGCATGAAGGGATTGTGCTTCTTATGGCTAATTCTTACATGATTACAAGGTCTTCAACTTGAATGTGGTCCATCATATCGAGGATCAACCTATGTGTTGTTGGTTGGTCTGGCTTAATAGGTAATGCTTAAAATTGTGATTGGTATATAGTTATAAAATTGATAGCTATTTTTATCTTTATTTTTATTTTTGGGATGTATAAGTAATTTTTTAATTTAATGGTGTGCAATAAGTAATTTTTACTAATGGGGTGCAGACGTCCAGTCATCAAAAAGTGGGGTGCGCCTAACAGCACCCTTAATGAATAACACTGGCCATTTATAAAGAAAAAGAATCCTACTCCACTTTAGGCATAACTTCAGAATTCTAAATAAAATAAAAGACTCTAGATTAGGAACATGGGCCTTAATACCATATGGGCCTATGGGAATATGGGCTGAAATATGTTTGGTCCGTCGGTAGGATGCATTAATGGAGGAATCCACAACCCTTCACATGCCCCCACATACTTCTATACCATTGGTGGACCGTGTTTGTAGTCTGCCCAACCAGATAGCTTATGACTTATCTTTACATAACATTTCATGATTTAAATGAGAAATTAAAGAATGTTTGGATGGAAACTAAAACCACACAAACCTAAGAACTTCCACAGAATTTATCCTAAAACACAAACTTAAATTTCAAGATCGAAATATGTCAAACTTACATCTGCTCCTTACATGAAGATAGCAATTTCCTATAAATGCACAACACAACTTTTGCTGATCCAAAGTGCTCGTTCCGCAAATCCTTGTAACATCTCTCCTCTAGGTAGTTTGTAATCTGTAGAGAAGAGATAGGGAGCATGAGATGGAAATTTGTAGCATTTAAACCTCAGGTGATAGGTTGACCGTGTACTGCTTTCTTCTTGCCAATATGTATCAGAAACATCATAATAGATGACAGAGATCAGTTCTAGAGTAGTTGATACTAAAACATCTATTTATAAACCTGGCTATAACAAACCCAACTCAATTTTGCAACATGGATAAGTTGGTGAAGACGAGTAGAAGACTCCAGTAGCTCTAAGGAACTTTTGCACTTTATCTTTTTCATTAAAAATTACCAAAGAAAAATATAACTTTTTTAAAATAATGAACTTGCTTGTGGCCATATAAGGTATGGTACCGAATTAGAGACATACATGCATAAGACACACCGAATCTGTGAAGCAGGGACTTCTCAATGAACCATACCTTTGGAATGCGTAATGGATTCTTTGAAGCATATTCACAGAGCTTGCCAATTTTCCTATCATTTGGTTCAGCATCCTACCAAAACAGAATGAGAAAGCAATCAACTTATCGAAGCCTTAATCAAGTTCTCACTAAACAAGGAAGAGAAGCACAAAGTGGGGAATCTCCCTAAAGTCTCAGCTACTAGTATCAAGAAACTGAAGTTCTTTCTCAAAGACACCTTATCCAATTCCGGGTCCTCCTCCAGAGTCCAGACAATTTAAAAAATCGATTTTCTTAAAAATAAAATAAAACCTACCAATAAAACTTTAGACAAGGAAGCTAGTTTTTCTATATTGACACACTCCAGAAGTGATTTATACACTTTAAATGAATCAAAATTAGTCTATTGACACAAAATATATGCCATATTAGAACCAAAACTATGGTTTCACAGTATAGATCTTACTGAACAACACTGAATGATGTGAATTCTATGTTCATGGAAACAAGAACTAGCCCAGTTGAACAGAACCCAATTTTGCACCAAATCAACAAAAATGAATACTATGACTCAGAAATAAAAAAATTTCAAGCAAACATATTAAGTGTCGGAAAGATATTCACCTGAGATCTGGGGAAGATATCAGACAGGAGCTTCTTATACCGTTTAACTGGCTGTCTCGACCTTGCCCGCAATGAAGGACAGAAGAAACAAAGGTTACCGCAGACCGGCACTACGCGCCTCGACATGACCCCCATTTTTGAGGAAATGCAATCAATCCCCTCTTCTCAAATAAGATCAAAACTCACAGAATTAAAACGTTTGCCAGGATCTGAACTACCCCGATCCCCCCAAAAAAATCAGAGCAATTAATCAGAAATGTGTTTCTGAGGGTTATGACAAATTGGGTTCAGGGAATTTTCAGGAAAGCCAGAAAAGATCACCAGAACTTCTCGTTTGACTGCCAAAAGAATACCAAAAAACGGATCGATTTCGCAAAATTGAAGCAAAAATGTCAAGAAAAGAAGAACAACCCAATAGTCCGAATTGAAAATTTTTCTCTTATTTTCAACAAGTAGCTCTAAATCTCGCGATCTGGATCAGCCTGCAAACAGAAAATAGAGGAAACCACTCAAAGAAAATGGAAAAATGTTAAGCTCTAATGGAGAAACAAAATCTTTATGAAAAAAAAAAGAGAAATACAACAAAATTGATTGATGGGTATCTTAGATATCCAGATATTCATCTGAATTTCAATGATTAATATGAGAAAATTCGAATCAAAATGAATAATATTGAAGCAATTTACCTCAGTTTATAGCCAAGGGGGTAGAGGCTTGAAATCCCCCAGGCGTTTTTCCTTTCTTTCAGACATCAATATAGGAAAAAATCTTCTTTTTGATAAGTCAATATGAGAAAAAATCGGCTAAATTCAAATTCCATAAAATTAAAATTCAGAAGATAATAAATGAAAAATAAATTCCGCCTCTTTTGGAAGAAACTCAGTTAATGCTCAAAATACCAACGGTCCCAGGATTAAAGGGAAGAGGGCATTGATACTCATCACATGACTAAAGTATCCCTCAACTGTTTGTCTTTTGACCTTTTTGTCACCAAAATTTTTCATAGGGGAATCCAATATTTAATGGGTCCCATCTAAGAGACATAGAAGACCTAAAATGAGAGTGATGGGCTAGAGCTTTTTTTTTTATTTTTTTGGTAAGAGTTAATATGACTCCCACTTTGGGTACTTACCCGAGCATGTTGTCCCATGTAAGTTCCTTGGCGCCTCAAACGGTTGGAACCCGTTTTGAGGAGCTCTAGGGTGAAACTTATATGGGCTGCATGTGTGTGGTGTATGTGTGAGTTTGCATGTGGTGTGTGTTTGCTTGGGTGGTGTGAGTATTCCCTTGTCTTTGCCTTCGGTCATTGCCTTGTGGTATGATTGAGTTTACCAAAAAAAAAAAGACTCCTATAACTAGCACGCATAAGGTGTAGGGGTGATATCGAGCCTAGTCGAGCCGAGCCGAGTGAGTAGTGGTGTGTTCAAATTTGATCGTTTATTAAATGAGCTCAGAAACCATGTTAAGCTTGACTCGTTTATTAAATAAACGAGCTTGAGTTTTACTGGCCGAACTCAAGCCGAGCTTGAGTAGTTCACGAGCAGTTTGTTTTATTGGATATAGATATTTCTATTAGGTAAAAAATCCACTTTATTATCACAGGCAAAGAATTCATAGTGTTAATTAAAATTATAGTATAAGATTATAATTATATAAATGGTATTCTTATCATATAAAATACATTATATATTATTAATGTTTACTAGTATATAATATATATACTTAATTTTAATATTTAAATGAAATAAGTATATTTTAAATATTTTAATAGGTTAATATGTATATATAATCGAACTGAGCTTTTATCGAGCCGAGCAGGGGTGTGTTCAAGCTCGGCTCGTTTACTAAATGAATTCGAAAATAGTGTTCATGCTCAGCTCGCTTACTAAATAAATGAACGATACTCGAGCCGAGCCCGAGTAGTTCACGAATATTTTGTTCAATAACCGCCCCTACTAAGGTGCCTTAAGGGTGAGTCCAAACAACCACTCCAAAGGGGCCTAACTAATGGATGGTTGATGGTCCCCTATACACCCTTGCGAAGTCAATACCTACCCATGTGGGACTAAAGAGGGATAGTAATACCCAACTTACTGCTTGTAGCTTAGATGTGTAGCTTAGATGGCAAGGTGTGCCCTTCTCATGCCTAGGATTGAGTCCGGATAGGAAATCATTGATAAGTCCTCAGTAATGTGGCAAGCAAGAAATCATTCATTACTGCTATCATAAATTAATGGTAGATAAATGATTCATTGCTCGCCTCTCGCTTCAATGGTGGTGTGTGACCTTTATAATTATAATGTATTTATGCTTAGCTAGTTAATTAATATAATTTCAATGTTTTAATTTTCTACCTAATATAAATACTTATATATATGAGATTAACTATGAACGTGGGAGCTCTGGTTGAACAGCCAATCAGAGTAACCCAAAAAATGTCTTGGGTAGTGGTAGATTGGTAATTACGAACACAAAGAATGATATTTTTTAATAACGTTTTTTCATAAATACCGCTTCCTAAAGTCAACTAGAGCTCCTGTTCATAGTTAATCTCTATATATATATAAAATAATTTTAAGGTGGTGTTACGCGCATCTTAACATTTACTGATATATACCAATTATAAGAAACCTTTAGTTAAATAATAAAAATATATGAAAAAGACTAAAACAACATTTTCACTATTTTCATCCCTTTGACCAAAAAGGGTCACCTTTGCCACCCTTGGATCCCCCCTTCCACGAAAAGTCACTGCCACAACCTCCATGTAGAGGATCCCTCGCATTCCTCCGTCATTGATGCTAAGAATGCAAATTTGTTCTTGATTGTCGTGATGTCAGTATCGACAGTTGTTAGAGCTATAGTTTCGATGGTTGGAGAGATCTGTTTAGGGATCCGGAGCTTATGATTGTTGTAGGCAAAGAGAAATTTGCTTTCAATGGTGGAGAAGATTTTGTAGCTGAGTTTGTCGATACTCGGTTGTCGAGCACCTATTCCTTTTAACATTCCACCATATGACAAATTTAGCTCTGAAAATTCACTTATTCAATAATTAATTGTAGATTTCACTCTATTCCTCAATATTGCTGCAAAACTTTCACCTAGAAGCTTTCACTCCATGATTTCCTACAGATCTTCCTTCGAATCTCAGCTCCAAATTTTGTCACTCTTTAGCTTCTAACCTTAGCATAGATTTTGTTCTATGACTTCAACCGGAGGTCCTTCGTCACGAAATCCATCGTGGACTTTGCCACCAAACTGTTCGTCTCTACTACCAACACTGTCTCTGCCTCTAAAACCAAACGAATACGAATATCTAAAATTTCTTTCAAAGAGAAGATGACTTTTTAGTCTTTGTATTGTTTTTCAGGTGTTTAACTATATATTTCTCTAGATTAGTGTATTTTAGTAAATTCTAGGGTGCACATAGCTTGGGGTGTTTTTCATGAGTTAAATTTGAATAAAAATGGACATTGAAGTCGAGCATGAGTTGAACTTGAATACCTTCAAAGTTTCTCTGAATAAGG
The DNA here is from genome assembly GCA_015143295.1 of Tetracentron sinense. NCBI lineage: Eukaryota > Viridiplantae > Streptophyta > Magnoliopsida > Trochodendrales > Trochodendraceae > Tetracentron > Tetracentron sinense. Next base: position 39,953,142 of record CM026558.1, on the reverse strand, counting down.
AAGAAGTAATCGGATCTTGACCTCCGCGTAGACATAGGCAGGTTATTGCCGAACACTATATTTTTTGTTTCCTCTTTTGTGTGTGTTTGTTTATCTTTTTCGTCGGATATTTTTTTCCTAAATACTTTGTAGTTTACTTAGCTAAGCGTTACACTCCACTACTCGACTCGGTTCAATATCACCCCCGAGATAGGATGGTGTTGAGCTACATCCATCCCTCTAACTAGATTGGTGAAAGTGTACGGGCTGACTAACGCACCCATATTCTTGCAAGCAACATGAGTTTGGCTCATAAAGGCTCGAGTTTGTTTATATAATAAATGAGCTGAGTCCATGCTAATTTCGAGATTGGTTAACAAGTTGAACTGGAGTACACGTATGCTAGGTTAACAGATGGGTGTTATATAAATTGGTTTTAATATATACATGATAGGCAATTGGGCTGCAACCCCCAATTAGTTTGGTTAGTATCCGTCCTAAAATAAGTGGATATATCAATTGCTACACTTATTCCAATGACTAAACCTGATTGGATGGGTCACTTTCTATTAATGCAACAACCAACCATTATTTGCTTTAAAAATATATATGAAAATGCTTGTCTTTGATTTGTTGGATAAGGAAAAGGAAAGGTGTATCCATGGAGAGTGACGGTATTTGGCTTCTTTTGTGTACATATACATACCTCTCCTCACCTTTTTGTTTTTTCCTTTCCTTTTCCTTGTGAGTTTCTCACTGCTATGATGCCAGCACTATATGGGGGGAAACATCCAAGATTTGATATACATATAATAAAAAGTATAATACAAGCATATAGAGCCTAGCCGAGATCAAGAGTGTTTGTATTTTACGATTCGGTCGCGCCCTTAGGTGTGTTTGTGACAGCGAATCACTACTTTTTCTTGTGGAGGCGTGCTAACCTCCTGTCAAACCAAAAATAGGTTTTGGTTTCTTGCCAAATTCAAGAACACGTGTTGGTTTAACGCCTCCGAGTAGGACTAGCACCACTCTTGTTTTTCCTTCTCAAGAAGTGACAACATTAAGACAATGATTACATGACTAACCAACGAATAATAAATAGACTGATAATCTTCTCCAGTTGTAACCGGTCTTTGGCAAAACCGGTTACCCCTGTGGTTGCCACGTGTCCCTTTTTACATTCCTTAATTGTAGTTAAGATTCACTTACCCATAGGGTTCACCCACCTATCTTTGGTTTTTAGAAAAAAATATTTAAAAATATTAACCCTTGGAGTTGGTAAATTTTAGCCACAGTTAACAAAATTTTATATTATTTTTTTCTAAAAACCAAGGATAGGTTGATGAACCCTAGGGGTTAGTGAATTTTAACCACAGTTAAGAGATGTCAAAAAGGACATGTGGCCACCTTAGGGGTGTAACTGGTTTTGACAAAACCGGTTACAACTGGAGAAGAATACGACTCAAATAGATATTGGTAACCAACGAAAAGTATGATATTCCACCATCTGATAATACAGTATTATATATTCCTTTGAACACAAGTTTAGAGAAAAATTCAGACATCAAATGATCCAAAACCATCCAATCACGATGATCAATTCTTAGAAACACCTTGCCTCTTTAGCCAATGGTGGGGTGTGATCTCTCTCAATCGAGGAGACTCGAGATCCATTCCCTTAGATGATGAGTAACAAGAACTCAAATCCCAATGCTAACCACTAACACAGGTAAATGATATCCTCCACAAAAAAAAAAAAAAAACTCCTAGAAAATCACTAAATGGTAAGTTTCATTTGGTTAGAAGTAATTGTGTTCATCAATTTAAAGAAATGTAGCTTGTTTTGAATGCAATTAGCCCTGTTTCTATGGCAAAATTAGATTTTCACCTTCGTAGATGGCCGATGTGGGCAATCCAAACCATCCATATCATAGGCATTCTTTGGGAAGGCCATAGGCCCATAAGTACCGTGCTTTCATCCACGTTAGCTCCAATTTGATTTTTTTTTCTCATGTGTGTAGTATGTAGTGGATTTTTTTTGTTTTTACTTTTAATAATAATAATAATAATAATAAACTCATTTACTACGTGGTATAAGAGGTGGACAAATTTAGCCTTCTGCATGTCATTTGGGTGACACTGCTAATTCCTTGAGATATGGTGTGGTGGTTCATACGTCCATGGACAGCTTCAAATGCTTGGTTCTCTAACCTACTAACCATGAACAGATACTCGCAAAGGGTTGCGGCCAAACAATATTTGCGATTGTTTTTTTTCTTCAAAGTCATTTGGGTGAAATGGTACAAAAATTTTCCTATTATATTCCTACGAAATTTTCTAGATGGTGTCATTTTTCCGTACTTGGGCTATTTAGACAATATACCAAAAATATATGAAACCAAAATACCCTTTCTTCATTTGTGTATTGTCCAAAATACTCCCGGCATTAGTAGATGAGAGCAGTTTTAGGGAATCACACAAAAATTTGCTACGTGGTATCACCTAGATGATTTGGGTTCCATAAGGTCCGTTCTTTAGCTGAGACCGCTTTTCAAATTTTGTCATTTAATAATATATATTTTCTTTAGAGAATTAGATGTATCATGTTTTTCATATGTTAGGTTGCAATTTTCCCGTAAGACTTTTTTTTTTACACTTTACTAGTTAGTATCTATTCCAAGTGAGGGAACGCCATGCTTACCTCTCTCCCGCTGGGACCTCCATCCTAGCGAGGGGATACATCAACACTGGGCTATTCCCAATGTGTTTATTGTGTTTATTATCACAAGACTTCAAAATTAGTAAAATAAATGATTTCAAATCTTTTTTTAAAAAAAACATAAGGCTTGAAATCTCATAATGGTAAAAATTAATTTTATTAGAAACGTTCATAAAGTAACTTAAATTTCTTAACTATCATACAAAGTACAAAGTTCTAAGCTTTATAAGTCTCACAAAGAACGAACCTTAATAAGAAAAATACTCCAGGCAAAGAATTCGTAGGGATTCTTACACAGTTCCACCCATATGATCTATGTTCCCTAGTAGGAAATGGAATTGATGTCGCGAAACCTTTTTATTTACTTGCATATATATATATACTCGTGGGCGGCACATGCGATGAACGTGAGAGGGGAAAAGAGACGAGAAGAGGAGAGAGGTCTAGGAAGGGGAAGAGAGACCCTAGTGAGGACATTTAAAAAAAATAATAAGGAATATTTTAGGTATAGAAACTTGAGGAACATTTTGGATAAAAAATTGTGAGGGACACGTTGCTTATATGAATATGACGTAGGGACATTTTAAGAATAAAAAAACTTTAAGGATATTTTGGGTATAACAAAGAAAGGGGGTGAGCGGGGCCTTGACGAGACATTCTTCTTTCAAAGCATTTTGCCAAGAGAGCGAGGAGTCTGGTTATGCCATTGAGGTCACCATGTGTCCTTTTTTTTTCACACTCTTTAACTGTGATTAAGATTCACCCACCCTTAGGGTTCACCTATTTATCCTTAGTTTTCAAAAAAAAAAAATATGTAAAATAATTTAACCCTAAGAGTTAGTGAATTTTAATCAGGGTTTAAAAAAATTAATTTTTTTTTTCTAAAAATCAAGAATAAGTGGGTGAAGAATAAGTGGGTGAACCCTAGGGGTGGGTAAATCTTAACCACAGTTGGAGTCCCGTTACGCCCTTGAGGTTGCCATGTGTCTCTTTTAACACCCCTTAACTGTGGTTAAGATTTATCTACCCCTAGAGTTCACCAACATATCCTTAGTTTTTAGAAAAAAAAAATTTAATTATTTTTAAACCTTGGTTAAATTCACTAACACATATTTTGCTTTCTAAAATTCAAGGATAAGTGGGTCAACCCTAAGGGTGGGTGAATCTTAACCACAATTAAGGAGTGTTAAAAGGGACACATGACAATCTCAGTAGGGTAATCAGACTCCAAAAAGAGTCTGGTTGCATGTCTATTATTTATAGATAGTTAGATGAGTAAGAGGTAGTATGAGAATTAAGCAAAACATTCAATGTTTGTCTTATATAATAATTAAGATAATGGTAGTTTTGGAAATTATGAACAAATTCATCTTCGTTTTAAGGGGGAATTCTCATTAATTATATATATATATATATATAGATAGATATAATTTTTTCTTGCACAACTCTAAAATTCCATTATGGACACAATTACCCTGTTATACTTTTCTATTTTTGAAAGAGAAAAAAAAATACTATATTGTGAGCAAAATTAGTGTGTATTTTCAATTTATTTATCAAGACACTACTATTTCAATTGAATGATTTCGCCCCTGTTGCTCAGGCGGTAGTGTTGACTTAATTTCAATTGAATGATTTCACCCCTGTTGCTCAGGCGGTAATGTTGACTTATTGTAACTCACTTCAAAGACAAGGGATCAGAGTCCTTAATTTGAACATATACTGGGATTCGACATAACCGTGTGACTTGTGCAATTTTTATTTTAATTTGAACATATATTGACTAAACTAATGGGTGGGTTCGGCCTAACCTTGTTACAAAAAAAAAAAAGTGTGCTAACCTTAGTTGCACAATTAAAAAAAAATTCAAAACCCTCACTGTGGGTGCAATATAATATGTATTATATACCTTCAAAATGTTAAAAAAAAATTCTAAGGATGAATGAATGATTTATACCGATTCTCAAGATATCAGGTAAAATTTACAGAAATTGTTGCTACCACAGTTAGAGCTTGGAAATCTACGATTAGAGGCTAACACTTCTCCCAAAAAAAAAAAAAAAAACCCTTCTTTAAAAAGGATATAAAGGTCATTTTGAAGAAGCCGTGCCCATGAAACTTGAGGAGCCGGTAGAGTTAGGTGAGCTATAGTTCTTTCAAATCCTCCCCCTATTCGACTATATTATAGGGGGACCTGAAAGTCTATGCTTTTGTTATCTTTAAAGAAATAAGCAAATGCCACTGCCCCATCTTTTTGAATTCAATGATGCCATGAATAAACACTTTTGGCCTACATGACTAGGTCAAGCCAAGGAGACTTTGTCCATCAAAGGAAGCTATGGACGTATTAGGCAATCTGTAAATTGTTTTATTCGCTAATGATAATTGTAGTGCCCCCACATGGCTTATCCGAGGCCCTCTCTAACAAACCTGACCTCAAGGCTCGAGGTTATTTGTGAAAGGCTTGATCCAGCCCTTGTTCGGCCAGTTTGGAAACCTATGTACCCTGGTGCGGCAATTATGGTCTTGCGTACACCGATCTTATCTAGTCCAGTAGTTGTGTATCCCCCTAATTAGCAAGGAGGTCCCGGGTTCAAATCCCATGAGGAGGGTGTGCTTGGTTTGTGACTCTACCCTAAACATATACTAACTCTTTCTAACCAGTGTGCAAAAAAGAAAAAAGAAAAAAGGTGTTGAATGGATTTCGAATGAATTTCTACTTCTGATCTGACTTAAGTTCACTTCAGTTCACTAAAATCAACCGTATCATTATCTTTTTTGAAATGATGGAGATTATGTATGTGATTGGGAGAAGAACATAAGAACAAACAGCTAACAGCTGATGACGACAAATTACTGGACTAACAGTGTGCTGAGAAATCTCAGATCCCTAATTTTCAAGTATTTATGTTCTATCATCTCTTGCCATAAATGATGAAAGCTCATCCCTACTTATAGCAAATCATGAGATCTCTGTTCAGTAAAGTTAGCTAAAGCCCTTAACCAGTAAAAATCTGTCACATCAATCATAACTAAGTCATCATGACCTCACGCCTTAGTGAGTATGATTAGTAGTCATCACGCCTTAGTGAGTATGGTTAGTAGTCAGGACGCCAAGGTGATCCAACTCTTAATGAATTCTCCTTTGGACCCACCAAACCATAAGAACCTAAATCAACCCCCCTACGATATAATAGTAATAAAACTAGAACTTCCTCGAGGCGAGTCATACACTTTGAGAAAGTTTATCAACAAAATATAATTAGATTTCAGGTAAAAAAATTCTCATCGCCTTGGGCCATATTCCTGAAGTCATGCCCTCAACGTCATAAATGTATATATAAACACATGATCTGAATAATTTTCCATGTATCACCTTAGGGATCTTGCCAAGAGATCTTCCTATATCGCCTTGGGAATATTGCCAAGGATCTCTGTTTCGAGCATGGAGACCCCAGGGGTTTTTACACATAACATGCCTTGCCGAAACTTCAAGAATTTTCCATTCATGTCATGGGTATCAATCAGGGCTCATATATTTCATTCATGGCTTGGGATTTGTCAGGGCCAATATAACATGCCTCCAAGGACTTTCTGTTCATGGCCTAGGGCTTTGCCAGGATTTACACACCTTGAAGATACTACCAAGGACTTCCATTTGCGGCTTGAGGATCTATCAGAACTTACACACCATATACCTTGCTGAGACTCCAAGGACTTCCATTTGCCTTTAGAACATGTCCACAAATTCCATAATTATGCGCATAAACATAAAAGAATAGAGTTATGAACAGTTGGAATGACAAGTCTGCAAGTTATGATTTAATATTTTGATGATAGGTGATAATATTATTTTTATGTATCAACAAAAGGTAACTTTAATTGCGGCGAGCTTAATTGCCCCAAAAATCAGGAAAGCCTTAAACACTGGGGGTGTGGAGAACCCACCCAAATGACATATATTTTTCTAAATTTTGGTATCAGGATTTGAACTTGGGTCAAATTCCTGGACTTGGATAAGTAATGCCAGTTGTCTACTGCCTCCATTCCTGTATGAGATTACTCTATAGAGATCTTAGGATCACCTAAACTTTGAATAGTGAACTTTTTCTTGGTTGTCAAACTTTGAATAATAAACTTTGGAATGCCACCACAGTGAGTCACCAAAGCAAAAAAGAAAAAGAAAAGAGGCAGTTCATTTATTCGATGACTTTGATCAAATTGAAAGTGTACAATAAACGTAAATGATTTATAGAAATTCAATATGGGAAGGCATTACATGAAAAAAAAATCGTTTAAACCAGAAAAAACATTTGCATAACAAAAAGTTCATAAATAATTACATATTAAAGCACGAAAACCAAACTTAGGTTGTACATATCCCATGGAGTGCTGATAAGTCAAATTTTGTTAGTTGTTACCATGTTTGTACTTGGGGCTGTGTGTGTGGTGTGTGTGAGTGTGTGTCGGTTATAAAAAAAAAATACATATTATTACAAAAAACTATTATTACCTGACAATGAACTGAGTCGAGCCAAGTTGGGATTGTTCGAGCATGGCTCGAGCTCGATTCAAACTTTGCAAGGTTAGCTCGAGCTTGGCTCGTCCACAAGTGATTTAGCTTGGCTCGGCTAAGCTTGACCTAGCTAATGAAACAAATCCAATTCACAAACAAGCTCAAAGCTCAGCTCAGCTCAGCTCAGCTTGTGTTTGCCTTGGTTAATAATGTGAATTTGTGTAATATTGAGGGTATTATTATCTACTTATATGTTATATATAAGATTAGTAAAGACGAGCTGAACTATCTCTTGCTCGTGTTTGGCTCAATTAATAGTCCAGCTCCTTGTATTAGCTCGGCTTAGATCGACATGCAAATAAATCTGACCAAGTTTGGCTTATTTTGAGTCTCATGAGCTGGCTTGTCTCATTGACAGTGGTTGCAACCTTATTTGATGCTAAGTCAAGTTTCCAAAACACCCTTGTGGGGAATGTAGACAACCTTAGGCGTTTTTGTAGGGGTATTTTCGACTTTATGGTTCGACTTTATAGTTTAACTCCTAAGCATATAGCTGTATACATATTTTTTTTTGGTTAACAAGTTATGAGAAGTGGCCATAATTTTTCTGTGTGGTTTCATGGCTGAACCTCCTATATCCTTGTGTTTTGTCTTTATTTTCTTTTCTTCAATTTTTCTATTTGTTGTGTGATTTATGTGATTCATAGTCTCTCAAAATCCGAAGGGTTTAGGGATTAAACGCGTGGTTCAAATCCCAACACCCCTCGCTTGGCTCAGACGACGAAGGTGTGCTCTCTTTAAGTAGATCCTTAGATCAAGTCATAGGAAAAGAACTCCCTCGGAGTAAGACCTAGACGTAATGCATGTCTTAACCCTCTGTTGTAAGCAATCACTAATTTGGTCCTGCCAAAGTGATTATTATTGCATTTTTTCAACCGGAGCTCCTGTTCATAGTTAATATCTTTAAATAATATAGTATTATTGCATTTTTTTGACAGATTCAATCGTTAGCATAGCGGTTGGGGGCGGAGCTAGAATTCTTTTGCATGGGGCTAACAATGGAGGTTCGAAGACGTAGTCTCTGGGAAAACAAATTGAGGGCCAAGTTTATGGGGCGTCTATTTGTGTCCATTTGTAAGGAATATAGTTTTTCTCAGAAGTTTAGGGGCCGGGGGCTAGAGTCCTCCATTCCCCCAATTCTGCCCTTCTCCCAAGCTATGCCCATATTAGTACTATATGATTTTTTTTATCCCCAAATTTCAAGGGTTCAGTCCCTAGACCCATGTGGCTTCGCCCCTGTTAGTAAGTAAGATGTGTGCCACTTCTCCCACGTCACATAAGAGGAATTACAACCCATCCATTGGAAAGTGCTGAGAACTACAATGCATCCATTGGCATTTCCCTCTTATAGGAGTCAAGCTCACCTCCCATAGATAAGTGGCATGCCGTCACCGTTTCCTTAAGAACTACAACGCATCCATTCCCTCTTATTCTCATGACCTCCCATAAATGAGTGGTATGCGTCAGTTCCCATGGAAAATGTTTAGCGTTCCCGTGGTTTCCATTATGTAACGAAATGGTGGTCCTCATTAGTCCATACGACACTTTTAAATACTCACCAACTTTAGTTAATATTCACTCACCCCTAAGGTTAAGCAATTCAACCTTGTTTTTTTTTATAAAAAAAAAAAAAACCAAAATCTTAACTGTAATTTAATTAAGCTTAACCAGAGTTAAAGGGGTGTTAAAAGGGACGCGAGGACACTGGGTAAGATAAGAAGTAGACCCAGGTCCGCTAATCACTGCTCTATGTATCTATAAGATCCAAGATGGTGAACGTTGCCTCATAGGATTTCTCATCCTACACAAACCAGTTTTGGTCGGGTGTCTGCTATTCGGCTGGGAAGTGGGTGGAACTTCCAGGAATGCTTGATATTTGGGATGAGATCCATGATATTGAAACTATAGAGGACATCAATGATCTAATTGTATGGACCCGCTCTGTTAATGACAAATTCTCGCTCAAGTCTGCTTGGAATCATATTAGAGTGCATGCCCAACGAGTTAGTTGGGCCTCCTTGCTTTGGTTTGCTGAGAATATCCCTAGGCATGCTATCATCGCTTGGATGGCTTGTAGGAAAGCTCTTCCTACAGCTGATCGCTTACTTCAGTGGGGTGTCCGCATTCGGTCCTCCATTTGTTCCCTTTGCCAAAGTGGGCAGGATAGCCACAATCACATCTTTTCGTAATGCTCCTTGTCTTCCCAGATATGGGCTTCTTTAGCTTCAGACCTCCATATGCCTCCTAATCAATTCGAGGACTAGAGCCATTTGATTCGTACGTAAGATTACCTTTGGGGCCTTCATTTACCATATGGATAGGGAGGAATAATAGAATTTTCAAGAATGAGTTCCATCCTTCCTCAGCTGGCCTAAGGGGGATTATTATCCATGTGGTTTCATGGCTGGGTATGGATTGCTTGGTTGTGCTTGATTCTGTCATGAATATGTCCATTTGTGGCTCCTTTAACCTCCGGGTTAAATGGAGTTTGCGCAATATTAGGTGGGAATCTTGGATTCCTCCTAAGTCCTAACCCGGGTAGCTTCAGGATCAACTCTGATGGATCGGTCAAGCCGAACAAGGTAGGGTATAGATGCATACTTAGAGTGCCAATGGTTGCACAATAATGGCAATTGCCGGTCATAAGGTTTCTGGCTCTGTGATCGATATGGGGCTTCTTGCTTTAGTCCGTGGTCTTGAGCTTGCTCAGGATATGCGCATTACAAATATTCAAGTTTCTTCGGATTCTAGTTGGGCGGTGAAATGTGTTACTCAGCAGTGTGATTGGCCTTGGAGTAGTGTATACTTGAGAACGAAACTTGATGACCTCATGCGTGGGTTTCATAGTCTCCTTCCACCTTACTCCTAGAGAATCTAATATGACAATAGATTGGTTTGCTAAATTTTGTACCCACATTGGGGAGATTAGTCTTATCCTTTCTGTCTTTCCTAGTGATTTTTCGACATTGGGGAGATTAGTCTTATCCTTTCTGTTTTTCCTAGTGATTTGTCCCATTGGGAGATTAGTCTTATCCCTTTTGTCTTTCCTATTGATTTGTCTCATTTTGTTCATTTGTACTGTACTGGGTATTGCTATATGCAGATGTAATTGGTTTCTTCTTTTATTTAATCCGGTAGGGGTCTGCCTAACCCTGGCTTTCCAATGCCAAAAAAAGAAAAAGACGGTTTTAATGGGCTTGTAAGCATGCATGATATGAGTGGGCTTAGGCTATACTCATAGGCCTAGTGGACTTGATATGAACTTTATGGTGGAGCATAATTAATTGACCAATCTTGGGCTTTCAAATTTACAATATTAAGTTTAGGCCAAGTCAATATGAGTTAGATATTATAACCACTTGGGTTCAGGGCTCCAAACACAAACCCAATCCTACTGTTAACAATGTTAGAAAATAAAATCCAAATTCGGTCAGGAAGGCAATTAATATTAGTGGCTACTTGTTGGCTTTGAGATAATTTCTCTCCAACAGATGCAAGATCACATGCCATCATCTGTATGGTGTCAAGATTTGCACTTATGCTTCTTATCACATTCATTTTAAATAAAACAACAAATAGATATAATGAAAGATAGATTCATATTGAATCGTTTTACTAAAATTTCCCATAAATATTTCACATTGGAATTCGTGTAGGCTTTGAAAAGTTTTTCAGATAGATAATTGAAAATAATCTCTCTGTAGATGCTAGAGATAATTCTCTTTCTTCCACTTGTCAGATGCGGTACTATGATCTACTCTGAAGGATCTCTCACAATGAACCCTTGGAGAGTTTTCTTCAATGATATGAACAAGCTCCATGATGCTGAGGACAAATTGCACATTCTTTGATCATACAAAAATAAATGCACCTTCTAACCTTGTCAACTTTGGTAAAATTTTCACAACTTGATCTCACTTTGCCATTGAATCAAACAAAAATAAAAATCCAAAGCCTCTAGAAAAGAATTAAATTCAAAATTATTCGTAAAAATGGGTAGAAAACAGAGAATATCTAGAGGATTTATTTTTAAAATTAGGGAATTAAAAAATAAGATCAAGATATCCTTTTGGGACCAGTAGGTAAGGAAAGAAATCGGTTAGTGTAGAGGTAGATCTGAGCAATCTGGATTCCAGTTCCCACTTGGGTCAATCTCTTGATGGATCTTATCCTAACGTTGTATCTATCCAACTTAGTCCTGAAGACTCACGATTACCTCCTCCGTAATCTGTTGTAACGGCACCTCTAGATATTCACCTAAAACCTCACGCTTTGTATGTTTATTACCTAAAATGGCATGTTTTTAACATATTTATCAAAAAAGACATACTTTGTATTTTTATTACCTAATAGGCTATGCTTTTGACATATTAACCCCTTAGCTACGCTTATAAAACCCAAACAAGAATAAGGGTAATATTGGAGTACATACCCTGTTTGGTAAAACTTTTCAAATCATTTCCTTTTAGGTGATATTTTTTATTTAGGGTGACTAATGGGTACTTATCTCATATAACACGAACTAGATCTAAGCATCTGGATTCCATCAATTACAGTAATCCTATAAGGTATCAGAGCTCTCGTAGCTCACGCTATTTCTCCGCAATCAACTCAATGGCGACTCTTGCTCCTTCCTCCAACACAAAAAATTCCTCAAAGAAAGAAATCAATCCTTCACTAATGGGATCATCACCGTTGAATATTACAAACAGTAATCAGTTCGTATCTAGGAAGCACGGATACTTTGAAAATGGAAACGTATCGTATCGCCGTACCCGTATCGCCGTATCGGATATGGTATTTCTAAGGTAAAACTTAGCTGTTTTCATAATTTCTGCCGTATCGCCCGTATCGCCGTATCTAAGTATCACCGTATCCGTGCTTCCTAGGTTCGTATCCATCAAACTCGATGGATCGAACTACCTCTTATGGCGTAGTCAACTAACGCCTATTCTTATCACTCAAGATCTTTTGGCTATGTTGATGGCAGTATCCCACCTCCCTCACCCTTCGTGGAAATGAATCAAACCCATCTTTCAATCTTTGGAGGCGAACAGATCAGTTTATTCTTAGTTGGTTAAATGCGACTTTAACCCAAAGCGTATTCACGTACACAGTGGGGTTATCTTCTTCTCAAGTAGTTTGGAAGTCTTTGAAGAACAGCTTCGCACAACAATCCTGTGCTCAGTCCATGCACCTTCGCGGTGAGTTACAGTCGGTTAAAAAAGGGAGCAGCTGTCTTTGATTTTATGCTTAAGATCAAGACCATCTTCAACTCCCTAGCCTCCATCCAGCTTCCTGTAACGGATGAAGTTCTCGTTCAACATACACTCCATGGACTTTCTACAAATTATGAGTCCTTCATCACTGCCATATCAAACCGCGTCGAGCCCATCTCTTTCAAGGAGTTGTGCGCACGCCTCCTCCAACATGAGCAGCGCCTTGCTCATTTACATCCTCCTATTACAGTCCCTGATTTGCAGCCAATGGCCTTATACAGTGGTTGATCTTCCTATCATGGTTCTCGCCCTCGGGGTCGTGGCTTCTACAACAATAGTGGCCGGTTTTACTCCCAAAAGCGAGGACGTGGTCGTCAACCACAACAACCACCACAACAATATCAAGATTTTGGGGCTACTCATCGTCACAACAACAATCGACATCAAGTCACTTGCCAAATTTGTGACAGATCTGGACATTCCGCTCTTCAGTGTAGGTGACATTTTCATTATGCTTTCCAGGATGACTCACTTCCATAGTCTTTTGCAGCCATGACATGTAGAACCCCGGAATCCGAGTTCATTGTGCAATGAATAGTGTGGTGAATAGTGTTTGACACCATTCTTGTTAAGGCCTAAGGCCTTCCATGTGTCCTTGGTCTGAGGAAAGTCAAGTGAGGGTTTTATATGAGTATGTCGAGTCTCAAAACAAGAATAAAATAATACTCTAAGTATAAAAAAGTATAGGGTATAAAATAGCCTAAGTGTGTATGTAGAACCCGGAACTTAAGGTCATAGTTTGTGAATAGTGTAGGTGAATAGTGACTTTTTGGCCAAAAGGGTCTTTTATGAAAATTGGTGTGTGATGAATGAATGAAAGAGTTGGGATCAAAATATGTAATACACGATCCCTCCATTAAACTGTTGTATTATAAGAGTAAAACCAAAACGTTTTTTTCTTATCTAGTGTGAGAAGTATAATATCATTATGAGTATCATGATATCAAAACTCACAAGAAGAGACTTTACTCTTCTTGTGAGTGACTTCTTCTTTAAGCTATCTCATACCAAGCATTGTATACCTAGAGGCGTTTTACTCTCTAACGTCTATCTCCATTTGCTTGGATTCATCCTCTCCTTGGTAATCTAGAATTCAATGAAATCATGGATTCAGTTTTACAAACCTCTTCAGGCGAGTATATTGTTTTATAATTTTGTTTGATCTTCTTTCTATTTTAGGATCAATTGATTCTCTTTGTTGATCCGTTTTTGAAGATTAATGTAGCACTAATCTTCTTGTCCGTTGATATTCCCTTACGGTTCTTTAGTGATTTATTTAGATCCATTGGAGAGTTAGGCTTATATTAGCTTAACATCTCATCATCTTGCATATATGATCAAAACAGAAAAAGTTTTCTTCCGTGGCTGAAAATACTCTGTTTTCATAAAAATCAATTTCTGGGTTTTCTTTTGGGCAATCATCAATAGGCGAGTTCATTGGGCTTTGTTAATTGCTTATGCACGCCTAATAGAACATGGTTGTTGAATCCTGGAGATCAGGCGCTAGAAACCCAACTACATCAAAGATTCTCTTTGTGGGGGAGAAATCGATTCTAAGGACAGTGGTTTTTTACCACGCCTTAGCCTATCCTTTACCCCTAATCGTGTCTTTTACATAACTTGTTTACAGATTTTTATGCTCGTTATTTGTTGTTGGATTCTGCCGAGATTTGCCATTTTGCATCATTCCTACATCATAGATTATTGTCAGATAACAACAAGTTAGATCAGGTTTGGTTAAAGTCAAAAATACCATATTGCTCTCAGAATTTGCAGCATTTGCATTATTGGAACAATTCTGTGTTAAGTTACTGCAGTTTATTAAAACACCAAGGTTAGAATAGTTGCTAGTTTTTTGAACGAATCTGATATACTATTTCTGTAGTACTGCAATTTTCTAATCTCAGTATTATCTGAGACAACAATCTTAGAATCGATTTTCAGAGATGGAGTCAGACCAAACCTTAGTCAGGATTTTAACAAACCTTCAATGGATCGAACTACAAACGTTGGCAACAGAAGATGTTATTTTTCTTGGAAACAATGAATATTGTTTACATTTTATCCGACCCTAGGCAATCAACTGAATTTGATGAACCGTCAAGATCTGCATATAATGAAAGATGGGATAGAAGTGATTATTTGTGTAAAAATTACATGTTCAATGTTTTGTCAAATGAAGTGTATGATGTTCATTGTAACTTAGAGCATGCTAATGATATTTGGGAAGCATTGAGGAAAAAGTATGTAATAGAAGAGGCTGGAAATAAAAAATATGTCGTAGGCAAATTTTTAGAATATAAGATGGTTGATGAGAAACTGATCATACTTTAGGTTCATGACTTCCAACTCATTATGAATGAGATTTTGAGGGAAGGTATGAAAATTGATGAGGCTTTTCAAGCAACGATTCTAATTGAGAAGTTGCCTCCCTCATGAAAAGAATACAAAAAATCTTTAAAACACAAGAGGAAGGACTTATCTTTGGAAGACTTGGTAGTCCATATTCGGATTAAGGAGACCAACCAAAACAGGGACAAATTATAAAAGGCCAAGGAAATAACTTCCAATGATAATTTGGTTGAAATCAAGTCTAGAAAAAAATTCAATGGAAAGAAACCAGTTAAGAAATTTGAAAACAAGTTCAAAGAAAATAATCCAACACCTTTAAGAAAATGGGAGATTGCTTTGTGTGTGGGAAACCAGGGCATTATGCAGCTAACTGTAAGTTCAGGAAGAAAGACAGAAACTACTCAAGACCTCAGGCAAACCTGATTGAATCTGAAGTGATTGCAACCGTTGTGTCTGAAGTTTATTTTGTCAACAAAGAAAAAGACAGGTTAGTGGACACTGGGGCCACCAAGCACATCTGCAGTGATAGAGCAGCTTTTGCTACCTACGAGTCTGTAGGAAATGGAGAACAATTGTTTATGGGGAATTCACTTTCCTCACCTGTTGTTGGCAAAAGAAATGTGTTTCTTAAGCTTACTATCGGGAAAACTTTTGCCTTGCAAGATGTCCTGCATGTACCTGAATTTAGGAAGAATTTAGTTTATAGGTCCTTACTCAACAAAGTGGATATCAAGCTAGTGTTTGAGTCAGACAAGTTAATTTTAACTCGTAATGAGATTTTTGTGGGGAAAGGTTATTGTAGCAATGGTCTTTTTAGTTTGAATGTAATAGATGAACAAATCAATAAAGCTAGTACCTCTTCTGCCTATATTGTGGAATCTCTTGATATTTGTCATGGTAGACTAGGTCATGTGAATGTATCTTACATTAAAAAATTGAAACAATTAAGATTAATCCCTGAATTTTCAAATTCAGTTTTTAATAAATGTAAAATTTGTATTGAATCAAAATTTGCAACGAAACCTTTTAAATCTATGGAAAGACAAACATAATTATTAGGCTTAATACATAGTGATCTGGGAGATCTTAAAAATACTATGTCTAGTAGAGGTAAAAAATACTACATAACTTTTGTAGATGATTTTTCAAGGTTCTCAAAAATTTACTTATTAAAAAATAAAAATGAAGCTCTAGAAATGTTTGTCAAATACAAAACTAAAGTAGAAAATCAAACTGAAAAGAAAATTAAAAGAATTAGAATAGATCGAGGTGGAGAATATGAATCTCACCTCTTTAGGGAATTATGTGAAATTCATGGAATTATTCATGAAACTACTGCACCATATTCACTTGAACAGAATGGTGTAGCAGAAAGAAAAAATAGAACTTTGATAAACATAGTAAATGCTATGTTAGGTAATTCAGGCCTACCTTCTAACATGTGAGGGGAAGCAAGTCTTTCTGCATATTATATACAGGATAAAATACCTCATAGAAAAACTGGTATGACACCATATGAGTTATGGAAAGGTTTTAAACCAATTCTTAAATACCTCAAAGTGTGGGGGTGTTTGACTAAAGTAAGAATACCAGAAATTAAGAAAAGAAAAATAGGTCCCAAAACTTCAGACTGTGTATTTATTGGATATGCAGAAAATAGTGCAGCCTATAGATTTCTAGTCTTAAAATCAGAAGATAGTGTGTTAGATGCTAACACTATTATAGAAGCTAGATATGTTGAATTTTTTAGAGAATATATTTCTTATGAAAGTTAAGCTTAGTGTAGTTTCTTTGGAGCAAGTTGACTATGCCTCCACTAGTCAAAGTAAAAATCTAAAACTAAGTGAAATAGAAGAAAACTTGGAACCAAGAAAAAGTAAAAGAGCCAGAAAAGAGTCTAGTTTTGAACTAGACTTTATAGCATCCTTCTTGGTGGAATATGATCTTTTAACTTATAAGGATGCCTTATCATCTCCAGATGCAGGAGAGAGGCCATAAAAGAAGAACTTGAGTCAATTATGACCAACCAGACATGGGAATTAGTAAATCTCCCTCCTGAGTCTAAAACAATTGGTTATAAGTGGATTTTTAAAAAAAAATTAAAAACAGATGGTTCTATAGACAAGTTTAAGGCCAGATTAGTAGCCAAATGATACAAACAAAAAGAGGGTGTAGATTTCTTTGATACTTATTCTCCAGTAACAAGAATATCTACTATTAGAGTTCTAATAGCGATTGCATCAATTTATAAATTGATAATCTATCAAATGGATGTTAAAACTACCTTTTTAAATGATGAATTAGAAGAAGAAATTTATATAGATCAACTAGATGGGTATAAAGTTCCCGGTCAAGAACATAAGGTCTGTAAACTTTCAAGGTCGTTATATGAACTAAAACAATCACCTAAGCAGTGGAATGAGAAATTTGATAAAGTCTTATTAACAAATGAGTATGTTATTAATAATTCTGATAGATGTGTGTATAGTAAGTTTATAGATAAAGTTGGTGTAATTATATGTCTATCTGTAGACGATATGTTAATATTTGAAACCAACATAAAAGTTGTTAATTTAACAAAGAAATTTTTATCTTCTCATTTCGAAATGAAAGACATAGGAGAAGTAGACGTAATTTTGGGAATTAAGATATCTAAAACATCTGAGAGTCTTATATTATCTCAATCCCATTATATAGAGAAAATTCTAAAGAATTTGATCAGTTTGAAAGTGTTCTTGTAAAGACTCCTTACAACTCTAGTATACATTTGAGTAAGAATGTGAGTGATAGTATATCACAATTAGAATACTCTAGAGTCATAGGAAGTTTGATGTTCTTAATGAACTGTATCAGACCAGATATTGCATATGCAGTAGAGAGATTGAGTAGATATACTCATAATCCTGGTCAAGATCATTGGACCGCTTTAATGTGAGTCCTCAAATATCTTAAAGGAACAATTGATTTTGGTCTACACTTTGTAGGATATCCTGCTATACTAGAAGGGTACACAGATGCTAATTGGATCTCAGATTCAGATGAGACTAAATCCATGAGTGGATATGTATTTACTTTAAGTGGAGCACCAGTCTCTTGGAAATCTACCAAGCAGACATGCACAGCTGGATCCATTATGGAATCAAAATTTATTGTCTTAGAGAAGGCAGGAGTAGAAGCTGAATGGCTTAAAAATCTTTTATCAGATATACCGTTGTGGACTAAACCAGTACCTGCAATTTCATTGCATTGTGACTGTCAAGCTACTATAGCTGGAGCTAGAAACAAAATATATAATGGTAAAAATAGGCACATACGCCTAAGATATAATATTGTGAAGCAGCTAATTGGAGACGGAGTTATAGCATTAGACTTCATAAGATCGGAAAAGAATTTGGCAGATCCACTAACTAATGGGCTAGCTAGAAAGTTAGTGAATAAGACATCGAGGGGGATGAGACTTAAGCCTATTACATGAATGGAAGTGATGGAAACCCAACCTATGTGAATGTAGATCCCATGAAGTAGGTTCAATGGGTAAACTGGACCATTCGATTGAGAGCACTATCAAATTTGATAGTCCCTCCCTATGGTGTAGATAGTGTTAACTGTAATAGTGTGAAGTTGAGTTAAACTCTTAATGTATCCATATCTTTTATAAGTGGTGTGTCTAGTTACAGTACACACTTGATGGATTCACCTATGTGATTGTAAAAGTGGGGCCGCTTCTTATGAGAACATAGGTAAAATTCTATAGAGCACTCATGAATATCCAGGTAGGGCGCACGACCGAAATGTGCCAAATCGTTAGAACTCGTCTGATGATCTAAATAGAGTGTGTGTGGTAAATTCAGTTGGTTTACATCAAAAGTATTTGGTTCAGAATATTAATTCACCGAATGCTTGTAAATCCTGATTTTCTTACACTAAGTATTGATTCAGAGTCCAAAAGACATCAATATCAATGCATTCTATTTTCCTTTGCCCTAAGGATTTTTAATTTTTAACGTTTTTGTTTTATGTGGGGGATTGTTGCATTATAAGAGTAAAACCAAAACGTTTTTTCTTATCTAATGTGAGAAGCATAATATCATTATGAGTATCATGATATCAAAACTCACAAGAAGAGACTTTACTCTTCTTGTGTGTGACTTCTTCTTTAAGCTATCTCATACCAAGCATTGTATACCTAGAGACGGTTTACTCTCTAACTTCTATCTCCATTTGCTTGGATTCATCCTCTCCTTGGTAATCTAGAATTCAATGAAATCATGGATTCAGTTTTTTATAAACCTCTTCAGGTGAGTAAATTTTTTTATAATTTTGTTTGATCTTATTTCTATTTTAGGATCAATTGATTATCTTTGTTGATCCATTTTTAAAGATTAATGTAGCACTAATCTTCTTGTCCCTTGATATTCCCTTATGGTTCTTTAGTGATTTATTAAGATCTGTTGGAAAGTTAGGCTTATATAAACTTAACATCTCATCGTCTTGCATATATGATCAGAACATAAAAAGTTTTCTTCTGTGGCTGAAAATATTCTGTTTTCATAAAAATCAATTTCTGGGTTTTCTTTTGGGCAATCATCATTAGGCGAGTTCATTGGGTTTTGTTAATTGTGTATGCATGCCAAACAGAACGTGGTTGTTGAATCCTGGAGATCGGGCGCTAGAAACCCAACTGCATCAAAGATTCTCTTTGTGGGGGTGAAATCGATTCTAAGGATAGTGGTTTTTTACCACATCTCAGCCTTTCCTTTACCCCTAACCGTGTCTTTTACATAACTTGTTTACAGATTTTTATGCTCGTTATTTGTTGTTGGATTATGCCGAGATTTGCCATTTTGCATCGTTCCTACATCACATATTATTGTCAGATAACAACAGGTTAGATCAGGTTTGGTTAAAGTTGAAAATACCATACTGCTCTCAGAATTTGCAGCATTTGCATTATTGGAACAATTCTATGTTAAGTTACTACAGTTTATTAAAACATCGAGGTTAGAATAGTTGCAAGTTTTTTGAACGAATCTGATATACTAATTCTGTAGTACAGCAATTTCCTGATCTCAGTATTATCTAAGACAACATGAACTTGTGGCTAATCTCAATCTTCTCCCTTCCATCCAACTTCATCATTCCAAAGATGATCCTCCACATCATCCAATGACCACTTTGTTAAGGGATGGGACATTACCTGGTCCACCAAAGCGTCTGCTTGATGCTCGCCATGCCATCTCTAAAGCACTACTTGCTTCCTGTTCCCCTGTTTTGGATACACCGACTTGCTTCACCTAGGCAAATAAAAGTGCAAAATAACATGCCGCCATGGTCGATGAGCTTAATGCTTTATTGTGAAACAAGACCTGGTCCCTCATTCCATTTTAGCGTCACATGAACCTAATCGGCTGCAAGTGGGTCTTTCGGATCAAGCATACTGTGGATGAAAATATTGAACGCTACAAAGCAAGGTTAGTCACCAAAGGGTTTAACTAGCAACCGGGCATCAATTATGAGGAGACTTTTAGCCCCGTCATTAAACCCTTGTCTATTCGTATTGTTTTCTCTATAGCCATTAGTCGTCGTTGGACAATTCGACAACTTGACGTCAAGAACGCCTTTCTTAATGGCGATCTTCAACAGGATGTCTTCATGACCCAACCTCCAGGTTTCCAAGATAAAGATCACCCTCACTTTGTTTGTCGATTACACAAAGCTCTTTATGGCCTCAAATAGGCACCACGTGCTTGGTTCCAAAAATTCAGCACCTATCTCATGGAATTTGGTTTTCGTTGAAGCAAGGTCGATACCTCAATGTTCATTTTTCATTCTTACAAAGGCATGCTAATCCTCCTTCTCTATGCCAATGATATCATCTTAACAGGAAGCGAGAATGATCTGATTCTTGATTTCATCTCCAAAATTAGCCGAATTTTCGAGATGAAAGATTTAGGGAATATTCATTTTTTTCTCGGCATGGATGCCTCCAAGAAAGCAAATGGTAGTCTTATGTTGACTCAAAACAACTATTCTCTCTCTCTTCTAGACAAACATGGCATGACTGGTGCAAAACCTGCTGCAACACCTATTAGTTCTGGCTCCAAGCTATCTCTTCATCAAGGTGAACTGTTGGAAGATCCATCAAAGTTTAGATTGCTAGTTGGTACTTGACAACATCTCACGTTCACTCGTCCAACATCACTTACGCAGTTAATTTGGTCTCTTTGTTCATGCACAAGCCTACAATCATTCATTTTACTACGGCCAAAAGAATCCTTTGGTACAAAAAAGGATCCTTAGGTGAAGGACTCAAGTTTGTTCCTATGTCCTCCTTTAAAATTTCAGCATTCTCTGATGCTGACTAGGTAGGTAATCCAGATGATAGGCACTCCACTACTGGTTATTGCGTTTTTCTTGGTTCAAACTTAGTCTCATGGGGTGCTAAGAAACAACCTACAGTTTTTAGGTCCAATGCAGAAGCTGAATACCGAGCTCTAGCTTTCACTACAACTGATATTTTATGGATACGTTATATACTTCAAGATCTTGGTATTTTTCTTTCCGCTCCGTCTACCCTATATTGTGACAACATCAGTGCAACCTACATGGCCGCCAATCTTATTCTTCATGCTCGTAGCAAGCATATTGAAATAGACTACCACTTCATTTGTGAAAGAGTCATCACGGGGGATATTCGTGTTTTGTTTGTCTCTACTCATCATCAAGTTGCGGATCTTTTCACCAAAGGACTTCCAAAACAAAAGTTTCATTTTTTGAAAACCAACTTTTGGTTCATCCACCATAGGTTTGAGGGGGCGTGTTAGAGTCCTATGAGAGTATGGATAGGACTCCCCAGATTATTCTCTCTCTCCAGTTCCCACTCTGGGTCAATCTCTTGATGGATCATATCCTAACGTTGTATCCATCCAACTAAGTCCTGAAGAATCATGATTACCTCCTCTATAATCTGTTGTAACAACACCTCTATATATATGATAACACGAACCAGATCTGAGCATTTGGATTCCATCAATTACAGTAATCCTATAAACATCACACTATTTTTGCATCACATTTTCTTGGGACTACAAAGCCATAACCCACTATGAGTTCTGTTAAACCTAGTTTGTAGGTTTGAGGTTGCAAATCAACCAACTTGGGTTCTTTTAATCCCGGGTTTTAAAGTTATTTGTGGTTCAATCTTGGATAAAATGTCAAGAAATTAGTAATTGCCTAGTACATATAAATTACGAATTGAACCGAATCGAGTTTTCTTCGAGTCTTTTGAGTTACTCAACCCGGCTAAATTTTGAGTCAAGTGGAGTTTTTGAACCATGCTTAGAAGCAACCCTAAAGATACTCTACACTTTAGATTTAAAATCCACTACTCCTTTGTATAGTGTCCAACCATAACTCTTGAATTATTTTAAAAGAGAGTTTAGTTGTGTTAATAAGAAAGTTACTTGTCTTTAATGACAGAGTTTAGTTGTCTTTAATAAGAAAGTTACTTGTTTTTAAGAAATGTTCCAATGGATTTACATTTGAAAAAACTTGTCAAATATCTAAGTTCATTTACCTCTTTCAAAGTCTAATTATTATGATTAGATAAATCTTGTATATGTATGTTGCATACTGTATGCCAACTATTATATATCATATATAAACTTTTTGTCAGTACACCTAAATGTCTATGAACTTGAAGGGTTACTATAAAGCTAAAAGCAACACATACATATAAGAACAATGCTTAAACATTATTTAAACTTCATAATAAAAAAAAAAGTAGCCTTAGATGGAATTCAGACTTAGACATTAGAGTTTGGTGTTTTATTTCAGAATTAATGTATTATTTATTATGTGATTAAAACCATAAATATAGATGTGTACATCAGCTATATATAGTGTGATTAGTTCAAGAGTTGGTCCTTAATTAGTATGATTAGGTCTCTTTCAATCAAGTCAAACTTATCCTTGGTTTTTTTTTTTATATAATGGATCTAGATTGTTTCCAAGTGGCCTTGGATTGTCTCTGGCGAAGCCAGAAAAGGCTTGTCTCGGGGTTCCATAGAATATGGGAGAAGTGGTGGAGAAGTCAAAATCATGGGGCCATGATTTTGACTTATCCACTCATAATAAGATATGTGGCGATAAGTGTGTGAGAATAAGGAGGAGATATCAAATGGGGAGAAGTCAAAATTATGGGGAGAAAATGAAATGACTTCACCTCAGAGTTGTCTCTGAATTTGCTATATACACAAATATCACCACTGTTGACTTGATACCCCTCAGCTAGAAGGACACTTCTGAATTTATCATGCCACTGTTTTGGAGCTTGCTTCAATCCATATAATGATTTCAGAAGTTTGCAGACTTTCTTCTCGTTCTTTGGCGGAACATATCCATCAGGCTGATCCATGTATATTTCTTCTTCTAGATTGTCATTCAGGAATGCAGTTTTGACGTCCATCTGATGAATGATCAAATCCTTGATTGAGACCAACGCAATCAACATCCTAATGGTGGTCAACCTAGCCACAGGGGCATAGGTGTCAAAGTAATCAAAACTCATTCGCTGTCTGAAGCCCTTCGCAACCAGTCTAGCCTTGAACTTTTCTATGGATCCATCTTGTTTCAATTTCTTCTTGAAGATCCACTTGCACCCTATTGTCTTGTTTCCAGGAGGTAGGTCCACCAAGATCCAAGTGTTGTTAGAGTTGATAGAGTGCATCTCATCATCCATTGCCCCTTTCCAAAGATCTGCGTCTTTAGACATCATTGCTTCAGTGTAGCTTGTTGGATCCTTCTCGATCAAACAAATATACTCAGGGCCAAAATCCTTTGGAATTTTTGGTCGAGTACTTCTTCTTGGTTCAGAAGGAACTGGGTCTTCAGGCTCTTTCCACTTGGAACTGGATTCCGGTTGGTCCCCTACTACTTCTTGACTTCTCTTATATGGGAATACAGCTTCAAAGAATTCAGCACTAATAGCTTCCACAACCAAGTGTGGTGCTGGAGTTTCCAGATTTAGAAATCTATACGCTTTGCTTGACATTGAGTAGCCAATGAAGACGCAGTCAGTACATCTGGTTCCTACCTTGGGGTTATTCAAGTTAGGCAATCTTACTTGGGCTAGACAACCCCAAACCCTAAGGTACTGTAAATTGGGTTTTCTTCTCTTCCACAATTCATATGGAATTGATTCTGCTTTCCGTTGAGGAACTTTGTTGAGAATGTGACAGGTTGATAAAAGTGCTTCACCCCAAAGATTTGGTGGAGCACCGGAGCTGGTTAGCATGGTATTAACCATTTTTGTCAGAGTTTTGTTCTTTCTTTCTGCAACGCCATTTTGCTGTGGTGTGTACGGTGCAGTTGTATCGTGACGGATCCCGTTATCTTCACAAAATTTAACGAACTCTGAATCAAGATATTCACCACCTCTGTCAGTTCTAAGTATCTTGATTCTAGCTTCCTGAAAATTCTCAACTTCTAACTTGAAAATCTTGAATTTCTCAAATGCTTCGTCTTTAGTTTGGATGAGGAAAACATGCGTGTATCGAGAGGCATCGTCGATGAAGGTGATAAAATATCTTTTCCCTCCTCTTGACTGTACACCAGTCATTTCACATATATCACTGTGAATAAGCTCGAGCAGCTTTGATTCTCTCTCTACACCCTTGAATGGAGGTCTCACAATTTTACACTTACTACAGGCAATACATTTTTCATGCTTATCACTGGATGCGTTAGCTATCAGTCTTTGATTGGTCATAAATTTTATTTTCTTGAAATTAATATGACCTAGCCTACCATGCCATAGATCAAAGGACTCAGTGATATAAGCAGAAATAACTGGAGTTTCATTCATAGTGTTGAACTTGAACATTCCAGCTACAAGGTATCCCTTCCCGATAAATATCCCATTTTTTGTTACAACTACCTTGCCAGACTCAAAAACCAACTTGTACCCAAGCTTGCCGATCAGAGCTGCCGAGACAAGGTTCTTACGGATATCAGGCACGTGCAGAACGTCCTTCAGTTCAATAACGTTCCCGGAGGTAAACTTCATCTTCACCACTCCCTTTCCTGCGACCTTTGATGACGAAGAGTTACCCATAAACATGTTCATTCCTTCTCCCACTAGTTCGTAGGAATTGAACATATTCTTGTCACTGCAAACGTGATGGGTGGCTCCAGTGTCAATCCACCACTCAGACTCTTCACCAATCATATTGGCCTCAGTCACCACTGCCACCATGTTGACATTGTTTCTCTTCTCTTCCTTTTTCACAAACTTTCTCTTCTTTTGAAAATTCTCTCTCTTGTTAATCTTGCAGTTCTTGGCATAGTGCCCCATCTTACCACAAAAGTAACACTCTACACCCTTCTTGAAATTTCCGGTGTTATTATTGTTGCTACTGTTGTTGCTGTTGCTGTTGCTGTTGTTGTACGGACCCTTCTTCTTCTCAAACTTCTCTGTCCTCTTAAACTCTTTCTTTTTCGGTTGAAACTTCTTTGATTGATGTGAATCAACCATATGAGCCTTAGCAGTCGGCTCCTCCTTCTTGTCACACTTTCTGCTTTCTTCTTCTACCCTGACATGGTGCAACAGGGTTTCAAGATTCCAGTCTTCCTTCTTGTACATCAGCTTCGAGCGATACTCCTTCCAGGATGAGGGAAGCTTGGCAATGATAGTGTTGACATGGAAGGTTTCATCCAAAACCATTCCAGCCGAGGTGACCGCATCTGCTATCTTCTGTAGCTCTTGTATCTGCTCCATTATGGTCTTTCCATCAACCATCTTAAATTTCAAGTAGTTGGCAACGTGGAATTTCTTTGTTCCAGACTCCTCTGCTAGGTAGACTAGCCTCAACACCTCCCACAAGTCTCTAGCTTGCTTGGTCTTCCTTGAGTGTTGTTCATACAGCTGGTCCGATAGTGAGTTGAGGATGAAATTCCGAGCTGTATCATCATCATCAATCCACATTTGCACTTGTGCAGTAGCGTAATCCAAATCTATTTCAGCAATGTCAGGATCTTCTGGAATTTTTGGACACTCCTCTGTGAGGACATGATCAACCTTTGATTACTTTAAGAAAAACTTCATCCTCTGCTCCCAGCGGTAGAAATTCTTTCCATCAAATCGGGGCATCGGCTCCGTCTGGTTCAGTCCTCAAATTTGTAAAGCAGCCATGGAGATAGACAATATCTTCAGATTGTTGGTGTAATTGGGCTAAATTCCTGCACACATAGCCACTTAGCAAATACAGACAGATAATAAATGCAGTTAAATAAACAATTAATTATGGTAGAGAATCGCTTCGCTGAGAGGCGCTACAAGAGAGTCTTTCTTGAAGATAGTCGAAGCCTCCCATGTGCAAGGGCTATGACAGCTCTATCTCCGGGATACAACTCAGCTCGGATTCTCTCCGGTCTTCCCAACGAGTTTGCACTACTCGGTAGAAGACGGAGTACTGATCTTCCTTTAGGATGCCCTTCAAAATAAATATATAAATATATGTATATCTATTTAATTAGGGTTTGCCTAATTATCTAAATGTCCTAAAGTCCCATCGGATTTACAGTAAAAGATAATCTAATTAATTGGACAAAATTCAAAATTACCATTTTACCCCTTAGGGTTTAAGGGTCTGTTTGGTTACAGGGTTAGGTCCACTCTGATTTGGTCTAATCCTGTTTTAACCTATTCTAGTTTAGGTATGCACCTATTCTGTTTGGTTACAAAATCTAGTTCTGTCCAGAATCAATTCTGCACAGAAACTGTTTCTGGTTTGGCCAGAATCAATTCTGGGTTTGGCCAGAATCAATTCTGTCTTAAGTCCCGTTTGTTTACAGATTTTAAGTTAATCCATTTTAACTTAATCTAAGTCTGTTTGGTGACAAGATTATACTTAATCTAATTTTATTAGTTTGGGTTCTGTTTGGATACAAGAACAGGCTTGTCCAGATTAACTCATTCCACAAGATACCCCTGATTGGGTCAATCATGTGGATATGGTAGGATCACCCGAAATCGGATGGTCACCAAGATGGTTCAGTCCATGGCAGACTGATCCACTGTTCTACTCAATTTGGAATCCCAAATTGGGCATCTGAACAGTATGGATGGTTGAGAAGGCCGAAGGCATTCTGCAACCTCATCAGGAGCTGGACTAACTGTCCATTTCCTGGTATCCATGGATCTAGATCGATCCGGACAACCTGCTGGGTCTGGTTCTGGGTTCTGGGCCTCTGGATGATGGGTCAGGGTCACCATCTTCTCCATTGAGCCCAAGGACCACCATTAATGGAGAGCTCCAGGTTAGGGTCCTCCTAAGAGGTACCTGGTACGGAGTCATCCTGATAGACCATGGCTACTCGAAGTAGACTGGACCAAGGTGCACCTACTCTGGTCTGGTGGCTCACTGGACTGTAGGCTCCGTGGTTTGGGCTCACGGATCAGGCTCACTGGTCTCTAAGCTCCGTGGTCTGGGCCACGGATCAGGCTAACTGGTCTCTATGCTTCGTGGTCTGGGCCACGGATCAGGCTAATCTCCACGGATCAAGCTCAAGTCTGGCTCACTGGTCTGAGTTCCAATAACTCTCAGACCCTCCCCAAGCCTCTCTATTTATAGAGGACCCAGGTCCCCTTGCATGCGCATGGGCTCAGCTACCTGGCTAGGCCCTCCTGCACCAGGCAGGCCACATGGCACACAGGGCACGTGCGAAGTGTGAAGTGCAAAGTGCAAAGTGCGCCTCATAGCGCCCAAAGCCCTATGCCCGCACCGCACCCGAGCCCGTGCCCGTGAGTGTGAGTGTGAGTGTGTGCTCGCGCTCGCTACGAGCGCAGCTCGCGCACCCTAGTTACCGTCTAAAGGAATTGGGGGGTCAAAGTCTACACCTCACTATTAGTTGTTGACAACTAAGCAACTAAGGGGGTAAATAAACTCTTTAGATTTTCTTTACTTTTCCGATGTGGGACTAAAGAACTAAGAAAAATGCACTAAAAGTGTGTTTTCTCTCTTTCAAGAGATTAAACACCCAATCTAATCAAAGATTAAATTAATGGGGGTTTTAGTCCATGATTAAAATCAAAACCCCAGATCCTAATGATCCGGTTTTTTATTAATTTAAAATCAAAAATCAACAATGAGTGCATCTAAATATGTTGCCATGATGAGATGATGGATGAAGCTAATGAAGGAGAATATTAGCTTTCGAGAAATATACGGATAGAAGATGATAGATATTAAATGGATCACCCCGAGTAGGCCATCTAGTTACACTACTGAAGTGGTCTGTGACTCAATGAAGGATTAAGCTGACACCCGAACATGGTAAAGTGATTATATATATCTAAATATGATCCAATTTAGAATCTGACATATCCGAATCTTATTCAAGATTCGTTCGATTTTGAATTAACCAATTTGAATCCAAATCCAATTATATATTCAAGAATCAAATCTGATCCAATTAATATTAACATTTTAATATAAAAATTAGTGGTTAATACTATAATATATTTATGAAGATATATATATACTAGCAAATGATACGTGCGATGTGATGCATGTGGGTGTAAAATCCTAATGAATGGTACAATAATAGACGAAGTGACAGAAATAAAAATCATGAATCTAATGAATTTGACATTCAATAAATCGAATTCAGAGCATAGTAAAGTACGAAAAAAAAATGTTTTTATTTAATTACATGAGGTTATAATTTGATAATGAAAAAAAGAAAATTAGAAGAGATCCTAATAAAACAGTGACAGCAACAATAACAATTATATTTAAAAAGCAATAAAAAAAAAAAATGAAGTCGTAGTGAAGCATAACACATAGAATGATAGAATCGATCAGAATGTTAATGCAATTAATAAAATAAAGCAAGATAAATAAGCACACATGCAAAACATTTCAAATATTTTATTACATTTTTGAAATTTTCATTTCTTAAAACAGAGGGATCGTTAAGAACACCAAAATAGGTAGGGTACAACAACCCAAGGATACTTATTCCACAACTTAATTAATGGGTGTACCATTGTTTTAATAGGCACACACAAAATCAAGAGAGTGGGTTGTAAGCCCGAATAAAAATTAAATTAAGGGTGAGTGAATCTTAACCATAGTTAGCAATGATAAATTACTTATTAGTTCTTTGGATAACGTTCGAATGGTTCTAAAACTGATTATTTCCCAAACAAACTAAATATAAAGACTAATACGAAGTGAAATACAAATCATATAAATCGTAGTTGCAATTCACTTATTTCAAACTTTAACTCTTCCAAATTCATCTTATCAACATCACGTAGGGAAGAAGAATATAGATTGAGCAAGACAACATGGACCCGTCCATCCGATCAAAGGTTACTCAGCACCCAATTATATCTATTTATAGTTGATCTGCATTTTGATTTCGAATATGGATCCAAATCTGGGTTTGGGTTTTTTTAACCATATCCATAACATTACTATCCATTATCTTCTCATCTGGGAACAGGATACGTGCATAGCAATTTCCGGAACTGTTTTTTTTTTTTTTACCAGAATCGACAGGCGCAACACACTCAATAGCTGACTCGTTGAAATCTAGATCTAGGTTGCATTTGGATTGGATTTTTTTGGCCAAAAATCAATTCTGATAAAATTGATTGTGTAGTAATTTATGATCAAATAATCATTTTTTCAAATAATAGTGTTCGGAGAATATATTGTTGAGAGAGACTCTCCTACCTATTCTCCAAATACTATTATTTGAAAAAATGATTATTTGACCATTGATTTCTACACAATCAATTTTATCAGAATTGAGTTTTGGCCAGAAAAATCCATCCTAGTCTTCCTTGAATTCTTCGTTATGGGCATAGTTCTAACTTTAAAACTTTGCTGGCATCAATCCCTGCCTTGGGCTATAGTGTGAAGAAAGACGAAATCCAATTACCGGAATTTCGCATCTCAAAATAGTGTAGAATTACACTAGCCCAAGACTCACCACTAAAAGAAGAAAAAGAACAATTAAGGAAATAAGAGAGAGGGAAATTATAATTTTACTCAAAAAAATAAAACTTACAGGCTTAGGTTTGAGCCTCCGGCTACAAAGGTCATTGCTGCCAAGCTTCACTATGCCTCTTTTATATTTACGGTTAGATTAGGTAAAAGCCACTCAATCATACTTTGAAACATATTTTGCGTAAAGAGATTGAGCCACTAACTCATGAAGCAACTAAGTAACTTGCTCTATCCTTTTAGATGGCATGAGTGCATCTAAATATGTTGCCATGATGAGATGATGGAAGAAGCTAATGAAGGAAAATCTTAGGTTTCGAGAAATATACGGATAGAAGATGATAGACATTAAATGGATCACCCGAGTAGGCCCATCTCGTTAGACTACTGAAGTGGTTTGTGACTCAATGAAGGATTAAGCTGACACCCGAACATGGTAAAGTGATTATATATATCTATATATGATCCAATTAAGAATCTGACATATCCGAATCTGATTCGAGATTCGTTGGATTTTGAATTGTCCAATTTGAATCCAAATCCAATTATATATTCAAGGATCAAATCTGATCCAATTAATATTAATATTTTAATATAAAAAATAGTGGTTAATACTATAATATATTTATGATGGTATATAGATACTAGCAAATGACGCGTGCGATGCGATGCACGTGAGTGTAAAATCCTAATGATAGTACAATAATAGAC
This sequence comes from Tetracentron sinense, assembly GCA_015143295.1. Taxonomy (NCBI): domain Eukaryota; kingdom Viridiplantae; phylum Streptophyta; class Magnoliopsida; order Trochodendrales; family Trochodendraceae; genus Tetracentron; species Tetracentron sinense. The sequence continues at coordinate 39,922,509 of CM026558.1, read as the reverse complement.
GAAGTGACAGAAAAAAAAATCATGAATCTAATGAATTTGAAATTCAATAAATCGAATTCAGTGCAGAGTAAAGTACGAAAAAAAATGTTTTTAATTAATTACATGAGGTTATAATTTGATAATGAAAAAAAGAAAATTAGAGAGCAACAATAACAATTATATTTTAAAAGCAATTAAAAAAAAAAGTTGTAGTGAAGCATAACACATATAATGATAGAATCAATCAGAATGTTAATGCGATTAACAAAATAAAGCAAGATAAATAAGCACACATGCAAAACATTTCAAATATTTTATTACATTTTTGAAATTTTCATTTTTCAAAACAGAGGGATCGTTAAGAACACCAAAATAGGTAGGGTACAACAACCCAAGGATACTTATTCCACAACTTAATTAATGGGTGTACCATTGTTTTAATAGGCACACACAAAATCAAGAGAGTGGGTTGTAAGCCCGAATAAAAATTAAATTAAGGGTAAGTGAATCTTAACCATAATTAGTAATGATAAATTACTTACTAGTTCTTTGGATAACGATCGAATGGTTCTAAAACTGATTATTTCCCAAACATACTAAATATAAAGAGACTAATACGAAGTGAAATACAAATCATATAAATCGTAGTTGCAATTCACTTATTTCAAACCTTAACTCTTCCAAATTCATCTTATCAACATCACGTAGGGAAGAAGAATATAGATTGAGCAAGACAACATGGACCCATCTATAGAAAGCAAAGCAAGAGTAAGAATGCCGTTGATACCAAGAATCATACCGTTGAAGAGAGCAAGAATCATGCCATTGATAGAGACCAAATCCCACGTATACTAGAAGATAAGGATACAAATCCTTAAAGTCCACCTTCCTAAACTCTAGCAATCACTTCCTTATCTATATCCTAGAGTATCTCTCATTCCATCTTACTTTAGAAAATCTTGTTACTTGTTTGAAAGGTTTCTATGTTTCGGAAACTTCCTTTGTAACCATATGGCTTTAATATAAGAAGAGCAATACAAACAGTCTCTCTATGAAAAAGAGAGAACTCCAAAGTTCTTTATGGTATCAGAGCTTGGCACAACTAGAGTTGTGTGAGATCCCATCCTACGTCTTCTTCTTTCACCATGGCCAACACAGCAACCAATCAAAATATGAAATATTCTTACCCTTCAACCTTGAACGTAGGAAACTTCGTCTCTATCAAGTTTACCCAAACAAATTATCTTTTGTGGAGAACACAAATACTAGGGCTAATCGAAAGCCAAGACCTCACTGGATTTATCAATGGAGAGGCAATATCACCATCTGAAATGATCGTCGCCCCAGATAGCTTATCAACTACTGATGAGAAGATGATCGTCAATCCAGACTTCGTTGCATGGAGATGTTCGAATCGTTTGCTAAGAGGGATAACCGGCACCCTGAATGAGGATGTGTTAATTCTTGTTGTTGGACTCGAATCCTCTAAAGAGGTATGGAATACCTTACATGATGCTTATGCACAGGATTCTCAAGAACGAGAATTTCATCTTACACAAAAATTACAAATGCTCCGTAAAGGTACATCATCCTTATCTAATTATATTCGTGACTTTAAGAATATTTGTGATGACTTAGCAGCAATAGGGAAGTATGTTGATGATAAGAAGAAAGTTTTTTGGTTGCTTAATGGTTTGGGGGTTGAATACAAATCCTTTGTCACAACTATGCTTAAACCCCAACACCTTCTTATAAAGAAATTATCCCACTTCTTCAAAGCCATGAGACATGGATCTCAACCGATGAATCACAGCAATCCAGCCATCAAACTATTGCTTTTGTACCTCAAAGGAGTTAAGGTTATCCAAATAAAGGCCATTATAACAATTTCTCATCACGAGGCAAGGGTTTCACTCAAATGAGCCACACAGGGAGAAGTAATTTTATCTCAAATCGGCCAATTTCGGGTAAGAATCATGATAAAAAAATCTGAACCAAATACCTCAAAAAATGATGGGAAGTTTCTTGACTCTGGATGTCTTACAACATGCCAAATATGTGGAAAAAGGGGACTTATTGCACTAAAATGTTGGAATAGATTTAACCAATCCTTTGCTCCAGATGATATTCCACAGGCACTTGCTGCTATGACCATTAGCTGCTATGACCATTAGCAATAGCCAAGATCATGCTTGGTACCCAGACACTGGAGCCTCAACTCATATGACTGGAGATCCAAGTAAATTGTTTAATTTAAGACCATATGCTGGTTATGATTCTGAGATGGTTGGGAATGGTCATCTGCTTAAAATTTCTCATATTGGTAATGCTTTTATTGACACTAGACATGCACCAACAGATGGTTGTCCAAAATGTGCTTTTAGTACCAGATTTAAAGAAAAACCTTTTGTCAGTGAGCCAATTTACTTGTGATAATTTATGTAATTTTGAATTCTCCAATAGTGGTTTTGTCATAAAGGACAGGAACAACAAAAACATCATGATGGAGGGCACTAAAAGAGGAAATCTCTATGTGCTTGAGGATGCTCACCCGGAAGCTCTTTTTTCAAATAGACATCAAGATGCAAGTGAACAAGTTTGGCATTGGAGGCTCAGGCATCCTCAATCAACAGTGGTTAAATTTTTAAATAAAAGAGATTTTATTAAGGTGAATAATTGGGACAGTAAGTCTATTTGTGATAGTTGTCAGATTGGAAAGTCATGTCGGTTTCCTTTTATCTCATCTAGAAAATTTTCTACTAAGTCATTATCTATCATTCACTCAGATCTATGGGGACCAGCCCCAACTAAGTCTCATTATGGATATCATTATTATGTTATTTTTATTGATGAATGTACACGGTTTACTTGGCTATATCCCCTTAAAAGGAAAAATGATTTTTTTTCCATGGTTCCTCACTTTTCAAGCCATGGTGGAAAGACAATTTAATACAAAAATTTAGTTTTTCAATCGGATAGCGGAGGTGAGTATTCAGATGGGACGTCTACTTGTTATCTTGCCACATCTGGAATTATTCATCATGTCACTTGCCCTAAGACACTGGAACAGAATGGTCTTGCTGAAAGAAAATACCGCAACATTACTGAACTTGGACTTACTATGATGGCACACTCCAAGGTTCCTAAGAGGTTTTGGGTCGATGCTTTCTATACAGCTATCTTTCTCATCAATCGAATGTCGTCTTCAGTTTTGGAAATGGACTCACCCTTTAAGAGGTCATTTGGGAAATACCCTGATTACTCATTTAGGGTATTTGATAGCAAATGTTTCCCTTATCTACATGGCTATGCTTCAAATAAATTTGAACCTAAGTCTTTACCATGTGCATTTTTGGGCTACATCACAAAGGATATAGGTGTTTGTATCCTCCATCGGCTCGAATATACACTTCCCGATATGTCATTTTTTATGAACATATTTTTCCTTTTGCTAACCCATCTATGCTGCACTCCTCACAGGAAAACCAGATAATATCTACATTTCAAGATTGGGTAGATTGTATAGAGCAAGCACCAACCTCATCACCACCGTTTATTGGGTCTCAAGAACCTATTTCCACCACTTCTAATCATAGTAGTGGCTATGAGCACATATCACCCCTACAACACCCTGGCCAAAGCCCATCATTGGGTCACATTGCTATCAGTCCGAGGGAATCAACTCTTCTCATGAATTACTTCCTGAGCCCCTTCCTGGATCAACACTTGAGCCTAAGTCTCTTATTGAAACAATGCTTAATCCCGAGCCAATTCCTATACTACCAATTGAGCCCGAGCCTAGGAACAACACTAGTCCTTCCCTTGACCCTCTATTAGAAAATCTAGACCACACATCTCTTTCACCACCTATGTCACAGCCCATTGGCCACCATATGATGACCCGCTCCAAAGTTGGTCTGGTGAAACCCAATCCAAAATACGCTCTTTTAGTTGTTACGGACATTCCTAAAGAGCCCAAATCTATTCGTTTGATCTGCCCTTGCACATTCCGGTTGGACCACTGCCATGCATGAGAAACTTAATGCCTTACATAGCAATGATACATGGGATCTTGTCCCCCGAACTCCTAATATGAATGTTGTTGGCAGTAAATGGGTTTTCAAAACCAAACTTAAGGCATATGGATCCTTAGAGCGTCTTAAAGCTCGCCTTGTAGCTAAGGGATTCCACCAAATTGAAGGTATTGATTTCTCAGAGACGTTCTCTCCTATGATTAAACCTGGTAGCATATGCACCATACTTTCTGTTGCTATAATGAAAGGTTGGAATATTCGACAACTTCACGTAAAAAATGTCTTCCTCCATGGGTACTTATCTAAACCAATCTTCATGCAACAACCACCTGGGTTTGCAAATTCTCTTGATATTGATTATGTCTATCATCTCAAGAAAGCTCTTTATGGCCTTTGTCAAGCACCTCGTGCCTGGTTCGACAGATTCAGTGGCTTTCTTCTCACTCTCGGGTTCTATTGCAGTGTAGCCGATCCCTCATTATTTGTGTGCCGCAATCAACATGGTATCATTATTCTACTATTATATGTTGATGATATATTGGTTACTGGTGATAATCATGTCATGTTAGATCACTTCATCTCTCTTCTAGGCCGTGAATTTGCTATGAAGGATCTTGGTTCCCTCCATTATTTTCTTGGGATCGAGGTCACTCATTTATCCAATGGTCTACATTTATCACAAACCAAATATGCAATGGTGCTTCTTGAACGTGCCAACATGTCTACTTGTCATTCTGTTCCTACACCTATGGTACAAAAGAAGTCTTGTGCAGCTACTCCGACATTTTTCGACCCAACTCATTACCGTAGTCTAGTTGGAGGACTACAATACTTAACCATGACCAGGCCGGATATATCTTTTAGTGTTAATCATGTCTCACAACATATGGCTTATCCTACAGAAGAGCATTATTATGCTATGAAGAGAATTCTCCACTATATCCAAGGCACTTTAGACTATGGTCTTCAAATTCATTCATCTGGCTCATTTGACCTTTATGCTTATTCTAATGCAGAATGGGCTGGCTGTCCACAAACTCGACGGTCCACCACTGGGTTTTGTACTTTCTTGGGCTCTAATTGTCTCTCATGGAGTGCTACGAAACAACCTACAGTTGCAAGTCTAGCACTGAAGCAGAATACAAATCCATGACATCTACTATAGCAGAACTTACTTGGCTCAGTTTTCTCCTCCGCGATATTGGCATCCCTCTATACAAGACACTGATCCTATATTGTGATAATTTGAGTACATTTTATCTCACGGTCAACCCAGTTCTCCATGCATGTTGTAAACACATTGAAGTCGATTATCACTATGTACGAGAGAGTTGCTATAGGGTCTCTAATACCAAGTTCGTAACATCATCAAACCAGTTGGTGGATATTTTCACTAAAGCTCTACCACGAGATCTCTTTGATTCCCTATGTATCAAATTAGGCCTTACCTCTTGGCCTCGTTTGAGGTTTGAGGGAGGGTATAGAAAGCAAGAGTAAAATGCTGTTGATACCAAGAATCATACCGTTGAAGAGAGCAAGAATCATGCCATTGATAAAGACCAAATCCCACGTATACTAGAAGATAAGGATACAGATCCTTAAAGCAGGGCCGGCCCATCCATTAGGCCATCAAAGCCTTAGCTGTAGGCCCTTAGCTTTAGGCCCATTAAAAAAATATATTAAAAAGGCCCCATTTAGAATATTAAAAAAAATAAAATGCCCATTTAGAATATTAAAAAGGCCTTATTTATAGTTAATTTTTTTTAATAATATTAAAAAATTAAAAAAAAAACCCAATTCAGAATTTTCGCTTTAGGCCTCCAAATAGCTTGGGCCGGCCCTGCCTTAAAGTCCACCTTCCTAAACTCCAGCAATCACTTCCTTATCTATATCCTAGAGTATCTCTCATTCCATCTTACTTTAGAAAGTCTTGTTACTTGTTTGAAAGGTTTCTATGTTTTGGAAACTTCCTTTGTAACAGTATGACTTTAATATAAGAAGAGCAATACAAACAATCTCTCTATAAAAAAGAGAGAACTCCAAAGTTCTTTACCGTCCATCCTATCAAAGGTTACTCAGCACCCAATATCTATTTATAGTTGATTTGCATTTTGATTTCAAATATGGATCTGGATCTGGGTTTGGGTTTTTAACCATATCCATAAAGTTACTATCCATTATCTTCTCATTTGGGAAGAGGATACTTGCATAGCAATTTCCGGAACTGTTTTTCTTTTTTACCAGAATCAACTGGCGCAACACACTCAATAGACAATAGCTGACTCGCTGGAATCTAGATTTAGGTGGCGTTTGGATTGGATTTTTTTTGGCCAAAATCAATTGTTGAGATAAATTCTCTGAACGCTATTATTTGAAAAAATGATTATTTGATCATTGATTTCTACACAATCAATTTTATCAGAATTGATTTTTGGCCAAAAAATTCCAATCCAAATGCCCCACTAGTCTTCCTTGAATTCTTCGTTATGGGCACAGTTCTAACTTTAAAACTTTGCTGGCATCAATCCCTGCCTTGGGCTATATATAGCAGGCCACTGTTTTCTCCCAACTCTAATACACACACACATATATATATATATATATATATATAAAAGGAAAAAAATCACAAATGGCAAACATTCTCCTACCGCCTACATGATAACCACAAAGTGGAAGACACCTCCATCGAAGGGGAAATGTAACTCATAGCACATAATTCAGGAACAATATATTTTCCTTCCGCGAAAATACATTTACACCCCCCTCAGGTTTCAAAAAATATATTAACTACCCCTACTTTTCAAAATATTGACACTAACACCCCTTCCATCAGTTCAACCGATTGAATAATGATGTCATGCGTTAAAATGGTATGACCTACCAAAAATATAATCTCTAAAATTGTCATTTTCCATTTTTCTTATTTATGAAATTGTCTTTGAATGAAATCAAATCCTTTAGAGTTGACCCAGGTGTCCTTTTTGACACCCCTTATGGTGGCTACATGTCCTTTTTGACACCCCTTGAGGTGGCCACATGTCCTTTTTGACACCCCTGAGATGGCCACGGGTCCTTCTTGACACCCTTGAGGTAGCCATGTGTCTTTTTTGACACCCCTTAATTGGGGTTAGATTCACCCACCCCTATGGTTCTCTCACCCATACTTGGTTTTTTTTCTTAAATATTTTTTTTTTAATTTAATAATTATTTTAAAGACTTCTTAAATATTAAAATATTTAAAAAATAATTAATATTTAGAAGAAAAAACCAAGGATTTGCAGGTGAACCCTAAGGGTGGGTGAATCTAACCTCATTTAAGGGGTGTCAAAAAGGACACGTGGCTACCTAGGGTGTCACAAAGGACACGTGGCGACCTCAAGGGTTCACCGGACAATCCTTGATATTTTTTAAAAATATTTTAATAGTAAAAAGGCCTTAAAAACAGTTTTTAAATTTTAAAAAATAATTAATATTAAAAAAAGAATTAATATAAAAAAAAACCAATGATGGGTGAGTGAACCCTAGGGGTGGGTGAATCTTAACCACAGTTAAGGGGTGTCAAAAGGGACACGTGGCTACTTCAAGGGGTGTCAAAAAGGACACGTGGCCACCCCTAGGGTTCACCCGCCCATCCTTGGTTTTTTTTTTTTCTAAATATTAATTATTTTTAAAAATATTTAAATATTTAAAAAGTCTTTAAAACAATTATTAAATTTTTTTTTCCTTTTACTTATTTGGGTGTTCCTCTTTATAAAGGTCGATTAAAAAAAGTTTTTTTTAATCCTTTAATTAATAAAATTCTTAACAAGATTAAAGGTTGGAAAGGAAAATTTTTATCTACTGGTGGTAGATTAATTCTCATTAAACATGTTTTATCCTCTATTCCTACTCACCTCTTAGCCAACCTCTACGTTCCTAAAGCTATTTCTGCCCTAATAGATGAATCTATGGCTAAATTTTTTTGGAATAATAGGGTTGACTCTAAAAAGATGCATTGGATTAATTGGAATACTTGTGCCCTTCCTTTATTGGAAGGTGGTCTTGGTATTAGGAAAATGCAAGATTTTTCTTCTGCCTTTACAATGAAGCAAGCTTGGAAAAATCTAAGTTTCAATTTAACCACATTTGGTATGCTTCTTTTCGTCTTGGTGCTTCCAAAACTTGGATTCATATTAGTCAAATATGTAAGGATATAGTTTGCAAAACATCGACTTTAATTGGTAATGGAAATAGAATCAGTTTTTGGCTTGATTGTTGGTTTGGAGATATCCCGCTGATTGTTCATTCTATTAATACTCCTACTGTTTACCCTCATATTTCGGAAATGCTTGATAACAATGGTTTATGGGATTTCAGCTTTGTTTCTAATCATCTCCTTGATTACCTCAAAGATGATATTAGAGATGCGGGCTTCTTTACTTCGGATGCAGATGATGCTTTTATTTGAAAATTAAGCTCTACAGGTATGTTCACAGTTAAATCAGCTTAGGATTCTATTAGAAATTCCTCCACATAGAAAGTTTGGCCCAGGTTTGTTGGAATAAGACCACCCCAATCAAAATCCAAATTTTTGGATGGAAGATTATGTATGGAGTTATTCCTAATGATTATATGATTCAATTTGTTGGCATTCCTCTAGCCAGTTGTTGTTCTTGTTGTACTCAAGATCATTCAGAAACTTTAACTCATCTTCTTCTTAAAAGCGACATTGCAGGTGTAGTTTGGAGTTACTTTGGTAGGTTATGCTCTATTCTTCCTTAGCCCAGCGACAACATTCACTGTTTTCTAATGAGATGGTTTAGAACTTCTGAGAGACGACATAATGAGGTTTTTAATATTCTTCCTCTTATTTCTATTTGGGAAATATGGAAAGAACGTTGCTCTCAAAGATTCAACAATGTGCGTAAACCAATGAAGTTATTATTGCCAAAATTCAAAGATGGATGTTTGATTTGGGTTCTCTTCCATCCAAAAAGTTTATGGATTTTTCAATTCTTCAAAATATGCCCCCGCCTATTCATAAAAGAACTTTTATCTCCCATATTAAGTGGCTTAGACCCCCTCAAGGTAGAATTAAATTGAATGTGGCTTCCAAAGGAAACCCTGGTTTAGCAGGAGGATGTGGTATTATTAGAAATCATACTGGAGTTATGCTAGCTAGCTTTTATTTTTTTATGCTAATTGCTCGAATTATGTTGCTGAGACTAGAGCTCTCCTGGATGGTCTTACCCTTTGTCACGGTCTAGGCTATCTTCAGGTGGAGGTAGAATCTGATGCTAAATCTCTGGTGGAAGCTTGGAAGGGTACTATTAGCCATCCTTGGAATGCATGGTATTTGAATAAAAAAATTATTCAAGTGATGGGTATTAGTTACTCTATTTCTCACATTTATAGGGAAGCTAATATGGTTGCTGACTTTCTTGCAAATCATGGTTGTATCACTCAGCGATCAGGTTATATTTTTACTAATCATGATGGTTCTTCTCGGCTCAGATCTCTTATCTTTCTTTACAAAGCAGATTTAGGTAATATTCGTTTGGTTAATGGTAATTTATTGTATTTTTTGGTTTTTATTAAGGAATAAGGTTTTATGTCCCCCCCCCCCCCCCCCCCCCCCCCCCTAAAATTTTTATTTTATTAATAAATAGGTAGGGGTCCACCAAACCCCCCCACTCCTTCTGAGTGGATTTTCTTTTACAAAAAATTTTAATTTTTAAAAAAGAATTGATATTTAGAAAAAAAAAAAACCCAAAGATGGGCGGGTGAACCATTGGGGTGGGTGAATCTAACCCTATTTAAGGGGTGTCAAAAAGGACACGTGGCCACCTCAAGGGGTGTCAAAAATGACATGTGGCCACCAGAAGGGTGGTCAAAGAGGACACGTGATCACTCTAGAGGATTTGATTTCATTCAAAAAAGAAGCGACAATTTCGTAAATAAGAAAAATGGAAAATGACAATTTTAGAGAGGGTATTTTTGGTAGTTCATACCATTTTTACCCATGACATCATCATTCATCAGTTGACTAACGGTCAACTGATGAAAGGGGTGTTAGTGTCAATATTTTGAAAAGTAGGGGTAGTTAGTGTCAATATTCTCTAAAAGAGTGCCATTTAATGGAAAGTCATAGAAAAAAGGGGGACATTTCAGAAATCACCTGCAGTTGCAAGGTGTGAAGGAGAAAGTTCATCACAATCTCCACTTCTCCATTAATCAAGAGTGAGAGAGTGCCAATGGGACAAAATCAGGAATTAAGACCTTATCGTAATTAAGTGATTGCTTATCTACACTGCAACGGTCCCCATTGGAACCCACAATTGCAGAGAAAACAATGGAGGAAAACAAATTCCGCAATCGCACAAAGAGTGGTTGGGAATGAGAGAAGAGATAAACTTGTAAATTTCGGAAGCTTGATGTTGGATCATGGTATATAAAGAATGTGGTTAGTTATTATGTATAAAATTACCGCAATATCCTTTATGTAGTTACTCTAATTTAGAGATATGATAATATAATAGTGGGGGTTTTATACTTTATAGTCATTAAAAAGAAAATTAACCAACGAAATCTATTCCTCCTTCTCTCATTATAATAGTAGAGATGTAATCGAATTAGATTTTAATTGGACCGGATTACTATAGATCTAACGATCCGACAAATCGAAAATAGGATTAGGACCTCGTCTAATTCGATCAGATCCGGATCATGATCCGATCCATTGACGGCCCTGTTGTATTTGGCTTGTTTCCACAAAACAGGAAATGGCCGATCAATTGGTGGCGCACGACGGGAATGCTTGGACTGCCGATCAATCGGCCGGGGTGCTACAATCGATCGGCCAAAGCGGAGATTTTCGGGAAAAATTAGTTTTTAGCTATTTTATGTTTTTGGAAACTCCTATTCTGATTGGGGGACTTTCTAATTGTTTAGGACTTCAAATTTAGCCCTATAAATAGGTCTAAGGTTTGTAATCTAATGATCTTGAAGATCAAAGGAATGCAATAGCATTTGGAGTGGGAGATAATAGAAAGGATTAAGCATACTAGGGCTTGGGAAAGGTTTAAGGGATGATAGATAGGGATTCGTCTTTGGGTTTTCATAGAGAAAGTGAGTTGAGTGCTTTTGTACTGGTTTCTCAAGGTTTCTGTGAATAAAAAAGTGATCAGATCTTAACCCGTGGATGTAGGCAGTTTGTTGCCGAACCACGTATATCTCTTGTATTCTCTTGTAGGTGGGTGTTTTAGTTTATTTTTTTCCGTCAGGTTCCATTATTTTTCCCAACAATTGGTATCAAAGCCAGGTTGATTATTTTTCAATGGATTTGAAAATTTTTTGGGTAATTTTCTCTGAAGAGGTTTGATGGAAAAGGGAGTTTCAATCTGTGGCAAATGAGGGTAAAGGATCTCTTAGTTCAAAGGGGTCTCGCAAGAGCTTTGAAGGGGGAGTCCGACAAACCGGAAAAGATAACCAATGCAGATTGGGAAGACATTAAGGCAAAGGCGATCAACACAATACGCCTTTGTCTTGCAGATAACGTAATGCATAGCGTTATGGATGAGAATCGGCATTAGATCTTTGGAAGAAGTTGGAAACGCTCTACATCGGAAAGAGCCTTACCAACAGGTTATATCTGAAAAAGGAGTTCAATACCTTAAAGATGACGGAAGGTGCAAATCTCATGAAGCACATTAATGTGTTCAACCAGATCTTGAATCAACTGTAGAAAGTTGATGTCAAGGTGGATGAAGAAGATCAGGTCGTAGGACTTCTTACATCACTTTCGGACTTATATGATCACTTGGTGACAAGGTCTGCAGGAAAAAGAAAACCCTCTGCACAACACCACCCACCACCACAATACAACCACCACCACCACCAGCAGAAACCATCGCATGATGGGAATAACCATGTCATGATTGATCGGGGAGGAGGAAGGGACTTGGAGAGAGGATCTGAAAAAGGCAGGGGAAGATCCAAATCCAAGGGAAAAGGCAAGGTCCAATGCTATCATTGCAAAGAATTAGGGCACTTCAAAAGGGAGTGTCTGAGGCGTGCTGATGGGAAGAGGAATTCTTCCGGAGGAGATTCTTCGGCGGCAATAACAACGGACAATGAAGAATACATTGGAGATGATTTCACAGTCTCCAAAGGTATGGACAATTCTTCTGGTTAGTGGATTTTAGATTCGAGGGCTTCATATCATATTTGCTCAAATATGAAATTTGTTGATACAATCCAAAAGGGGATAGGAAAAGTGTTCTTGGGTGATAGATCTGCATGTGAAATCATGGGGTTTGGTAATGTAAAGATAAAAATGTTTGCAAAGATAAAAATGTTTGATGGAGTTATTCGGAGTTTGGGAGAGGTAGCTTGTGTCCCTAAGTTGCGAATGAATTTAATATCCCTTGGGCAATTAGACTCCAAGGCTGTTGCTACACAGTTACAGGTGGAATTATCAAAATAAAACGGGGAAAGCAGGGATGCTTGGTTTTGATGAAGGTGAAGAAGTGTGGTGGATTATATCTCCTAGAGGGGAATACGGTGGTAGGTGGAGCTACTACAAGGTCTGCAGGAAAACGAAAACCTGATGTTGTGCAGAGGGTAGAAAGCTCACCTAAAGTTTCTTTCACAGTCGGTGCAGAGATGGGTATTCCGGTAGGTTTTCGTAATGGTGGAGACGGTGATGATGTGCCTTTAACAGAGAGGACTGGTCTATGTCCTTGTCCGGGATTCTTCTAGATTAGAGAATGGGTCTTCAGGCTGCACATGTTTTTTGACCATGTTTTATCGAATCCGGTGGAGTGCTTTCCGGGGTTGGATTCGAGAGTGTATGTAGCTAGTAGGTCTCTTTCGCAAATGGTGCATAGGCGGGCAAGGTCAAAATGATTGTTTATGGTGTTTGCAGACGGGGTGACAAAATTTTAAGAGAGGTTTTGGTTCAAGGTGGAGGTGCTTCCCAGATGTGGGTGAGGTGGTGTTCTATCTTGGAGGTTTGCTTGGTGATTAGCAAATCGGTTCTCTTGGTTCGTGGTGGTGTTACGGAATTCTCACCAAAGTGGAGATTTGTTGTATTTGGCTTGTTTTCGCAAAATAGGAAATGGTCGATCAATCCGCCACTTATGGTCGATCGATGGGTGGCGCGCGACGGGAATGCTTGGACCGCTGATCAATCGGCCGGGATGTGTTGATCGATCGGCCAAAGCGGAGATTTTGGGAAAAATTAGTTTTTAGCTAATTTATGTTTTTGGAAACTCCTATTCCGATTGGGGGACTTTCTAATTGTCTAGGACTCTGAATTTAGCCCTATAAATAGCTAATAATCTTGAAGATCAAGGGAATGCAATAGCATTGGGAGTGGGAGATAATAGAAAGGGTTAAAACATACTAGGGCTTGGGAAAGGTTTAAGGGAGGATAGATAGGGATTCTTCTTTAGGTCATCAAAGAGAAGGTGAGTTGAGTGCTTTTGTACTGGTTCCTCAAGGTTTCTGCAAATAAAGAAATGATCGGATCTTGACCCGTGGATGTAGGCAGGTTGTTGCCGAACCACGTATATCTCTTGCGTTCTCTTGTGTGTGTGTGTTTTAGTTTATACTTTTCCGTTGGGTTCCATTATTTTCCCCAACAAGCCCTACTAATAAGTCTGTTGAATCTAATTTTAAAAAGTATTTAAAATGAAATCCTAAATGTTTTTAAAATTAGCTTTTAGTCCCCAAAAGTGTTTTGATTTATTTCAAATAGATCCCTATTTAAATCCAATAATAGTGTATTTTTGTATTTGGGGTGACTTGAAGATTGCTCTCCTTGTGAGACAAGTTCATTTCACTTGTGTGTTTTCTCTTTGAAAACATAGTCTCACATCGGAAAGATAGAAGAAAGTTTTCATCTTTGTAAATACTTTATAACTTTACTAGCTAGAGTGTAAATCTTGTGGTGTAGGAGTTCCTATGTAGTATAAGAATTCCATTTCCATAGCTTTTACACCATATCATCAGCACGCAAGCGTGCGAATGGCTTGTGTGTGCAAAGGGTAATGGGCTTTGGGTGTTACAAGATGAACTTTGTACTTTGTACTTCGCACTTGCGCATTGTCGCTAGTTGCTTCTTATTTTGTCTGATCTAATCGGGGTCGTTGGTTAGATGGGCCGAGATCGTGTGCTCCCAGGGAGACACATGGTGGGCCATGCGGGTGTGACCCATGTGGGTTAGCAGACCTAGGTTCTCCATGCAATCCATCAGTTGGTAGTTGGAGCAGTTAGATTCATTGAATCTAAACCATGGGCAGTTAGGGTGGTTAGGCACAGCGAAAATGTGTCATACCACTTGGGGCTCTATATAAGAAGAGCTTGAGAATGCACAAAACCATCAGACGAAATAGAGAGCCCAGAAACTCTTTCAAAATAGAACCAGAGTCCAGAACCAAAGATCCAGTTCATCTAAAGAAAGAAGACAGACCAGTTCAAGGAGGAAAAAGACTTCCATACCCAATCCACCAGAGAAGGTCGAACCATAGGCCCATTCGTGATTCAGATTGGACTAAATCCAATTAAACATGACATATTGTGATTCCAGAAATGGTTAATCACAATTTGGTGCTACTTGTAGCCCAATTATGGTGGCATGCTTGAAAGGATTAGCCTTTGGTAGCCATTTGATTGAGTCTCTCAAACACATCAATCTAATCAGTTAGTCCTCAAACTGAACCAATTTGTGACAGATCGACATGAGATGGCTAAATCAGATCGCCTAATGTCGTCCTAATAGACCCTTCTAACAAATTGTCTAACCAGTTGGTCTACGGACTAAATCAACTTGACTGATTGAATTGAGATGGTTCAAACGGACTCAACCAATTGAACCATTCCGGTTCATATACCATTTTGTTGCCAAAATTATGACAGAAAATTATTTGATTGGCCTAAACTCTAGATTCAAATAGATTAATGATTTAATCAGTTTTTGTTAAGTTAAATAAAATGAATTTAACTTATGATTTAATTGAATTTCAATTAAATGGTTGTTTTAATTAAATAAAGGGGTTTAATTAATTGGAAAATGATATTTGGACTAAACTCACGTTTATAAGTTTTAGATTAATTAAATTTATTGAAATGGACTTTTCATAAATTGAATTAATCTATCGTGGGATTGTTTTAATTTAATGGACTTTCAATTAATAATTCAGGCATACTCTAAAAGAAGTTTGGTGCACCACAATCCACCGAGTAGTGCAAACTTTTAGGGATTGATCGGTTGAATCCGAGTTGAGTTGTATCCCGGAGATAGGGCTTCTTTTCCCTTGCACACGGGAAGCTTCGACTATCTTCAAGAAAGACTCTTTCGAGCACCTCTCAACTTGCAGGATTCGGTTATATATATATGCTTATATATTATTTATTATTCAATTGTTTATTTGTCTAACTTGTGCAGAGATTTAGGAAATAACTCCAACAATCTGAAAATAGTTTACTACCTATTGCATATTAAGATTATATTAAATGGAAAATTATACTCCAACAATTGTGCCAGTCAATGTTATCCCCAAGTTCGAAGGACTGAACTACAACCGCTGGGTCTAGTAGATGGAGTATTTTCTAAGGAAACTTAACATTTTGTATGTGCTTACAGAATTGTGTCCTATTATCCCTTCTGGGACTGGTATGGAGAAAGCAACAATGGAAAAACCGACTAAGGATGCATAGAAGTGGAACGACGACAAGTATGATTGCTGCAATCATCTCTTCAACTCATTCTCCAATGCTCTTTCCAACCAGTTCTACAAGAAGGTGAAAATAGCAAGAGAGCTTTGGGAGATGCTCAGATCCATCTACATTTCCAAAGAGTCGGATACCAAAATTTTCAAGTTGTAAATTATCTAGAGTTCAAGATGGTGGACAACAAGCCAATCCTATATCAAGTTCAGAAATTCTAGAAGATCTTCGATGCTGTTGTATCATCTGGAATGACATTGGATGAAAAATTGCAAGTCAGGGCTATTGTGGCAAAGTTGCCACTGTCCTAGAAGATATATCAAGCCATGCTCATGTACAAGAAGGAGGACATGACGCTCGAAACCCTGACGTACCATCTTAGAATGGAAGAAGAGTCTTAGAAGCGAGACAAAGGCGAAGAGAGTTCCGCCATGGCCCATATGGTTGGGGCCAAGTTTGACAAGAAGGTTGCTCCTAAGAAAGAGTTTAAAAAGAAATCAGGAACTAAGAATCCCTCCAACATCGCTAGTAGCTCCAACACAAAACAAGTTGAGTGCTACAATTGTGGCAAGATGGATCACATAGCGAGAGAATGCAAAGCCAAGAAGAAGACCAACAAGAAGTTCTACAAGAACAAGAAGAACAAATGAAAAGAGTATAAGAATGACACGGTAGCCTCCGTCATTACTGAGGCCTGGATGGTTGGTGATGAAGCCGAGTGGTGGATCGACATCGGCGTCAGCCACCACATCTGTGGAGATAGGAACATGTCCACATCCTACGAATTGGTGGGGGGATAGAATGAGCATGTATATGGGTAACCATTCATCCTCTAAGGTCGTTGGGAAAGGAAATGTGAAACTCAAGTTCACATCAGGGAAGTCATGCATGTCCAGGACATCAAGAACTTTGTCTCAGGTTCTTTGCTGAGCAAGTACAATCTTAAAATGATCTACGAAGCGGACAAGTGCGTTCTCACCAAGAATGAGGTTTTTATTGGGAAAGGGTAACTCTGTATCTAAAATATTCAAGTTGTACGTTATTAATGAAATACATTTTGTCTTTGTGTATATTACTGAGTCATTTGACTTATGGCATGGTAGGTTAGGTCATGTAAATTTTAGGAAGATTAAAATCTTGGCTTATCTCGGAATTTTCAATATCATTAGTGATAAACCAAAAAAGTGTATCACTTGCAATAAGTGCAAGATCACCCGATCTTCCTTTCAAGGAGTTCAAAGATCTACTAAACTCTTAGACATTTTTGAAATGACTGATGTTTAGTCGAGAGGAGGAAAGCGATACTTCATAACCTTCATTGATGATGCTTCACGGTTCACGTACATCTACCTGATTCATACTAAGGATGAAGCATTTAAGAAATTCAAAGTATTCAAAATCGAGGTTGAAAATCAACGTGAAGACAAGATCAAGAGCCTACGATCAAATCAATCAGATCAAGATGGTGAATACTAGGATGTTGAATTCGCTAAGTTCTGTGAAGCTAGTGGAATCCAACATGAGACTTCTACTATGTATACACCACAACAAAATGGAATTGCAGAACGGAAGAATAAAACTCTAACATAAATGGTGAACACAATGTTAATCAGTTGTGGTCTTCCAACCAACTTATGGGGAGAGACATTGCTCTTAGTATGCGATGTTTTTAATAGAGTTCCTCAAAGAAAGTCTTAGGATATTCCATATGAGATATGGAAAGGGAGGAAGCCTAATATGAAATATCTTAAGAGTTTGAAGATGCTTAGCACAAGTAAGACCCCCAAACTTGAATAATCCAAAGGTTGGACCATGAGATACTGATTGCGTCCAATGGATATTCATTGTCAAACAAGGCTTATAGGTTCCTCAACCTGGAGACACCGGCACTGTATTCGATTATGGAATTAATCAATGCAAATTTCTTTAAACATATCTTCCCGATGAAGAAGAACTTGGATTTAGTGTGGTTTCAGCCTGAGTCAAGCAACAAACGGAAGGAGCTAGAAACTCTTAAAGAGATTAAGTCATCGATCATTGCTTGATGCACTGCTTCAAGCCCTGGGGATGCTCAACAAAACTTTGTTTCTTCTAAGAGCCATTCCATGGTTGCTTCTTCTTCAGATGAGAAGTCTTCTTTGGCCGTGACCGTATTTACAATTCGGATCTGATCATTTCCGAATGTAAAGACTGAGTCATTAAACCCAAACCTTGTTGGAGTTGTGCTAACATAGTCACCGGTAGTCAATTCTTTATGTTGGTTTATATCAAGTGACGCTTCATAAGCAAGTAGAGGGCACCCTTGACTTGTTCTCCTTCTTGAGGACTTAACCCATGATTTTGAGGACTGTGATGGTTAGTTCACCGTAGCTCAAAATTATCATCAAATTCTGTTATAACATAATTATAGAGAGAATATAATATTTACGAATATTATTATCTGAAAGGAATTACTATTAAACTCTTTCCTTTTTATACATAATCAAAAGATTTTCACAAGTAATTATAGAGAGTTTAAAGAGCCAAAATTTATCATGTTAGTAATTCTAAATACACTTTATCAATTATCCTTGATTACACATGACTATGAATTTTATCTAAGCAATGAAGAATAAACTCTAATTCTAAATTCTAAACTAAGGACCATATGTTAATTGTAGAATTTCATTAAAAAAAAATTATTTACACAAGCACAGGCCAACTCAATTTGCATAACCGATTTTGAGCAGGCCTTGGGTTGAGCTTGAGTTAAGCACCTTGGTAAGATAAGGTTGGGCTATGAGCAAACTGTTTCCAGTTTAGGTTGAGGCTTGACCCAACCCTACACTCCGGAGTTGAGCCTAGGGTTTAAACGAGCCCTAACCCATTGGCTACGTCTACTACTCAACAGTAGAGAAATGTATGAAGTTGTTGACTTGTCATACCATCTTTTGTGTTTGTAGACACTTCAAGTATGGTTAGCAAGGGTGTGCATGGACTCACCCATTCACTAACACTAACATAAAAAAGCTGATATAAATAAATGAGGACTCTTGAAGCGTTAGCAAGGGTGTGCATGGACTCACTCATTCACTAACAACGCATCTTCACATACCAAGAACTACAAGATCACCCATTTCATTTTGGGGTGACAGAGGGATCGTACCATTGAAGCTTTTTTTTTCATGCTTTTCCCGGAGGACAGAGGAGCCGGCGACCAAAGCCCCGGTGAACAGCGGCCATAACTATAACGGTCCTAAGGTAGCTAAATTCCTTGTCGGGTAAGTTCCAATAGGCTCCCTGCTTTAACATACTCCCCTGCCTAATAGAAAGGTGCTATCTGGCCTCTTGAAGCGTTAGCAAGGGTGTGCATGGACTCACTCACTCATTCACTAACACTATGATAGACAGCTGATAAAATAAATGAGGACGGATTACCAAACTATCAATGCAACATAACTTACACACTCACCCACCAACATTGAATGCCAGAGATATATGTTAATGTACACATACTTGTATACCATAGCTACTGTCAAGGTCCTGAGCTCAGTTATGTGGATTATCTCTGTTAAAAGAAAATGGCGCCCAGTTTCAAAGTGGCATCTGTAGTTTTTGTGATTTCTGTTATTTTTGTTGTGTATTGGCATTGCACATATATATATACATGTATAAATGCAATGGTACCCTCAATCCCAAGAACTAAAATCATTCGTAATGCAACCGTACATGTACATCAATTAGCTGTTGTACAAATCTACCAAAAACAAGTGATGTGTGCATATACATAGACCAGAGTCATGTTCATGGTGCAACACGTCATACATTTTCTAATTCATCATTCTTTCTCTGCATAAACACAAATTACCCATCTGCAAATTTCAATTCTTGAATCAAACTCCGCTCTTAACCATACATCTGAATTTTTTGGTGCAACAAAACCATTCCGATTTAGGTAATGGCCAAAGAAATATTCAAGATTCACATTGAAAACGGCATGTATTCTAGAAATCATTGGCCCTTCTCCTCAGTTCATTCAGCTCCTTCTCAATCTCAGTGTCTCGAAAAGGAAATGCTGCATTTGAGCTGCTAACAGTTCTACCAGGTGGAAGCTCTCCTTTCTATTGAAGACAAAAGAAAGGAACAGGAAATATGAAAGCAATGAGTAAAATATTAGAAGCATTCGCAAAAAGGATTCGCCCATTTTTATTTTATCAAACATAAATGCAAAAGTAAGAAGCTTACTGCATATATTTCTTAATAGAGAAGCTTAATGAAAGAGAATTTTATGTTAGGTACCTAACACCAATTTTGGTGTTAGACTCCACCATCTCCAATGACAAAGCATCAAGTACTACCACTATATTATGAACAACACAATTTTGGAGATGGTGTAAAAGAATTTTCGGCAAAAATCAAAATTGTCCAAGACTAAATATATTAATAATAAGAGAGCACACCCACGTGTGTGGGAGAGAGCGAGAGATGACAAGATAATTTTGTAAACAGTGACTGATATCTTAAACGGTAACTGATATCTCAAACTTAAATTGAACAATTACTAAAATGCTACTTGTCATTAAAGAAAAACTGTTCTGATAGAAAATGAGGAAGATCACATCCATCCACATAAGAGATATCATAACACCACCACGAGGCGATACCCTGCCACTCCCTTTCACAAGGGAAGCATTCTACCCACCAAATGACAACATTAAGCATTGAGACCCTTTTTCTTCTCTCTGTTTGTAATCAACTCACGTTTTTAGTACCAGAGGGTCAAATAGAAGTAAAAAAACAGGCCCACTCAGAATGCAATTTCTAAATGGAAGGTTTAACAAAATAAGGGTGGTTAAAATCCATGAAATCTGATCACTATACATAATGGTGGTGTGTCTTTTTCCTTGCTTCCTATTTTATTAAAAATAGTTTTCATTATTGTTTCTCATTAATTCAATTATTAAATGTGTTCCTACATAGATTCCACTGCAAAATAGTAAGATTTACTAAAAACCAACTAAAACATTATAGCACTCGTAAAGTAACCGTATGATGGCCTTTATGAAAGGTACAACTCTCAATAACAGCCTTCTTTAGCCCATTAGGTATATATAACACATTAGATAGGACTGACATTAAATCCATGCCAAATGAGTTATATCAGGGCTGAACGCCCTAGCTCAATATTTATTTTCTTCTTGATAAGTAAATGTAATACTAGAAAAAAGGGGGAATCCGCAGATACAAAATTAGTACACAAACACAAGCTAACTGAATGGACAGCCCCAGCTAGCTGAAGCCATACTAATCAAAAACTCTATACGATGCAATAATCATAACTCATGAGAAGAAAATACATCCTTGATTAGTTACAAGGAACTTATTCAACACAGATAAACAACATGAATAACAGCCACAAAATTTCTGTCAACGAAAAGAGCAATACTTACTTTAAAAAACTAACAGTTTCTTTTTTTTATCTATTAGCTCTTTCATTTTCTATTAACTCAAGAAAAGAATTCAAGAACAAACCTTTGAGCTCCCAGATAGTTCTTTCTTCAAGCTTGCAAGATCATCATCAACTGACGAGCTCTCTAGCAACGCAAACTGAGAAAACAAAAACGGTTTAGCGTTAGGATCATTTAATGAACTCAACCTTTGCACTAGGAGATTTCCAAAGGCGGGACCATTAAATGCATGTATCAACACCCTCTAGATTTGTGTACATCAGCTAGATCTGATGTGTTGACATCCTAAACTATTTGCCATTTTATAATCAGGGAACAGTCTCCTGAGTTGACCTAATAGGTCCAACCTGAGAACTCAACCAGGATTGGACTGGTCCACGTAAATGTATTTTAGGAATATGAAAGTAGAGGAAATATTTAATGAAATAAAACCGATAACCTGCTCAGAAAATCTCACTCCCTTCTCTTGATGTAACACTAAGACAATAATAGTAAGTAGTACAGGAAATCAGCACAGGAAACAAGAAGAGAACAGGAGGGACTGAGGTACTTTTCATTTTTATTGACTCATCTTATTTTCATTGTTCATACAATCTCTTTAACAGGTCTAGGAGTCCCTCCCCCTCTCGCTCTCATCATTTTTTTGCACAAGGAGCCTTATGAAACAAAACAAAAGCAATCAACGAAATCTCTATCACCAATTCCAATTTATTCCTGCGAATTTTGTGTCTATTCTTCTGCCCATTTCCTTATATAATTGGTCTAGATTCTAGAAATTA
This sequence comes from Tetracentron sinense, assembly GCA_015143295.1. NCBI lineage: Eukaryota > Viridiplantae > Streptophyta > Magnoliopsida > Trochodendrales > Trochodendraceae > Tetracentron > Tetracentron sinense. The sequence goes on along the minus strand of CM026558.1, from coordinate 39,900,561 downwards.
AAATTGTCTTCATTTATATATTTAGTGAGAAGAGAATTGTGATGCTTAAGGAAACAAGCCCTTTATGATGCCATTTTATGGTTTGCTGTCGCGACAAGGTGGTAAGGAGCATAAGAATTTTAAAATTAGAAAACTATTTGTATTGAATATATATATGTGTGTGTGTGTGTGTGTGTGTGTGTAGTCAATATGTTGCCTAGGCCACCACTTCGCCTAGTCAGGAAGGATAGGTCAGGAAGGACACCTATCGCCTAATCATTATATGGGCAGGCACTCAATAAATGTTGCATAATTTTAAAAAGAAAAGTAAGATTTGGAGCATCGCCTCTCATCGGGGGCGGGGGAGGCATCGCTTGGATGCTACACACAACGAGAATAATCATGTAAAGCATATCAAGAAGAAAACTCTTCGCCATTTCTACAGTTTTGTTATTCATTGTTGACCTCAAAGTGGCCTGCATTTGAAGTTTGAACCTTGAACTTCAGGATTTAGAATTGAGATTCTCAGAAGACTACTATTTTAGATATATTCTCCGCAAGTAATTCAGTACCAAAAAATTAGAGAGGTGTTTTTCTGTGAGAGATCTTAATTTACAAGAAACTGCCTCATTTAACTCAATAAGATAGATTAGCAACACAACCTCTTCACAGGCAGTCTGTTTTAGCTCATTAATTATTTTCTTCACCTTTCATATTTCCTAAAAAGACATCCATGTGGACCAATCTGGTATGACTGTTGGATTGGCTCTTTGGAGTTGATTCAGGATATCATTCCCCATAATGTTAATATAACTTTATTAGGCAGATCAGTAAACATGAAGTGGGATATAGCACAGGGAAAGATAAAAGGAAAAAAAACTACCTTTCCTTCAAGATCATCGCTGGTTAACTGACCAAGCGCCTCTGCTTGTGACTCCATGGCCAACACTGTTAGGAAAAGAAATGAAATGTTTTATCATGTATTTTTTTTTTTTTTTGGATAGGTAAGCAGTAATATCATTAATAGCCAAAAAGGAGACAATTATTCACAGAGTGAACCAAAAAGAGCAAAAGAGAGTAAACTACAAAAGAACAGACAAAGCGTTAAGAACATAAGCTACAAGAACCACAAACATGTGTAACACTCTCTAGACCGGGAACTCCAAAGCCTCCCAACCATATGATGTCCCTCTGATAGAAAACTAGTCCACTAGAAGGTGGCAAGCCTGCCGAGTCACCCTGTCCGGCGAGAGAGAGGTGTCCTCAAAGATCCTTCTATTCTGCTCTTTCCAAATAGCCCATGATATAGCCCTCGGGAGGAGCGCCCACAGATGGTCCAAACGGGGACTTACCGAAACCAACTGCCAGCAAGATAAGAAGCTCTGGAAGGAAGAGGGAAAAACCCAGGCAACACTGAGAAAAGCTAGGAAGTAACTCCAAAGGGTAGTCGCAAAAGGGCAGTGCAAGAGCAAGTGATCGACTAATTCCTCCGTTGCAAAGCACATCACAAATTTATTGGGGATGTTCCAACCTCACTCAACACAGCTAGAAAAGAGATCAGAAAAGCAGCTTCGAAGATGATCCACTGTCAAGATTTTATCCCAAATGGCTGTCCAGAGAAAAAAAGAGACCTTGGAGGGCATGCCGGAGCGCCACACTACTTTAAACGGGAATGCCAAGTGAGGGAATTCACTCTAGGTTTTCAAGAAGGAGCTAACAGTAAACCGACCTTTGGTGTTCCCGGACCACTCTCGGGTATCCCTAGAGTTAAGAATTCGGAGCCACCGACTCAAGTCGTGCCAACAGGCTAGTGAAAGAACCCACCTCCCAATCCTTCAGAGGATGCCTAAAGCTAGGAATCCAAACTACTGACCTACCCCTGAGCTCAAAAGAGGAAGACACCGACCCTAAAGGGTCCAAAGATAGTAATAATAACACAAGGAAGTCCTATTTGAGGATGGTATGACCACAACATAGATCGGACCAAAATTTAACCTCATCCCCTTTGCCGACAACGAATCTATTGTGACTTTAGAAAGTGGCCCTAGTGTTGAGGATTGCTTTCCAAAACCCTACCCCATATGGTTTCGTCGACTCTCTTGGAACCCATCGGGTGCATTCCCCGTAGCGAGCCGCGATTACCTTTCTCCAAAAATTGTTACCTTCCTCCCTGTAACGCCACAACCATTTACTCAACAAGGATTTGTTGACAATCTTGAGAGGCCAAATGTTGAGACCTCCGGCTTCCTTTGGACGGCAAACCAACTTCCAACTAACTAAGTGGAATTTCTTAGTGTAGACCTTCTCATTCAAAAGGAAATCCCATTGAATCCTCTCTATCCTTTCTGCCACCGGCGATGGAATTGTAAACAGGGAAAAGTAATAAGTTGGAAGACTACAAAGGGTGATTTTGATACCTGCCCCCTGTCGAGAGGAATTTTGATTTCCAACCCTCAAGCCTATTAATGACTCTGTCAACCATGGGTTCCCAGGCTGAGGAAGCTTTGAAACGAGCTCCCAATGGGAGTCTAAGGAACTTAGTTGAGAGGGGGCCGGTTTTGCAACCTAGAAACGTGGTCAACTCTACTAAGTCGGGGACCTCACCCACAGCGAAGATATGGCTCTTACGAAAGTTGATCCGAAGTCCCGATACAGCCTCAAAACATCAGAACATACACCTGATATTGAGCAATTGGGGAGCCGAAGTCCCACAGAACAACAGAGTGTTGTCAGCAAATTGGAGGTGAGACAAGGAAACCTCGGGATTGCCAATGGAGAAACCATGCCAAACAGATGGCGACGCTTGACTAATCATTTTGCTGAGTGCTTCAGTGACCATTATGAATAGGAAGGGTGACATAGAGTCACCTTGATGTAGACCTCTAGAGCTTTTGAAAAAACGTACAGGGAACCATTTATCAAGACAGAGAAAGAAGCGGAGTAACAGCATTTCATCCAAGCACGCCACTTCACTCCAAGCCCCATACGCCCAAGCATATAGTCTAGAAAAGCCCAATTCACATGGTCATAAGCTTTTTCCATATCGATTTTGCAAATGATGTCCGGCTCGCCTTTCTTCAATCTATCATCTACACCTTCATTAGCAATGAGAATGCCGCTTGGTTCTAATTTAATCTCACACAATTATGTTGTACCGCTTGGTTTTGAGCAATACTCAAGCCACAACAGTTGGATTTCATTCTCTTACCGCGGGGGGGAACCAATAATGATGGGGACCTTGTAAGCCAGAATTTGTCCCAATTGGATGACCTCAAGCATCTGATCTACCACAATAGTTCTTGATGATCAAAATTTAAAATGTGACTACATATAGCTGAGTTCGAAGTTAGAACATCCCAGCTGGAATACTTACTGGCCTAGGAGATCCCCTAGGTTGGACTCCAACCCCGCTGCCTAAAGAATGCAAGGGTTGCATGGTTTGCTTCTTCCCCTCCAACTGCTGACTTGATTCTTCCTCAATGTTTTGTGGCATTTTTATATATGCAAATAAAGTATAAACTCCTTGAAACAACACAGTTATGCCCAGATGTCAAGTTTTCTACCCAAACCCAAGCAAAAAATATTGCAAGGAACCTTTAGGGAATGTAAAATAAACATAAAACGCACAAGAAGTTTTTTTTAAAAATACACAAATCGTCAATGTAGATAAGAGATGCAAATGTTAGGGTAAAAGATGTGCGTTGATGGCAGTGTATCATAATCTGATCTGAATATATCATATATATGTCATGGCAATAAATTTCACTGAAACCGATATAGCTGTTGCATAAGGTTTGGGTGATACTCAAACAAAAACAAGTCATGTTACCTTACACAATTGTCGTACCATAACTATATATTACACACCGTGAGTTTTAATAATCCAAAACATGTTTAGGTGATACTCAAACCAAAACAAGTCATGTCACCATTATAATTCACTACTTCTTTTAAAACTCACACTTTCTCCACCCTTATGCTACGCAACGATTTAAATCTTCAAAACACATTTTTGGGAAAAAAAATCATTCTGAATTTTTTTATTTTAGATTACTAGACCTTTTTTCAACTATGTTTACCAGTATGCATAATAGCAAGTTTAGAAAATTGATTCATGAATTTCAATTAAAATTCACGAATCTATGATTGGGTTATGAATTTTTATTTTTATCTTGTTTTGTGATAATTAAACTTAACAAATCAGTATTTTCATGCATAATATGCATTTAATCTTAATAATTTTATTTGCTTATCAAATTTAAACATTTTCCCATCGAGATTATATTTTTTCTATTTTTAACAAGTTTAAACTACAATAAGAAGCATGACCAATAAAAAAAAAGTATGCATTGCAGCATTACAGCTTCAGTCGTAAGGGTCATTAATTATGGCGTAACGGCATAATGTATAGGTTTCAACTAGACCCAATTATGCAAACCAAAATCATTACTCAAAACTTTACAACATTGTTCAGGTGTTTAACAAGTCAATAATCCTAAAAAGTAATAAAAATTGTGGTTAATAAAGATAAAAAACTTACCATAAATAATTAAAACATCTTGTAACATAATTATTTAATGGTTTAAAAATAAGTAATATTCAAAAGAATTTCTTATAATTTAAAAGTAATTGTTCCATTAATGCTTATTTTACAAATAAAATAACTAGAAATTATATTTAAAAACATGGCACATCAATAGATTAGGCGGACAATACATAACACGATCAAATCTAAACTAAATTGGGCTAGTAATAACCTTATTATATTAAATATTCAATCTATATTTATCAAAATAATAATAATACTAATCTATGAATTTATTTTTAAATTTGTTTTCTACAAAAATTTACTATTTTTTTGTCAAAAATTAAAGATTTTCCAGCCAATCGATATATCGGAAGGGATTACAAAGCATAATTAAGTTTGAACCTACTTCGCCTCCTATTCAGCTCAAAATCTATAAAACAATATGTAGAAAAGGAATATATTTCTTGCAATTTTTTCCTCAAAAATCGTCCCCACGCATTTCGCACCAAGATTGTTAAATCATAATCAAATCGTAGAATCGTTTTATGACGTATTTGATTCAAATCGGGATTCAAATCGTAAATCGTAAGATTCAATCTATTTTTAAAAAAATACTTAATAAACCAAAAAAAATGGAATAATCCATTATCCAAAAGATTTCATTCATATCTATTGATAAAAAAAAAAGTAATGAATATTTCATTGCATACACTATACAAAACGCGAATGAACTTCATAAAACGAAACACTATACAAAACGCGAATGAACTTCATAAAACGAAACATAACTCCTAATATCATCATAGATAAATCAACAAAAAGAAACTCATAATCATGTTGTATGAGATCCCCAGCTTACCATAAAAAATAAATAATAAAATGTTATATGAGATCAAGCATCAAAAGACTTGTACAATTAAAAAGACTAGTAAAATAAACTATCAAGTTCTCCCAAAGTCCAACTCTCCAACTTTATTCTCTTTCTTCTTCCTCTTTTTTTTCCCCCTTTTCACAACAACAGAGAAAACCCAAATACGGATTTTGGTATGTCCGTAATAGGAGTTTTCCCATTTTTTGACATAGAGTACATTTAAAAAACTTGAAAGAAAAAAAATATTTTTTAAGTATCGCTTTGTAATAGGGATTTTGTGCTCAAATCACATTAATCACATAAATCGTACAATTTGAATCGCAAATCGCAATCTGAATCGCAAATCAAATGGAATTTACCCAATTAAGATTTTCACCTGCGATTTGAATCGTTTGGCCTAGGATTCGATTCAAATCGTAGGATTTGAACCGCAAATCGCAAGGATTTAACAACAATGTTTCGCATAATGATTTCCACTATATTTAAGTTGATCAAGACCAAATTTGAGTTAAATTACGCTTAAAAATAAAGTCTAAAGAACATCCACATATCCTCACCTATCGGTCGAATTATTCCATTTTAGTTGACATACACTAATTTTTATACTATGAGAAGATATCGTAAGATATGTGCGATATTTATGAATAATGTGATATGATGAGATATATTGACAATATAGTCAAATTATTCCATTTTAATCGACATACACTAATTTTTATACTATGAGAAGATATCGTACTATATATGCGATATTTACGAATAATGTGATATGATGAGATATATTGACAATATATTGCAAAATTTTGGGGATATTTTGGTCCTCAATATTGCAATATATTATTATTATTGTTATCACTGATATATAAAACCATGCTTCCAATTTAGGGTATAAAGTTTCTTCTATCCCATTTGTGTTTGCTTGTATGTATGTACGTATGTATGTATGTATGTATGTAGAATAGCGATCACTAGATGTCCAATCGCTATTTGTGCCTTTGAACTGTTCCACTGAAGTGATTGACAGACCATATTCCACAAACATATTGAATGATAACCATCTAATTGGTCACATGATTTTGAAAAATTAAAATAATAAAAATTAGTGAAAAAAATAAAGCAGTACGTTAATTGAGTGAGTAGCTTCTAGTGATTGGTGTAATTCTGGGGCTATGGCTCATTTTAGAGGCATCTCATCAGTTTAAATGGTCTGTAATGGTGGAACATGTTCCTGTCAGAAGGATAATGAGTAACTATCTGGTTTAGTTACTTATGTAAGAACCATCCAAATTCACCTCATTCTTGAAAAAATGGATTCACATGAAATAAAAAGGTAAATGTTGGATCAAAATGATATTGATTTAGGGGAAACTGGAAATAAACCATCAAAAGACCCTTACCCTTTTCCTCCATTTTTTCAAAAGCTGAAAGGGCACTACTTGTATTGACATTCCCCAACATCTCGCTAACTTTGCTTGCAGTCCTAAAGCAACACCGAAGTGGCCATAACCATCAACCATAAAGACCTCACCCACTTAGAGAGGAAGAAAATCAAATAGAATTGGTCAAAATGGAAGTGAGTGAGGACAGACTTTGCAGACTGAGCACGCGCTTTGAGGGTATCTTTCTTTGATTTTGCCTCTTGTATCTTGCTCTCCAAAAGCTACATAAAACCGGAATTCAATGAAAAACAACTATAGCAACTCATTAATGTGTAAATAACTTTATTGTTATCCACAGGCTTAACAATACACTTATTACAAAGTTAAAGGTCAATGATAAAATAGAAACTGCAAATAAAGCCTGTTTAATCAGTTTTACCAAAGCAAGCTAAGTTTTAGAAAGAAAAAAAAAACTTCAAGGATATCAAGAAAATTGGTCATTCAACTGTTTTTTTTTTGCACAAACTAGGCCTAAGTTCATGAAAATTAAGAAATCAAAACTCTTGTAAAATCATTTTTATTGCAAGTAAGAATTCACTGTTCCTTTCCCTACCCCTTCTTGGCTCTCAGTTCACACTAAACCTAAGCCTAATCGACTGGCAAATTTTGATGTATACCACTTAGAGAATCATTTTATTCAGCCAGTATAAATCCTTAGCAATATGTTCACTTTTCCTTTTTTTTTTTTGTTTGAAATTTCTTCCATTGCTCTGGTGGTTTCAGCCACTTTTCATTGACTCAGCTGAGTCAAACAAGAAAAGCAGAATTATTAATTACAAGTTCCACAAAACAAATTTAGATCCTTTAAATGGTAAAAAAAACTCCTAAATGAAAATGAGTCAGCTTCTTCAAGTTCCAACTATACATATGAGAATTAAGAATAGGCAGGTATAGGCGCATTTTCGAAGACTCCTCGTTGTCTTTCAAAAAGTCTGCAACCAGACTCGCTCCATGCTGTCAGAATGGGCTTCCATTAGGGATGAGGAGCCAGGGTCGGTGAAACTCAGTACTTAGTAGAGACTGTAATATCATCCAGAAGGTTGTGTTGGATCCTAGTATGATTTGCCTATTGCTTTTTTCTATCTTTGCCTTCCAGCTCACTATTGGTGAATTGGATTATCTTTGTACAGCTATTAACCTTAAATGAATTATCTATACCGATAAAAAAAAAAGGCAGGTAAATATGTTTTCCACGAGTTCAATGAAACTAAGGTTTCAAGATAAATGGAACATAGAGATCTATAAAAAGACATTTTGTATCTTATGCGATCTTTTGGGAGGCTAAAGTGGCTAGATATGACTAGACAGACCCTTAAAAAGAGACTTAACTCAAGCTATTTCTAGAGAAAAGTTGCTCTTTAGATTTATCATACTTATCGCCATCATTAATGCCTTATCCCAAATATTAGGGGTGAGCAACACTAATCCTGTACTACCATTATGTTCTATTAAAAGCCATAACTTCGGTTTAGTCGTGTGTAATCAAATCTTTTCACTAACTCCATCAACATCATTTTTGCCCTTCCCCTACCCCTCCCCCTCCCCCTCTTCTTTAAGGGCTTTCAACTTGCACCAATTCACCACTTCTTATTGGAGACAGTAGTGGTCTTCATTGAACGTGTCCAAACCATCAATTCATTATATAGACTTCATAAATAAATTCAAAAGAAGAGAACGGCAAGTTAGATGAAAACAAACATATGTAACTCAAAGGCCAGAATGGCACAGTGTCAAATCAAAGCCAATGGTGTCAAAACTCTCAAATCAGAAAAAACCAAAAGGTATATGCTGTCAGACTATTATAACATCACACAATCCATTAAAAACAAGATTTACATATATGAGTCATAAAAGATTGTTTGTGAAAATAAATCTTATTTTGAGCAAATTATCTAAAATAAAAATATGCGAAAAAGGAATACACAATAATTTTCTGTCAAAACACCAGTTACTTTCTTACTCTCAACCTTTTAAAATGTTGCCCTATTAACTTACTTTGGTTTCTCGTACAGTCTTACATATCACAATTTCACAAACAACAGTCTATTCCACACAAACCATAACCATGATATTTTTTTAATGCACACATATTATTCCATTCTAATACAATTCATCCTTGCCTTCATACTTCTCTTAAATGATCCCTTTCTTAAGACTCCAAACCTTTCCTTTCTACCTCAAAATTTATTTTCTTTCAAGCTATTACTTACCATACACCACATCCAATGATATTATCATTAACCACCCCTTTTCTTTGGAAAATTGCTGCAGTTTCTCCAGGAATCAAATTTTTTCTGTATTTTTTTATTAATAAATTAAAGACGGTTAAACAGTAAGGGTATAATATCTAAGAAGCTTTAATCCACATTAAATGACTATACTAACACAAACTATCCTAACTTTGAATTTGTATCAAAGGTGATCCCCCTATAGTTGAATTACACAAATACTTTTTTCATCATAATGATCCTCATCAACATCAATGCCTTTTGCAAACTAGTTCATGTCGGAAACATGGATCCTATTCTGCTATTCCAGCCTACTCCAAGTGATAACTTCAGTTCAACCGTGTGATGTCAAATCTTTTCTAACCAAATCCATCCAGAAATTTTTTGGCATTCCCCTCACCTTTTAAGAGCCTTCAACTTGCACTAGTTCTCTTCTTCTCATTGATGCCATCTCTGATCTATGTTTAACATGTCGAAACCTTCACACTAGACTCTTCTTACTAGATAATAACCCATTGGAGCTACTCGTAGACTCTCAGATGCACTCATTTCTAATCCTAAATTTTCTAGCCTTTCAACTCATCCATCTCAACACCCTCGGGCCTCATCGCGGGAACACTATACTGATATATTACTTTTTGGTTGGCCAGCATTATGCTCAACAAACACGTAGTTTAATGAGGTTAATGCAGAGCATGCTTTTACATTGGGTGTTTTAGTGTTTCCTAGGAGTCTAGATTAGCAAGTTGCAAATACGGATTTGAAACGAAAGGGAACCTTTCACACAAAGATATGAGTTGTTTAAGATACATTCGCACTAAATTTTATGAAGCTTGCATGTATGGTATAAAATATCGAAAGTATCTATTCATATGACCGATAATTATCCATACCACAAGGAAGTGATTACAATATGCAAGGGGGATCATAAGATTTCTGAAGCATGGAGGTGTATCGATTATCGAAGTGCATCAAGGTGTATTACATATCGGTACGCATCAAACCATAGTGAGTAACAGGTAATGATCATGGTTTAAAATCTTGGTTTGTCGTATAATATCAAATGACACTGTGAGCAACGAATATTGATCGTCATCCCAAACAGAATGATTTTTAATTTGGAAGAATGCACAAAAACATTAGGATTTGAAGTCGCTACCTATTCTAATTATAGGGCATGGTTAAAAATATCAGTATCTGGTGTCGTATAAAAGATACGTATCAAATCGTATCTGTTAGATACAGCGGGAAAATCAGGATACACTAAGAAACGCTTGAATACGCAAGGAAAAACTTGGATACCTTACACAAAACTTCTTTTAATGCAAATATAAGCTAAAAAAAAACTAAATGAAAGCCTCCAACTATATTTATAATCATACATATGTAAGTTAAGAATTTTAAGTTAAAAAAAGGCATGGGTACTGATAAATAAGTATGAAAATACAAACCTTAGTTAACTAAGTATGAAAATACAAACCAGTCATTTAACCAAGTATTGGAAATACAATTTGGATATTAAAGTAAATTACTTACATGATAGAAGCTCAATACCACATTGAGCTTCATGCCTACTCGAAAGGTATAGGATCAAGAATTAAATAAAGTGATACATTATAAGTGAACCATACATATTGACAATAATGTGGTCAACTAATGTAAACATTGTATGTGGACTGGTAAATATGAATGTACGTCTGCTGTAAATCCAAGAATTGTGGAATCTGTTCATAAATGTCACTCAATGATTGGGACGATGCTTGGGATTGAGCATGTAGTGACCTAATACCATATAGAAGCCAATGTGTGAAATAATTTTACCGGTCTTTTTTGTTTTAATAATGTTTTAACATCTTAAAAATTATGAGGCCTTAATATTCGAAAAAAGCCTTGCAATTTGGAAGTTGAAATTTGGCCCGAACAGCTAAAAATTGAATTTCAGCCTTGAACTGAAAATTTGAAATTTGATCCTTCTGGAATTTAAATTTGGAAGCATTTTTAATGAATTTAAATGGGGGTACCCAGGATATGTTTAGAAATTTTTTTGTAAAGGTAAAAGGTAAGTTTTTTTCTACTGAACTCTTTCTCTATTAGTTGAATTTTTGACCCAGTAGATAAAAATATGAGACTTTGTTTACCAGACTTCTGAGTTTAGTAATATTTTGATATAGTACAATTTATGAAATTTTAAGATTTGAGAAATACCTTACCATTTGAAAGAAAATTTTGACCTCATCCCTAAAAAGAGGATTTTGTTCTTAAACTCGAAGGTTGATTTTTTATTCTTCAAGAATTTGGATCTAGGATAATTTTTATTGAATTCAAATAGGGATATAACCTTATTTACATTTAAATATTTTAAGTAAAATTTAAAACCATTTACGTAAATGATATTTTATGTAAATAAGGATTTTTTTTTTTAATCCTATGTATATACATACCGGTGACCCAAAAACCGGTACATACTGCCCCATACCGAGATTTTAATCCATGATTATAGGGGAGAATGAGAACCTTAAACTAATCCAATGGTAACGCAAATGGTCAAAATTAGAGTCTGGATAAGAGATTCGATTATGCTAAAAGGTGTTAAGCAACCCTTAGAACCCCGTTAAAAGCGGTTATTTACGCCCTAAATTCACGTTAGACTAAATTGGGAACCTCCTTAAAATTCCTAATTAACTGATATGTTATTTTTAAGAATCATATGCTCAGAATAGAAACATTCTAATCAAGATATCAAGCCCAAATGGTAACATGCTATTATGCAATTTTTAAACATCATTCATTCACCCGATATAGAAACCAGTGTAGTCAAGGCGTCTAGGCGATGCCTAGGCGATTAGCCCCGGCTAGGCGAGGCGTTGCCTAGGCGACGCCTAGGCGTGGCCTAGGCGATAAATTTAATATAAATATATATATAATTATATATATATCACGTATATATATAACATCAAAAAGATCAAAACTCCACACCCACATTCCACAAAAACATAAAATAAAAAGTCTATTACAAGCATTCATCACATAACCAAAGACATGTTAACATAGTGGAGTATTAAACACTTCAAAATCTGGGCAAAATACCCAAATTTGTGTCGTCCATGTATAATATTAGGCAGAGCCCCCTACAATTGCCCGGGGGGGGTGGCAAGGAGGGCAACGCCCCCCTGCGACGCACGAAGTGCGTCCGCAATCTGGGCCTAATAGGCCCAGATTGCGTCGAAAACGATATTTTTAGTGAAAAAAATTGATATTTTTAGTGAAAAAAACGATTTAAAATTTTATTACTACTTCATTACATGTTTTTATATTTTTATTTATTTATTGGGAAATTTTGGATTTTTTTTAAGCAAAAAAAAAAAAAAAAAAAAAATTTTATAGGATCGCCCGCCTAGAGGGGCGCCTAGGCGACGCAGGCCCAAAGTCGCCTAGGCGACGCCTTGACTACACTGATAGAAACATGCTAACATTCATGAGAAATTACTAAACCAGAAATAGAAACTATTTGACAATGTGGTTATATTTAGACCTATGGTGGATTCATGATCTACTAGATTCAAACTATGTTTTCCTTTAAAATGTGGCCATATTTATTTACAAAATTAGTTTATAATAGCTATATATTTTGACATAATAATATTCTTTTACTAAAATTAATGGTAAAGGGTAGATTAATGGGAGATCTATACAGCACACAAATATATTATTTGCACAGCAGATCAAAGCAATGAATTGTGAATCCACTATGCACGGGTTAAAGTACCAAATTGGTTCCGAGCATCTACTATTATCTCCACAATGGCCAGCCATACAAGTGATATTCATAATGGAAAGGAGCTTTTGCCTATATATATAACAGATCGTATGGTAGGTTCTCCTTCTTCTAGCCCTTACTATAGTCCCCATATATAATTAGCAAGCACGAGATTGATTAAGAGAACTATGGGAATAGAAAGAAAAGACCTACATTCAAAATCTTCAATATCAGCAGTGACTCTATTCTATTCTCTTTTCTTAATTCACTTATGACCACATGTTCGATTGCCCGACAGTAGTGATGTTAATTGTGGTAACATCCAGAAAAAGCTTGGTCCATCATTATTCTCTTTCACATATGTCCAAGGATCCGCATGGCCCTCGGTTTATGTGTAATTTGTCCATTCCTACTTTTTTTATTCCAATATTTTACCATATCTAATGACTTAACAAAAGTTTCTTTGAATGTATCTTAACATTTCTTAAGTTTTTCCAGTATAACTTGATGATACCATACTCAAACAAGTATCCTAATTCAATGTCATCGACAAACACATGTCAATCACGATATTCCAAACCATGAGTGCATGGCCTGATGCAAGTTTGAAGTGTTTTCTTTCAGAGCATTCTACGTGTTGGGTGCATGGCAGAGGAGGCTTACAAGCAACTACTAGAATGAATTTACTTACGATATGAGACAAGAACATATGGAAAAATTCTAATTTAAGCAAACATAATAAAGGATAAAAAACTTGTAGGTAAGGACATCAAAGGATCTTATGGTGTGTGTAAATGATGTCGGAAGAGAAAAGAACACACCCGTGTATTGGAGACGAGATTCTCAACAACACTCTTCTGCTGATCAAGCTGAGCCTTCAAAGCACTTGCATTATCCTGTAAGACAATACATACGGAATGGAAATCGTCAGACTCTAGAAAAACATCATTAGACAGCATAAACAGAGGACGTGTCTCACCCCCCCCCCCCCCCCCCCCCTCTCCCGATCTCAAAACATGTAATTAGATGGCTTTACCACCCAACAAAAAATTCCAGGTCACAGCTATTATAACATTCTTGGTCCTTGTTATTGCATTAAATGACCCCCAAAAAAACAAATCAGCAAAGCATGAATAAGTGCCTGGTGTTAAATCAACACGGCAACTCCTAAGACGTAAGACTATATCAGTAAGTCAAGCATGTAGAAGTTAGGGAATTGGTAACCAGCAACATCCATCAGCTTTGCTGATTAGGCCTGAGAATCCTATGTACTTATCTGTAGCTAACGCATTTGAAATTCTTAAATCCAAAGAGGCATGTATACAAATTTCACTTCCTAAAATCTAGTTTCACCGATTCCCACAAACGATTGTCTTCCAACCATGGTAATGAATTCTTATAAATGTGTGAAGCATACATAACAATTCTGACATCAACATGTTCAGATTTGGGTGTGCATTTATGGGGGGTTTCTTTTACCCTTCGACTGCAAAAATGAACATAAACTACATTTTCCATAAGTCTTCTCATTCATAACCCTATACAATAGAAAGTTCTTCTTCCAAAGATGTAACATTAAAATTATATTTGCCATTAAGCCTGAAATAATTAGATTTTGCTACGAAATCTAATTTTAAATATAACTATATTTTGTTACTTAACCTACAATGCTGTTTTCCAGTCATGAAGAAAAGAAATTCTAAAAGCTATTTTTTACACCACGATAATCCCTAAAACAGTCCACATAGTCAACACATAATCCAGGAAGTTTGTAAAGAAAATGCCGGGATCTTTCATGCTATTAGGATCATCATAAAGGTTATAACCATTGTCTAGGAAGGAGACGTTAGATGAGATAAAGGAATAGGTATAAAAGGGAAACTATCTCCAGAAAGGTTATAACCATCATAAAGGTTATAACCATTGGAAATTATTTCCAGAAAAATTTCAAATATGAGCACATGCGTGCATAGTAGTGGTTTAAAAAAGCGCATGAGGCTTACGCCTCGAGGCTTACCTCGGGGTGAGGCTTAAAGAAAACGCCTTGAGGCTTAACCATGAGGCTTAAATCTCATGAGGCACACACCTCACGCCTTGAAGCTTGCTTTATGTCTATGATGTATTCCTCATACAATAATTAAAATAGGTTTCTAGCCACAAAGAACTAAGACTTAAATGTCTTTTTTTTTTTTATTTGTTAATTGTTTCAACTGCTAATAAATTTAGATAAGACATTGAAAATGATGGTGGTGATATTGGTTTCAACTAACACTTAATTTATTATGTTTAACGTATTTAGTCTTTTAAAACACTTTTTAAGTCTAATTCACACTATTTCTTTAGTAGACATTACAAAAATTTGGAGCCACTAGCCTACAATGTAGTTCATGACTTATTTGCAAATTTTTACTAAAATTCTAAATCCACCACATGAATTAATGATTGAACATCATCTTCAGCATGTATATGAACAAAACGTGAATCTAAATTTCAGCATTTACTTGAATTTCTTATCTTTATTTTTTATAGTTAAATCATTTATATAGTATTTCCTATCTGTACGATTATATATATATATATATATACTATAATCTTTCATTAACTTTTGAATTTTTTTGATATTTTTTCTTATATTTTATTTATGTGTTAAATTGAGAGAGGGCATGAAGCTTTCTTGTGAGGCTTAAGCCTCACGCCTCGAGGCTTATGCCTCACGCATCTTGAGGTCCTAACGCCTCGTCTCACGCCTTCAAGTTTTAAAACATTGATGCATAGTGACATAGTCGGGGTTCGGGAATAATTCGGCAAGGGTGAAGTTCGGAAAAATTCGGGAACAATTTGAAAAAAAATAATAATTAAAGAAAGATATCCAACAATTTGATTAAATAATATACAAAATAAGCATTTTACTTTGTTGAACTAAACAAATTATTGCGAAATTCACAAATAATTCGTGAAATTCGAGAATAATTCACAAAATCTGCGAATAATTCTGGAAACCTAAAATTCGCGAATAATTCGGCACACCTAAAAGGAGAATTTTGTTACTATGCATGGGTGTACATAGATACTAGACTGATAATGCATATTAGCTGGGATCACTCCTTAAGGTTGTTGAAACATTTTGCACCATCAGTTTGAACCATGGATTCAACCCTAAGGTAAAAGATTAGAAGAAGTTAAATCCATCTAGTATAGCAAGATAATTGTGGTGTACCTTGTTGATCCTTGGGGTTGAGACTTAAAAGGGTATTTCCAAAGCCCTCTTCAACTCTTTTTTTTCAATCGGTAATTAAGATATTTCTAATACAGAAAGATACAATGCAAGTTCATCGATGGTTGAATAGCAAACATAAGCAGATTCCTACAACAGCCCTAATAATCCCAAAAAGAGAACAGACCTGACCCATAATCGATGAAAGAAGACAACCCTAACTCATCAAAGTCCTAAACTGAACACCAGAAAAACAAAAGATTCAAAATGCCTAATATGATTCTCATCTTGGACAATGGTAATAATAAATAAGTTTCTCTATTTCCAGATGCACCAATGGTTAGCTCCTGAAAGCAACCTCCACACCATGATAAGAGCATCATCTACATCTCGCAGGAACCAGCTAGAGATTCAGTCCTTGAATCTAAGAGGAAGGAGTCACTGCACCCCCAGGCGGGAGAGGAAATGACCCCAAATCCAGCTAACCAGAGGACAATGCAGTAACAAATGATTAATTGATTCCTCCTCGACCAGTCACCCAAAGCATCTATAAGACAGCCTCCAGTCCCTACTCTTCAAATGGTCCAAGGAAGGGATCTTGTCCAAAAAGGATGTCCAGAGGAAGAACGCAATCATGGATGGGATGCCAATATTCCACACAGCTCTGTGAGGCAAAGGGGAGCTAGATCTATCATCCACAGATAGAACGATCTAATAGTGAACCAGTCATTGCTATCCCTATGAAATATTGTCTTGCTGTCGACAAGAGTGTTATGCATCACCGGTAGTATGTGCATCATTAAACTTAAGAACTCCTCCATCTCTCAATCAATTAGGCCTCTGTATAACTTGGCATCCAAACAACCTTAATTATCCATCTCTAGGCTCCTATTCTCATAGTAGGAGACCACCATTCAACCCAAAGCCATTAAGTAAATGTTCCCAAAGTCTAGTTCAACATACTTGAACACCATGTTATACCAGAACTTGAACTCATCGCCTCTGCCCAATGCCCCAGTGTAGTCAATACATTCAAACAACACAGGCAATTGCGGGTTCTTTAGGTAACTAGGTGAGGCATTGCCAAGCGATGCATTGACAATCAAAATTTACTCTTTCTTCGAAAATTATACAAATTGTGTGATGCCCCACCTAAATCATGATTAGGCAATAGGGGTCCTGGCTTGGCATGGAAATAGACTAAGCGTTACTTAGGCGACATTTTGACCACACTGCCTCTGCCCACATTATAGCTAACTTTTTTGCCAAACTCCTCTCTCACCTTCAATATTGCTGTCCACAAACTTACACCATACAAACCCCAAACTTCCTTTGGGTCTCACACCATATTTTACATTTTTTGCCACAATCAACTTTCCCCATAGACTCTATTCCCCAAAATCTCCACAACCACTTTCCAAACAGTAGAAATATACAGACCTGTATAGGGAGCGAGAACTTTGGCATCCTAAGGTAGATGTCCTTCCTTTTGCAGCTGTCTCCTGAGCAGTGAGGGGCCCTGGAAGGACCTTTTCAGGCGGAGGTCTTGAGTGTCATTCGTGGCCTGGGAGGGACAAGTCCCAAATACCTGATGGATTCACTATCGAGTTTTATAGGGCTAGCTGGGAGATAGTCAGGAGTGAAGTCCTAGCAGTAATGAAAGATTATTTGATTCAGGGCGGTTTGATAAAGTGATCAATTGCACATTTCTTGTGTTGAATGGTTTTTGAATTAAACTGCCTTGAGAGCTCAACTGAAATCCTTGATGAGTTCGTTATGTGTCGCACTTGGGAATCTCTCTTCCAAA
The DNA here is from genome assembly GCA_015143295.1 of Tetracentron sinense. NCBI lineage: Eukaryota > Viridiplantae > Streptophyta > Magnoliopsida > Trochodendrales > Trochodendraceae > Tetracentron > Tetracentron sinense. The sequence goes on along the minus strand of CM026558.1, from coordinate 39,882,738 downwards.
GTGATTTGTTGCTTTCTTAAAAGGGGTCTTTTGTCGCCATACCCACATGTTTGAACCGAGATTTTCACAGAAAAACCTTCCTAGATTTCGCTTCCCACAATGAACCCTCTTGAATTTTTTGAAATTTAAAAGTATTTGACGTCCAAAAGAGTCCTTGCCAGCAAAAGGCTCGATCTTCTTGTAATTAGCTGTCTGACAATCATCTGACTGCACAGGAGCCACATAAGCAATGGTTGCTACATCATCGTCTCTGTCACAAGTCTCTTTGAGGGCATTAGATACCAGACAGAAAGAGGACTCATTTCCGTTGGCGTTCTCGTCAAAATGAAGCTCAAGATATACTAGAAAATGTCATCCCAATCTGCTATCAATATGACTCTAGGTATTTTTCAAACAGCCCTAGCCTTCACCTTGATTCGAGCTACCCAAAGATTCGATTGATTTCTGGTGGAATTATCTATGAAAATAAGGCCTCCGCACTCCAATTAATTCGAAAGCGGAATCCGTCCAAAGATGTAAATGCTCACCCATTTGCTTTTGGATAATATATCTTGAGCTGTCATATTGATTGCCAGCCACCACCGGTAACAAACCAATCTTGGGGGGCTGTCACAACAGAACCATCATTGCACACCTTGATTAAATCTTCTTCATTTCACACAAAGAAAATAGCTCTTGGTTCTCTAAAGGGGAGAAGGGGGATATCGTGTGTGTTGTTTAAGAACTTTTCAATACAATCTCTAAACTCCACCCAATGCCAACTTGCATCCACTAAGTCACAGATCATTGTCGATCTCCATTCCCCAAATTTCTCTCCCAAACCAGTGTACACAATTCACACCATATGTTCAGGTCCGCGCTTAACCACCTCTGCCAAACCCCAGCCTCCTTGCCCGAGACCTTTTGGACTACAGAAGGAATAATTGGGGAATGATTGGGATGAACAGCAGAGGTTTTAGAGGGGCTGCTACCATAACATGTGTACGGAGAGTGTTCTCGAAGTTTCTCCAACCACTACCACAAGGACCTTCAGAAATATGATGGATTTACCTTGAAAAATCCGGCTACTTGCACATACGCGCCCATTTTCTTTCTTTTGATCCTAACTAGCATACGATTGTTTGAAAATTTAAACTGAGAGGCCCCCAGTCGTCTGTCTGCAGCCCAAAGGACATTCTACTTAGCTATACGAACTTTCATTGGAGAAGCCATGACCATGGTCCACCAGCTTAGGATGTTGTCATGGCCTCTTAAGATTTCAATCTTATGGAAACAAAACGACGATGATCAACACTTTACCATCTGCAATTTGCTAGGGTGCATGGACAGAACAAAACAACCAAACATTCAGGGATAGAAAGGCCACCAATATGAAAGTTTCCATATAAAATAGAAACGATATGATTTGGTAGGTTACCATGAGGCTCATTGAATTTGTAGGGAATTAAGATTGATTGGAAACAGACAAGTAAAGGACTCGTCAATCCCCATGTGGAGAAAGTCAAATCAAGGTATGCCTAAATTGGATTTCGTTGGAAGCTCATTTGGAAATAGTAGACCAACTGGAAACGTTGAAACACGTAGCTTAATTAGTAAACATTCTACACTGCAACCACGAGCCATGTTTCATCCCAGCATAACCACAAGGAATTACACTTGCCGGTGTGCATTAAAATGGACTCTCAAGAAAAAAATTGAGGGCCTTTCAACAAGGATGTTAAGTTTATTTTTCAACCTTTTCTATCGACTATCATTAAAAAGTTTATTCCATTTTAGTATAGAGAAATGTACAAACAAAGGCAAACATATTACCAAAAGAAAGAAATTCATCAAGTTAACCAAAACTAGTTGTCACCATTGCCTCCTTGGACTTAGAATACCAATTGCTGGGAAGTTCCTAATCTTGATATGTTTAAACTTTAAATTACAAAATATGTTCATTATATCAAAAGCCACTTTATATCCATGCACATCCTCAGCAAAGAGCAGCAATCATCATCATTAGTGGGCCTTATCCCAAGTGTAGTACGCAACACAAATCTTGTTACCATTCCGATCTATCTAGAGCCATATTTTTGGTTAGTGCATGTTGTCTTCAGCCTTCCTCTCGCCCTTTGAGAACCCTAAAAATCACTCCTTATTAGTGCCGTCATTGATCTTCGTCGAACATACTCAAACCTTTTCTATGATAGCAGTAAACAATTCTTATTAGATGAGAGAGGAAATGAAAGAGAATATAAGAACAAACAATTACAATGGCAAGCTCAAACCACGGGACTAAACATCTCTGTGAACTTCAGACTTGCAAAATCATCTGTCATTCATCTATCAACCATGGAACACCGAACACAGCATTAGGTGTTCAAAGATAGAACTAAGGCCTGGATTTCCTTAATGATGTGAATATTCTCCAAGAGCCTCTTTTGCCCGACTTATTGCCTACTGGAGCTATTCCACAATTCTCCCGGAGTGTGCCCATTTCTGTTATTGTCTTTCTTAGTATTTCCACTCATCCATCTCAACATCCTAATCTTGAGTAACGCTTATTCTTTGAACATTTGGATTGTTGATAACCAAATATTCTGGTCTATATAATATTGAAGGTCTTATTGTTCACTTGTCGGATTTGGCTTGTACCACCTAACCCTAATTTCATGGGAAACATTATTTTCATTCTCTCCCTCGTATAACTCATCCCTATTTTTATCCTTACCAAAGTTGCATTCTGCAAAAGAATCTTGGCCTGGGTAATTGTAAAATCATTAGATTCCACAGCATCCCCCCCCCCCATAGTCCTAATTTTGTATTTACAGCCCCCCCCCCCCCCCCCTCTTAGCTAGTCTCATCAATCCACCAACTGTACATAACATAAATCAAGCCACATCTGCTTGGATATGAGCAGTTAATTCTTCTATAATCAATGCATTGGCTATCAAAAACCACCCTATATCCATGAAAATCCTTGGCAAAGAGTGGTGGTAATGCTCAAAAATGTCCCTATTGCGTTCTCTTCAACTTTACACTCTAGGAGAGAGGAGATGCTTTATGCTTATATACTACATCTTGGGAAAGAATTAAAGCAATGCGTTCATGAAGGTTGCGAATTTAAAGGACTATATTTTCTAATATTTTTGTTCATTCAAACATCTCATTTACCTCAACCCCTGGAAGAATGAGTGAACTTCCCGACTCCCTAGCTAGAAAGAGCTTTTACTGTTGTTCCTTGTAAATTCGAGGTTTGGTTTCCTAACATTTTATCATTTTGGAAAACTCTATTATCACAAAAATATAAAAGAGCAAGTAACAAGATAATGTATCGTGTAATGTAAATTTGTTACTAGTATTACATTCACAAATTAAGTCAGAATATTCACTGCAAATTAATAACATATTCAAACAAACACTCGGCGTACATTTTTTGAAAAGATATGTATAACATAGGATTTACACTTCAACATGCATTTTATTTTTTAAGATATACTTACAGCATAAGATTTACGCCTTTTAAGAGCTTCACGTGCAAGATCCTCATCTCCTTTCCCAAGAGCGAGTTGTGCTCTACGGTACCTATAATAAAAACAAAGTGCAATCAAACATTTGTCCTCAGAGCAAAATTTTTGGGCATTTATGATAGTACTTCCTGTCAATACCAATCTTCAGAAGCTTGTTGTGCAGCTTTGCATCTGTTTTCCAACTGCTTCTGTGATGCCAGTACCTTTAGGAAAATGAAAAATACTACATTATTATAAAAGCAATAAAAAGAGAAAGGGGAAAGGGGAAAGGGGAAAGAAACTCAAGCCAATGTGACAAGACATACTTGTGCTGTGGCCTGACGCATCTTCGTCAAGTCATCATTCATTTCGAGCACGGTTTGTTCTAAGATCTTCTCTGGGTCTTCAAAGGAACTTACAATTGCATTTGCATATGACTACACTTATTAAAGAAAAACCTAGTTATGTTATTAGTGCAAGACTGCAAAAGGAACAGTTGAAGTTATGAGGGTCAAATTAAGAAGGGTATAATATGAATGCTTGTGAACAGTTGCACAAATCTCACCTTTACAACTCTGGCAAATCGATCAAAAAGGTTCATCCGGGTACCAAGAGCACCCCCACCATGTCCACTGCATCGGGATCGATTTGTATGGGATATCCGTATCCCTGGAACTTTTAGAGCTCCAACTGCAAGCAAAATGAATATACGATAAGAAAAGACATAAGTTGAACTAGGCAACTTAGAGTGGAAACCATATTGAGTTTGAGAATAAGAATCTGTGGACCATTAATAGAGGACAAAAATGGACAGAGAAGAGACTACGATAAAATAGTAGTATATGGACCAAAGCAAGAGAAATTTAGAGCATACTTGGCTCAGACAAATTCACAATAAAACCATTTCTGTATTTCTCTTTAAAGACTGCTTTATATATATGCATCTGAATATCAGTCTATATAGCTCATAAAATGATAATAAATAACTCGAAAACTTGATTTATCATACTGCCCCGAGTCTAAACGCAAACCGCATATAAAAAAAGCCACCACGGAGTTTTTCTCTTACTGATTCACATACACGAGAAAATCTCTCAAAAGATAAATGCAACTTGAAATTCAATGAGGATAATTTATACAACATAAACAACAATGCTATTACGATGAATGTGTAGGATAGCGACCTTTGGGAGGTCTCATATGCACAAGTGTGTGGAAACAGGGCCTTGTCCATACTAGCATTTGCAAACTAACATGGAATTTCGGAATTGCCACCAACCATAAAATGTGGTGTGGGAGGTTACAACAAATACCAAAAAGAACAGAGATTCCTATGAAATACGAAAAACAAGAGATTTAGGTCAAGAGGTTCGATTATAAACTAAGGAAGGTGCTAGGCATCCCAATCCATCTATCTATGAATAAAAAAATGGTACATAGACCTCCCTTCGTTCCCTTTAAAATACTGACATTGACTAAACCAACATTATAAACAAATCTCCAAAAGAAAAAGAAAACAAAAATGTAAAAGATAAGGGGTTTTCAACTAAAGTATGAAGATGAAAGTACTCTCTTTAAACCCATTTAAGATCAAAAGGAAACGTGTATAAAGATGCCTCTCATGGGAGGGGGCTTTCATTCTCGCAACGAGAGAATGATACCTTATAAGACTAAAATTCTAGACAAGAAGAACCAGAAGAAAAATTAAACATAAGCATTCGAATAAAGCTTACAACAAGAAAACCCCTTTTAGATCCCATACCTAATCCAAGGATTAAAATAACGGTTTCAGATTGCGTAATAGATTCTGCCAAAACCATTACATAACGGCCGTTAGGATCTGGAATTTTTTTCTTGGTCATTTTTACAATAAGTGACTATCGTTTTTAGAAAAATGAGATTATTTTATTTTTTAAAAAGTCATATTAAAGATCGTTTGTAGTAAAAATGACTATTTCTAGGTTATTTTCAGTATAAACAGGTTGCTTATATTAAAAACAATATTTATTATTATTTTTTAAAAAAAAAGACTAATTTATAGTCGTTTTTACTAAAACAACACACATATTGTGTTGTTTTTAGTATAAACGACGATCATTTATTTATTATTTTCACAAAGGACATGTTATAGATCGTTTGTAGAAAAATGACCATTTCTAGGGTGTTTTTAGTATAAACGATAGTTTTTTTTGTTTGTTTTTTAAAGACTAATTTATGGTTGTTTTTACAACAAAAAAAAACGACACATATTGTGTTGTTCTTAGTAAAAACAATGGTCATTTATTTTATTTAAAATGTCATGTTAAAGGTAGATTGTAGTAAGAATGACCATTTATAGGTTGTTTTTAGTATAAACGAGCCGTTTATACCATAGTTACCAGATCGAGAAGCAAAAGCGAGAAGTGGGAAGCGAGGATCAAAATATCCGTAAGAAACGAGAAGCAAGAAATGAGACTCAGGCACTTCATTCCCATTATATTTTATGAGAAGCCATAACTTAGATTTTGCCTCAAACGAGAAATGTGTAGATAATTAGGTGCCTTAGGTTCTACTTCAACTATACTTGCTCAAATTCTACACCCTAAGCTTTAGACTTGGGTATACATCATAATGCCACACATACATTGCTCTCTTTGAACGATAAATGAGATGTGACGAAATCGGGCTTTCTGAGAAGCGAGTATCCACCTTATACATAGTTTTGGTGCAACTATGGTTTATACAAAAACGATTATTGCTTTTTTTTAAACGAAAATTTTATGCTCATTTTTACTAACCACGACACATATTGTGTTATTTTAGTATATATGACGGTCGTTTTTACACACTCATTGGCACTTAGGATACCATTTGAAACTGCCTAAAACCCATCCAATGTGTGGATCAAAGAATTTAAGAGCAATTCCTTGGGGATTATGTAAATTGGATTTAGAAAAGGTCTATGATTATGATAACTGGGAGTTTTGGGGGTTATACTTTGAGGCGCATGGATTTTGGTATCAAATGAAGAGGTTGGATGATAAAGTATTGCTCTTCAGTTTTCCAATGATACTCTTGCGCTTTGCTATGCTACTCATAGGCAATTGAGGTCACAGTTCAAAATATCAATATTGAATGGCATATCGATCAGGCGAATTTAAGATTCGTATCATGGATATGCAAGGATACGTAGGAAAAAAAATTAAGATACATTAAGAAACGCTTGGATACACGAGGAAAAACTTTTATCCATTGCTTAAAACTCTTTTTACTGCAAAGATAGGATAAAAACAAACTAAATTAAGCCCTACAACTACATTTGTAATCATACATATGAGAGCTAAGAATTCTAAAAGTAAAAATGTTGTTAGTATCTGCATCTCCACCCTCATCCTTTAGCACTATGAGTCCTCGAAAATTACTATTAATTGCACTTGTCATCATCATCATTACTCTCATTAGTCTCAGTCCCACTCAAGGATTAAAAATACGGTTTCAGGGGATGTATCAGTCCCAACTGAAACCTATACGTATCGGTTTCGGGCGATACATATAATTTTTTATTTTTCTTTAAAAAATCAAATTAATTTTCTTAAAAAATCAAATGAGTTATAAGAACCAATTTATCAAATATAAAGTCTTGGGAAGCGACTCAAAAACAAAATAGCAAACAGAAGTACAATTCTACAATGAATTAAAACATACATAACTAATAAACGATATGTATCGCCCGTTTCATATCAATATAAATATCGTACAGGGGGCTACCGATACCTATACGTATCACCTGTTTCGTATCGGTTTCGGTTTTTTTTTCAATGGTCCCACTCGGCCAACCTCACTCAATCCAGCCCCACTAGTACCAGAACTGCCACTAGTCCCAATCGGGGTTCGAGAATTATTCGTCTGGGGAAAAGTTCGAAAAAAATCGGCAAAAATAAAAAAATTCAAAAATAAATCAGGAAAAAGTTAGATGACAAATATATTCCATATAATAGGGTTATTCAAGACTTCTTCAAAAAGTCAGAATAATTCACGAAAATGCAATTTTTGAAAAAGTCGTTATTTTTTCCAAAACTCATGAATACTTCATGAACTAATCGTTCAACAAAAAAGTCAAGTATTTTTCAGACCTTTTTGCAAAAATCGGAGAACTTTGAAACTATGCATGCAACCATTTAATCATCTTCTTATTCTCTTTTCCCTAAGCGAGGCAAGGCCCAGGCAACCAACATTTATTTATTTTGTTTATATTATATAAGATTTAGTGAGTGCCAGTTAGATCATGTTCTAGGCGATAAGAGTCCTGGCTAGGCGAGGCGGTGGCCTAAGCAACATTTTGACTACACTGCTTACCAAGAATAATAAGAGGTTGGGATCGCACATACTCTACAACTAAGCACCAGTGAGATCCAAATAAGCAGGCATCTTCGTTGATACCTCGATGCAATGAGCGACTAGGATGATAGCCCTATCCCCACAAAAACACAACTCCCCATTATGAGGAACTTCCCAAAACATATACTGCAATCTCCCTTACTAACAAGTCCATTAGCGTGCTCACCCCAACAAGAAACAAATCTACCCCCAAAGAGCTAGACCTATTCACTTCCTTAGTTGGTGCAACCTAAGGAGGAAGAGATTCAGCTAGACCGTCAAACACCAAGATCCACCCAATCGGATTGATCTCACCCCTTTCCTATGCACTAACAAAACTTTGCAAGTTCTTAGAGGACTCCACAACTTTTTTTCCCACTATATTTTCAATATCGAACAATTCTTGAGTTCTGCTAGGTTAGCCAAATAAAATCTGCTCTCACATCCATCAAATTCTTATGGAAGCTATGGACACCCAACAGTTTCAGTGGCTTATCCAATTTTACAGCATATTGGGGTGGTATATTCTTGTACTCCTGAACAATACAAGCAGTATTGCACAAACCACTAGAGATGGTATCAGAGCTATGTGACTTGGACTCAATACCGCAACTATGTTTGGCAAACATACCATGTAAACTTTTGAGACGGCGATTCGCCCAATAGCACTTGTGATTTTGAGCTTGCACTTAACTCAATGCGGTACAAATGTACCCATTGAATTACTCCATTTATGTAATTTCATGACAACATTATGATTATACATTTTGGTCTTTGAGTTGTTGAGTTATTGACAACATTATATACTTCAAGTTTCTATATCTTCTTCTTGTCTACATTTGTGTTAAATGGAGTAAAAATTTAAATAATTGACTATTCCCCATTAATGTATGTTTTATTGAATGATCAGGCTTTTATTTGTTTCCATACAACTAGTATATATGTATTTACACATGCACAAGCAGCGTATCTGCAGTTCTAGGAAGTAATGCGTAGTGAAAACTAATTATAGATAGTTCAATAATATCTATAGGACTTTTTTTCTTTTTGCCTTCTTTAAGAAAGAGTAGGCAACACATATAAGTGATAAGACCATGTTTCGCCAGCAGATGATTCTGAAGTCCCAATTCCACCATACCTAGACACCTACTAAAGTCTCATTGGCCTCCTCCTCATCCGTCTTCCTCTCGTCCCCAACTAATCACAACAACAAAAGGGACTAACCTCTAGTCCTCAACTAATCACACTTCACCCAAGGTAAGATCTATTACAAGTCTACCGAAGGAATCGTAGGTTTATACAGCTTTTTGTATGGATGGTCTATACCCTCACATATAATTAAATAAAAATGGCTGCCTCCCTCTTTGCAATAACAATTTTTATTAATTCCATAAACGCCAAAAATTAATTCATCAGAATTCACAGTCCCCCCCAAATTATACGCATCACCGAGAAAGACCCAGCTTATCAGGGTGTTAATCACTAAAACACGAAATTCATATCAGCATTAAATTGGGGAAAAAAAACTAATATTGGCAAAGTCAAAATCCCAAAAAAAAAAAAAAAAAGAACATGAACATACCTCCACCATTGAAAAACGATGTTTTGAGGGTTCTCCTGACGACAACAAGCCTATTAGAAGAGGCCTGTAATGAAGAAGATGGGGACGATGCCAAGCTTAACCCGGTAATGGGTGCTTTCATCGCCATTTTTAGAACAAACCCGCCTCAGAAATTGCAGAAAACAAGAAAATTATATGAATCCGAATGGAAGATAGATAGGATCAATTCTCGGAGATTTTATCTCTGTAATCAAAATGGGTGTTCTGTTTTCAGTGTTCTCGAGTGTCTTTTTCCTTCCCGTTTCTTTGTGTGGTGAGCGGTGATGAGGATTGAGAGAGAAAATAAAGAGGAACATAGAAAATAGAATGCGCGTTTTGTGTTTTGTGATAAGGGTTTCGGATTAGCCCCACACCATCCTTCAACTGTAGAACAACAGCTTCATGAGGGTATTCTCGTAATTGTACAACAGCTTCATGAGGGTGAATACTTGTTCGGACACGTGCCATGTTAAGATGGTCTAGATTAAAGAACCACCTTTCTGTTTTTAGTGTGGTGGTAGGGGAAAAGATTGGCACTGGTGGATGCCCTAGCCCCAGTTCCGGCATCCACAAAACATGCGATAATTTGGGGGAGAAGTCATTTCACTTTCTCCCCATGATTTTGACCTCTCACCACTTGATATCTCTCTCCTTTAAAACGCCACACGTCCCATGTTTTGTGGATGCTTAATCTTTTGCCAGTGGTAGGGGGCACCCAACATTTGTTATGTACAACCGTTTAAAACATGACTAGTGGGCCCCACATATGATGCGCGTGAGAAAGCAGAGAGTGAGGACCCGAGTGAGGGATAATTTTGTTATTATAAAAAATTAACCAAAGTTTTTTAACTTGCAACAGTGAAGAAACTAGAAGATAAGAATAAGGATAATTTTATGATTATGACAAAATTCAATCAACGTTTTTAATCGGTCTATTCTCTTTATAATAGTAAAGGTAGAAGATATAAGAATAATGGTAATTTTGTCATTATGACAATTCAATCAATAGTTTTAACCTAGTTATTCTCTTTATTATTACGATGCTTGTAAGATCAACTACGGAATACTGCATCGAAACAATATACTTGTACATGTAGGGGTGCACATGTAGGGGTGCACATGAAGAGCATTTTGGGAGAAAAAGTTAAGAAACATGTTGGGTATAGAAACTTGAAAGACATTTTGGGTAAAAAAAAATTTGAGGGCCATGTTGAGTATAGAAACCTAGCTTATGGGCAGTTTGGGTATAGAAAAAATTTGAGAACATTTTGGGTATAGAAATTTGAGGGCCATTTTAGAAATAAAGCTTATTTAAGGGGAATGTTGAACATAGAAACCTAGCTTATGGGCAGTTTGGGTATAGAAAAAATTCGAGGGGCATGTTGAGTATAGAAACCTAGCTTATGGGTAGTTTGGGTATAGAAAAAAATTGAGGAACATTTTGGGTATAGAAACTTAACTTAGGAGCAATTTAGGAACCAAAAAACCTGGGGGACATTCTGACTATAGAAAAAAATTCGAGGGCAGTTTTGGTATGGAAACTTTTTTTTTGGGGTAGTCGATATCATTTACCTACGTCAGTAGAGTCAGCCTGTCAGAAGTTAGCTTGGATAGTGGAGCTCTTGCTGCTCGTACAAATCCCCAAACCTTCCCATTGGAAGTGTAGAACCCCGGACCTAGATTTCATGGCACAGTGAATAGTGATGTGAATAGTGTTTTGAGGCATTAAAGCTTTTATGTATTGTGAAGGATGATATCAATGAAGACGAAGGTTATGAAATTTAATTAGAGTGTTCAATGTGTTATAGCATGTGTGAGAGTCTTAGGGTGTTTTCTTTTATGGTTATGGATGTTTAAAATAAATGGGGAAATGTCCTAAATGTGAAAAATGAGAAGAAAAAAAAAAAGAGAAAAAAAAAAAACAACAAAATAGGATTTTCGTTCGAACGAATGTCTCATTCGTCTGAGCAAAGCTAGAAGAGGGACCATAAATTGAATCTCGTGGTCATTTCCGTTCAAAATGGTCATTTTTCGTTCGAACGAACGTTGTTAAAACAATTTTTTTTTAACAATGCTGAATCCGAATTTCGGGTTTTAACACCCCCCCCCCCCTCGGCCTATAAATGGGCCACCCATTTCGTGATTTAGAGTTACACAACTCTAAGGAAGAGATTTTTAGGTAGAGAGGGTGAAGTTAGGGTTTGGAAGGGTTTTTTCTCAAAATCAAGGGTAAAGCCCAACTCTCACCTCCAAGCTTCTCAAGATCAAAAGTAAAGCAAGGATCTTACAAGCCAAGACTTTTTTCTCACGAGCTAAGCCACGAGGAAGTGATCCGAAAGGGGTAGAAGCTCGATATTGCTTTTCCAAGCCTTCTCAAGCTTTCTAGGGCTCTCAACCAAAGAGATTTGTCTTTGAAAGGTAGGTACACCCCACTAGTTAGCTTTATTATGCATTAAGGGTAATAAATGAGTTTATTGTGAGGTATATGACTATGTATGAATAAATACTTCCTACTATTGACTTTATTATGATTGTGAGTGCGGGTTTCGGGGAAACCCTGGTTTGTATCTGACGAGGAGAATTTAAAGTCGCCACCTATTTATTCAGAAGGGATAAGTCCCCGAGATTTGGATAAGGTCTTGATTTACGGTCCGAGATCAGGGTAAGAGGTTCGGTTAAGTCCGGGGAAGGGGTTAGGCACCCCGACACTTCCACTTTTTTGTGGTTCCCTACTTGCTAGTGTTAAGTCATATTAAGCTCAATTTTAATCAAATGTCTTAAGTATTTAAGATAATGTTAATCCAAGAAGGATAAAACCTTAGACTAGAGTCGAACCCGAGTTGGGCTGCCTACGTACTCACATAAGGGTGAGATCAGACCGAGCGTAGTTCTGACACATGAGCTCGTGCCAAGGCTAGGGGTGTGTGTGTGTACACCAAGGTGGCTTAGGGTCTAGCCGGGAGGCTAGGGGTGATTGACCGAGTTGGTCAAGTGCTTGGTATTGGGCCCGGTAGGCCTAAGGTAAGTCCGGTAGATTAGGGTTGGACCCGATAGGCCAAGAGGGAAGCCCAGTAGGCTGGTTTGGCCCGGTAGGTCAAGATTGGGCCCGGTAGGCCTAGGGTGGGCCCGGTAGGCCTAGGGTGAGCCCGGTAGGCTAAGGTTTGGGCCCAGTAGGCTGAGATTAGGCCCGGTAGGCTAGGGTTTGGCCTGGTAGGCCGAGATTGGGCCCAGTAGGCCAATGGTGAACCCGGTAGGCTGGGGGTTGGCCTGGTAGGCCGAGATTGGGCCCGATAGGCCAATGGTAGGCCAAGAGGGAAGCCCAATAGGCTGGTTTGGCCCGGTAGGTCAAGATTGGGCCCGGTAGGCCTAGGGTGAGCCCGGTAGGCTAAGGTTTGGGCCCAGTAGGCTGAGATTAGGCCCGGTAGGCTAGGGTTTGGCCTGGTAGGCCGAGATTGGGCCCAGTAGGCCAATGGTGAACCCGGTAGGCTGGGGGTTGGCCTGGTAGGCCGAGATTGGGCCCGATAGGCCAAGGGGTGAGGCCCGGTAAGCCCAAGGTGTCTTAACCAAGGGTTAGGGTTGTTAATCGGGGTTAAGAAATGTGATTAACTATGGTTAGGGGTTCTAACCATGGTTAAAAAGTTCAATATCAGTTTTTTTGATCTTTTTGAATTTTTTTGATTTTTTTGAAATTTTTCCAGATTTTTCCCAATGGTTAAGGACTGCTTAACCGCGGTTAGTGTGGGGTGGTCACCATGGTTAAGGGTCTTAACCAGGGTTAAATGGCCAAATGAGACCTTTTTTAAGCTTCTCATATTATTTTGAAATTTTTGAGCATTTTTTAGATTTTTTCCGGTTAAGGATATTTTTAACCATGGTTAAAGGTCAAAAATTGGGTTGATTCTGACTAAGGGTCTTAACCAAAACAAAAAATGTCACATAAGACATTTCTGGATTCCATGTAATATTTATGATTTTTTGATGATTTTTCAAAATTTTGCTAGGTCATGAGCCGCTTAACCATGATTAAATGTTAACCACGGGTGGGTTTAACCATGGTTAAGGGGCCGACTGAGGCAAAAGTGGACATAGGGTCCATGGCAGGGCCTAGCCAGCCTCCTACCTGGCCTGGGCCCCCACAAATATCATAAATTGCAAAAAACTCAAAATTTCCATCAAGTTTTTAACCATAGTTAATGTGAATTTAACCATAGTTAACGGAAAAATCGCAGCAATCCGAGACTACTAGTGGGTAGTCTGATATATGGAGAACAATTTGAGCCCTTGTGGAGCCTAAGGGGAGGCCGTATGTGGGCCCCACAAAGGCCCAAAGTTACCCCGTTGAAATTCACATAAATGACGATTTCCCAAACAATATTTTTTTTCGAACTTTGTGACGATTTTGCCGCTAATTGGCTCAACCCTCGGGGGATCTGAGACCATGGTCGTGAAGCCTAATATGAGGTGAACAATTTGGGCCCTTGGGGCCCAAGAGGAGGGCGTATGTGGGCCCCACGGAGGCCCAAAGTTGGCTAAATGGGCTATTTGGCAGACTGTCGACCCCACTTTGATTTAACCCTGGTTAACGGCGGAGTTAAGGGCTGAGTTTTTACAGGGGGTAGCTGGGTATGTGGGGAGTCTAACCATGGCCTCGGTTTCGACCAAAGTGGGGTCTAACCACAGTTAAATCGCGGTTATAGGCGGTGGATCCGAAGCTGATTTTGCAGAATTTTTTTTTTGAAAATGGGCTGTGGGGCTGTGGTGTTTAACTCGTGAGGGTCCAGGGGGTTTCCTCATGGATTGAGGACCTCCCCAGACCTCGATAAAGTGCTGTAAATGGTGGTGGGGGGTGGTACCCGAATTGCCCTAAGGGGAAACCCTTCCCATCTATGAAGAAAATGGAGGGAGGGGGACGTTGTCCTCGGCGAAAACCACTGTAAAACAAAATAAAAGAAAACAGAATGGGACCAGGGGTCCCTTACAATGGTAGTATCAAGCTAAGAAGCAAGGGAGGGAGAGACGTATACCCCATGTCTGTCTGTGGCAGCAGCTGCGCAGGGTGGTTGGGGGGTGATCCGAGCACGGTTTGGGAGGCTTGAAGAGGTCCTGAGTGGCCTAGGGATCACCTGAAGTGGAGTAGAGTGGGTTCAGGCGGAGTGAGAAGTGGCTGGACTGTGTTACCGTATATAAAAAAAATTATTATTATTTTTTTGGAACAGTGGATACGGTGGTGACTTGCAATGGTGGTTGGGACAGGCCTAAGGGGGTTATAGAGGTGGTCTAAGGTCTAGAGGGGTCGAGGTTAGAAACCTAGGAGGGGTATGAAGGCTGGGATGGGGGAAACAGTGATTGTGATTTTTTTTTGAAAATCTTCTCTTTTGCAACAGTGGCTTCGAGTAGTGGTGGTGCTACGGTATTGTAGTGGTGCTACGAGGTGGTGGAGGACCTGAGGATGGGGTACGATCTTCCTAGATGAGTATTGAGGACTGAGATGGAGAGGGTGGGACGAGAGCTTGATGTCTGCAAGTCTTTTTTTTTAATTCGGGTCCCCTTGAACAGTGGCCACTATGGGGCTTTATAGGAGAAGAGGAAGGTGAGGATAAGGATAAGACTCATGTGATTAGGTGGTCAAAGGCTGGAGCAACCAGGAGGGGGCAAGAGAGCCAGGGGCAGGGGTGGCAGGCGGCCTGTACGCCCGGCCAAACAACAGGGACGATGAGCAATGTCCCTTTTAAATATATATATATATTTATTTATTTATTTTTTTGCTAAGTTTGGGCCTTAGTCCTATACGGGTATGGGCCAACCCATATTGGCTTTGCCACATTGGGTTGGTGCCAAGATTTTGAATCCTTTTTTTTTTTTAAGGAAAAATCTTTCTTCAGATGGGTCCTACCCTAAAACCCTAAAAGGTCATGGGCCTTGTTTGAGCTTTTGATTGATTTTTTGTTTTTTGGATTACAAATAGGCTTTGAGCTTGTGGGGTCTTGCCTAGAGTTTGGGTTAGGGCTAAGCTAGGGTTAGGCTTAAGGTTAGATCTAGGGTCTACCTAGGGTTAGTTCTAGGGTTTAGCTAAGGTTAGACTAGGGCTTAGGCTTTTGGGCTTGGTTTTATTTTTGATTGAAACGGGTCTCGATAGGGCTTTGCCTATGGTTTGGACTAGGGCTAGGCTAGGGTTAGACCTAGGGTTAAATCTAAGGTTTATCTAGGGTTGGGATTATGGTCTACCTAGGGCTATTAGGGTTTGACCGAGAATAACCATGGTTAATGGAGGTTAACCCGATAGGCTGAGGTTGGGCCTGGTAGGCCAAGGGTGAGCCCGGTAAGTTAAGGGATGAGGCTCGTTAGGCCAAAAGCTGATTTAACCGAGGTTAGTGTTGCTAACCAGAGTTAAATAGGAGTTAACCATGGTTAAGACCGCTAACCATGGTAAAAATGTCCAGAAAGCTTGTTTTTGGTCTTGAGTATTTTTTTAGATTTTTCCAGATTTTTCCCGGTGGTTATGGTTAAGGGGAGGACCATGGTTAGGATTGCTAACCATGGTTAAATAGCTTAAACGGACCATTTTTTGGCTTCCCAGAATATTTTTGAATTTCTGAGTATTTTTCCAGAATTTTATGGGTTAAGGGCTGTTTAATCATTGTTAAATATTAACCAAAAGTGGGATTTGACCATAGTTAAGGATCCTAACCAGAGTAAAAATGAACACAGATGATCATTTTAAAATCCTTGAAATATTTCTGATTTTTTGATTATTTTTTCAGAATTTTGTAGGTTAAATATTAACCAAATGTGGATTTTGTTGGCCAGGTAATGACCCTAAAGGGGGTGAATAGGGTCTATGGCAGATTTAAAAAATATGGACTACGAGTCCAATATATGGAAAAAATTAAATATGTAGTAAGCTAAACGATAGAAATATTAAAAGAAAGGAAGAAGAGATAAGGAAAATGCAAAATCAGGATTTGTTTACGAGGTTCAGCAAACCAGCCTATTCCCCACCTCAGCTTCTAGCTAGAAAATTTATCACGATTCCTTAATCGCATAGGCTCCTTCACAGGTGGAGTCCAAACCCTTACAATCTCTCTTACAAGTCGAGATATTATCTTTATAAGCTCTCCTTTAGGCCGAGCTAAAACCTTTCAAGAGCACAACTCTCTCTTGATAGAACTGAAGCTACAGCTTCAGTGCAAGAATCCTAGATTCTTGACAGATCTCAAAAAATGAGTTTTTCATTGGAAATCCAAAATGAAAGGTCCTTAAATGAGCTGGATATGAGTGAAATACGAATTCTAATAAAGTCTCTCAAAATGAAATAGGAACTTGAATGAGTTCAAGAAGGATTTTGGGGATTTTCTAAGTGTGTGAGTGAGTGTGAATCAATAGCAATGAATAAGTGATCAATAGGAGTTATTGTTGTGATCAAGAGTTGTTCTTTGTTCATAAATGAACTACTTTTATAGCATTTGATCCAATAAAGCCGTTATAGGCTCATTTAATGCATTTTGATCCGTTGAAAAATAGTCGTTACAACGAATTTTCAGTTTTAGACAAGATTTCGTCGACGAAGTAGAGTTCCCACTTGAATTCGTCGCCGAATACAGAAGACAGAATTAAATTTTGAAAAAATTCTGTAATGACTTCATCGTCGAATTCAAACTAACCATAGAATTCATCGCTGAATTCAAGAGACAGATTTGAATTTTAAAAATTTTGTCATGACTTCGTCGCCGAATTCAATCTACCTAGAGAATTCGTCGATGAATTCAGAGTAAAAATCCTGAATTTTGTTTTGGATCAGACCAAATAGATGAAATTGATTTCCTAGATCAATTAGCTATATTTTTATCATGATTTTATGATCATATAGGGCCTTAGAATGATTTTCAAAAAGGTGTCCTAGGTTCCTATGGTCAATTTATGATTCTTGAGCTTTTTAACTTACCATTCTTTTGAGGACTTTTTACATAAGACCTATAAACTCTCAAAATAAATACATTTAATTGTTGAGAGATGATCTTGGCTTGACTTGGGTCTTGTGATTTTGGCTGGACCTTTGGTGGGCCCAGGGGGAGGTCAGGTGTGGGCCCCATAGTGAGCTAAAGACATCCTGTTTACAAGACTGAAATGGTTAGTTTCAACAATCAATTTTTTTAACCATGGTTTGTAGGATTTTAACTCGAGTTAGGGATTGACCCAGAGTATTCTGAGACCACAGGGTAGTAGCCTGGACTACAGGGGAAGACCCTGGGCCTTTGGTGGGCCCAGGGGGAGTCACATATGGGCCCCATAGAGGCCCAAAGGCACCTTGTTTGGAGGGTCTGAAATGGTACTATTCCAACAAACCCTGGTTTGCAGGGTTTTAACTCGAGTTAAGGGATGATCCAGAGGATTCCGATACCACAAGGTGGTAGCTTGGGGAAGACCTTGGGCCTTTGGTGGGCCCAGGGGGAGGTCAAGTGTGGGCCCCACTATGGGCCAAAGATGCCCTGTTTGGAAGGCGCTATTCCCTGAAATTCTAAAAAAAAAGGGCTTCTCCCCTACGAGGGCTGCACTAATGGATCCCAGGGGGTTCCCTCATGACCTGAGGGACCCCCAGAAGCTTGAGGGGAGTGTTGTGGTTTTCGGGGGCCTTGAGCACATGGTTATACCTTAAGGGTATCCCCCCACACCTATGAGGAAGGTGGAGAGGTCCCTATCTTTGGCATGCACAATTGACAACCGTAAATACTGAAAGAAAAATGACCCCTGGAATGGACCAGAGGTTTACAGTAATGAGCAACAGATAAATAAAACAAATGGGTAGGGGAGGCCCTACCCAAATACTGTAAATCCACCGTAGCTTTCTGTGGCTGCTGCAAGGGCGTTGGTGCAGTGCTGGGCCAGGTCTGGGATAGCTTGGTAAGGCCTTCTGAATCTCTCTCAGGTGGAGAACAATGTTGGTGGGTGGTTGGGATATGTTAACCGTGACGCTACAGAGGTTTGGGTGAGGTTGAGGGATACAATGGTGTTCGGTGGTAAAGCACAAGGCTGGGGACAGACGTGGGGAATTAGAACTGGCCTAAGGAAGGATCTCAGGGGATCCTGGAGTTGGGGGACTACTCTGGAGATGGTGAAATGAAGTTGGCCAAATGTGAGTAGGGATTTGGTATCTTCCAGAAAAATTGCCCTTTGAACCGTGGAGGAGGTGGACTTAAATAGAGGATGGGGGAGACCCTTGGGGGTGATTTGGGTATTCCCTCAGGCATGGGGAACACCTGAGGAGGGACCTGGAGAGGAGCAAGGGCAGCAGGGGGGCTGCTGTACACGTGAGGAAGACAATGAACAGTGCCCCCTTTGATTTTTTCTTCTTTTCTATCTTGGGCCTAGCCCTCACATGTGTGGGCTGAAAGTAATCCCCCCCTTTACCCTATTTGGAATTGGCTCGCACATTCAAATTTTGAAAAAGATAAGTGAGCCCCATTTGGATTGGGCTTTGTGGGCCCATGTTTGGGCCCAAAGATGAGTTTTAGCCACGATTTTGAGTGTTTTTGGCCTTGAGTGGGTTTTGGGCCCATAGGGTTTCACCTAGGGTTTGCACTAAGGTTTAGACTAGGGCTAGGCCTAAGGTTAAGGTTTAGGGTTTACCTAGGGTTAGACCTAGGCTTTAGCTAGGGTTAGCCTAGAGTTTGGTCTAGGACTTGTTTTTTGGTTGAAATGTGTCTTGAGCCCGTAGGGGCTTTAGCCTAGGGTTTATCCATGGTTTGGACTAGGGCTAGGCCTAGGGTTAGGTTTAGGGTTAGACCTAGGGTTTGGTCTAGGGGTTAGGTTTTTAGGGTTTTTGGGCATGGCATTGCTAATGGGCCTTGAGCCCTAAGGGTTTTAGCCTAAGGTTTAGGGCTAGGCCTAGGGTTAGGTTTAGGGTTTAGCTAGGGCTAGCCTAGGGTTTGATCTAAGGCTTAGGTTTTTAAATTGAAATGGGCCTTGAACCCATAGAGGTTTGGATTTTAGGATTTAGGGTTTAGAATAGGGCTAGGCCTAGGGTTAGATCTAGGGTTTACTTAGGGTTTAGTTAGGGTTTGCTAGGGATTTAACCAAGGTTTGATCAGGGTTTAGGGTTTTTGCCTAAGGTTTAGGGCTTTGACTGGGGACTCAACTGAAGATGACCATGGTTAATGATATTAACCATGGTTAGGACAGAGTGTAAAAATTGGGTGCTTACACCATGATGTTCACAAGCACAATATGCATATGTATGCCTTGCATGATTTGGGTTTTCTTTAAGTACGGGTTTTCTAAAAGCTTACAAGATGACAACAAAAGCAATTGAGACAAATTATGATTCCTGAACACTATGATAAAGCTAAACGTAAGGGTTAGTCAAGGATAGGACATATCTAAGAATATATCATATCCGGCTTTAAGAAAAGACAAGCAAGAATGATAATGTCAAACGGAAGGGTTGGTCAAGGATGATTAGTATGCCAATTTCAAGCATGTTCAATAAAGGGTATCTACATACCCAGCTTCAGGTTGTTTCAAGTATTTTCGATGAGGGGTATTTTAATGTCCAGCTTAAAGTTGTTTCAAGGGTATTAATCATCTAGTTTCAAGCATGTTCAAGACAAGCATGATTCACATAAGACAAGACAAAACAAACATGATTCTCACACGACACGAACAAGACAAGAACTACGTTTTAAGAATGAAAAACATGTTTTGAAAATACGAAAAGTAAGTTTTGAGTATGATTAAATAAGCATGCACATATGATTTTAAGAAGGGTTTTCGCACTTAGATTTGTGCATGCATATGAGTGTATTGTTTTAAATTGCAAGCATGATATGATTTATATTATATCACTGTTAGCTAATAGCATGTACACGCTGAGTATTCCATTCTTAGCCGTACATTTTGATGTTGGCAGGTATTCCATTTGACATTTGCGCGTCATAGGTCGAAGAGGAGTATGTTGAGGAACCAAGATGTGGAGTTTCCCGAGGAGGGAAAATAATTAGACAGTGTTAGCCTATAGGTTTTCACCTTAGGTCTCCATATTGATTTTGATGATAACACAATAATAGAATGAGATTTATGTTACTAATGTCTCTCTTGAATTTATATTGAAAACAGTCTACTAAGAGCATTAGCAAGTCATTCAGTGAAAAAACATGAAAATGACACCATTAATGAAGAAGATTCAACTCAAGTCAAAGCCAAACAGTTTGATCACATTGAAGATAATTGAAGATCATATCAAAAGTCAAAGTCAGATCATCAAGAAAACATGAAGATTAATCAGGAAAACAAAACCAAATTGAAGATCCAAGATCAAGTGAAAAGTGAAGACTCTTAAGGAAGGTTTATAGTTTTATATTTTAGTTTAAAGAGAGTTTAGGACTTTTGTAAAAAGTTCTCAAAGGTTGATGGTTGAATTGCTCATAACCATAGATTGACCTTAGGATCCTTAGATAATATTGTGCATCTTTATAAGGACCTTAGACATACCTTAGAATGACCAAAATCATGATAAAGTTAAGGTATAAGACTAAGAAATTCATTCTCATCATATTGGTTAAGCAAAGATGAGATCACAGAAGAATCAGGATAATCTCATCGAAGAAATTGAACAGTGAATTATGTTTTGTCAATGAATCTGGCCGCAGAGCCACTATTTTTATTTTTATTCCAATTTCATCGACAAATTCAAAATAATCACTCAGTATCGTCGACGAATTCATGCGGGATAGAGTCTCCTGAACTCTGTAATGACTAGTTTTTAACGGCTCTTTGAGTTCCCAAAATGCCTCCAACGGCTATATCTTTGCAAGGGTTATAAATAAGATTGATTTATGAATGAAAATAAGAACTCCAATCCTTCCAATCATTTAATCTATTACTCCAAAGCTTAGATTTCAAATCTATTAAGTTACAACCTAGAATCCCCAAATCCAAGTTCTTGAGTTTTTCAACTCCAATCTTTGAGAGATTTCTAGAGAGTGTTTAAGGCATTTATCAACTCATGTAAGGAGCATTTCTAAGTACAAATCTTCTCTTGTCAAAGAGGTTGTAAAATCAAGTGGTCTGTGAGACACTTGTCCGTGAAGCCGGAAGCTTTGTAAAGGTTCGGTCACTACTCGAAAAGTGGACTAAGTCTAGGAAGGATTGTTCCCTAGCAAGATTTGATCTTCACCTGGAAGAAGATTGGCGATTGGGAATAAATCGGGGTGAATCCTCTAGCAGGTATAGGTTGAGGCAGGGACGTAGGCAGGTTGACGAACCTCGTGAACAACATCATTGTCATTGTGTTTACATCACTCTAACCCTTCTCTTTACCTAATTTTTTTGCATTATTGGTAGAATTTTTTTTGCATTATTGGTAGAATTGTTAAATTTTTAATTCATTTTAACTTATATAGTTGAAATTCTGCTTAAGAAATTAGGAAGAATTTTAATTTACCATAAACCCTATTCACCCCCCCTCTAGGGTCCAAACCTTAGGCATCAAGGTGACCTTACGAGTCATATTACTGAGCAATGAAAGCGAGTGATATGTATATGTTTTGATGAGTGGGCATGTCCACTCTTACTTTTTGATTTTTGTTATTGTATAAAACTCTTGGAATATGTTCTTGTATAAAAATAAAAATAAAAATTTGTTAGCTTTCGTTGTAGTATGCCTTGTTATTGTGTAGGATGGTTGATATGGCAAGTCAAGTCACGAGCCAAAGTCTCCTAAACTTCTAAGGAGGATTTTGGGTCGCGAGAGTTTTGGTATCAGAACTTAGGTGTTAGGTTCTCTAGGGTCACTTAGATTCTGATACCATCATTGAGATAAGGCATTAGGTCCAAGAAAAGAGTCGTATTCCAAGTATAGACTAATCATTTAGTCTTAGTCCATAAACGGTTGGAACTAACCCGATCTTATGTCTTAGCTTTGCTAGGAACCTCAAGTGTATTATTATATTATGGTGTTTATATCTTGATGTATGCTCTATTCTGATAAGAATACTTGATGTTGTTGAACTTCAATGCTTAAATAATTATGGGTTTCGAGTTAGACTCGTGATTTGCTATTGTTCTCAGGATTAAATCATGAGACGTGACAATCAGGGTCGTGGATACCATACGAGGGGAAATGGAGGTGATGCTCCAGTGGGGGACGAGCAACCTGACCTCACATAGGTCTTGGGGTCGATAGCTGAGACCTTGGTTATGCTTGTAGTCAGGCAGCTTGCTACTCCTCCTATTGCAGCACTCGTACCTACTCCTCCAAATAGAGCACAGGTAGACATAGAGGTATTTTGGAGGACTAGCCCTCTGGGATTTTATGAGAGTATTGATTCATTGGTTGCTGAGGCATGGATCAGGCAGCTGGAGAAGCTTTTTCAGTATTGTCGCCAACTGAGGCGGACAGAGTTACATGGGCCACCTTTATAATGGAGGGTGAGGCCGCTCATTGGTGGAGATCCGCCGTCAGGACTAGGGACTTGACTCGACAGGGTAAAGAATGGTCTTAGGTGGAGTTTTTTGATGTTTTCTACAAGAAATACTTCCCAATTGAGGTCAGGGAGAAGAAAGAGATGGATTATATTACCTTGGAGCAAGGTAATATGTCAGTGGCCGAGTGCGGGGCCAAAATTTTGGATTTTTCTCGATTTTCTCCACATATGATAGCCACCGAGACTATGAAGGGTAGGAAATTCGAGAGGGGATTGAAGGCCTATATCAGAGACAGGGTCTCTATGTTCAGGCATGAAACTTACGCAGAAGTGATGGACAAAGCCCAACTGGCAGAGACGAATTCTATGGAATTCTTCAAGAGAAGAGAGATGGTGAGAGGCCAGTCCAGTGGCTCAGCAGAGAAAAGGGCCAAGACTGCCCCATATCAGACTTCTAGGTTGGTTCAGACATATGCCTCCTTTTGCTCCACAGGCTCCTTGCCCTTTTGCATCGCAAGCTCCTCGCCCGACTACTACGCAGGCTCCTCGCCCCACCACTACTCAGGCCACTAGGTATGCGCCGCCGGCACCCTCTACATTCACCTTTGAGGTATGTGCATATTGTGATGGAGACACCAACCTTGGGATTGTTGGAAGCTCTCATGTGGATGTTTCCATTGTGGTGACCAAGGCCACCAGATTAGGGACTGCCCGCGCAGGCAGTTTCCAGCTCAGTCTCAGGGAGGCAGGCTCCCATCTCGTCAAACTTCTCAACAGGGGTCTTCCCAAGCCGCTAGGCCCACACAGCCGCCTCACCAGGCGAATCAGGGCAAGGTTTTTGCTATGACAGAATACGCATCTAACGATGTTATGCAAGGTATGCTTAAGTTGTAAATTTTCCAAATTAGGAATGATGGTTGTATGATATGTCTATATGTGTGTATAACATGTTACTTATATTAATACCTTATTGCATGGAATTAACACTTAGTTGGTTGTAATGCTTAGGCACGTTACTAGTGAACAAGTGCTTAGCCTGTGTGTTGATTGACACTGGGTCAACACATTCTTTTGTATTGCCCAGCTTCACCGAGGATTTTCTTCAGAGCCTGGTTGGCTAGATCAAGAATTGTCCATCTCAACTTCGCTTGGCAAAACAGTGATATCAGACCGTGTGTTCAGAGGTTGCGTAGTTCAAGTTGGACAACATGAGTTGATGGCCGACCTTATCATCCTGGAATTCTAAGACTTCGATGTCATTCTCGAGATGGATTGGCTCTCGACTAATCACAGGCATGTGGCTTGTTTTGAGAAGGTAATGAATTTTAAGCCAGATGGAGATAAACCATTTCACTTCTGAGGGCTACGGAGGAGAGACATTACTTGTTTTGCAACTCTAAGTCTTTCAAATTTGGAGGCACGAGACTCCTCAACCATCACGATTGTGAGTGAGTTCTTGGACGTGTTTCCTCAAGATTTGTCGGGTTGCTTCCAAATAGGGATCTAGAGTTTGCTATAGAGCTTACTTCAGGCACTACTCCAATTTCTAGGGCTCCATACAAGATGGCCTTGGTAGAGCTAAAGGAGTTGAAGGAGCAAATAGAGGACTTGCAGAAACTTGATTTCATCCGACCAAGTGTGTCGTTGGGGGGAGCTCCAGTACTCTTTGTGAAAAAGAAAGATGGGTCGATGAGGATGTGTATCAACTACAGACAGTTGAACAAGGTCACAATCAAGAATCGTTATCCATTGCCTTGGATAGACGACTTGTTCGACCAATTAAAATGAGCGAGATTTTTCTCAAAGATTTATCTTCGATCGGGTTATCATCAGTTGAAGATCAAGGCTGAAGATGTCCCAAGACTGCCTTTAGGACTAGGTATGTGCACCACGAGTTCCTAGTCATGCCTTTTGGTCTGACGAACGCGCCAGCTGCTTTTATGGATTTGATGAACCGGGTGTTCAGACCATCTCTGGATCGGTGTATGATTGTCTTTATGGACAATATCCTTGTGTACTCTAAGACACAGGACGATCATGACCGAGATCTTCGAATCACGCTACAAACTCTACGAGAGCATAACATGTATGCTAACTTGCGTAAGTGCGAGTTCTGGTTGGAGAAAGTAGCATTCCTAGACCACGTGGTATTTGTTGAGGGCATCTCAGTTGTGTTGCCCAGCTAATGGACCCTAGAGGGGGGTTGATTAGGGTCAATGACAATTTAAATATTATCTAAGTGATTAATGCGGAATTTAAAAGTTAATCACAAATGCTACAAGCACAAAAAAGATAAATAGAGAGAGGGAGAAATAAATAATACCACACAAATGATTTGATATTGGGGTACAGCAATTTGCCTATGTCCCCGCCTTTAAGCTTTCCGCTTTAAGGATTTTTCCACGATTCCACTAATTGCACTCTTCTTTACAGGCAGAGAGTAAGCCTTTATAATCATTTTCTCAGGCTCAGAATCAAACCTCTTTAAGAGAATCCCTCTCTTGGATACAAGAAGAACTTCTTAATAGGTGCAAGAATCCTCGATTCTTGACTTTAGCTTTTACAAAGAGTTGTTGGATATAAAATCCGAAATTGAAAGCTTCTTACTGAGCTAGATAAGAATGGAAAACAAATCTAACAATCACTCAAGAATGATTGGAATTAAATGCTCAAACAGTGAGGGATTGGGATTCTAGGTATTCAATGAAAAAAAAGAGTATTGATTGCTGGAAGATATTGATTGATCAATAAATGAATGAATAGTGTAAGATTCTTGTATTTAGTTCATAAATAAGCTCTATTTATAGTTGAGCAATCAAATATGGCCGTTGGGGGAACATTTAATGCAAACTAGCTGTTACACTCAATTCCCACAAGCACTCGTCGACGAGTGAGTCTGGAAAACACTGGAGTCGTCGTCGAGTGAAAACAGTAAGCAAATAAGATTTACTGTCATCCCACTCGTCAACGAGTCTCTTCCACTCGTCGATGAGTTCTCTAAAATTTTACAGAGAACTCATCTCAATGAGACCAAACTGATGGAAAATATTGTATGGTTCATAGGCATTCATAAAATCAATTTTTTTAATCATTTTTAGGCCCTTAGAATGATGTCCAAACTATTCTAAGTCTCCTAGGGTCTATCTAGGTAACATTGAGCAATTATGTTCCAATATCTTGAGGACTTTTACAAGGTCCTAGATAAACTTGATTTTAACACTAGACTCCTTAAGAGTTGGTCTTCTTTCTGAATTTATGGAGCTTCAATCTTGATGAGTCTTCATGATTTGGCTTGAGTCCTTGAAGTTTTTTCCTGAAATGACTTATGCTTGGACTTTACTTTGATTCCCTTGAATTGTTGATCTTTTCAATTCTTTATATCTTGAATGATGAACTTAATATTCTTTTTTCTCTGAAAGTACACATTCTAAATGGAAATATTAATACCATAAAGATCATTCCATTATTGTGTTATCATCGAAACTATTAAAGGTACTTAGAGTTGTAACCTTGAGGTTAACAAGTTGATCCGACAAAGATAGAGGCAGTGATGAGTTGGGAGAGACTCAGGAGTGTTACCGAGATTCGTAGTTTCCTCGGTTTGGCAGGCTACTATCGGAGATTCGTAGAAGGATTCTCCAGCTTAGTGGGCACCGCTCACGTACTTGACGTGGAAAAATGCTAAGTTTGTTTCGAGTGAAAAGTGCAAAGCAAGCTTCATAGAGTTGAAGAATCGGCTTACTACAACTCCCGTTCTTACTGTGCCATCTGGGAGTGATGACTTCGTGGATTACAATGATGTCTCACATGTCGGGCTAGGATGTGTTCTTATGCAACACATGAAGGTCATCGTCTATGCTTCCCGACAGTTGAAAGAACATGAAAAGAACTATCCTACACACGACTTGGAGCTCGTCACAGTTGTGTTTGCATTGAAGATTTAACGACACTACCTTTATGGGGAGCAGTTTGATGTGTTCACAGACCATAAGATCTTAAAATATCTGTTTTCCCAGAATGAGTTAAATCGGAGGCAACATAGATGAGTGATATTTTTGAAGGACTACGAGTGCTCTATCCAGTACCACCCGAGTAAAGCAAACGTGGTGGCAGATGCTCTAAGTAAGAAGCCTTCTGGACTTGTGGCCTACATGATGATTCGTGAGTGGAAGATGTTGGAGGTCATGGTGAACCTCGATACCAGTTTTAACATTCCTACTTTTGGATCAATCATGACTAACCATACAGTCAGGACTTATATCCTAGTCTGGATCCAAGAGTTGCAGGGTTCGGATGCGGAGCTACTTGCTTCCGAGATAAGGCAATTAACAACGGAAGTGATGAATTATCCTTGAATGGTGATGGAGTAATCACATTCAAGGGAAGGTTATGTGTTCCCACTGACGCAGATTCGAGACGTGAGATCTTAAATGAAGCCCACCGGTCCAAGTATATAGTGCATCATGGGGATACGAAGATGTACCGGAGCCTTAAAGGGCACTATTGGTGGAGGAACATGAAGAGGGAAGTCATAGAATATGTATCTCAGTGCTTGGTGTGCCAACAGATCAAGGCCGAGCATATGAGACCAGCATGCCTTTTACAACCCCTTCCTATTCCTGAGTAGAAATGAGAGAATATTTTCATGGACTTCATAGTTGGTTTACCACGGACTGCAAATAACTCCGATGTCATTTGTGTTGTGGTTGACAGGTTGACGAAGTCTGCACATTTCCTACCCTATCGGACTACGTGTAATATAAATCAGCTGGTTGCTTTGTACATCAAGGAAGTTATTTGGTTGCACGGGGTGCCAGTGAGTATTGTGTCAGATAGGGATCCAAGGTTTACTTATAGATTCTGGAAGACTTTTCAGAGTGTTATGGGTTCTCGTCTAGACTTTAGCACTGTCTTTCATCCTCAAACTGATGGGCAAACCGAGAGGGAGAACCAGATTATAGAGGACATGCTCCGAGCTTACATGTTGGACTTCAAGGTAGTTGGGAAGATCATTTATCATTGGTTAAGTTCGCCTATAACAACAATTACTAGGCGAGCATTCAGATGGCACTTTTCGAAGTCTTGTATGGGAGAAGATGCAGGTCTCCTCTATACTGGGATGAAATTGGTGAGGAAAGTGTTAGGTCCCGAGTTGATTGAGTAGACCGCAGATAGGGTTAGGATCATCAGGGAGAGGTTGAAAACTGGTCAGAGTTGGCAAAAGAGCTATGCCGACACCCGTAGGAGAGATCTTGGGTTCCGTGTTGACAATTATGTTTTTTTCAAGATTTCATTGACCAAGGGTGTGATGAGATTTGGAAAAAGGGGCAAACTTAGCCTGAGGTATGTGGGTCCATTTGAGATTATCACTAAAGACGGTGAGGTTGCTTACCGAGTTGCTCTACCTAATCACATGGCTGCAGTACACAATGTGTTTCACGTTTCTATGCTTCGGAAATATATCTTGGATCCGTCACATGTTATCGATCTCGATCCGTTGGAAATAGGTGAGTATCTCACTTGATGGAATAGCCGGTATAAATTTTGGATAGGCGAGATCAAGTCTTGTGCAACAAGACTATCCCATTGATTCTTTTGAGATGACAGCACCATTTTGCAGAAGAGGCTATGTGGGAGCATGAGACCGAAGTTAAGGAAAAATTACCTCATTTGTTTTCCTAGTTTTGTGGTTCGTTCCAATTTCGAGGATTGTAAGAGGGAGGATGTAGAACCTCGAGCCTTGATTTAATGGCACGGTGAATAGTGTTTTAAGGCATTAAAGCCTTTATGTATTGTGTGGGATGATATCAATGAAGAAGAAGGTTTTGAAATTTAATTAGAGTGCTCAATGTGTTATAGCATGTGTGAGAGTCTTAGGGTGTTTTCTTTTATGGTTATGGGTTGATCGTTACGCAATTTAATTATACCTTTTGTAGTAATAATTTCGTAGAATACTACTAGTACGGGTGCCGAACCTCTGAGGACTGTGTTGGTTTCGTTGCCTTTTTATTAAGCCTAATTATAAATTAATATGTGAGAAAAGTTGATTTTAAATCAAATTAAACTAATGACTTTCAATTATGGAATCAACTAAAGGTTTTTGTGATATAGGAGAGAGAGGATCTAGAGCGTTTCATTCACCACTAGATTCGTAACTAGTTCCTAATGCATCTATTCAGTTTTATCATAGTGTAAACATTACAATGAGAGTAATAACACGTCCCCTCTCAAAGATCAAAAAAAATACAAGAGATCAAATCCTAGGCAAATCTTATCTTCAATTGGCACGAGTGATACACATTAAAATAGGGTAGTGAAATCATTCGTCTTTCTTTAGTATAAAATATATTAGGATCTAATCTCTTGATATATTAAAACCATTTCATAAAACTTATATTAAAATTCTATTGAAAATTAACACAAGTGGGTTCAATTTCAATTTCCTAACACCTTAGACAATGATAAAAATTCCATTGAAATCGAATATAAATCAATAAAATCAGTTGTTGACTCTCATTATGCAATCAATGTCTTACAAATAATAAATCTAAATAAAAATAAAAGAACGACACAATCACTTGGCTTAGGTTTCATCGAAACCCTAGAACGGAAAGTTAGTTCATCGCGAGGGAGGAGCACAACATCTTCATAGACAAAAACGACGAAATCATCCTTTTTGCTTCCTTGATCTCCAGAGTTTCTTCTCTTCTTCAAATCCTAAAATCTCTACTATGCTTATGGCCAATATCTCTCTTATTTATAAAGAGAGGTTTTCCATTCGGATTAGGATTTTTGGAAACCCATTAGGACTCAAAGTCATCTTTCTTGTACACAAATTCCAAGGCCAAAACGTCGATGTAGACATGTAAAACTATTTTAGAATTCTCTACCTCACTTCCCTGATCTATCGAGTATAAGACCTATGATCGATCGTAGTAAGACCACGATCGATCGTAAGGTACAGAATTTCTCAGAATTCTTCCATCTTTTGATCTTTTACATGGTTGAAGCTCTTCTAAGTCTTGAGAATCTTTAAATCCTCAATTTTAACTTCTTTTCCTCACATGAACCTGAAATCAACCAAGACAACTAAGTACCGTAAAATAGTCCAAAAGATTACTCTAAGAAACTAACAAATTTAGTTTGAGGTGCTTAAATGTATAACGATTAGCACCGATCATGAGTGTTCAAAACAAAGGGGGAAAGGTCCTAAGTGTGAAAAATGAGAAGAAAACAACAAAATAGGAAATCTGGGATTTTCGTTCGAACGAATGTCCTATTCGTTCGAACGAAGCCAGAAAAGGTACCATAAATTGAATCTCGCGGCCATTTCCGTTCGAAAGTGTCATTTTTCGTTTGAACAAACCTAATTTCATTCGAACGAACATTGTTAAAACAATTTTTTTTAACAAAACGGTGCTGAATCCAAATTTCGGGGTTTAACCTCCCTTGGCCTATAAATAAACCACCCATTTCATTGTTTAGAGTTACACAACTCTAAGGGAGAGATTTTCAGGGAGAAAGAGAGTGAAGTTAGGGTTTGGAAGAATTGTTTTCTCAAGATTAAGGATAAAGCCCAAATCTCACCTCCAAGCTTCTCAAGATCAAAAGTGAAGCAAGGATCTTGCAAGCCTAGGCTTTTTCTCATGAGCTAAGCCACAAGGAAGTGATCCCAAAGGGGTAGAAGCTCGGTGTTGCTTTTCCAAGTCTTCTCAAGCTTTCTAGGGATCTCAACCAAAGAGATTTGGTCTTTGAAAGGTAGGTACACCCCACTAGTTAGCTTTATTATGCATTAAGGGTAATAAATGAGTTTATTGTGAGATGTATAACTATGTATGAGTAAATACTTCCTACTATTGACTTTATTATGATCTCCATTATGAAAACCATGATGTAAAACATGTTTATGGTATGCACATGTATGCCTTGCATGATTCGGGTTTTCTTTAAGTACAGGTTTTCTAAAAGTTTACAAAATGACAACAAAAAAAATTGAGACAAATTATGATTCACGAACATTATGTAAAGCCAATCGTAAGGGTTAGTCAAAGATATGACATATCTAAGGATATGTCATATCCAGCTTCAAGAAAAGACAAACAAGAATGATAATGTCAAATAGAAGGATTGGTCAAGGATGATTAGTGTGCCAATTTCAGGCATGTTCAATGAAGGGTATCTACATACCCGGCGTCAGATTGTTTCAAGTATTTTCGATGAGGGGTATTTACATGTCTGACTTCAAGTTGTTCCAAGGGCACTAATCATCTGACTTCAAGTATGTTTAAGACAAACATGATTCACACAAGACAAGACAAGATAAACATGATTCTCACACGACACAAACAAGAAAAGAATTACGTTTTAAAAACGAAAAACATGTTTTGAAAATACGAAAAGTAAGTTTTAAGTATGATTAAATAAACATGCACATATGATTTTAAGAAGAATTTTCGTACTTGGATTTATGCATGCATATGAGTGTATTGTTATAAATTGCAAGCATGTCATGATGTATATTATATCACTGTTAGCTAGTAGCTTGTATACGCTGAGTATTCCATGCTCAGTCGTACATTTTGATGTCGTTAGGTATTTCATTTGATATTTGCGCGTCAGAGCAATGGGTCGAAGAGGAGTATGTTGAGGAACCAGTATTGAGCGATGAGAGCGAGTGATATGTATATGTTTTAATGAGTGGGCATGTCCACTCTTACTTTTGGATTTTTGTTATTGTATAAAACTCTTGTAATACTTTCTTGTATAAAAAATGGAAAATTTTTGTTAGCTTCCGTTGTAACATGCCTTGTTATTGTGCAAGATGGTTGATATGTCAAGTCAAGTCACGAGCCAAAGTCTCCTAAACTTCTAAGGGGGATTTTGGGTTGCGACAGGAAGGCCACACCCCTACCACTCACGCAAAAGGCGAGGTGTTTAAACTTGAATTATGAGAATTTTTGGAACAAAAAACTTTAGAAACATTTTGACTAAAAATTTGTGGGCATTTTGGGTATAAAAACTTGAGGAGCATTTTTTAGAAATACTAGTTGGTTGTGCACAAGCAAGGCTTCATGCAAACTTATGTGATATGGGGTATTATGGGAAATAAATACTAATGGGTATTATGGAAATAAAAGAAATGGGTATTATAAGAAACAAATCTTAAGTTGTAATACAGGAAATAAATCTTATGAATAATTATTATGGGAAGCAAATCTTCGTAAGTTATATGAGAAATAATCCTGAAAATGGGTATTATGAAAATAAAAATTAAGTTAAATTCTAATCAACATTTCCTATATTAACAAAGCTAAAATTAGTAAATGACAGTTTTGAAATTAAGCTAAATTCAATCATCGTGTTGAACCCAATCAATCTCATTATATTAGTAAGAAATGATAAATATATTAATAAAGGACAATTTTGGAATTAAGCTGAAATTCAATTAATTGTTTTAAGTATCATTCTCTTTATATATTAGTAAATGGAAAATTTTGAAATAAAGTTAAAATTCAATCAACCTTTTAAGTATCATTGTATTTAAATATGAGTAAAGGGCAATTTTGAAACTAAGCTAAAATCCAATCATCGTTTTGAACCTGACCATCCTCTTTGTATTAGTAAAGATGGGTGCGAGCCCCAATGGCAGTATTCAAATTTTTTATTTTTGTCTAGACACTCATGTAGGTGCAACACCTGACACTGCAACCCCTTCAACAGATTAAGAAAATAAAATTTGTAAAAAAAGAATTTATGGTCTACACTGATTCTCAAGGTAACATTGAAAAGTAGCAAAACTTGTTGCTACCACAACGAAAGTTTGGAAGTCTCCGATTGGGGCTAGAAATTCTCTAAATTTTTTATTTTTTTTAATTTGTAAGTGTCCCACCCACCTTTTATATGGAGCAAGGATTCGCTGGAAGAGGTAGCCTGCATAAGATGGCTACAAAATGGGCAAAACCCTAACCATGAGTTACTTTTCCGATGTAATGTCAGCACTTCTAAAACCCTAAGAAGGACCTAGGGGTTAATCCTAATGTGTTGGAACTGTTAGGGTGCTGAAACCATAACACTAATCCTAGTAACCCTAACCATAACCCAAATACTAAAAATGAAAATCCTAACCCTAAATTGTTCTTATGCATCAGTATTAACCCCCTGGGGTTCATGCTTCACTCCTTAGATTTTTAGAAATGCGGACTTGACACCAAAAGACAACTTAGAACTTGTTTTTTACCCCTTAATCCTTGTTTTTTTTTACCCTCACTCTACCCTAACACCTTTCCTCTCCAATTTGAATTTTATTATATTTTTTTTTCTTCTTTTGTTTTTTATAGGTACAATCACGAACCTAAGAATATTCTGCTGCAAACCACGCACCCCATTTCAAACTGTTGCTTTATCATGAAAGCACCAAGAATTCAAGGATGAGTGCAGATGCAGCCGATGTATTCCAAAAAGCTATCACTTGAGATATTTTGTATGAAACCATGAACAAAGAAACATATAGAGGGGAGGGGGAGAGGTGAAGTAATTTGAAGAAAACAATTATTCCCAAAGAAGGAAGGGGATAGAAACTCATTAGACGAGAGAGTATAGTTACCCAAAGGAACTAGTCCTTGCCTCAAAGAGTTTGGTACACCCTCTGTTAACAAAAACAACCAACAAAATAACAAAAATATGAGGAAAAACCTAAGCGAAGGAAAAAAGAAATATTTTTAATTATAGTAATCTTGTAGTTAATAAGATGAAGAACCGGTGTTAGTTGTAGTAATCTTGTAGTTAATAAGCTTGAAGTTGGGTATTTTTTGTTTTTGATATGTACAAAAATAATTATGAATTTAATGTAGTCAACAATTTTTTAAATGTGATAATGTCATCTAATGTTGAGATATGCCTAATATCATCATTCCTTTATACCCCATTTTCTTCCCACTTGATCAGCTCATCAATGGTTGCAATTGTGCAATTAATTTCCATCAATGCGATAACTCATTGTAGATGCCCAACAAGCCGTCCATTTTGGTAGCATTTTGTTTTTTAAAAAAGATCAAAAAACCAAGTTGAGTTTGCATTGACCCTAAGGGTTTATTCTTTTGAAGAGAAAATGGGATAAAACTGAAAAAAAAATCTCATTTTCTATCTTTCTTTTCAGGTGTTCAATATACAAGAAACACACGTATTTTGAGGAGTTACTTCTTAACGATTGTTATTTTCCTTCACTCTTCTTTTCAAATTTTCTTTCACAAAAGAATGTTGTTGTGGAAGAAAGTATTGATGGGTTTTTCTCAAGGTGGTAAAATTCTTACCGCTCAATAGTTATAAATTTTAATTTTTTTTCTTTACCAAACAGGTCAGAGTAAAATAAAATTAATATTCTATTCCTTTTATTTTATTTTCTCACACACTCTCTCTCTTTAAATGAAAAACCCTAATGTTATGTTTGGTAGCCGAGAAAATAGGTGGAAACATGGAAAAGAAAAGAAAATTTTAGATTTTTAATACAATTGTTAGTTGTGTTTTGTTCAATTTTCTTTTATTTACCAAGTTTTTACTTATTTTCTCGGAAACCAAACATAGGGTAAGGTTAAGGTTAATTTTGACAAGCTATAATCAATGGGGTAGTATCGCTATAGTGCATAGACCGGACTTAACCAGACGGGTTGCAACCATTGAGGATCCTTTTTATTTTCATATCTCATGTTTCTTTATTCTTTTAATTTTTTTTACTAGTATTTTTTTATAACATACACACACTCAGACACAACACGCAACTCTCAATCTCTACTAGTATATTATAACTAACACAAAATCATCTATTATGTACCTAATACAAAAATCCGTTCAAGGTTTCCCACCAAGGCACTAAATCATGTCAGAATACTTCAAAAAAATATATATATACACAAAAAGGGTAAATGAAGAGTTATGTTTTCTCAAAAGAGTCGATGGGTGCTCCCAAATATACTTCCAATCCTAACCGTCTATTGCTAACCACTAGTAGCCAAGATTGACTTGACTTATTTTGGTTTTCTAATGTCACATTAGCTCTAATCTTGACTCTTTAATAATTGAATTAAAGTTAGCATTTGGGAGTATACTTTGAGTCTCAAAATAGCCTACATGGGTCTCTGTCACGTTGTGGGGAACTAACACTAGTTTCACAACTAACACTAGTTAAAACGCACCAACTTGGGATCTTCTCCAGTTGGTTTTGACGAAGATTCCACCAGCACCACTCCAAAGGCGCCACATATAACAGCACACGCCTACCAAGGCATTGTACACACTAACCAACTTTAGTTGGCAGACTAAGTAGGTACGTGGCACCCCCAAAGTGGATGTTAGCGGTCTGCTCGCCAACATCATATGGGGAGGATCCTGTGTCATTTTTTTTTAGTTGACAAAAAGATGGCTAGATAGGATCCCTAGAGAAAGTAAAATCTGTATCAACTGGCTGAGTATCACGGCTAATAACATCTCTACATAGCAAGAACTAAATAGAGTGTAAACACCCCAATTTTGCACCCCTCTTTTCTCTTTCCATCCTTAAAAAACTCTCTTTTAGAACCCTCTTTCCATGTGCTTTGATTTCGAAAATGACCCGAAAGTAGAAAAATGACCAAAATGCCCCTGTAATGAAAAATAACCAAAATACCCTTGAAAAGTTCTGAAAAACTCGCATTTTATCTAAAACATTTTTTTGCATTTTATCAATTCAATTTCAACTATTTTTTGGATCAAATTGAGCCTAAAACAAGAAAATGACAAAAATGACCTTCTGGTACAAAATGACCAAAATACCCCTGAAAAAGTGCTCAAAATTTTTCATTTTGACCAAAATAATTTTACAAAATTTTCTTTCAATTTTGGCTATTTTCCGGGTCAAAACGGGCTTAAAACACAAAAATTAGCTTTTGGCAAATCAGGAGGTGACATGTGGCACAAATTTTTTTTTTAAAAAAACCTTTAATCTGGGCACTACTTCAAGTAGTGCCCCCATGTATTTATAAAATGCCACTCCCCCTATTTTCACTGCCTTACTATGCGTGTTTCGGAAAAATCCAAATAGGGGAGCTACATGAAGTAGCGTCCACCCAGTTTGGCACCCTTTTGTCGCCCTACTGTTCACCACTGTCTTGCTTCTCGGGGATTTTATCCATATGGGTGCTACTAGAAGTAGCACCCCCCTATTTTCAAAAACTATAAATACCCCCCCCCCCTCATTCTCTTCATTCTTCACTCATTCACTCTCCTCTCTCTCCCTTTTCTTATTCAAAACCTCTCGTAGCTCTCGGATTCCCGACAAAGTTCGATTGCGAAGGGTCGATTCTCGGGACCTCTTTTCAGATTTTCCGAAAGATAGCTTTTCTTTAAAAACTCTGTCTTGCTTTGTCTTTTAGTAGTTTAAATCAATTTAATGTTATTTTTTTAAATTATTTGACTGCTTGTCTTTCCTAGTCGAACACCTACCTATATCTCAGTCCAAATATAGCCTTACCTAGTCGAATCCCTACCTAAATCCCAGATCAAATATAGCCTTGCTTAGTCGAACCCCTGCCCAAATCCTACATCAAATCTAGCCTAACCTAGTCAAACCTCTGTCCAAATCCCGGTTCAAATTTAGCTAAGTCCCAGCTTAACCTTAGCTAAACCCTAACTTAACCCTAGTTTAGCTTTAGCTTAACCCTAGCTAAACACTAGCTTAACCCTAGCTAAATCCCCTAAACCCTACCTACCTAGTCGAATCTCTGTCCGAACCTCAGTTTAAAACCTTGTTCAGATACCCATCCCCCATGGCTCCTCGACAAGAGTTTAAACAGCCCATCACTCCTCAACACGAGCTTAAAAGGTAATTTCGCTCCCAAGTCAACGAAATCATACAATCAGATCAAATCAAACCATTAACCAATCAAATCAAACCATCAATCAACTTTTGAAACTACGTGTGGCTTGATTCCACTAACAGTGGATGATACGTAGGCAACCCTGATCGAGTTTAGCTCCCCCTAGGATAGAATCCCTATTCTGTTTCTATCATGTCTATCTCATTACATTCATTAATGTTAATATTATATATGCTTAGCATGTAAATGAAATTTCAATCTTCTCTTATGTTTTCCCCACTTTTATTCAGACTTAGGGAGTAGGTAACCATCTCTGGATGAGAGTTTAGGAGTGCCTAACACTTTCCCCTAACTCAATTGAATCCCTTGCCCTGACCTCTGACTTCCAGACCATGCCTTATCCAAACATTTTAGGGACCTATTTTCCTCAGAATTAGATAGGTGGCGATTCTCTTTTCAATTGCAATTTATCGCTATTCCTTATCGGGTTCAATCCTGATCGAGAATGGGGGTTTAAATTCTTGTACTCACACAAAGCTTGTATCTGTGGTCCAAAAAATCTCTCCTCCTTCAGAAAATTTGTCTATAAAACAACATAGGGGTACACCATGAAGGAGAATTGAGATCCGTCTTCTAATGGTTCTAAGACGCCCTAGACTGAAAATCAACACCACTGCATGATCATCACCATCTGACATCTTGAATAAGAAAATAATAGTGTGTGAACAAATAAATTCATTGACTATATGGTAATAATCATCAACTGGTTCAAGTTCCGTCATGGAAGTTTATTTGATGTTGCCAGTGGTAAACCCACCTCCGTGCCCATAGGCTCATCATTTCTAGTTCAGTAGCCAAAGAGATAAGTAACAGAGAGAACATAGATCTTACCATAAAGGTAGTGTCATTTCTACTATTATAAGCAGATATATTGTGAAAACACCCATAGGCAGCGTACTTTGAAGGGCGCGTATTGTATGGATGCAAACTCACATTCTTAAAGTTATTAAAAAAGAGAAACTTGAAAGACTTGCATTTCAAGTATGTATTTGATGTATTAAAAAAGAGAAACTTGGAAGACTTGCATTTCAAGAATGTATTTGATGTGGAAATAGATGCATGCCTAACGTCGAATGTTCTGAGCTGCAAGCGTGATAGAAGTTACAACTGGGACAGATATAAACTTCACACCTTTCTCATCAAGAGAAACAACCTTTGATCTAACTCGAAGTTCGCTGCATTGGAGGGATCCCCCTTCACCATCATCAAAATCCCACCAAATGAAGCATAAATCTTCCTAAACAGAAAAGCAGGAAAAGAAAAACTATAGAATAAGGAAATTTGATGTGAATCTTATAAGCCCACTGGGGTTATAAATGTTCAAACAAAAACACGAATACATACACTTTAACCTACGCTCCCGAACCTTCCTCTGATATCTTATATAGCTTCCCATGTATGACATATTCAAATTTTCTGCAAGTGACTTTCTTCCTCACTATAGTTGTGTTACAAATAAATTTATAATTAACCTCGGGGCTTTAATAATCCATGAATTGGAGTCACTGAACATTAGAAACAGAAATACGTTCTAAAATAAATGCGTCTCAATTAGGATAAAATCTCCTATGTAAAATTTTGTTAGCCTAAAGGTTACATCTCTGTGTATCCCTAATAATTTTGATTATGACACAATAATGCAATGAACATTTTAGTACTAATCGTTCTACAAAGTGTATGTCAATTTCAAAATTAAGGAACATTCGTCCATCTTTGAAGAAAGATTCAATATGACAAAGATATAACACAAATCAAAGCCAA
This sequence comes from Tetracentron sinense, assembly GCA_015143295.1. NCBI lineage: Eukaryota > Viridiplantae > Streptophyta > Magnoliopsida > Trochodendrales > Trochodendraceae > Tetracentron > Tetracentron sinense. The sequence goes on along the minus strand of CM026558.1, from coordinate 39,844,205 downwards.
GATCATTTGATGAAAAAGAAATCAAGACAAAAAACTATAAGAGCCAAATTGCAATTGAACTCAAAAGAAGATTCAAGAAGTCACCGAAATGTTCAAGTTGGATCATGAAGCCCAAAGAAGAAAATTATTCAAGATCAAGATAAGAAAAGTGAAGACTCAAGAAGGTTTTAGTATTTTATTTTAAGAGTCTAGGACTTATGTAAAAAGTCCTCTTTTGGTTGAAAGTTCAAAAACTCAAAAGCTCAAAAGCTCAAAAACCTAGATTGACCTTAGGAAGCCTTGACTTAATTGAAGAACAATCCAAGACCCTAGGATATCTTAAAAGTTGACCAAAAACATGATAAAGGAAAGCCCACAGGCCTATGAATTCATTCCCATCTTATAGGTCTTTTAAAACAGAGTTTTTGGTGAGAAAATAGTTCAGACGTCAACGTCTGAGAAGGGAGAACCTTCAAACGTCGACGTTTGGTGTATCCAGTAACCCAAGAAATTTTCTGTTTTTGCAGAGGTTGACGTCTGAGAAGGAAATCCTTCAAATGCAACGTTTGAGAGTTACAAAATGAAAAGAAAATTTTCTGTGTTGCAGACGTCGACGTTTCAATGCTAAACGTTGACGTTTGCCTGCGAGAAGCTTATAACGGCTAGTTTTTCAACGACTAAAACCGTATTAAATGCTACACCAACGGCTATAATCATCCAAGCCCTATAAATTGAGTTCATTTATGAATTAACAATAACTACTGATCATCTATTGACCTTACATTGATTATTGCATTCAACTCTCATCAATCATATGGTGAAAATCTCCAAATTCTTAAATCCTCCTATTTGAGCTTTTAACTCCCAATCATTTGAGTGATTTTTAGAAGAGTTATTTTAATCTTATCTAGCTCATTAAGGAGCCTTGAATTTGGATTCAAATCCAACCAACTTCGTTGCTTTGAAGGAAATCAAGAATTTGTGTATTCTTGTCCGAGAAGCCGGAAAGCTTCAAGAAGACAAGAGATGGTGTTCTCTTGCATCAAAGGTGGTGTCCCAACCTGTGAAGAGAATTTTAAAGGTTAGGACTCACCTGGAAGAAGTCTAAATGATTTGGAAATAAAATTGTTGAATCCTTGAAGCGGGAAGCTGAAAGGCGGGGGATGTAGACAATTTGTCGAACCTCGTGAACAAACTCTCAGTGTTTGTATCTCTTTATCTCTCTATCCTTCTTATTGCTTGTTGCATTGCCTTAAATTTATTAATTCCACAAAATAGTTTAAGGCTAATTTTTTATTGTGCCATTGACCCTAATCACCCCCCCGCTAGGATCCATTTACTGGGCAACAAATTTAACCCAAACAATAGACTTTTTCTTGATACTTTTCACAATACAATCTGTCACACCATATTGTTATTGATCAATCATCTATCCTGGATTGGTTTCTTAACCGTGTAACACGTTTATGCCTAAACTAGGCAGTGTGCACTATCCGAACAATCTATTTTGTCATCCTCAGATAATATCAATGCAACTTGGACACTGACAGGTGTCTATTGGATAAATATGCAATGTTAGTGATTGTGAGAAACATAATAAGTAGGAACATCCACCCACATGAATAATAAGAAAAGTGTGATGGTGTTCGAGACAATGACTAAGAAGAAGTAATGCTATTTAGAAAATATGGGCAAAAAATATTCTTAAGAAAGTTGTTTAATTAAAATAAGTTCTTGCACAGTAGCTGGTATGATTTCAATGCTTAGATGTTGGATAGCTTTTTAAAAAACTTTATAGTTTATTCTCAATAGAAAATTTCGAGGCAATTGCAAAATCATACCAATCTAATTCGAAAAATTCTCAAACTTTGGGAAAAATCTTAATTATAATACAAAAACTAGATATATATTCAATTGACCAATCCCAGGTAAGGCCCAATGACTGATGGGACCCATTATTTTGAGGACCCCGCAAAGGCATTTCTTGCAAAAACTCAATCTCATTGGATAATTATATATATATGCCACCAATTATTTCTCTAGATTATTCACCATATCTTTTTCTGGCCACCCAATATAATGTTACATACGAGAAAGTTAAGGTCATCAAATTAGGCCAATTTTTGGCTTGTACATATCATGTTATGGGTTGATTGTGAAGGAAGGGCTCTATGCTCGAAAATCTCCAGCTTGGTGAGGATATCTTTTTTCAGATGTTGAAAATCAGGTTGAAATATCAGGTTTCTACATAAGAGAGTGCTCTCATTAATCGAAAGTGCTATTGGTACCTGAAGGAGACACCATGTTCTCTTAAAACTAGAACTCAGAGGATGATTTGCAAGACAATTAAATAACCAGCTGAGTGAGGATCTGGCAGAAAAACTGACTTTTCAATGGTGAAAGGGCATTATGTTTTAGATGAAGAAGCATGATGTTCAAAAGCCAAGACGAAAGGGGAAGTTGACACTGATGAGAAAGATTCCTATGCACTAACAAAAGTTTGCAAGTTCTTAGAGGACTCCACAACTTCTATTCCCACTATGTTTTCATTATTGAACAATTCTTGAGTTTTGCTAGGTTAGCTGGATAACATCTACTCTCACATCCATCAAATTCTTATGGTAGCTATGGGCACCCAGCAGTTTTAGTGGCTTATCCAATTATACAGCATGTTGGGTGGTATATTCTTGTACTCTTGAACAATACAAGCAGTATTACACAGACCACTAGAGATGGTATCAAAGCTGTGTGACTTGGGCTCAAAACTGCAACTATGTTTAACAAACATACCATGTAAACTTTTGAGATGGCGATTCGTTCAATAGCACTTGTGATTTTGAGCTTGCACGTAACTCGATGTGGTACAGATACCCATTGAGTTACTCCATTTATGCATTTTCATGGCAACATTATGATTATACATTTTGGTCTGAGTTGTTGACAACATTATATACTTCAAGTTTTTTTTATCTCTTCTCCTTGTCTACATTTGTGTTAAATGAAGTGAAAATTTAAATAATTGTCTATTCACCATTAACGTATGTTTAATTGAATGACCAGACTTTTATTTGTTTCCATACAATTAGTATATATGTATTTACACATGCACAATCAGTGTATCTGCAGTTTTAGGAAGTAATGCATAGTTAAAACTTATTATAGATAGTTCAATAATAACTATAGGATTTTTTTTTCTTTTTACCTTCTTTAAGAAAGAGTAGGCAACACACATAAGTGATAAAGACCAACTGGAATGCTTGTTTCAGCCAGCAGATGATTCTGAAGCCCCAATTCCACCACACCTAGACAACTACTAAAGTCTCATTGGCCGCCTCCTCATCCGTATCCCTCTCGTTTCCAACTAATCACAACAAAAAAATGGACTAACCTATCGTACTCAACTAATCACACTTCACCCAAGGTAAGATCTATTACTAGTCTACTGAACGAATCATAGGTTTATACAACTTTTTGTATGAATGGTCTATACCCTCACATATAATTAAATAAAAATGGATGCCTCCCTCTCTGCGATAACAAATTTTAATTTCGTAAACATTAAAAATTAATTCATAAGAATTCACTAATCACAATTCACAGTCCCCCTCCCCCAAAGAATTCGCATCACCAAGAAAGACCCAGTTTATCAGGGTGTTAATACTAAAACCCAAAAATATATCAACAATAAATTGAAAGGAAAATAAAATAATATTGGCAAAGTCAAAATCCCAAAAAAAAAAACCCGAGTAAAATCGAAGAAGTACCCAACACCAACAGACAAGAGTTTGAGATTAACAGAAGTCACATACCTCCACCATTGAAAAACGATGTTTTGAAGGTTCTTGTAGAACCCCATAACTCAAGTTGCTAGTTTGTGAATAGTATCGATGAATAGTATCGATGAATAGTGACTTTTAGGCCAAAAGGGCCTTCTATGTAATTTGGTCTGTGATGAATGAATGAAAGAGTTTGAAATCAAACTAGATGTGTGTGTAGAGGTTACAGCCAACAAAAAAGAGTGGAAACACTCTAAGTGAGCTAAGGGAGGAGTGGAAACACTCTAAGTGTGAAAAATGGAGAAAACAAGGGAAAATGGCCAATACTGGTGAAGGCCGGTTGACTGCTCCTCCAGGCTAGTCGACCAACTGTATGGGAGTGACCCAAAAATAGGCCACACTGTGTTATGTTCAGGGGCTTGTCGACCGCCCCCTCTAGCCGGTTGACCAACTGTCTCCAAATGCCCAAAAATGGGTTGACAATAGGTTTTCTAAGGTGGCTGGTCGACCGCCCCTTTGGCCGGTTGACCGATTGTATGAACTTGGTTGGGTCTAGGGCTTTCCAGTCTCAGCCAGTCGACTGTCCATCTTGGCCGGTCGACCGACCTTTAGTAATTTGGGGTTTTTCCATTTTTTTGCGAATTTTAAGTGGGGATTAGGGTTTTAATCACCCTTGCCTTGTAAATACCAACCCATTTTGTGGATTTTAGGGTTCATAAACCTAAGAGAGTTTATAAGAGAAAAATGAGAAAAGTTAGGGGTTCAAAAAGGGTTTTCTTGGGTGATCAAAGTTGGAGCTTGGAACTCCATTTCTCAAGCTTGGATCTCTCATCTGAGGATTTCTCAATCATCAAGTCTCGGAGATTCAATCTTTCCCTCTCAAACAAGATAAACACACTCTCTTATCTAGCTTTGTTATAATCCAAGTCTTGAAATGTGGGTTTCTCAAGAATAATAGTAAATACCTTCTACTAGTTAGTTTCGTTATAATTTTATGAGCAAATACACTTATTCTTTAATCTTGCTATGATTCAACCTAGAAACAAGAGTTTTAAGATTTGAGTTTTCATTAAAAAATGGGAGAAATACATGTATGCTTTATTGGTTAAGGTTTTCATTAAGGAGGTCATGATTCCAAGTAAGATAAGATGAAATAGGCTTAGTAACCATGACTGTTGGTATTCCATTGTTATGATTGATATTCCATGACCATGCTTGAATGTTTAAAGACTTTCTATAATTACTAAAATGTTCATGAAATTCATATGATTATGGTTAAGGGCTTTTAAGTACGTTATGGTGCTCTATGCTTATATAAGTATACTTAGAATGTTTTAAGCTTTCCAAGTATTGTAGGATTCTCACAAGCACTCTATGCACTGTATACCTTACATGATCGTTTTCTGATAACCATGGTATTTCAAAGTTCATAAGAAAAGAGTTTTAAGAAAAGTTTATTAGCAAAGAGTTTTAAAGAAAAAATCTCATAAGGGAAAACATAATTCACAAGAATTGACAAAGCCAAACTTTGGGTTGACATTTCTAAGATTGGTTATAATTCTCCAAGGATCAAGTCTAAGATTGGTTACAAGCCTTTAAGGATCATAAGCTCATAAGGCTCAAAAGTGCTCATAAGGTTTACAAGTTCTCATAAGGCTCATAAAGATCTTATCTAAGATCGTTTTATAAATCTCTATGGATCAAATCTAAGATCGGTTACAAGTCTCCAAGAATCAAGTCTAAGATCGGTTACAAGGCAGATAAAACTCATAAGCTCACAAGAACTCATAAGATTCATAAGTTCACAAGAACTCATAAGCTCACAAGTAACTCATAATAAAAGAAATCTTATAAGACATATTTTGGTTTTACGAAAGTTCATAAGACAAAGATTTTGAAAAGATGTGCACGGTTAAGTAAAGTTTTTGAAGTATGATTTCTATCTTGGTTTAAAGCATGTATTGTGATTTGTTGCTTAAAGTTTCATATGATATTGTTGATTATACTATTGTTAGCTAGTAGACTATACACGTTGAGTATTCCATGCTCAGCCGTATATTTTATGTCGACAGGTCCATTCGACATTTGTGCTCCTGGTCCTTGGATTGAGGAGGATTACGGTGTGGAGGAGCCGGCAGAGGCTCAGCCAGAGGATGATAGAAACCTGGATAGGTGGCCTTATCCTGAATATCATTGAGAGAGGGTAAGAGAGAGATTGTATTTTGTATTTTGATGAGTGGGCATGTCCACTTCATTTTTGGGGTTATGTAATCTTTTGTATAAATTTGGAATATGGTGTATGTATAAAAGAAATTTTAAGTTTACGCTTCCGCTATATTTGTCACTTCTATTATATATATATGCCTTGTGTATTTTATATAAGATGCTTTGTCGTAAAAGATTAGTTTCGCACAAAGTCACGCCTAACTCCTAGGCGAGATTTTGGGGCGCTACAGTTCTCCTGACGACAACAAGCCTATTAGAAGTGGCATGTAATGAAGAAGATGGGGACGATGCCAAACTTAAGCCGATAATGGGTGCTTTCATTGCCATTTTTAGAACAAACCCGCCTCAGAAACTACAGAAAACAAGAAAAATATATGAATCCAAATGGAAGATAAGATCAATTCTCGGAGATTTTATCTCTGTAATCAAAATTGGTGTTTTGTTTTAAGTGTTCTAGAGTGTCTTTTTTCTTCTCGTTTCCTTGTGTGGTGAGCGGTAATGAGGATTGAGCGAGAAAAGAAGAGGAATAGAAATTAGTAACCCGGGTTTAGTTTGGTCTCGAGTTGGGTTCGGGCTTGAAGTAGACATAATGGATTAGGACTAAACTTGCTTTATCCCGATCCAAATCGGCTCGATATGCATTCCATATTTTGCTGGCTACTTTTACAAAGGCTTTATCCATTGCATTAGTTGTTGGAAAAGTGATTTCATGTGCCGGGGCTTGTGAGAGAGTGAATTTGTTAGAACATTTAGGGTGTGTTTGGAAACTCTTATATCTCAAAATAAGTACTTTTTTTGTAGTAGGCCTTAAAAAAGAGCTTAAATATATAGATGACAAGTCCATTTGATAACGTTATTCATTTTTTGAGATAAAAAAGCACTAATTTGAAATAATCATGTTTGGTAAAACACACTCATATTATGACTATTTGATTCAATTGGTTACAAAAGTAATTGATGAGAGTAATTCCACACACCAAATGCTAAATAATTGAAATAGTAACTCTACGTATCGGGTGTTAAGAGGTGTCAATGGGTTTGGTCGAACTTGATTCGATATTGATTGGGCCGTTGTATCAGACTCAAGCCCAACCCACTGACACCCCTATGTGAGAGTGGGAATGTGGGCCAAGTTTAGACTAAACATAATTTCACCTGATTTCTAGTAAGGCCATATCATCAAACCCAAGCAAGACCGATGCAAAGTGGGCCGTGCCAGACCGGATGGATTTCGAGCCAACTTTACTTATCCTCTTCACACCCTTGATTCAGCGCTATGAGAAAGTCGAAGTGTTTAAGAGCGTTTAACGCGATTACCTCTAACACTCCCTTAATACTCACATAACCAACCAAAGTATTATGGAGGGCACTTGGATTTTCAAAGACAGAGAGACTCTTTAACATTGCACGTGTCCCATTAACTCTAGTTGGTAAGTATTAACCTACGCGTACTACTAAAGTATTGAGCCCAAGCTTTGTAGGGCTTGAAGAAATCAAGCCATAGCCCCGACCCTAACACGGGCTAGGCTAGGCTTATAATTCAACTTTGAATTGAAAAAAAAAATACAGTCAAGTTGTTACACAAAAGTAAATAAAACACACATAATATTTAAAGTCTTAGGTGAAGCTTATTTGGGTTCCAACTAAGATCCATCACGTCTCAAATGTTGGTACCCGTTTTAAGGAATGTTTGGATGAAGCTTATTTGGGTTGAGGGTGTGTGTCACACATAATATTTAAAGTCTTAGGTGAAGCTTATTTGGGTTCCAACTAAGATCCATCACGTCTCAAATGTTGGTACCCGTTTTAAGGAATGTTTGGATGAAGCTTATTTGGGTTGAGGGTGTGTGTTTCTGTGTGTGTCTTTTTTCTCATGACTGTAGCTTTGCTTGTAGTGTTGTTAACCTTTAAAAAAAAAAAAAAAAAAACAAAAAAGCCAATATTTACACGCGTGAAACGCACGTGCAACCACTTTGCACTTGGTCCCAACTAAAACCCTCGTCTTCGTTTTCCTTTTTCAGTTCTCTGGCTAGGGTTTTGCAGAGAATCAAAAGCTCGAACCCCTTCGGATTTGCAGAAATTGCGAACCCTAAATCCTGGTGTGTACTTTCTTTCATTCATCTTCTCTGCAATTTTCCCTTCATCTGTTCTGTTCTGTTCTTTAATACTATCCAAATCCATTCTGTTGTGCTCTCATGTTTGTGCTTGAGCTTTTTTCTATACTTTCTTCTATTCTTTGAAACGATTATTGCCATCTTTGAAATCAATGCAGAACTCATCATCTTCAATGGTTTATGTACCCGAGAAAACCCTAAAAAAAAAAATAATCTGAATTTCGAGCGAGATCGCAAATCACCCTCAATCCACAGATCGTTGAATCGACTTTATTGAACTGTCCTTCTGATGTAATTGCACTGAGCTTTTTTCTATGGTGTGCTCGCCAACCGAATTACTTCCATGATCGAATGATTCTTTCAAAACTGTAAAAGTGGTTGCTAGGGAATTAGGGAGCTCTGGTTGTTTAACAAAGCCACAAACTTTCTTGGTCCTGGTAAGAATCTATTGGCATGGAGGAATGTTTAGCTTGGTATTGGAGGCTTTCGAAGAGATGATTAGTTATGGTTACACTCCAAATACGTTTGCCCGGAACATAATTATGGACGTCCTTTTCAAGATCGGGCGAGTTGATGCAGCCCTAAAGGTTTTGAGAGAAACCCAGTTCCCGAATTTCTTGACGTTTAATATTGCTATCTGTAATCTTTGTAAGTTAAATGATTTGTCTGGCGTTCAAGATGTTTCCAAAATCATGTTGAGGAAGGGGTTTTATCCTAACAGGGAAACCTTTTTGATGATTTTAAATTGTTTCTGCAAGGAGGAAAGGTTGGCAGAGTCGGTGCAAGTGTTGGGTTTGATGATTAGTTTGGGTATTCCTCCCTCTGTGACTATTTGGAGTATATTGATTGATGGGTTCTGTAGGGCTGGTAGACTTGGTATAGGAAATTATTTTTTGAAGAAGATGGTTAGGACAGGATTTTCTCCAAATGTTGTAACTTATACCTCTATAATTAAGGGATTTATGGGGTCCTAAATGTTTAGTATAGTGTTTAGTATTCTAAATGATATGGAATCCAGAGGGTGTGTCCCTGACTTGGTTCTTTGTAATGTCTTAATAGACTGTCTCTCTAAGGCTGGGAGGTATGATGATGCGCTTGATGTCTTCCTTGGCTTGCCAAAAAGAAGACTAGAACCTGATTCTTATACCTTTTGTTCTATACTGTCCACCCTATGTTTGTCCCAGAGATTTGCACTTTTGCCCCAGTTAGTTAGTGGACTGGTTAGTTAGTGGACTGGTTGTATCGGCTGACCTTGTGCTCTTCAACTCTCTTGTAAGTTATTATTGCAAGGCTGGGTTCCCTTCACATGCTGTAGATTTTTATAATGACATGGTAGATAGAGGTTTTACACCAGATGGATATAGTTATGTTGGATCACTAAGTGGACTTTGTGGAGCAGGAAGAATTGATGAGGCAGTTAATGTGTACCATGGGATTATCATGAATAGTTCTAATCTTGATGCTCACATGCACTGCAATTGTTGATGGGCTCATAAAAGCCGGTAAGTTTCATAGAGCCATCAAATTATTTAGGGAGGCCGTTGCTGGAAAGTTTCCCATTGATGTTGTTTCATACACAGTTGCCATCCACGGGCTTGTCAAGGGTGGTAGAGTTAGAGAGGCTTGTACTTTGTTTAGTCAAATGAAGGAGGTTCGTGTAGTTCCTAATACATATACGTGTAATATAATGCTGCCTGGCCTCTGTAAGCTGGGAGACGTTAAAACGTTTGAGTCGATACTAAGAGACATGACCGATGCAGGGATTGAGCAGGACTGCGTTACATTTAACACGATCGTTGCTTTCGTGTTCAAATTACACCGCTATCGTTCAGCCTTTAATCTGTTGATTGAGATGCGGGATTTGGGTTTGATGCCTAACAAAGCCATGTATGCGCTATTGGTTAATCCTGTTGCCTGTGCTGGAGAAGTAGGTGATGAATATCATCCATTTTTTAAAGCTTATCTGGAGGATATTTTATTTTTGGAGAGGACAGGCTCTGATGATCTTCCTGACATGGTTGCTTCAGTAGGCTGAGCTATATTGGTCTAGAAACATGTTTCTATCTGAAAAGATACTTTGGAATAATTGTCATTCTCTTTAGCTCGGGAAGTCATCGAGATTCAGTTTGGCATCCTAAAGGTACTTTCAATACCTGCTATCCCTCTTCTGCGTGGACACATCAAGTTAAAGTAGACTAGGAGTTGGGTTTCAAATCTTGTAAGGAATGAAATTATCCATTTATGTCTACTGTTTATCTTTTGATTTTGGAATCATTAATTCCTTTGGTACTCAATAATCAAAATAAATCAAACCGAAGTGTTAAAATTAACTTGCCACAACTAATTCAATAACCCAGAACATGAACTCTTATAAAACCAGATCTTTATGTTTAGAAGTTGGTGTTTAGTGTCTTTCATGCAATTCATTAATATCCTTCATTATTGTGTTGTCAGGATTTTAGTTGGAAAACGTGTGCTGAAGTGACATTTCTATCTTCCAGGGATGAAATAATACTTATACATATATGTCTGCAGTACATGTATATAATTGTCATGTTGTTGTAAAATTTTATGAGGATTATCTAACCCTATTGCATGTCTGCTAATTTAATAAGTTGTTAAGATTAAAGCACAAAAATATTTCGTATTATATAAATACACATCAACATAAATGTTGTGAGGAGTGGGGACATTACTGTCGTGACTCATGAGAAGGATAATCTGTATTTCGTAGCATGTTCCTCAAAAATATTAAATTATTAAGCATACTATAAAATGCTTTCATGCCATTGATTATTACAGTTGCACTCATTTTCTTTCTTTTCTGCAGGTGAACATTGATTGTTGAGGGATCTGTTACAAGGATGGTTGAGCTTCTTTTTGAGGATATTTTCACTTTGCATAAACTGGATCCTGATGGTAAAAAATTCGATAAAGGTAATTTGTGCATGCTTTTTATCTTCAATAAATTATTGTGTTTGGTCTTAGTTTTGATTATTGAGTAGACAATCAACGATCACAATATTCACTAGAGCAAAAAAGAAGACAAACAATTGCGAATGTTGATTTAACCATGCAATTTCATTTTTTTTTCTTTTCAGTATGCTATCAAACTCTATAAGTCAAAACTTAGACAACGTGCATTGAATGTATCATGCATACATAAACAATTTAATTGTCATTTTTGTCTTAATGCCCATTCATTTTAAACCGTGTAAATACTTTCCTTCTCTCTTTCTCTTGCCTTCGGTCCTCTGTATTTGATCAGGATTTTCTTTTACTGGAGAATTTCTTTGGAGTTGGTTTGGAGTGGTAATAAAAGTTCACATTGCATAGAATATCTCTCTAAAGAGTATATGCTCAAAAAACATAAGATATTCTGTTTACAAGTTTTTTCTTGATGACTACGAGGCACACTTCCCCAAGAAGATAAAGTAAAAAGATTTCCCGGTATTTTGGCCCTATATGCCAACGAGGTGAGGTATGCCTTTAAGACCCCTAATCAAATTTGGGGGCAAGGTTTATAAATTCAACATTGGAGATATCAAACTTTTGAGAAGGGAAATTTTGCGGATGTTCTATTTGACATAATATTTGTAATTGTTGGGAAAAGTTATGAGAAGATGTGGATGGTGTTAGGATATGTTGGGAAATGTTAGAAGAGACATGATGATGCACTTAGATTTCAAAATACTGTCATTATCCTTAGTGACTTTTATAGTCTCTATCGATTGTACGTCTCAACAGTTTTGGTACAAAATTGTTGAAACGGTACGATACATATTGAAAAATAGGAATTTTGGCATTTCAGTTTATTACATGGAATAAAAAATCGACATTATCGGCAATATATCACCGATATTTATCGATATTGCAGGTGTGTGACACATCTATATGGTGTATGTTTTTTTTTACATGATATCGAACGATATCGAGGATATATCGCCGATATCATGCAAAATTGACCGACATGTTTTTTTTAATAAAAGGCGTTGGCTTCTCATTGCCTCACTAGTCACTATATTTATAAACATAAAATATCATCTATCCATTTACTGAAGATATTTATATGTAAATAAGGTTATACCCCCCATTTGAATTCAATTAAAATTATCCTAGATCAAAATTTTTGAAGAGTTAAAAGTCAACTTTCTAGTTCAAGAACAAAATTCGTTTTTAGCGCCTTTTTGAGAATTTCAACTTAATTGCAAATGCTTAAATTTTAAAATTTTATAAATTCTACCATATCGAAATATTACTTAACCCAAAAGTCCGGTAAAAAAGATCTCATATTTTAGTATTCAAAAATATTTTTATCTACAGGGTCAAAAATCCAATTAATAGTTCAACAGAAAGAGACTTACATTTAAGATTTACAAAAAAAATATTAAGTGTATAATGGGTAACTTCCATTTAAACTACTCCCAAATTTAAATTCCAAAAGAACCATATGGATATATTTCTAGATATAAGCCGTATGAATATATGGGGTGTACAACCTTATGTGGTAGTTGCAATTGTAATATCAGGAACATGGCTATGCATAGGGGTGTATTCGGGCCGGGCTTTGCCCTACTCAGCTCGGCTTGAAAGGGTTCATTCTCGGCTTGAAGCCCGGCTCGGCCCGAAATCAAGCTTGAAAATTCGGCTTGAAGCTTGGCCCGAATTCAAAAGCATGGCTCGAAGCTCAGCTCGGCCCGAATTGATTCAAGCTCGAGCCGGGCTTGGCTTGGCTCGAGCTCGGCTTGAATACTTTTTTTAAAAATGAAATAAGAATATTTTATATTATTTATATATATAACAATGATATATATAAAAAATATTTTTTTAATAATATTCGAGCCGAGCCGAGCTCGGGCCGAATTGAGCCTCAATCGAGCTAGGCTTTGAGCTGGGCCGAAACAAACAGGGGTTGGCCCGAGCTCGGCTTGATTGAATTTTCAAGCTTTTTTTTAGGCTCGGCTTGGCCCGATCGAGCCTAAAAATCGGGCCGGGCCGGGCCGAGCCGAGCCGAATAATCGGGCCGATTGGCCTTTGTGCAACCCTAGTTATGCACAACCAGATTTCCAATTTCCATATGGATATGTTTCTGGGTATGAGCCACATCCATATATAGGTATAGAGGTGTACCACCTCATGTGTCAGTGTCGGTGGTAGTTGTGCGTTAGTACCCATAGACCACAATATCCATCGATGGGCGTGTTGCTACATTTTGGATCAGATGACTACCTTTGTTATGTACTTGAGTATTAAGTAATGTACCACCATAATGTGATGAGCTGGGCACAATATTGTACATATGTGAATAACCAGTATTATCGCTAGCCTAGTTAGGACAGAGATGACTTCAAGTCTCCGTGTAACTCTTCTTGGTTCTGATTGTAGTTCTTTTGGTGGGTTGAATTATTATGTATGTTTGTATTGTTATGAATCCTATGAATTATGAATTTATGATTGATTGAGAAATGAATGAAACATTTTATGTAAGTTAGTTATGATTTGGGAATATGAAGCAATCATACATTGTGTCGTTAATGCTAGGGGTGATATCGAGCCGAGCCGAGTAGTAGGGTGTTCGAGCTCGGTTCGCTAAGGTTTACTATTGTTTGAGCTCGGCTCGAGCTCGATTAAAAAATAACTACTCATGTTCGAACTTGGCTCGTGATCGGCTCGTGAAAACATAAACGAGCTCGAGCTTAGCTCGGCTCGAGTTGGAAGGGTTGCAATAGAATGCCTTCGAGGCTAGATCAGGTTCTTGGCTCGATCAAAATTTCAAATTTTTGCTTTGGATGGGCTTGAGCTCGGCTAAAGCTCACAACAACCATTTTCGGCTTCTAAACTAGCCAAGGTTGACAAGCCCTCCCATTACCTTTTACCCTTTATAGCCAACCTCTCCCCCAAGCATGGGTTTTGTTTCCGATGTGGGACTATAAGTCCACAAAGGAATAAGCCTCAGTGCCTCACGTTAACGTAGCCTTAGTGCAAGACTTAGTGCAAGATGCTGTGCTGTGCTATGACTAGAAGACACTTGGCCATTAAGCTGTCCACCTCTATGCTGGATCGGTATACTTAGCTATACCACAGTTGACTCGTGTTACGAAGGTCCAAAGATCCAATAGTAATTACAAGAAGTATGTTATATGTACCATTCATGAAGAAACCAATGTCTGCAAGTACTTGAACAGGTGATGGACATACCATTACCTATTGTTCAATTAGGATCAGATGGCTATAAAGTTGTTTCTGATTGATGAATATAAATAATTATATACACTTAACTAATAAAATAAATATATTTATTTTTAGTATTTAAATAAACTATATATATATATATATATATATAGTTATATTTAAAATAAATATAATATATGTAATCGAACCGAGCTTTTATCGAGCCGAGCAGGGGTGTGTTCAAGCTCGGCTCGTTTACTAAATAAACGAACGACATTCGAGCTTTTAACGAGCCGAGCCTGAATAGTTCACGAACATTTTGTTCAATAACCACCCCTAGTTAACACACATCTTTGCCCTCTTCCCATTGCATCCTTATGTACATTGTTGTTTTTTTAAATGTTTTTATTCTCAAAGGTATATTGAAATCAATTTTAACATTTCCTGAAGTTCCACTGTAAAATTCCATGTTTTGCCCTATTTATTTTGTCATTTTTCCAAAAATCACCGATAAACGATATATTTTGTTATATATCCCCGATATATCTTGACTGTAACATATCAATATGCTTGATATTTAAAACATGACCTAGAGTAGTTTTGCCCCATAAACTTGTCTTTTTTTGTCACAGGTTTTTCTATGGTAGTATTATGAGTTTTGGCTTGTTAATATGCATCATTTTTACATTTTTATGGATTTTTTTTTCATATTTTCACAAAATTTCCCCAATTGTTTTCAACAACTGTGAAATATTCCTCCAAATCAAAACTCTCCTGAGAAATTTTCAAATTTCAAAATCCTATGCTATATCATATTTTAAAACCTTGAACTAATGACAGAATTTGTTTCCAAACAAGTGATTAACATAAAGAAATAAGAGTAAGACAAATTCGACCACTGTAACTGTTGGGAAACCAGGTTATGATCCCACATATCACATCGTTAATCCCATGCTTCTTGCCCTATTGTCATTGAATGCTTTAGCTAACTTTCCCCTGTAAGTCGGTTAATCCGTGAAGCAAAATTCTTCTATGACATGCTCCAACATATCACCTCCCTAAGAATAATGTGAAAAATGATCTCTGAAAACCTGTATGCTTATTCATATTGTGTGTCTAAAGTGGCAAAGCCTGCCCAAGGGCCATGCACTTCACCCGTTACTTGATCGCTAATTTTGGTAATAGTTTGTAAATACCAACGATTTGAGTTTCTTAGCCAGCAGGATCCTTTATTTGCAGCCTAGTAAGGTTTGCGTTATAAAGTGTAGGATCTGAGTAATTACCTAATGATGTGGAGGTTAATTGTGTATAGATACTTAATTACAGCTTGACTCTATGGGGATGTTATCTAAAAAACTAGTATGTTTTATAATCCCTCTTAATAATAAAGCATGAATGAATTTTTTTCATGATGAACTTGTAGAACAATTAATCCCTTGTCTCATATCTACTTGGGCTTTTCTTTTGAGTTTTAATATATTGATCTAAGACTTCTGTATCTGTGTTTCTTTAGTTTCTCGAATTGAAGCACAGAGTGAGCAGTTCGAAATGTACATGCAGCTAGATGTGAACACAGAGATATATCCTCTTAATGTCGGAGATAAATTTACAATGGTATTGGCTCCCACATTAAGTTTGGATGGAACTCCTGATACTGGCTATTTTACTCAGGTAAGCTACATCCTACTGTAGTTTATAATGTTTTTTTTTTTTTTAGCTCTGTATCTGAAGGAATTGTGATCTGGAAATCATTGTTCCTTAAACCATTAATTCTCTATTCAAACGATTAAACCCTAGCTGCATGTCCACTTTTTCTTTCCTATTTTGGGTGGGAATTTAGAGGTCCCAACATTCAACATGAGTAGGGCTAGTGCATTCAAAATAGATACTCATATGTGCTGTGAGGCTTTAACTTATGCATACTTGTCATTCTTGGAGTGATCTAATAAATAATCGCACTAATCTTTTCTCTACTTCTTGTACACCAGGTGATGAGATTATCTTGTATCCCCCTGATTTCCACATGCATGCACACACACACACACACACACACATGCTTGAGGCTTTGACTTATGCATAGTTATCATGCTTGGTGTGGGTCTGATTAGCAGGCTAATCTTTTATCTCCTTGTATACTGGATGACGAGATTTTCTTGTATCCCCCTGCTTTCTACACATGCGCACGCACACATTGTGACAAGGTTAGGCCCAACAATATCCCAACACTTCTTGAAGAATTCAATGGAGAAATCATCCGACCTTGGCGCCATAGCTCCATTCACTCCCTTAATAACCAACCAGATTTGCTCCACGTTAAAAGGTTTTTCTAGAAGTTCTCTTGGTCCTTCGACAACCTACCAAACTCTAACCCCTTTACCTTTGGTCTATAGGCATGCTTTTCTTCCTATAAATCTTTATAAAATGAGACTGCAGCATCCTTGATCTCCTCTTTATTCTCCTTCCCCTCTCTTCCTTCAAACTTGCTATGAAGTTCTTGTGATGACTTGCCATCTTATGGAAAAAAAATGAGTATTTTGATCTCATTTTTTCAACCATTGATTCGTGACTTTTGTTTCCAACTAGTCTCCTCAAGCCTCAGCAGATCCTGATATTTTACTTTCAAAATTGATCTTAACTCGTCCTCTGCTTCTGGCAACAAACCTATCTCTTCCTTCGAATCAATCGCCTCATAGCCCTAAAAGCAAAGACTGTAAACTACTATTCATCATCCGCAATAAGGCAAGCTTCAACTAAGGTTCATAACCAACTCAATTTCTTCTCTTCCTTCTAATAAGTGTGCAAAACCGACAATGTTTTCAGTCTTTGTCGTTCAACTACCAGCATTTTCCGAAAAAAGAGGGGCAACTGTAAGCATCCCATTTTTGCACCCCCAAGCTCAGAGGAATCTGTAAATGCAAGAGGAAAATTTGCCAAAACCCCAAACCCAAGACCCAAACACCTCAGACTCTAATCCCATCTCCAAGTCTGTGCCCAAGCCTAGGCTCATTACCTAAACCCATAGTTCAAGCCCATAGTCGGTCGAGGATTCTAGTGGGGAGACTCCTTATCTCTCTCCAGTAATTCCAGTGTTAGACTGTTAGTCAAACTGGGGGTTCAAGGGCCTATGCTTCAGGGGCAGGCCAATCGCAGAGGGTAGCGAAGCTGTTCGATTCAGGCGAGGATCGTCCAATTTCAGTAGTCTCCACAGGCATTCACCACATGTGTCAGAACCCAGCTTGTTTTGAGGAAGTAACACTGGGAAGAGAGGTGCACAGAGTCAGGCTTATCCTTGTCCGGTTGAGGATGCTCCCCCACTTCCAGCTCCATCTCCATTTGTGGGGTCGAAATTTGATCAGCAAACTAATTTCTTCTGTGTCCCCTTGGAATATACATCTCATCTCTCTTCTCATTGTATCGAGCCTATCCAATTACAAACCTTGGATAAGGTGGATGGAACGAGTGTACTGTGTTCTCCTGTTTCGAATAATTATTCTTTGTTGCAAACCCAGAGAGCCTTGATACCACAATTGAATGAGGAAAGAGGTCCTAGTAACAGCGGTGAGTCAGTGCAAGTTAGTGGTAATCTTACTAAGATGGTCCGGAGACCACAGTTAGTGCTTTTGGACCAAGTTCCTGCTCTATCCTTCTTGGTCCAAGGGGGAGTCTAGTTGTGTCTTCACAAGTAAGGCAAGAGAACGTGTCCAACTGTGTCGTTAATCAGATGGAGGGAGTGGGTAAATTCCTGGGCCTATTCCTTGAAGGCACGAGTCTGAGGCTAGAGGGTTGTTTCATCGGATTGAAGGGTGTAGTGTCAGGGGTAGGGAGTCTTCCCAAGTCAAACCCAATGTAAGTAGGAGGGGCACCTCAGCAATGGAATTGAGAAGATTAGAGTGTAGTATCAATTACGATCGAGCCAGGTCTAGGGGCGAGTCTTGCATTCCAAGGTCCGGTAGGGAACGTCGTCTGTCCAGATGACAACCCCTTCGACCATCTCTTGGAACATTAGGGGTTTGGGTCATATGGAGAAACGAGTGGCGGTCAAGAAATTCGTGAAATTAATGCAACCGAAGATTCTTTGCATTTAGGAGACTAAGATAACAACCATCCTGGATTATCACATCAGGGACTCTTGGGTGAGTCCCGCATTGGGCTAGATTGCCCTTCCGTTGTTGGGATCTTCAGGAGGCATCCTGCTAATGTGGGATAAGGCAAGATTGGAGGTTCTGGACTCCGAACTGGGGGCCTACTTGGTTTCCATTCTCTATCGTTCGTTTGATTGGGGACGAGTTCACATGGGTTTTCTCTGGGGTCTATGGACTGTCAGGGGGTCAGAAGATCATGTTTTTTGGTCTGAGCTAGCTGATGTGAGTGTGGGTTGGGGACACTCGTGGTGCTTGGGGGTGATTTTAATAGCATTAGGTTCCCCTTGGAGAAGAAAGGGGGCAGCCCTCGGAAGACGAGGATGAGGAGATTCGAAGAGTTCATATTTCGTCATGGATTGATGGATTGCCCTTCCGTTGTTGGGATCTTCAGGAGGCATCCTGCTAATGTGGGATAAGGCAAGATTGGAGGTTCTGGACTCCGAACTGGGGGCCTACTTGGTTTCCATTCTCTATCGTTCGTTTGATTGGGGGCGAGTTCACATGGGTTTTCTCTGGGGTCTATGGACCGTCAGGGGGTCAGAGGATCATGTTTTTTGGTCTGAGCTAGCTGATGTGAGTGTGGGTTGGGGACACTTGTGGTGCTTGGGGGTGATTTTAATAGCATTAGGTTCCCCTTGGAGAAGAAAGGGGGCAGCCCTCGTAAGACGAGGATGAGGAGATTCGAAGAGTTCATATTTCGTCATGGATTGATAGATTACCCATCTGGGGGAGCCCAATTCTCCTTGTCTCAAGCGGGCTCTACCTTGAATGCGAGCCGGCTAGACCGATTCCTAGTTGGCCAAGATTGGGAGACCCACTTTCCCAATGTACTCCAATCCTATTCCTCCCTCCCAAGCAAGGTTGTTAAATCGTAATCG
The DNA here is from genome assembly GCA_015143295.1 of Tetracentron sinense. Classification (NCBI taxonomy): domain Eukaryota; kingdom Viridiplantae; phylum Streptophyta; class Magnoliopsida; order Trochodendrales; family Trochodendraceae; genus Tetracentron; species Tetracentron sinense. The sequence goes on along the minus strand of CM026558.1, from coordinate 39,824,919 downwards.
AATCTTAAAATCGTTTTAGGACCGATTTGATTTAAATAGTAAATCGTAAGATTCAATCCATTTTTTTTAAAATTATTTTAAAAAATACAAAAATTACTTAATAAAAAGAAAAAATTAGAACAATCTATTATCCAAAAGATTTCATTCATAACTATTAATAAAATAAAGTAATTAACATTTCATTGCATACACTATAAAAAAACGCGAATGAACTCCATAAAATGAAAAAAAAAACTCATATCATTAAATATAAATCAATAAAAGTAAACTCATATAATCATGTTGTATGGGATTAAATATCAAAAGACTTGTACAATGTACAATTAAAAAGACTAATAAAATAAACTATCAAGTTTTCAAAAAATCTAAATCCATCTTTCTTCTTCCTCCTCCTTTGTTTCCTTTTTTTTTTCCCCTTTCACAACATATTAGCAATAAAGAGAACCCAAATAGGGGTTTTGGTAGGGGTTTGCTTGTTTCTTCTCTCTTCTTAAAAGACAAAGTACCTTTACAAAATCAAAATAATAAAAAATATTGTTTAAGTAATCGTCCATAGTTGCCGGGAAGCTATGTACAAGTTGGGAAGCTCGTTTCCCAGACTCGCTTCTCATTTAGTAGTTAAGGGGGTTATGAATTTCCTATTTTGGAAGCAATGGGATAGACCCGAGTCTACAGCCTACGACATATATCCTAGGCAAGTATCGTTGAATTGAAACCTAAGACTCAAAGGCACTTTCTTCTCTACAAATATCTCATATAAAATAAAATTTAAGTTATGATTGGTCATCCTAACATAATGAGAATGATGCACCTATATTTATTTCTCGCTTCCCGTTTCTTAAGGATTTTTTGAGCTTCGCTTTCTGCTTCTCGCTTTCGCTTCACTTCTCGTTTTCGCTTCACGACTTGGTAACTATGTATTGGTCCGTAAAAGAGGTTTCGTGCTAGAATCGCCTGAATCGTACAATTTGAATTGCAAATCGTAATCTGAATCTCAAATCAAATGAAATTTACCCAATTGAGATTTCAATCTCCGATTTGAATCGTTGGATTTAAATCGCAAATCGGAAGGATTTAACAACTATGCTCCCAAGACCCATTTCAAACCATGCGCCTAATTTATTAGAGTCGGGTTGTTTTAAAGGGGGTCCTAGTCCTTTTGGTTTTGAGAACATGTGGTTAGAGGACGAGAGCTTTAAGGTAGTAGTAGCCGACGAGTGGAGTCGCTATAGTGTGCCAGGTTCTGCTAGTACTAGATTCGGGCAAAAACTTAAATCCCTTAAAGCTAGATTGAAAGTGTGGAACAAGGAGATTTTTGGAGATTTCCAAGTTCGGTTATCTGAGTTATTGAGGGCGGAGCTGGACAGCATCGCCGAATCTCGGTATCTCTCTGATTCAGAATCTCGAGTTAGAGAGGTCAAGAAGTTGAAATATATTTCTATTCTTAAGCTCGAAGAGATTAGTTGGAAGCAGAAGGCTAGGACTCGCTGGCTCAAGGAGGGAGATTGTAACACAAATTTTTTTCACATAACGACAAACTACAATTGGAAAAGAAACTTCATATCTAAGATAAGGGACGATGGGGTTTGGAAGGAGGAGAAACGGGAGGTTGAAAACAGTGTGGTCTTGTATTATAAGGAGTTGTACATGGAGAGGTAGACTTGGGATCCACAACTGGATTGCCTTCCCTTTGACGGGTTGCCCGAGGATCAAAGGATGGTCCCAGAGGCCCCTTTTGAGAGAGAGGAGGTGCTTTATACCCTTCGAGGTATGGCCAGGGTCAAGGCGTTAGGGACAAGGCTCCATGGCCAGATGGTTTTACCATAGAGTTCTATAGAGAATTTTAGGAGATTGTGGGGAGTGATTTCATGGAGGTGATACAGGAGTTCTATGATACGGGCCGTTTTGACAAAGTGATCAATAGCACATTTCTTGTCTTGATTCCAAAAAAGGAAGGGGTAGCATATCGAAAAGATTTTCGTCCTATTAGCCTTGTGAGTAGCACGTACAAAATTCTTTCCAGGGTATTGGCTGCTCGACTTAAGTTGGTAATGGCCTCACTCATTTCCCCTCAGCAAAGTGCGTTTGTAGGAAGGCGTCAGATTATAGATGGAGTTTTGATTGCCAATGAATGTATCGATGCTAGAGCTCGATCTAAGACTCCTAGTATACTTTGCAAGGTTGATATGGAGAAGGCTTATGATCACGTTAATTGGAATTTTGTCATCTACATCCTAAGTAGGATGGGCTTCGGACCAAAGTGGAGGCAATGGATGCGGACATGCATGTCCTTTGTATCGGTCTCCATTCTACTCAATGGTAGCCTGGTGGGCTATTTCCCTAGCTCGAGGGGATTGAGGTAGGGGGGATCCCCTTTCCTCTTTATGGTGGCGTCGGAGGCGCTGAGTAGGTTGCTCTCTAGAGTCGAGGGGGTTCTATTTGAAGGATTTTCGGTGGGGACTAGCAGACTGAAGATATCCCACTTCCAATTTGCGGATGATACCTTCGGGTAGAGATCTTCTCTCTCTCAGATGCCTTCTTCAGTATTTTGAGGCCGCTTTAGGTCTTTGGATTAACCTAGCTAATTTTGAGCTCCTATGTGTAGGTGTGGTCCCAAACATTGATCAGTTAGCTGGTTGTCTAGGTTGCAGAGTGGGGGTAATTCCATCTTTTTATCTAGGTATTCCGTTGGGTGCAAGTTTCAAAGAGAGATCTATTTGGAACCCAGTGCTCGAAAGAGTTGCCAAACGATTATCAGGATGGAAGTCGTTATATCTATTAAAAGAGGGAAAATTGACTCTTATCCAGAGCACTTTGAGTAGTCTCCCTCTCCCCACCTACTTCATGTCCACCCTCACCATTCCTCGTTTAGCAGCCGCTTCACTGGAAAAACTCCAGAGGGACTTCCTTTGGAACGAGAGAGGAGATGAAGCCAAATATCATTTAGTAGCTTGGAGTCAGCTTTGTCGGCCCAAGAAGGATGGAGGGTTGAATCTCAGGTCGCCAGCCCAAGTGAACAAAGCTTTGTTAGGTAAATGAGTTTGGAGATACAGAGAGGAGAGGGAGAGCTTGTGGCGGTCTATGATAGTCGCCAAATACGGGGCATCTTTGTGTTGGATTCCGAGGGAGGTTAAGGGTTCTCACGGTCAGGTGCTCTGGAAGTGGATTATGGTACATGCCAATTTGGTGGTGCCATATTTTAAGTTCCGAGCAGGGAACAGGTTAGAGATTAGATTTTAGAAGGATGTGTGGTATGAGAATGGTAAACTCAAGGATGATATCGACAACCTCTTCGTCTTAGTTACCGATAGGAGATGCATTAGTGCAGGATTCATACGAGAGGAGTGACATGGGGGTTGTTTGGTGTCCTAGGTTGTGTTAGGATCTTAATGAATGGGAAATTAGTGACTTGACTCGTCTTTTGGGGCGCATTTGCTTGCTTGCCCTTTGTCCAGAGTTTAGGGATTAGAGGATTTGGTCTAGAAGAAGCCTCCATGGTCGATTTTCAGTAAAATTATTGCTAGAATCACTGTACTTTGTTCCTGATGGATCGTTTCCTCATAGGATTGTGTAGAACCCGGGTATTCCTTCCAAAGTGTCTTTTATCTTATGGACTGCAACTTTGAATAAAATTCTAATATGCAATCACTTGCAAAGTAGAGGATGGAGTATGACAAACCGTTGTTTTATGTGCTTCCAAGCGGCTGAGACAGTGGACCATCTCTTTTTGCATTGTCCTTTGGTGTTGGATGTATGGGGTTTCTTCATCTCTCGGATGTGGGTTGCCTGAGTCTCTCCTTCCTTTCTCAGCTTCGTATCTTGCTGGTACCTGGCTAGTGTGGAGGGTGCCAGAGAGGTGATTTGGGCGGTATTTCCTGGTGCTATATTTTGGTCCATATGGAAAGAGATAAATCTCCGAGTGTTTGAGGACACCTTCTCCACCGCCCCCCGGATTTGTGAGCGCATCCAGTTGGTTGTCATGGAGTGGGGCCTATGTTGTACTGAGGAGGAACTGAGGGAGTGGTTGTATTGATCTCTAAGATCGAGTTGTTGTGTTGGGTTTTTTCTTTCCGGCGGGAGTTTATGAACTCGTAAGCTCTTCTCTCTTTTGTCCATGTATCCTTTCATTTTCAGCTTTAATATATACTCGTGCTTTATCGATAAAAAAAAGCCCAACCTTAGGCCCATTTTCCAAGCCTAGGCCCATCGCTTAAGCCCAAGCCCAAGCCCAAGCCCAAGCCCAAGCCCAAGCCCATTTACCCATAGTCCATGACCTAAGCCCATGAACTAAGCCCATGAACTAAGCCCATTACCCAAGCTCAAATCTAAACCTAACCATATAACCAAACACACCTAAAACTAACCCATAACCACACACCCAAACACACTTCACTTTAACCCTACACCTAGCATCCTCTACCCACTAGTCTATCCTACTTTTGACCAACCATGACCAACCCTTCTCTCTCTCCTTTCCTCTCTTTTCTTTTTCTCATGACACATCTGATCCCCTTTTAGGTGAACCAATGAGAGGTTGTCTATAAAAGTCCTCATGATTTGCTCTGGTGATAGAATGTATCCCTCTTAGGGTGGAGGACTTGGGTTCAAACTCACCTTTTAACACTTTTGTGACGCCCGGAACCCGCGCCTGGGAAATCAAGTTCCAAGACGCGTGCCCGTTCGTCATAACCAGGCATGCGGAAGACTTTACCCGCAAAAATGCGGGGATTTTTCAACTTTTCTGATGAGCTTATGTAAGCAGTAACAACCGGTCATCACAATAACCCATCATAAGCAAATACGTTACCTCACTGGCTACAATAGCCGTTACTTTTGGCGCCACAACTGCGCCGGTACACTTTTAGAATCCATCAAGTCTAACTCCTTGTCAATCGGCAACTGCCTCCAAATCTGAAGACATAAAATGAGAGGAGTGAGCTATAGAGCCTAGCAAAATCCACAATCCATCTAGGCTATTTTCCACCTAGTAACAATCATCATCATCAATAACAATATAGTGTTGTAATACAATTCTCATATTATAATAATATATAATCTCGTAATCCATGACCCGAGGTCACTCAGGGCTATTTCACTTTATTTTGAGGTTCCCAACCTCAATTTCCAAGTTCATCCAATTATCATCTACACCACTAGGTTACCATCCCAGACAACCGCTCACACTCTATCATTGAGTCCGTAGACTCAATATCCAAGTTAGAGTTCGTAGACTCGCTATCTATTTCCAAATCCGTTAACATTAATTTTGTTACCATGGCGTCCCACACCCCCATGATAACTATCGAGATCAACCGGGCTTACACCCATGAAATCAAACCTTGAGTCCTTAGACTTCGTACAACCTTGAGTCCATAGACTTTATACAATCTTGAGTCCATAGACTCCGTATATAATTCGGGCATTCACCCGCTAGAACCAACACAATCGTCTGATCTCAGTCATGGTGAGGAACTCTAGCCTCACGGCATCTCTATCAGATCACAGACAACATAACCATCTGACTCAGCCACGGTGGGGACCTCTATCCTCACGGCATCTCTATTAGATAATACAACAATCTGACTCAGCCACGGTACGGACGGCATATCTATCAGAGACATCACAACCTACTGACTCAGCCTCGGTACGACATATTTATCAGATAACACAACCATTTGACTCAGCCACGGTGGGGACCTCTATCCACACGGCATATCTATCAGATAACACAATCATCTGACTCAGCCACGGTGGGGACTTCTATCCTCACGACATATCTATCAGATAACACAACCATCTGACTCAGCCACGGTACGGACGACATATCTATCAGAGGCATCATAACCTACTGACTCAGCCTCGGTACGGCATATCTATCAGATAACACAACCATCTGACTCAGCCATGGTACGGACGGCATATCTATCAGAGGCATCACAGCCTACTGACTCAGCCTCGGTACGGCATATCTATTAGATAACACAACCATCTGACTCAGCCACGGTACGAACGGCATATCTATCAGAGGCATCACAGCCTACTGACTCAGCCTCGGTACGGCATATCTATTAGATAACACAACCATCTGACTCAGCCACGGTACGGACGACATATCTATCAGAGGCATCACAGCCTACTGACTCAGCCTCGATACGGCATATCTATCAGATAACATAACAATCTGTTCTCCCCTGACCTAGTCAAAGAGGATCTATGAATATCAAATCCACCCACTCCCGACTATCAATCATGGTGGATTATACTTTAACCCTGATTAGGTTTTCTAACCACAAGTTAACCCCAGTTAACCCAAGCCTCGCTTGGTTAACTGAAATACTCGGGCCTCGCGCCCGTGAACCAAATCCGGTAACACACCGTCCCGTTAGGGAACGCTTCTAGGCTAATGGATGTGTCCATAGCCTTATACGACCTGCAAAACAACTTTTCGACACCCCAGGGTAACGATACAATTTACCTGGGACCCGATCTGGGCTCCCCGAAGATCCACATAAAATCACAGCATCACATAGGGGTCTCCGACCCTTTTTCCATCCACACCTTTTACACAATGAGTCTAAATCCGAGGTTTTGAGACCCAAGACCGAGGGCTACACCCCTCTACTCATTTTCCACGCACAACCACCTTCCCATAACACATCCATGGGGTCTCAAACCCTTTTTCCATCAAACGCACATACATTCCACAAAGAATATAGCAAATAACAGGAAAAAGAGAAGAGATGGAAGGGTTTTTTTACCTCTTTCACTCACTTCGAGGCGTCTAGGGCCGAAACGGACACCGCCAACGCGCTCAGGAGGACGATCAACCCCACGGTGAATCTCCTCGCCTTCAAACTTTCACTTTCTCTCTCTAGATTTATCTCTTTCTCTCTACACGTTGATCGAGACGCCGGGGAAGAAAATAGACGTCGCCAACGCGTCGGGGACGTCGAAAAACCCCAAGGTGGACTCCCTTTTCTTTTCTCTCTCTTCCTTTCTCTCTCCTCTTTCTCTCTCTTCTTCTCTCTCCTCACTTTCTCTCTCTAAAATTTCTGTGGCAGTTTGCAAACCGTGAGTAATGAGGGGCTGGCCCCCATTTATATAGGCCTTAAATGGGTTTAGATTATGTGCAAAAGCACATGACCCATTTGGTGTGGAAAGTTGTGGTTGACCAAGTCAACCACTTTGACTGGTTTGGCCAGTTTGACTGGATTTTCCCATTTTTCATGCATATATCATTTGAAACCCTATTATATAACGCCTGATAGTGATGAAACTCCAGGTGACCGAACTTGGGACAGCCCGACACCTACTGTAAAAATTTTGGGGAAAAATATTGAATTTTGACAACTACACTTTAGTCCAGAAGAAAACTACAAAACCCACTAATTTTCTGATTTCGGACACAAAACAGGTCGCAGTTTCTTCGTCTGAGATAACTAACTGCCGAGACGAAAGACATTAGTTCCCACGGCCGATCGGCACGCATTAGTACCAGCCGCATGGATTTCTATTAGGATCTCCAATAAATATTGGGTCCCACTTAATTTCTGGAAATCTAGAAATTTCCCGTTTTTCTCAATTTTATCACACATAATAGCCCCGTGGTCTCGCGAAATGATACCTGACGGAACCGATACGATAGGGGTGTGTCCCGACAGTCGACTAGTACATTATGTGTGATTTTCACGAAAAGATACTGAGATTTCTTTGGTGCACTTCAATCCCGAGCAAAACCCACTTTTTATTAATTTAACAAACACTTAAGTATTTAACCCTAGTTCAGGACCAATAAACGCATAATTTTATTATTTAATATTCTGGGGCGTTACAACTTTTGTTAATTTCCCAGCTTACCATCAAAAAAATAAATAAATATGAGAGGTGGTCTACCCCTCCCACTAAAATCTCTCACCCACTCCCTTTCATTCACCCTCTATAAAGAAGAGAGTTCACTCCCCAATAACCATCCCATACCCCACTCTCTCTCTCTCTCTCTCTCTCCCTCCTATTGTCTCATCCTCTCTCAAAAGAAGAATTTCCCTCCATACACCCTTGGATCTCATGCCTCTAATCTTATGCATCCATTTTGTTAGTTGGTGGTAATGACAAAGCAAAGGAAAAGGAGGAGAGTGCACTTCTCAACAACCGACCCATCCCCCCAAGTTTACTATTTCTATGAAAGGGATCAATCCAGCCTTTCTCTCAACCATTCAAACCTCATCCTACCTCCCCACATCTCCCTTCCTTCGGTAGCTCCTTGTATACACCCATAAGACAAACCCCAAACCCTAAACCATAGCTATTTCCACCTTAGTCACCTAAGCCTTACAACTTACCACCCCTACCTTGACCAAAGGAGGAAACCAATGAGATGGTTTCCCCCCTTTTTTCCTAGCCTTTAGTTTGTCTTCATCCCCCTCTCAAATTCTATAAAGAAGGGAGGGTTCCCTTCCCATAGAGCAAGCCTCACACAAAGCCCACCCCTTGATCTCTCTCTTGGTAGCTCACAACCCTAGTAATCCCATCACCTCTCTCGGCCTGTAAACACCCACAACCCCTTTAAGTCTTCCGTCCCTCTCCTCTCTCACAACCCTCTCTTCTCTATAGAATTTGAGAGGGGGATGAAGACAAACTAAAGGCTAGGAAAAAAGAAAGAGGGGGGGGGGGGGGGGGGGGGGGGGGGGGGGGGGACCATCTCATTGGTTTCCTCCTTTGGTCAAGGTAGGGGTGGTAGGTTGTAAGGCTTAGTTGACTAGGGCGGAAATAGCTAGGGTTTGGTGTTTGTCTTATGGGTTTAGGGTTTAGGATGAGGTTTAAATGGTTGAGATTGAGTGTAGGGATTGAAGAAAGGCTGGATTGATCCTTTCATACAAATGGTAAACTTGGGGGGATGGGTCGGTTTTTTATCATTTCTCAAAGAAATTAGATGGGTGGAATTCCTTATACCTTCTAAAAGGAAGTGGATTAAGTCTTATGAAAAGTATTCTTAGTAGCCTCCCCACCTATTCATGTCTATCCTAACCATCACAGTCTTCGTAGCTAATTAGTTGTAAATGATTCAGAGGAGATTTCTTTGGAACAAGCAGGTTGAAATTGAGAAATACGACATGACCGATTAGAAATCAGTCACCTTACCAATAAAGTCAAGGGATTTGAACATTCGTCCCTTGGTGTAGGTAAACAAGGCTTTATTGGGTAAATGGTTATGACAGTTTGGGAGGGTAAGGGATAGCCTTTGGAGGAAGGTCATCATTCCGAAATTTGTTCAGGAGTCAAATGATGTGAAAAGTCCCCATGGCGTGGGCTTGTGGAAAGCTTTCCTGAATGTTCATGTTGAGTTCTCTAAGCATATTCGTTTCAGAGTGGGTAATGGTTTGGAGGTAAAATTTTGAGAGGATGTTTGGTTTGGCCAGAGCTCCTAGGTAATTTGTTCGACTTATCCATGGAGACAAATTTGTATGCGGCTTCTTGTTTATTGGTGGAACCAGTTCTTCTGTGTGGTCCCCTAAGTTCAGATGATTGGGAGATGCAAGACTTTCTCCAATGGCTTATTCGTCTATCTTCTATTAATCTTAATTCTCAGCGTAAGGATGATTGATTGTGGCCTAGGGACAAGATAGGTAAGTATACAATGAGATCCTTCTTACATAAATTGCGAGTCAATCCTAGCTTGCCTTTTCCGTATCAGGTTGTGTGGAATCCTAAGATCCCATCAAAGGCATCTTTCTTCCTCGGGTTGTCATCTTTGGACTAGATTCTCACATATGATAATTTGAAGAACAGAAGCTGGAGGTTGGCTACCAGCTGTTTTCTGTACCTCAAGGCGGAGGAGTTAGTGGGCTTGTGGAAAGCCTTCCTGAATGTTCATGTTGAGTTCTCTAAGCATATTCGTTTTAGAGTGGGTAATGGTTTGGAGGTAAAATTTTGAGAGGATGTTTGGTTTGGCCAGAGCTCCTAGGTAATTTGTTCTACTTATCCGTAGAGACAAATTTGTATGCGGCTTCTTGTTTATGGGTGGAACGAGTTCTTCTATGTGGTCCCCTAAGTTCAGATGTAGCCTTAATGATTGGGAGATGGAAGACTTTCTCCAATGGCTTATTCGTCTATCTTTTATTAATCTTAATTCTCAGCTTAAGGATGATTGATTATGGCCTAGGGACAAGATAGGTAAGTATACAATGAGATCCTTCTTACATACATTGCGAGTCAATCCTAGCTTGCCTTTTCCGTATCAGGTTGTGTGGAATCCAAAGATCCCATCAAAGGCATCTTTCTTCCTCGGGTTGGCATCTTTGGACTAGATTCTCACATATGATAATTTGAAGAACAGAAGCTGGAGGATGGCTACCAGCTGTTTTCTGTACCTCAAGGCGGAGGAGTTAGTGGACCATTTATTGTCACATTTCCTTTTGCCATCTGGAGTCGGTTCCTTTTCCTACTGGGGATGACCTAGATTTTTCCTAGTTCCCTTAAGGATTCCTAATTAGGTTGGCTTTCGATGTCTTTGGAGGCTCCAATTTTGGTGGTATGGGTTCTGCTCCCAGAAGCTATAGGTTGGTCTATTTGGAATGAAAGAAATGTAATAGTTTTTTTTATGGAATCGCTTCATCCGAGGTGCGAGTTTATGGGAAAACTTGTCAGCTCCTATTTTGATGCTCGATTAAGAATGACTTTGAAGAGAAAGGACTTTTCTCTGTGTTATGATACAGTAGTCTCTTCTTTTTTTGCTCATCTTAAGTTGTTTGCTTTGCTTTGCTTTATTTTGTTTTTCTTGCTTTTGGTTCATTCCCTTTGTGAACCTTTGCCGTTATTGTGGTTTGTATGTTGCTGTCTTTTGTAAATATGATATTGCATTTATCGATTAAAAAAAAAGAATTATACTTGTTTCAAATTTTTAGGTTTTTATAATTTATTTAATTATTATAAGTCATTTCCCATGAGGCTTACGCCTCATGCCTCAGGTAGTTGGAATGCCTCACTTCACACCTTAGTGACTCAGGGTCAACGAACCTTTGATTTGGTTACTCTATTATTTATCTTCTTGATTTTGGGCCTCAAGTTTTGATGGGCTGGTCTTGGTTTCTTTTAGGCAGGAACTGGTGACTATTTTTTACTTGTGGATTTTGCGAGTGACTGGTCTCCTCCTTGGTGACCCCTTGCTCCCCTTGTACATTCTCTCTAATTATATTATTAAACAAGGGAGTTTTTTTTATTGGCCCTCTGACTTCTTTTCCTGGACCTCTATTGTATTGAGACACGTCCCGAAATCCTTCCATTGGGTTTCGTGACTTCGTCAATACCCACCTCATTATCCATATCAAATTTAGTTGTAGAACTGGATTTGATTATGAGATACAAGTCCTCCTCTTCCACCGTTCTGAACCTTTTTCTTCATTATGATGGGACTCTCTGATAACATGTCATCCACGACCACATACGCCCTCGAAATGACGACCTTCCGAGGGATCTCGTCATAGTCATCCTCAGTGATTGAATCAAATGAAGCTATCAATTTTGGTCCCTGAGGTGAAGCAACCCTCAAATCTGCTTTGCTCTCTGATTTCATTGATTTATGCTTTGTACTTCGGGTCATGCCCTTCTACCTTAATCGTCGTCTCTCTCACCTTCTCCAGTGAGCTCTGCAACTACCCTCCCAACCCTTCAGTGGTAATCTTTGTCCCACCCCTTCTCTTTCATGAACTCAATAACAGCCTTAATTGATGAACTAAACATAGGTTGGGACCGGTATTCGTGGACTTTCATACTCCGTCTTGACCATTGATGGCTTCACGTACAACAACACTCATGGTGAGTTCGAGTTGAGCACGTCATCATGGGCCGCACATGATTGGTGGTTCACCCTACCTTCCCACGTCTTTTTGCAAATCTTGGAATGTCTCTCATAATGTAGCTCCAAACACCGGGGAAGATCACCCTCCATTTCTTATTACTCCGAGTTAGAGCTTCTTCTAGATTCACCTCCACTCTAATCCTGATGAAGCTTCATTTATATGGAACCACTGGGTCACGATCAATTTCCATGACTTTACCAGCAGCTTTATTAAGACAATATACCAAACTTCCTGTCCATAAACTCAATTGATATGTTATCCACACTGGGACTGTAGAGACTAGAGAACTTAAATGTTGATGACTGGTTGCTTGGAAAACATAGTTGGAGAACTAATGCCACTCTGGATTCTGACTATGGAATATCATTCAAACCACAACTTGAGATCCACATTTCTTTTAAAGTTCAAGAGATGAGCACTCAGATTTGTATTATGACCAGATTTCCTCCCCCTTCCAATTTCCTTTTAACTACTCTAGCTCCCCTTTTGAGTTGGGGCCTTCTTTGTCACCAGCAATCTTTCTCATCAGTGTCAACTTCCCCTTTCGTCTTGTCTTTTCAACATCATGCTCCTTCAGCTAAAACATAATGCCCTTTCACCATAGAAAAGTCAGTTTTTCTACCAGATCCTCACTCAGCTGGTTATTTAACTGTCTTGCAAATCATCCTCCGAGTTCTAGTTTTCAGAGGACATGGTGTCTCCTTCAGGTACCAATAGCACTTTCAATTAATGAGAGCACTCTCTTATGTAGAAACCATACCTGGGATTGGTCAGTTGAATATCTATCTAGCTTTTGTATTATAATTAAGATTTTACCCAAAGTTTGAGAATGTTTCGAATTAGATTGGTATGTTTTTGCAATTGTCTGGAATTTTCTATTGAGAATAAACTATAAAGTGTTTAAAAAAGCTATCCTACATCTAAGCACTAAAATCCTATCAGCTACTGTGCAAGAGCTTCTTTTAATTTAACTACTATCTTAAGAATATTGTATGCACATATTTTCTAAATAGCATTACTTCTTCTTAGTCACTGCCACGAACACCATCACACTTTTCTTATTACTCGTGTGGGTGGATGTACCTGCTTATTATGTTTCTCACAATCACTAACATTGCATATTTATCAAACAGACACCTGTCAGTGTCCAAGTTGCATTGATATTATCTGGGGATGACAACAGTTGACTCTATAAATTAGATTGTTCGGATAGTGCACATTGTCTAGGTTAGGCATGAACGTGTTACACGGTTGAGAAACCAATCCAGGACAGATGATTGATTAGTAACAATTTGGTGTGACAGGTTGTATTTTGAAAAGTATCAAGAAAAAGTATGTTGTTTGGGTTAAATTTTACGTAGGAGAATCTATCCTAATTGAGACGCATTTATTTTAGAACGTATTTCTGTTTCTAATGTTCAGTGACTCCACTTAATGGATTATTAAAGCCCTGAGGTTAATTGTAATTTGATTTGTAACACAATTATAGGGAGGAAGAAAGTCCCTTGCAGACAAATTTGAATATGTCATGCATGGGAAGCTGTATAAGATATCAGAGGAAGGTTCGGGAGCGAAGGTTAAAGTGTATGTATTCGTGTTTTTGTTTGAACATTTATAACCTCAGTGGGCTTATAAGATTCGCATCAAATGTCCTTATTGTATTGTTTTTCTTTTCCTGCTTTTCTGTTCAGGGAGATTTATGCTTCATTTGGTGGGCTTTTGATGATGCTGAAGGGGGATCCCTCCAATGCAGCGAACTTCGAGTTAGATCAAAGGCTGTTTCTCTTGATGAGGAAGGTGTGAACCTTATATCTGTCCCAGTTGTAACTTCTACCTGCCTTGCTGCTCAGAACCTTCGATGTCAAGCATGCATCTATTTTCATATCAAATACATACTTGAAATACTAGTCTTCCAAGTTTCTCTTTTTTATTAACTTTAAGAAAGCGAGTATGCCTCCATACAATACGGCCCTCAAAGTACCACTGCCTATGGGTATTTTTACAATCTCTCTTTTATAATAATAGAAATGGCTCTACCTTTCTGGTAAGATCTATGTTCTCTCTGTTACAATATTTCTTTGGCTACTGAAGTAGAACATGGTGAGCCCTATGGGGGCAGAGGTGGGATTACCACTGGCAACATCAAATAAACTTCCATGGCGGAACTTGAACCAGCTGATGATTATTACCATATAATCAATGAAATTATTTGTTCACACATTACTATTGTCTAATTCAAGAGGTCAGATGGTTATGATCATGAAGTGGTGTTGATTTTCAGCCTAGGGCATCTTGGAACCATTAGAAGATGGATCTCAGTTCTCCTTCATCATGGTGTACCCCTTTGCGTTTATAGACAAATTTCCTGAAGGGGAAGAGATTTTCAGGACCACCGATGCAAGCTCTGTTTCTTCATTCTTGCCATGCAGGGATGTTCTTAGCCCCGAGAGGTAAGCCAGATTGGGTTTTTCCCTGGATACACCCAGGTTTGTTTGGGTGACCCAAAATACACCTTATCTTCAAATATTTATTTTTATACTCCCAACCTTTTTTCCCAGGACATAATTACCCCTACCTCATTCTCATCAAATGAAAAGAATGTGAAAGGGGGGTTTTACGAATCCCATTTATTCTTCCTCATTCTCTCCCCACTCCTCGTCCAAGCCTTAAATGACATATTAAGAGTAACAGATTTTAAAGAGAAAAAGAGTGTTTCTCCTCTATACGCCTTAATGCTATGTTTGGTTGCTGAGAAAATAGGTGAAAATATGGAAAAGAAAAGAAAATTTTAGATTTCTAATACAATTTTTAGTTGTGTTTTGTCCAATTTCTTTTCTTTTCCCGTGTTTTTACTTATTTTCTCGGCCACCAAACATAGGGTAAATCTCTGCTGGAACGCTAGGTGCAAACCTCTGGGATATTCAGTTAGAGAAGAAAGTAATAAAAGCCTAAGAGTAGAGGGCTTTTCCGCATCTCCCCCAGCTTCACTCGATACCTGTCCTCCCAAGCTTGCAACTTGAGAATCCTCAGTCACTCAAGAGGTATTCCTCATCCTTTGCAGCCATTAATAATTTGTTTTGGTACTCATTCTTGCATTTTAGTTAAAGGGGTAGTAACAACAATGGAGATAATGGTGGCAATAAGTGACATTCTTATACATAATTGCTAGAGTAAGCAACCGTATGTCATGGAGATACCACGACGCTCTCTGCACATTAATTTAATTACCATGTAGTTTACTAACTCGCCGTTGGTGTGGCTGTACTTGAGAGCCTGAGCCCCTTTCGGTACACCATGGTTGTTAGAGCAGCCATCACATGCATGCCCAAAATAACAACCCAGGGTACCACTGCCGGGTAGGGTAGTTGGTCTCCACCAGCTTGGCAGTGACCAGAACATAACCCTCATGAGGGAAAGTCTCATTCCCCACTAAAATAGCTGACCATTTAAGGATCCACATATGAAACGAGTGCGCTGTGTCCAAACAAGCGAAAGACGAAGTGGGAACAAAATGAGGAACAAGAAGTGGGTTTCGTAAAACCCCACTTTTGTTTTGCTGAGAATGGGCCAATTATGTCCTGAAAAAATGGGTTATTGTATAAAAATAAGGGTAAATTACACTCACCTTCCCTGATATTTGGTGAAATTTCAGAAACCTCCCCTCCCCGTTAGTTTCTGAAATTACACTGCCCTGTCACAATCTTAATATTAATATTTGAAATTTATCCAGATCAATGATCTCTAAGACCTAAAGGGGGGGTGAATAGGTCTATCTAATAATTTCTAACCAATTTTAATTTTTCAATTAATATGTTTAGAAATCAATGAACAATTCACTCAGACAATCCACACAAATCAAACACAGAAGATTTTTACGTGGAAAACCCTAATGGGAAAAAAACCACGGGACCTTGTCCAACAATAAACTTCACTATGAAAAGATATCAAGTACAAGACAAGACCTTACCAAAACAGAAACGACGTTCCTAGGTATAGACTCTTATTCTTGATTTCCACGAACCAGCAGGTTCGATCTCCGCCGTAGCAGCTTCGGTTCCATACCGACCAAATCTTCTCAAGCTACTTCAAGACCACGATCACACACGATCGATCTCCTTCCACGAAGGCTCCGGATCAAACACTGGACACACACAGAGGTGTAGGGTTGTGAATCAATTTAGGAAGTTTCAAACCCTAGAGGGATCTCATACAGATCTGAGATCACACAATGCAAGATCAAAGGTTTAGATCTATACTTGCATTCTCTAGGATCAAAGAAAGAGGAGGGATCAACAAAGATCTAATAGAACAATAGGAAAAACCCTAGAGGAGTTTCTCAGACCTCTACTCTTTCAAAAAAATCAAAGACACGAATTAGGCCTCCAAAAAGTTGTTTATATAGGGTTTAAAAAAGAATCCAGAAAAATAAAAATTCTTTTTACGGGGACCGATCGATCGGTGCTCATTACCGATCACTCGGTCCAAAACGGATCGCTCGGTTCTCATGACCGATCGCTCGGTTAAAAATCATCTCTCTGGAAAAATACCCCATACATTTTATTTGTCCAGTCGATAGCCACCGATCGCTCGGTAGGCCACCGATCGATCGGTCGCAATACCGAGCGATCGGTTGAGACTGAATTTGTTTCAAACCATACTTCATTTTAAGTAAACTTGATTCAACTAAGATCAAACAATTTTGTTAGGTTTAAAACTATCCTCCTAGGTATGTTTAGAGTTATCTAAGCCAAATCCAACCTGGGTAGGGGTCTCTAAGTCCATTACCTTTCTAGATCCAGAGTAGGAGATTTTTCTTCACTTTCTTCAATCTTCTTTAAGCTTTAGCTCTTCTCTTCTGACAAGTTGAACATGACTCGACGACTCGACTCACATGACCTATCTAATGATCACGGAATTTGCCAACACCTATTTAGGGATTTACAATCTCCCCCTTTGGCAATTCCGGGACAAAACAAGACTAACTCATATACTAGGTTCAAATTTTCCCAAATGATTCAAAAATGGAAAATTGACATTTACATGACTCAAAAATAATTACATGACTTTTGACATGTTAGCTTGTCATGATTCACCAAACTTAGAACTTGTTTGCCTGCACATGCTAAATCAAAAACATGTGAAGCATGAGAAATAAAATATGGGAAATACCCATAACATGTTAAGTATGTTTCCATAACATCATCCAAACTTAGAACCTGTTTGCTTGCACATGCTAAATCAAAAACTTGTGAAGCATGAGAAATAAAATATGGGAAATATCCATAACATGTTAAGTATGTTTCCATAACATCATCCACACAATTATCATCCACGTCCACAAAATCATCATATCCATGTGTTATCATGCACTCTCCCCCTTTTTGGCTCGAAATGCCAAAGGCGGACTATTAACAATAAAATTAACGCATAAACACAAATGAGATGAGATATAAGAAACCATCCAAATGCAGAAATCCATAACAAGTTAAAACATCCAAATAGGTTTGTACTAAGTACAACCAAGACAAAATACATCGAAATGTCAAACAAAAACTAGAACTAAGATAAACTCCAAAATATACACATGAACCAGAAGGAGTTTCTATCCTAGTACATCAATCTAACTATCACTCCTGCTCATCATCAGAAGTGAGCTGGGACTCATAGTAAGCTCGAAAATCCCGAATATCTCTCTGTACGCCCAGCACTGCTGCATCGAGAGATCCGAGTCTACCACGAACTTCTGTAGTAAACTCCTCGTATGACAAAACATGAGTCCTGAGATCCATCTGCATCTCTCGTATCATCCTGGCAAGATCATCCATAGTGGCTGGAGGAGGACGAGATGACCCAGCACCAACTTCTGCTCCCTCCTCTATATCTCGAACTGAGGCATGTGAAAAACTCTGAGCTAGGGTCTTTTTGTTGATTGGACCCTTAGGAACTCGAGTAGGAACACCAGGAGGAGCGATAACTCCTTGAGAACCAAGAAGTTTAGTGATGTGTGAACCAAATGGTAGGGCTCCAACTGCTGTAATAGTTTGATGGGCTTGGATCATCAAGTCAATGATGTGAGCGGCAAGATCAATATCACGCCCACGTAGAAGACTAAACAGAAACCTAGCTCTATCTTCCCTAAGGTCTGCAGTATGAACCTTTGGATGGATATTTGCACTCATAACTAGGTTTACTAGTCTAGCATTCTTAGTGAGTTTCGCCACTTCAATAAGAGACCCAACCCAAAACGTAGGAGTACCACAAAGAAAGGTAACAACATGTTCCATGGTGTCTTTATCCTCATCACTCTTATAATTATAAGGATAATATGCATTTGGAACTCGAGGACAGCCAAGGAATTTTGAAATCAAATCAGCATTTATGACAAGAGATTGTTCTAATGCTCGAGATTTGAATGACCATTTTTTATGGTTGATTTCAGAAAAATTAGAGTAAAATTCCCTAACTAACTGGACAGAAGCAGGACCGGATAAGGTAAGTATACCTTCCCATTTACGATCTGAAATGAGTTTAGGAAGATAATAATCACCAAAATCGGCAATTTGAATGTCCCTTTCAACCATTACACCTTTCTTGCTAAAATACTCACTATAGAGTTGAGCAGCAGTAGGACTTATGAACTGGGATAACTGACTGGACTGGGAAGATGAAGCTTTACCTTTATTTTTCCGAGTTTTATCAGCCAAAGATTTTTGTCGATTCTCAGTTGTAGAATCTATCATTCTATCAATTGGCCTGTCCCCAATTGAAATACCATGCCCTATTGGAGTGAAAGTAAAAGGCTCTTGGTTTTGCTCATCTTCAGGAGGGTACTCTTGGTTGTTGAGGACCAACCTCCGGCGTTTGGGAACGCCAGACATGAGATAGGCTAGAAGGATTAAGGACAAAAGGAAAGCCATGGATGAACAGTCGAAGCCCTAGATGAGAAATTCAACCTATATGCAAGAAAACATACAAGGCTTACCTTTTTGATGCTTGGGAAACCCTTAGAGTTGAATGGAATGACCGTAGGAAGGATTTGGAGGAGAGGTAACCGAGAGACCGCTCTAGAGTTCGGAGAAGAAGTGAACAGAAAAAATTGAAATGAGGGTTTTATAACTCTGTTCACGAAAGACCGATCGATCGGTCTTTAACACCGAGCGATCGGTGGTCTGAAAAATTTTCAAAAATTTTACTTTTAAAACCATTTCTCCCCCTCAACCAACGATACATTAAAAACTCATTTTCACCTCAAAATAACCAATTCACCAAAAAATTTGCAATAATTGATTTCATTAAAATCATAAAGAATAATCACCCAAGAATTGATATATCAAGTACAGTCATAAACAAGGATTATGTAAACAATAATTGATTTTCACCGGTGATTAAATATGGTATTTGCATCAAATTCACAATCAGAGTCAAGAAACAATTAGAAGTAATGTGAGTGTGAAATCAAAATTCATTACTTGACTCTTTGAATTAGTTTCCTTCCTTAAGCTAGATTTTGACATTATAGCTCAAATGGGACTCTAAAATTTTCAAAAACTAGTTTTAAAACCAATAAACATCCATACTTATATGATGAGCAATTTTTACCCCAAATTTGACTAAAAAATTTATTTCATTTTTTTTTTCAGTCAAATTGTACTCATTGTGAAAATTCTTTTTGGAGTACACATATATAGTTTTTAGCACATTGGTGACTTTCACTCAAGTGAGAAGGTAGCACTTTCTAATGACAGTGGGGGCTTTCACACTAGCAATCCATATAGATACCTACTGTTTGTCTAGGTAGCCATTACTCATTGTTTGCATTCACTAGTAGCTATCACACAAACTCACAGGTAGTCCTCTCCATGTCAATAATTTTTATAACTAGGGGGCTCACCTTATGGAATTTTTTATGACATTGGTTATACTAGATTTGATTAATCTAGGGAACCATATGGTATAATATCAGAACCTTTAAATAGGAACTAATACCATCTAAAGAATCAGTCAGAGTGCATGTGCAATAGATAACATCTTTGTTTACTCAACTCTAACTGAGATTAGTTAGCATGACCAAATTCAATCACAAGATCAAACCAACAGTTGACCTATCCTAATTTATCCAATCCTATGATATATTTATCCTTGTATTATATGTTCAAATATGATTTCAAGGAAATAACTTTAAGCAAAATGATTGGAAAGAAGGTCATACAAACACATAATTTTTTGCAATATTTTTCAATTTTTTGAATGTTTTTGGATTTTTATTAATTAAAGAAAAAAAATAGCTCTATGACATAAATAGAATATGAAGAACACATAGGCCATGAAACAAGTACATCTTTACTCAACTCCGCACAAACCTATGGATTTCCTAAGGAGTTCAAACCTAAGGGAATCTAAGGGTTTTGTTAGAATGTCCGCAAATTGATTCTCTGTTTGGACATACTCTATAGACACAATCTTTTGCTCAACAAGATCACGGATGAAGTGATGTCTTATGTCTATGTGTTTTGTGCGAGAATGTTGAACGGGATTTTTGGAAATATTGATAGCACTTGAATTATCACAATACACAGTCATAGTGCTCTGTTCAATCCCGTAATCATTCAACATCTGCTTCATCCACAGAAGTTGAGTGCAACAACTGCCAGCTGCTATGTATTCAGCTTCTGCAGTGGACAATGAAATTGAATTCTGCTTTTTGCTAAGCCAAGCAACTAAGCAGTTTCCAATATAGAAACATCCTCCAGAGGTGCTTTTCCTATCATCAGCATTTCCGGCTCAATCGGCATCGGAATATCCAACTATCGTGGCATTTGTATCAAAAGAATACAAGAGTCCAAATGATAGAGTTCCACTCACATATCGTATGATACGCTTAACTGTAAGTAAGTGAGACTCTTTTGGGCTCGCTTGATAGCGGGCACATGCACCAACACTAAAGGCTATATCAGGTCTAGTAGCAGTTAGGTAGAGTAAACTACCAATCATGCTTCTATAAGAAGTTTGATCAACATCTTTGCCTGTAGGATCTTTACTAAGTTTTGTAGTAGAACTCATAGGAGTTCTTACATGCTTAGCAGAGCTCATGCCAAATTTCTTCACTAAATTTTTAGCATATTTGATTTGAGATACTGAGATCCCAGAATCCAATTGCTTGATCTGAAGACCAAGGAAGAAACTTAGCTCACCAACCATGCTCATTTCAAATTCATTTTTCATTTGTTCAGCAAATGAAAGAGCATGTAAGTCTAATGTGGAACCAAACACTATGTCATCAACATATATCTGGGCGATGACAATATCACCTTTCACATTCTTTATGAAAAGGGTTCTGTCTACTCCCCCTCTCGAAAATCCGTTTTCCAAGAGATAAGTAGTCAGCCTCTCATACCAAGCTCTTGGAGCTTGCTTTAAACCATAGAGGACCCTTTTTAGGCGATAGACTTGATCAAGGTGATGTGGATCTTCAAACCCTTTTGGTTGTTCCACATAGACTTCCTCATGTAGAATGTCATTCAGAAAGGCACTCTTAACATCCATTTGAAAAAGTTTGAATTTCATATGGCAAGCCACAGCTAGAAGAATTCTTATTGATTCTAGCCTGGCTACAGGAGCAAACGTTTCATCGAAGTCAATACCTTCAATTTGGGTGTATCCTTGTGCAACTAACCTAGCCTTATTTCTTATGATAGTACCTTTTTCATCAGATTTGTTCTTGAAAATTCATTTGGTACCTATCACATTTGTATTGTTAGGCCTAGGTACTAAATACCAAACATCATTCCTAGTAAACTGAAGTAACTCTTCTTGCATTGCATTTATCCAATTATCATCTGCAAGAGCTTCAGCTACATTCTTGGGTTCAAAAGATGAAGTATAGCAAATGTAGCTAACTTCATTTTCAATTTGTTTCCTCGTTCTCACTCCACTTTTAACATCACCAATTATATCAGTGGGGGTGTGAGGACTCATGACCCTAGAATGTGTAGGTTTTGATGGAGATGATTGCTTATTTATAGGTGGAGTTGAAACAGTTTCAACATTTTCATATTCAGCACTTTCATCATCCTCAAGTTGCACATTTTCAACACCGGAGTCATCCACAACTACATTTATGGACTCCATAATCGTAGAGGTTCTCAAGTTATACACTCGATAAGCTCTACTGTTGGTGGAATATCCAAGAAATATCCCTTCATCACTCTGGGATTCAAATTTGCCCAGTTGCTCTCTATCCTTAATGATATAGCATTTACTTCCGAATTCTCGAAAGTGCTTGACACTAGGTTTCTTGTTATTCCACAACTCATATGGGGTTTTCCTTGTTCCAGGTCTTACAAAAACTCTATTAACTATATAGCAAGCAGTGTTAACTGCCTCAGCCCAGAAATGAGAAGCTAGATTGTTGCTATGAAGCATAACTCTAGCCATCTCTTGGAGAACCCTGTTCTTCCTCTCTACTACACCATTCTGCTGAGGTGTAATAGGTGCAGAAAATTCATGTTTGATACCCGACTCATCACAAAAATCGTTGTACTTAGAGTTTTCAAACTCCTTTCCATGATCACTTCGAATTCGAGTGATTGGGCATCTTTTCTCATTTTGAATTTTCAAGCAAATACTTTTGAAATTGTCAAAAGCATCGGATTTCTCTCTTATAAATGCCACCCATGACATTCTTGAGAAATCATCAACCATGACTAGGATGTATCGCTTTCCACCTAGGCTTTCAGTTCTTGTAGGACCCATAAGATCCATATGAATTAATTCCAGTGGATATGAAGTAGCAATACTTGAAGTCTTCTTATGTGGGGTTCTAATTTGTTTACCAATTTGGCATGGCCCACACACAGCAGTAGAAGGCTTTCCTAGTTTGGGAACACCTCTTACAAGTTCTTGCTTAGAGATTTTATATAGGTCTTTGAAGTTCATGTGACCTAGTCTTCGGTGCCACAAATCAACCTCCTCAATTTTAGTCTTATAACAGACATTTGAGGGATTAGGACTGGGAATTAAGCCATAGCAATTGTCAGTGGTTCTTAACCCTTCTAGAACACACTTACCTTTACCATTAATGACTAAGCATTTATTTTGGGTAAAGTGCACAACATGGTTATCATCACATAGTTGACTTATGCTAATTAAATTAGCTTTCAGTCCTTCAACAAACAAGACATCTTTCAATTTTGGTATGCCTGGTGAATCGATGATACCCTTCCCATTTACTAAAGATTTGCTTCCATCACCAAAAGTAACAGTCCCATCTGGACAGTCCTCAAATTGAGTAAATAAGGACTTGTTACCTGTCATATGCCGAGAACACTCACTGTCGTAGTACCACATTTCTATGTTTTGGGCTTTCCAGGCAGTGTGTATGACGAAGCACTTCAGGTCATCCTTTCTTACATACACAGTCTTTAAACCTTGTTTAGATCTTTGATCATTAAACTGTGTATTAGAAACCTTTTTCCTTTTTGTCCTCCTTGACCTTTTCCTATTTTGTTCAGTTCTAGCTTTTTGATTAGTCAAATTTTTTCCTTTTGAATAATCATTTGGAATAAATTGACCAGTTCTTGTCATAGAGATTTGAGCAATTCTATTAACATCTTCGCTCAATATTCTAGACTTTTCAGCCAGAACCTGAATTTGCCTTTGAAGAGTCCCTTGAATTTGATTTTGGTTCCATGAACCATTTTGAGGAGCTCTCCTAAAAGCATTACAATTTGGTCGAATGTGACCTCTCACACCACAAAAGTGACATGTGGGTATGAATCTTGGGAGAGGAGGAGGATTTCTTCTAAAAGGAATTTGATTCCTCAAAGCATTCACTCTAGGAGCTGTATTTCTAGGCTTTACAAAATTTGTATAAGCCTTAGTACTTGATGTAGAAGGTAGATTCACTTTAGGATCAGAATGTATTGGCTCAAACACTGCACTAGCCATTGTACCAACAGCTAAAGGACCAGCTGGTGTGTCAGCATGTCCTATCCCAGATCTACTCGAATTTGACCCATACTTTCTAACTAATTCATCTAGGCAGCTAGTGTTACCAAACATTCTTACTTCTTTTTCAAGAGTATAGACCTTCTGAATCAAGTCAGTCTTGTCTTTAAGGGTAATTTGATGTTCTTTTTCAAGAAATTTTACCTTATCAACAAGAGAGTCTTTAAATGTTTCCAGCTCCATTTGTAGAGTTCTTAACTCTTCAATTTCTTTCATGGAAGTGTCTCTTTCAACTTCTAATTTTCTGATCACATTAGTCAATGAGACATTCTCTTCCAAAAGACATTGAACTTTCATAACAAATGCTTCTTTTTCATTTTCCAACTGACTAACTAGAACACTCTTCTCTTCTGCTACTAGTTTACAAATATCTCTTTCATTTTGAATGATTTTGAGTTTTTTGCTCAAAGAGATTTTTGTTTTAGTCAGTTTCAAACTTTCAGCATACAACTTATCATAAGTTGTTTTTGTAAATCTTCATCACTTTCAGAGTCAGTTTGACTTTTCTGTATGTCATCACTAGACTCAGTATGAACACTCTCATCACTTCTATCATTTTCATCAACCGCAGAGGTAGTCTCAAGAATCCTAGAAAGGGAAACAGTGAAAGCCGTATGATTTCCAGTATCTTCACTTGCAGAGGAACTGTCCGATTCTTCATTCTCGGAATCACTGTCATCCCAACAGGCATTCATCACCTTGCCCTTACTCTTCTTCTTGTTAGGACAGTTAGGTGAAATATGACCGAAGCCATGACATTCATAACATTGAACACCTTGGGATTTATTGTCACCACTCTTGGAATTTTTCTTGTTTTCCCAGGGCTTAGACTTTGACTTCTCAAAAGATTTTCCTCCCTGTTTGGGATTAAACCTCTTTTTCATTCTAAAAATTTTCAAAATTTTTTAACGAAGAGAGCCATTTCTTCCTCATTCATATCTCCATCACTGTCATCCTCATCCAAAGTTTCCTTGATGGATTTCAAGGCTAAAGATTTGTTCTTCTTGGATGGACGGAGATTGAGTTCATAGGTTTGGAGTGAACCAACCAATTCCTCAATTTTCAGAGAGTCAACATTTTTACTCTCTTCGATTGCAGTGACTTTGGGTTGAAATCTCTCAGGGAGAGATCTAAGGACTTTTCTAACTATTTTGGACTCATATATTTTCTCACCTAAATTGAAACTAGCGTTGACAATATCACTAAGTTTTGCATAGAATTCATCAAAAGTGTCATTGTCATCCATGTTTAAATGTTCAAATTTGGTGGTTAACATTTGGAGTTTTG
This sequence comes from Tetracentron sinense, assembly GCA_015143295.1. NCBI lineage: Eukaryota > Viridiplantae > Streptophyta > Magnoliopsida > Trochodendrales > Trochodendraceae > Tetracentron > Tetracentron sinense. The sequence continues at coordinate 39,799,771 of CM026558.1, read as the reverse complement.
AGATTTTAACAGTGGTAGTACCCTCATGGGTAATTTCAAGAATGTCCCAAGCCTCCTTTGCTGTTTCACATGAAGAAATTCGTCTGAATTCCTCAGCAGTGACTGCAGTAAAGATAGCATTGAGACCTTTAGTGTTCCATCCACTCGACTCAAGCTCTTCTCTGGTCCATTCATTATAATATTTGACGACAGTCAAATCACCTACAGTATTTATGGGAGTAGTCCACCCATTCTGTATAAACATCCAAATTCTCTCGTCAATTGATTTGAGAAAGGCTCTCATTCTAGCTTTCCAGTATGCATTATTATTTCCATCAAAAAGTGGGGGACGAGAGACGGATCCTCCTTCTCTTAGAGTACTCATGATCATGGATAATACAGGATCACACTTAAGGGATTAGCCTTATCAGTGAACAAGCTTTGATACCAATTGAAATTTATCCAGATAAATGTTCTCTAAGACCTAGAGGGGGGGTGAATAGGTCTATCTAATAATTTCTAACCAATTTTAATTTTTCAATTAATATGTTTAGAAATCAATGAACAATTCACTCAGACAATCCACACAAATCAAACACAGAAGATTTTTACGTGGAAAACCCTAATGGGAAAAAAACCACGGGACCTTGTCCAGCAATAAACTTCACTATGAAAAGATATCAAGTACAAGACAAGACCTTACCAAAAAAGAAACGACGTTCCTAGGTATAGACTCTTATTCTTGATTTCCACGAACCAGCAGGTTCGATCTCCGCCGTAGCAGCTTCGGTTCCACACCGACCAAATCTTCTCAAGCTACTTCAAGACCACGATCACACACGATCGATCTCCTTCCACGAAGGCTCCGGATCAAACACCGGACACACACAGAAGGTGTAGGGTTGTGAATCAATTTAGGAAGTTTCAAACCCTAGAGGGATCTCATACAGATCTGAGATCACACAATGCAAGATCAAAGGTTTAGATCTATACTTGCATTCTCTAGGATCAAAGAAAGAGGAGGGATCAACAAAGATCTAATAGAACAATAGAAAAAACCCTAGAAGAGTTTCTCAGACCTCTACTCTTTCAAAAAAATCAAAGACACGAATTAGGTCTCCAAAAAGTTGTTTATATAGGGTTTAAAAAAGAATCCAGAAAAATAAAAATTCTTTTTACGGGGACCGATCGATCGGTGCTCATTACCGATCGCTCGGTCCAAAACGGATCGCTCGGTTCTCATGACCGATCGCTCGGTTAAAAATCATCTCTCTGGAAAAATATCCCATACATTTTATTTGTCCAGTCGATAGCCACCGATCGCTCGGTAGGCCACCAATCGATCGGTCGCAATACCGAGCGATCGGTTGAGACTGAATTTGTTTCAAACCATACTTCATTTTAAGTAAACTTGATTCAACTAAGATCAAACAATTTTGTTAGGTTTAAAACTATCCTTCTAGGTATGTTTAGAGTTATCTAAGCCAAATCCAACCTGGGTAGGGGTCTCTAAGTCCATTACCTTTCTAGATCCAGAGTATGAGCTTTTTCTTCACTTTCTTCAATCTTCTTTAAGCTTTAGTTCTTCTCTTCTGACAAGTTGAACATGACTCGACGACTCGACTCACATGACCTATCTAATGATCACTGAATTTACCAACACCTATTTAGGGATTTACAATATTAACACTTAATAACTAAAGTTACCATTTTCCTATTTTACCCCTATTACTTGATTGAGGAAACACGTCTTTACCATTTGAAAGCTCAACCAAAGAAAAACATAAACTCTGAAGCTGCCACGTGTCCCTTGACTACCCACTAACTATGATTAAAATTTACTCACCCCTAGGGTTTATCCATCTAACCTTAGTTTTAGGGAAAAGATAACCTTAGGTTGGTTATGCTTAACCGCAATTAAAGAGGGTTCTACAAGCCACCATGTGTCCCTTTAACACCCACTAATTGTGGTTAAGTTTCACTCATTCCTAGGATTCATTAATCTAACCTTGGTTTTAAGAAAATAAAATAAAAAATATTAATCTTAGGTTAAATATGTTTAACCACAGTTAAAGGATCTCCATAAGCTACCACGTGACCCTTTTAACACCCACTAACTATGGTTAAAACTCACTCACCCCTAGGGTTCATCCATCAAACCTTGGGTTTTAGAAAAAAACCTTAGGTTGCTTATGCTTAACTACAATTAAAGGGAGCTCTATAAGCCGCCACGTGTCCCCTTTAACGCCCATTAATTGTGGTTAAAATTTACTCACCCCTAGGATTCATCCATTTAACCTTGATTTTTAGAAAAAAAAATCTTAGTTTGATTATGCATTTATGCTTAACCACAATTAAAGGGGGCTCTACAAGCCGCCACGTGTCCCCTTTAACACCCACTAATTGTGCTTAAGATGCATTCACCCCTAGGATTAATCCATCTAGCCTTGCTTTTAAGAAAAAAATAAAAATATTAACCTTAGGATAAATATGTTTAACCACAGTTAAAGGATCTCTATAAGCTACCACGTGACCCTTTAAACACCCACTAACTATGGTTAAAACTCACTCACCCCTAGGGTTCATCCATCAAACCTTGGGTTTTAGAAAAAAACCTTAGGTTGCTTATGCTTAACTACAATTAAAGGGAGCTCTACAAGCCACCACGTGTCCCCTTTAACGCCCATTAACTGTGGTTAAAATTCACTCACCCCTAGGATTCATCCATTTAACCTTGGTTTTTAGAAAAAAAATCTTAGGTTGATTATGCATTTATGCGTAACCACAATTAAAAGGGCTCTACAAGCCGCCACGTGCCCCCTTTAACACCCACTAATTGTGCTTAAGATGCACTCACCCCTAGGATTAATCCATCTAGCCTTGCTTTTAATAAAAAAATAAAAATATTAACCTTAGGATAAATATGTTTAACCACAGTTAAAGGATCTCTATAAGCTGCCACGTGACCCTTTTAACACCCACTAACTATGGTTAAAACTCACTCACCCCTAGGGTTCATCCATCAAACCTTGGGTTTTAGAAAAAAAACCTTAGGTTGCTTATGCTTAACCACAATTAAAGAGAGCTCTACAAGCCGTCACATGTCCCCTTTAACACCCATTAACTGTGGTTAAAATTCACTCACACCTAGGATTCATCCATTTAACCTTGATTTTTAGAAGAAAAAAAATCTTAGGTTGATTATGCATTTATGCTTAACCACAATTAAAGGGGGCTCTACAAGCCACCACATGTCCCCCTTTAACACCCACTAATTGTGCTTAAGATGCACTCACCCCTAAGATTAATCCATCTAACCTTGTTTTAATAAAAAAAATAAAAATATTAACCTTAGGATAAATATGTTTAACCACAGTTAAAGGATCTCTATAAGCTGCCACGTGACCCTTTTAACACCCACTAACTATGGTTAAAACTCACTCACCCCTAGGGTTCATCCATCAAACCTTGGGTTTTAGAAAAAAAACCTTAGGTTGCTTATGCTTAACCACAATTAAAGAGAGCTCTACAAGCCGTCACATGTCCCCTTTAACACCCATTAACTGTGGTTAAAATTCACTCACACCTAGGATTCATCCATTTAACCTTGATTTTTAGAAGAAAAAAAATCTTAGGTTGATTATGCATTTATGCTTAACCACAATTAAAGGGGGCTCTACAAGCCACCACATGTCCCCTTTAACACCCACTAATTGTGCTTAAGATGCACTCACCCCTAAGATTAATCCATCTAACCTTGTTTTTAAGAAAAAAATAAAAATATTAACCTTAGGTTAATTATTTTTAATCACAGTTAAAGAATCTCTATTAGCTGCCATGTGACCCTTTTAACACCCACTAACTATGGTTAAAACTCACTCACCCCTAGGTTTCATCCATCAAACCTTGGTTTTTAGAAAAAAAACCTTAGGTTGCTTATGCTTAATCACAATTAAAGGGAGCTCTACAAGCCACCATGTGTCCCCTTTAACGCTCACAATTGTGGTTAAAATTCACTCGCCCCTAGGATTCATCCATTTAATCATGATTTTTAGAAAAAAAAAAACCCTTAGGTTGATTATGCTTAACCACAATTAAAAGGGGCTGTACAAGCTGCCACGTGTCACCTTTAACACCCACTAATTGTGCTTTAGATGCAATCACCCCTAGGATTAATCCATCTAACCTTGCTTTAAGAAAAAAATAAAAATATTAACCTTAGGTTAATTATGTTTAACCACAATTAAAGGATCTCTATAAGCTGCCGCGTGTCCCTTTTAACACCCGCTAACTATGGTTAAAAACTCACCCCTAGGGTTCATCCATCAAACCTTGGTTTTTTTTTAAAAAACCTTAGGTTGCTTATGCTTAACCAGAATTAAAGGGAGCTCTACAAGCCGCCATATGTCCCTTTAAAGCCCCCTAATTGTGGTTAAAATTCACTCACCCCTAGGATTCATCCATTTAACTTTGATTTTTAGAAAAAAAAACCTTAGGTTGATTTTGCGTAACCACAATTAAAGGGGGCTCTATAAGCCGCCACGTGTCCCCTTTAACACCCACTAATTGTGCTTAAGATTCACTCACCCTTAGGATTAATCCATCTAACCTTGCTTTTAAAAAAAAATAAAAATATTAATCTTAGGTTAATTATGTTTAACCACAGTTAAAGGATCTCTATAAGACACCATGTGTCCCTTTTAATACCCACTAACTATGGTTAAGATTCACTCACCCCTAGAGTTCATAACATTGGTTTTTAGAAAAAAAAAATACTTGATTTTAGAAATATATATTAATCTTGGTTGGAAACCAAATATCATTTATATTATTGAATTAACTAACCTTGTGTTGAAAAATGATAATTTAGATATTTTAAAATTTTAAATGGCATCATGAAAGTTCATTCATATAAACTTAAGGAAATAGGGTATCTATTACGGACAACCAAAATTAAGAGGAGGGGAGGACTGTAATTTCAGATTCTAGAGAGGAGGTTTATGAAATTTCACCAAAACCTCAATGGAGATGAGTGCAATTTACCCTAAAAATAAATATTTGAAAAAGTGTGTTTTGGGTCCCCCAAATAACCCTGGTGTATTCAAGTAAAAAAACCCATATTTTACTTTAACTTGAGGGATCCCATCTAGTCAAAGTTACCCATCTTTTTGCCTGCTCATAAAAACACAAGGAGATCCTCTCATGTTGGTGCTGGCCTGAAGACCACCAGCATCCACTCCCGTACCTCAGTCAGCCAACCAAAGTTGGTTTGCGTGTACAATGCCTTGATAGGCGTGTGCTGTGTTATATGTAGCTGCTTTGGGTTGGTGCTGGCGGCCTCTTCGCTAGCACCAACTGGAGAAGATCCCAAGCCAGGGCATTTTAATTAGTGTTGGTTCCACGACAACGTGGCAGGTACCATGTTGGCTATTTTGAGACCCAAAGTTTACTCCCAAATCTTTACCTTAATTCCATTATTAAAGGTCAAGATTTAGAGTTGATGTGACATTAAAAAACATAATTAGAGCTGATCTAACATTTTAAGTCGAGCAAAATCCTGACCTTAATGGTTAGCAATAGACTGTTAGGATTGGGAGTACCGACTCTATTGAGAAAACATTACTATTCTTTTTGCCTTTTTGTGTGTGTTTTCAAAGTGTTCTGACATGGTTTAGTGAGAAATTGTATTAGGTATATAATAAATGATTTTGTGTTAGTTGTCTTATAATAGTAAATAAAATCAAATAAAATAAAGGAACATGAGATATGAAAATAGAAAAAAGAAAACGCTGGATCCTCTGTGGTTTCAACCCATCTGGTTAAGTCTGGTCTATGCACTATAGCACCATTGTCCATTTTGACTCTACTTATCAGAATTAACCCTTCTGTTCATTGGGAGAGAGAGAGAATGTGAGAAAAGAAAATAAAGGAAAATGAAATTATATTAATTTTTTTAACCTTTATGCTGTGTTTAGTTGCTATCCATAATTTGAACTAAACGGGTCTGCCATTGCTACTCAGGCAAGGAAGAGAAGGATTGAGATCATCAGACGTAAGAATAAGTTTATGGCGGGTGTAAAATCTCGTTGGAGATGAAAATTATTTTTTATTAATTTTTTCCTATTTTTGTTTCAACAATTTTTATATCGTTAATTTCTTACTCTCTAATAAAGATAATGGGATTACGAAGATTTTCATGTTGTTTAAAGCTCTCTTAAGGTGGCGTTTTGTAACACTAATCTAAAAAAAAGAAGCGTTTATTTGAAAATTATGCTTAATTGGACTTTGGATTGTTAAGTTGAAGGTTAATTTCATATTTATATTTTAGATTTTAGGGGTTAAATCTCTACTTCTATATGTACTTAACCTTCTGTTGATGATGGTTATTGAAAAGCTTGACTTGTGAAATTTTGAATTTAAGAACGTTGTTCATAATTCAATAAAATAATGACACGTGGCTCAATGGACGTTCTAACATATTACACATACTAAAATCCTTTTTTTTGAGATTTAGTTAACAGAATTCCATGTTTATCTGATAATGATGATTTTGGTCATTAATGATCAATGATTTTAAGCTCTTATGCTTTTAGTTCATAAAAAGGATTTTGCTCATTAATGACAATTTTATCCTTATGTCACTGATGAAAGTTGAAACTATTGCGCCTTTAACGCTATTGACACAGATTCAGGCCCTAACGCCTTTGGATATTGTTTCAGGCTCTAACGCCTTCGGATATCATTTCAGGCTCTAACGCCTTTGGATACTATTTCGAGCTCTAACGCCTTTGGATGCTGTTTCAGGCTTTAATGCCTTTGATGATTGATTCAGGCTTCAACGCCTTCGGATATTCTATATGGCTTCAGTGCCTCTTTCTGGCTTTCAACGCCTTTCTCATGATGATGGGCGTGGTATGGATTAGTACCCTCCTTGTATACCTTTCTGATAACTTCTGCCAGAAAGAAGATTTGTTTTGTCAGGGGTGAACGGTATGGATTGGTACCTCCCCGTGGGAATGAGTGTGGCTGTTTCCCCTCATTACCTATTCCAGTGAAGCATGGATTACTTCCTGGGCTGACAGTCAGGGAAAAAGCATTGAGGATGAATTTTTCCTCAGTTTCTCTTAAGGCATGACGGGATGGGTGTCTTCGTCCAACACCTACGATTTCCCTATTGGACTTGAGATAAGGGATAGGTGTCTTCGTCCAACACCTACGATTTCCCTATTGGACTTGAGATAAGGGATGGGTGTCTTAGTCCAGCACCTACGCTTTCCCTATTGGACTTGAGATGATTATTAAATGATTATTATCATTATTATTATTATTATTGCTATCATGATTATTACTTTAGAGGAGTGTTGCTGTCTGAACACTAATATATTACCTCAGTAGGACAGTACACCATGAAAGTGTATGACCCGCTTTCACGATGTAGTTACCGATTGCTTTTGGGGGAGGATGATGAGTTGTGGTTTGGAGGGCTTAGATAGAATTTGTTAAAAGATGGATATTGTGAATACCGTTTTTAATCTTTGAAGAATATATCTGAAAGCTTTGGTCATAAAAGCTTAAAGGAGGTATGGTGACAAAACGCCTTTATCTTGATGGAATCCAATATTTTCTCTCTAAAAGTCGGTTACAAAAACGGTTATGACAGCTGTACAAGTTAGTTACGATTTCTGTTGATCACCTATAAATAGAGATGACCCCTTCTTGTTGAAGAGAGAGATTTTTCTAATTCCGAGAAGATTTCCTAAAAAAATCAGATTTCCAATCAGAATTTACAGAGAGAGAAAGTAAATGATTCATTAAGGAAAAGCATTCTGTCACCACTGTTCTTCATTGTTCTTTCTTCTCTCCCTCTGAATCATTTCCTCTTTTTTTCCCCTTTTCTTTCTTGTGATCTTTGAATCATTTCTCCCAAAAATAACTCAATTTAGAACGGTCTGGATATCGGATTTAGGCTAGATTGAGGTTGCAGTAAACCCATTTCTTCAAGAATCAAAACACCCCTTTACATTTTTGGCGACTCTGTTGGGGACACTGTAACAATTTTTGAGAGAAAATGGTGACCAAAAAAGGTGCTTCGTCTCAAGCACACGTTATTCAAGAAGAAAATAGGGAAGAATCTCATACTTCCAGAGTTGAAGTTCCTGATCTTTCTGCTGTTCTTGGGCCTTTTCTTGCCCAGTTTCAAGCAACCCAAGTACAGATGCAAGCTCAGATGCAGGCTATCCAAACTCAGGTAGCAGCTCAGTTAGCAGCATCAGAAAAAAAAATGCAGGAGTTTTTTAAGAAAGCCCATCATGAAGATAATATTCACAATTCAGAGAGGTCACAGGAGCGTACACCTTCTCCATCTCGACATGTCGAAGAAAATGACACTCACAATAATCCTCCCAAGAAAGATCCAATTCTTTCTTCTCCACCCTGTAATCATCGTGAACAGGAAGGGAGACATTCTTCATATATGACAGCTGAAGATTTCTGTGAGATGTTTGAAAGGGAGCAAGCAAAACGCTCTGGACTTTCAAATACTTTTGATGCTAGACAACCCTTTTCGGCAAGAATCATGAGAATGGAATATCCAGTAGGATATATCACACCCCAATTCACTCTTTACAACGGAAGAACTGGAAATGCTTGAGAGCATGTGATGCGTTTCACTGATGCATTAAGCAGATATGCTAACAATGAAGAGCTCCGTCTTCGCAAATTTGCTAAATCTTTGACTGATCGTGCCTTCACTTGGTACACGACTTTGGCCCCAAACTCTATTCATTCTTGGGAAGAAATGGTCAATATCTTTTCTAAGAAATTCTTCTCTGTAGAAGACCGCGTTACTCTTAATACCTTGTCGAAAGAACGGGAAAGACCTAATGAAGATCCGACACATTATGTTCGCCGCTTTCGGTATTTGGTTTTAGATTGTCATGAACAAACAACTGAGGAGCAACTTGTACAAATATGTGTCGATGGAGCAGCAAAAGAATACAGAGCTTATTTGGAAGTAGCCACTATCCCCTCTTTTGAAAAGCTTTATGATATTTCTCAAAGGCTCAACACAGTCATATCAAGAGCAGCTCTACCAAGGTATGAAGACAGATATGGTAGGAGGGACAAGAGAGAATCAGCAATGGCGGCAGAAAATTCTGGAAGGCGGCCATTCCAGAGAAATACCTCTTATCAATCTGATAAAAGACCAAAGTATAACCCAGAAAGCATTCCACCGCCTTTTCCCTGCAGCATGGCCGAAGTACTATGAATTGTGGAAGTATGGATTGCTAATGGCGTTTTGTACTTACCGTCACCATTCCAAAAGCCTACAGAAGAAGATAAACAAAGCAGCAAATACTGTGTGTATCACCAGACCATACGCCATTCAACAAAAGATTGTTTCTCTCTAAGGCGGATTTTTAATGACAAAATAGCTGCTGGACACCTGAAAATCTCAACTACTTCTGAAGGATCTGTCCATCAGGATCCTTTGCCAAATCATAAAGTGAAAGATGTGGTTGCTATGGTCTGTCATAACTCAGAAATTATGACAGAAAAAGAAATTGAAGAGGAAATTATCCCTAATGATCAGTCAGCAATAGAAACTCTTTCACAGAGTTCAAAGTTTAAAAACTTCTTTGACCAAATGCATTTCTCAAAAGCGGCAAGAATAGCTGCAACAGCGGCTTTGACGTCAGTTGCAGAAGCTCATTCAGAACATTGCTTTCTTGCCTATTCTGCTACAAGAAAAGCAATGCCGGAAATTCAAGATGTGAGTTTCACTGCTGATGATATGAAAGCCTCATCAATAGCTCACAACAAGCCTTTGTATGTTACAGCTTTAATAAACTCTATTGAAGCGAAAAGAGCATTGATAGACCCTGGGTCTTCCTTAAACCTTATCCCATTATCAACAGCAATAGCAATGGGGTTAGATCCTTCAAAAATTTCAAAGCGGTCTATAGAGATATCAGGATTTGGAGGACAGTGCCAGAACACTATTGGCTATGCTACTATTAATCTTCAAGTAGGGCCAATAAATTCAGCAATAAGAGTCCATGTTATTGAAGCCAATGTAAGCTATCATATTCTTCTCGGCCGCCCTTGGATCCACAAATTTCAGCTAATACCATCAACATTTCATCAATGTGTTAAGGGGATATACAAAGGAAAGGTTATCAGAATACTAGCAACTGCTACGCCATTTGATAAAGCTGAAGCTCATATCCTAGAAGCATTGTTTTATGATGAGTTTGCTGAAGAAGGTGAAACCGCTTTTGAAATAGCCAAAGGAGTTATGCTACCATCATCCACTGTTTCAACGCCATCAGAAAATTCAAAGGCATCAAAAAGACCACGAGACGAAAGCGTGAAAACAGAAATTCAAAAGGGAAACTCTATCAAAGAATCAAGAACTGGAGGCTGTAAGAGGGTGATACAACCAGATGGAAATGTTGTATATATCTTATGACAATCAAAGGAAACTGATTCATCAAAAGAAAATCAGATTCCCATGATTAATCAGATATTTCAAGTAGAAGAAACAAGTGAAATTGGGGAAGCACCAGAGCAGATGCAGGATGGTGTAAAAGCGGTACAAGAAAGTCTTGAAGAAGTAAATATTGCAGAAAATTTATCAGAAAAACGGCCGGTACTTATCAGTTCCAAGTTGGTCCCAAAAGAAAAAGAAGAATTGGTAAATTTGCTCAAAGAATACCGAGATATTTTTGCGTGGAATTATGAAGAAATGCTAGGGTTAGATCCTACATTGGTCACACATAAATTGAATATTGAGCCAGGATATGTACCAATAAAGCAAATGCTAAGAAAATTCAGACCAGATATTGAAGATCAAATCAAAATAGAAGTTGAAAAGCTTCTGAAAGTAGGTTTTATCAAGCCAATTCAACATCCAACCTGGTTAGCCAATATTGTACCAGTCAAAAAGAAGAATGGGCAAATCCGTTGCTGTGTTGATTTCAGAGATTTAAATAAGGCATGCCCAAAAGATGAATTTCCTCTACCCAATATGGACCTATTAGTTGATGCGACAGCAAGTCATGATGCTTTTTCATTCATGGACGGTTACAGTGGTTACAATCAGATCAAGATGGCAGCAGAAGATGCAGAGAAAACTGCCTTTCGGACACCAATTGAAAACTTTTATTATACGGTTATGCCATTTGGGTTGAGAAATGCCGGGGCTACTTATCAAAGAGCTATGACAGCCATTTTTCATGATATGTTTCATAATACAGTGGAAGATTATGTGGATGATATTGTTATCAAGTCTCAAAAGCGTTGGAGTCATGTTGATGATTTAAGAAGAGTTTTTCAACGGTGCCGCCATTATCAATTCAAAATGAATCCGTTAAAATGCGCTTTCAAAGTTTCAGCAGGCAAATTCTTGGGGTTCATTGTAAATAGACATGGTATAGATGTTGATCCCACAAAGGCTCAAGCAATTGCATCCATGACAGCCCCAAGCACAGTCAAAGAGTTGAAAAGCTTTTTAGGAAAAGTATCCTATATAAGGAGATTCATCCCAGGACTGGCAGCTGTCACAGTACCTCTTATGCCACTCCTACGGAAGAATTGTGTATTCAAATGGGAAACAGTGCATGAAAAAGCTTTTAAACAACTTCAACAAATGATGAGTTCAACAGCAACTATGATGGCACCAATCCCCAAAAAGCCTTTGGTCCTGTATCTGGCTTCAACGGAAACCGCTATTGGAGCTCTTCTAGCCCAAGAAGATTTGTCTGGTTGTGAACGGCCAATATACTATCTCAGCAGAATTCTCAGAGATGCAGAATTAAAATACCCTCGGATTGAAAGGAGTTGTTTATCTCTGATCTATGCCTTACAAAAATTTCGTCATTATTTACTATCTCATAAGATTTTTCTGATGACAAAATCTGATCCAATCAAATATCTCATGTCAAAACCAGTTCTTTCAGGACGAGCAGCTAAATGGCTCATTTCGTTATCAGAGTTTGATATTACATGTCTTTGCCCTCGTGCCATCAAAGGAGAAGCAGTAGCAGATTTATTGGCAAATTTCCCAAGAAATGATGATTTGATATTAAAAGAAGAACTACCTGGAGAATTCCCTGAAACAATGACTATTGAAACAATAGAGGAATGGTTCATGTATTTTGACGGATCTAAAACCACAGATTTAGCTGGGGCAGGTATTGTGTTAAAAGCTCCTGGGGGTGAGGTAATGTCTTTTTCTTTCAAATTGGATTTTCCTTGCTTTAACAATATAGCAGAATATGAAGCTCTTCTCATAGGTTTGTCAATTGCTAAAGAGTTAAAAGCCAAGAGAATAAATGTAATAGGAGATTCCAATTTGGTAATTAGTCAAATGGAAGGGTCATTCAATGTAAAAGATGTTGGTTTAGCTCCCTACAGAATAGCGGTTCAAAGAATAATGACTAATTTTGATATGATAGAATTCAAATATCAAGAGCGTACAGGGAACCGCCATGCTGATGCACTTGCTACTTTGGCATCAAAGTTAATATTTGAAGGAGGATCTTCTCAGGTGGTAGTTGAAAGGCGTACAATAGCTACACCTCTGATGGAAGAATTATGCGAAACAGAATCAGAAGAAACAGATTGGAGAGAATCAATTTTGAAAGATGTTTTCTGCCTTCATGATTCAACAGTGGTCCCTACCACAACACTGAAAGTCTTAAAAAATTTCTTACAGATAAATGGAGATCTGTATTTCAAAGGGCCCGAAGGAGTTTTGATGAGATGTGTTGGAGCAAAAGAGGCTAAAAAACAAATGATGCAAATCCACACAAAAATATGTGGGTATAATCCTTCTGTTAGCCTGTATAGGAGGTTACAGCGTTTTGGAATATACTGGCCAACAATGGAGAAAGATGCTGCTATGTTACAGAAAGAATGTTTTGATTGTCAAATATTGCCAGATAAAGAAGAATGTCACTTTACAAACTCTTGGGAAGATTGGAAGAAACCATACAATGACTACTTCACAGATGGAAAATGCCTACTGACCAAAAGGAATCTTTCAAGTTTAAGAGGAAAGTTGCTAAATTCTACTTTGACAAAGGAGAATTATTCAGAAAAGGATACAATGGTATTGCTCTCAAGTGCTTGTCTGGAAGGGAGATCGAAATAGCATTACATGAAGCTCATAGTGGAGATTGTGGTGTTCATCAAGGAAAAAGAAAGTTGTTTCAACACATTTTGGGATTGGGATATTATTGGCCTACCATAGAGGCAGATTCACACTTATATGTTCAAAGCTGTCATCAGTGTCAAATAAGAGGAAATGTCATTCATGCGCCTGCACAATCTCTACAGTATGTCTCTACACCCTGGCCCTTTCATACTTGGGGGCTAGATTTAATCGGACCTGTTAATCCTCCTGCTGAAGGATATGTTTGGATACTTGTGGCTACTGAATATTTCACCAAGTGGGTAGAAGCTATACCATTAAGAAAGGCTACAGGTATCATGGTGGCTAAATTTATTAAAGAGAACATCATTTGCCGCTTTGGGATACCAAAGGAGGTCATCACTGATAATGGAACGCCTTTCATAAATTCTAATGTAAGAGAGTTACTGGAGAAGTATGATATCAAACACAAGAAGTCAACCCCCTATTATCCTAAAGGGAATGGGCAAGCAGAGGCTACTAACAAGACTATTCTGAAGATAATTGGAAAAATGATAGAAGGAGCTCATAAAAAATGGTGTGAAAGACTTCCAACAGCGCCCTGGGCTTACAGAACTTCAGCAAGGACTGCAACAGGTGTTACCCCTTTCTCTTTAGTATATGGGACAGAAGCTGTTGTGCCTCTGGAAATCAAGATACCATCTACAAGAATTGAAGTATTTGATGGAGAAGAGGCCTGCCTCCAAGCTGCTAGATTAGCTCAGTTAGAAGTTATGGATGAAAAACGTGAAGCTGTAGTTATAAAGACAAAAGCGTATCAAAAGAAAGTTGCTAAAGCGTATGACAAGGCAGTACGACATAGAATTCTGAAAGAAGGTGACTTGGTCCTTCGAACAGTTATTCATATCAGGAATGGTACAAAAGTAGCGAAGTTTACTCCTAATTGGGAAGGGCCATTCTTGATAAGGCAAAGTTTTGACAGCGGTTATTGTCTTTTGTCTACGCCATCTGGTGAAATATTACATGATCCTATCAATGTAAAATGGTTAAAAATAGTAAGAAAAGTAACAAAACTTTTTCTTTGTATTCATTAAAAATTGACAAGAGTTACAAAAGAGTAAAGAAAAAACTTTTACAAAATATCAGAGGTAAAGCCTTTCTCATTTAGATATACAAGTCTTTCAGCAGAAGCCTTTAGACGAATATATTCTTCATGATCTGCCTTGATTTCTTCTTGTAAAACCGTCAGACTATCTTGAGCATCTTTTATCTTCTTTTCTTTCTCCTCCAACATAGCCTGATGGCGGGCAATTTCTTGACGAATAATATGAATACTATCTTGTTCATTTGATATTGCTTTCTTAAACTCTTCCGCTTTGATCACTTTATTTTTGTAGGAGCTATTCAACCTGGCAAAGCTCTTGGCTTGGAAAAATGTAACAGATAAACTATTTAGGAAATCTGTTAACCATTTCACATTAACATTGATATCCTCTAATTCCTTCAGCTCCTGTCCCCAGTCTTCAAGAGTCTTTATCCTCAAAAATGCAAGATGAGGCTTGATATCTCTAATCCTTCTGATAACAGAGCATACTGTCTCTATGCAGCCCGCTCTGATGATAGGATTCTTCAAAGAGCAGGTAGCAGTGATGTCCTGATAGCGTTTAATTATCTCTGTCCATAGGGGACTGAGCTTTCAGGTACGGGGTATCGCTTCAGAATATCATCAAGAGAATTGACTGATAGCGGTTCTGTTGAAGTAGAAGGTGTAGCGGGGTCTTCACTCATAAAATTACCAACGAAAGCAGATAATTCTGATGTAGTAACTTGCGAAAAGGCTGTCGCATGAGGATCAGAATCGGTGATTGCCATTTCCTCATTTGAAGCAACATTGATTTCCATGGCAGAACTGGCAGCTTGAATATCTTCATGGACGCCTTCCGGAGCAGCTTCTGCTTCAATAACCATATTCTCTTCAGAAATTCTTTCATCGATATTCTGTTCAGAAGAGCCAATGATAACGCTTTCAGTAGAAGCAATTATTTGAATACTGACACTCTCAGTTGAAGGCATTGGCGTATGAGTACTTCCGTCAATAGAAGGAGTGTTATCAAGGGAAGAAGAAACCTCTGCAATAACTTCAGGAAGATCTTTAAGAGACTGTTGCACAGAATTCTGCACCACAGAAGAGAAAAATGCTATTTCACTGGCTGAAGGAGGCTCCACCTCCATAAGTTGTTCTGAGGCCTCAACTCCAGTAATTCTTTCATCAAAAACATTTTGCACTTCAGCCTCAATAGCGTTTGAATTTTTGTCCTTGGGAAGATCATCAGAAAGAATCTCAACTGTTGTAGAAGCAGAAACAATATTTTCTGGTGGTTCAACCTGGGCGCTTTCAGAAGGACCTTCAAAATAATACATATTGTTAGAACACTTTATTAATGCATCACGAATATAAAGATATGCATATAAATACAGATACCGATAAAACGCTTTAAAAAAAAAAACTAACCTGTGTTTCCAGAACCAGTAATAAAAGCCTCAATCATAAGAGGTGATGAAGATTGCGCTGTCCTTTGAAGAAGAAGTGATTTCGCCTTGATAGCTTGCGATCTCATTCTCTTCAGAGATGTTAACGCTTTAGCTATATCAATGGTTCTGGCAGGGTTTGCAGTTCTCCGAACACCGGAAGCTTTAGCAGGTTGATCTTTCTTTTTGGAAAGCGGGGAGGAACTGGGTTCACTCTCAGGCCAGACATTTGCCAAATTTTCAACTTGTACTCTTGCTTCCGCCGATGGAGGGAAGGGAATATCAGCAACATCATCTTCAGGAATGCTGAGTCCCACTGGAGTAGATGGAGTTCCAGAGCTTCCTGCACCAATATCCGAAAGCGGTGCTGTATTCTTTTCTTGAGTAAAAGAAGTCTCAGTCCTTCCTAACTCATGTTGAGTTTGTAGATTCTGCTTGCGCACAATCAATGGCTCATTATCTTCACTATCAGAAGAAGGATCCTGTGACAAATTTAAGTAAAAGATAAGAAAAAATAAATGATGAGATATTGAAAAAAGTATACGAATAAGAAATTATTTTTAATTGTAAAAGCTTTGCTTACTGATTGGCTCTTTCGCTTTTTAGAAGGAGGAGCCTTTTTTATTGCAATCTTTTTGATTCTAGGCGCTTTTGGAGTGGCCGCCTTTGGAGCAGTAACATTTGCAGGCTGGGGAGGAGTAATGTTTTCCTCTTGGATCTCTGAGGGACCTCCATCAGCGGATTTTGATTTTGGCTTCTTGCGTGGAGAAGCTACTGCCTTCCTTTTCTTGCCTGCACCAGGTGGCTCTTTCAAACATTTTTCCTTGTCCATAGCCAAATTAATCGTTTGACTGAACATTGGCGGACCCTGAACAAAGGCTTTGAAAGTTCCAATACAAGCTTTCCAGAAAAGCTGGTAGTTCTTCGTACATCTGCCCATCCTGTGCTCCCCAGCCAAGTAGAAACCGGCAACAGACGGCCTTAAGTTTGAAGACCAACTCTCTAGAATGAAAGCTTTCATGATTCTCTTTAAAGAAAAAGATCCAGCTATACCATCTGGAACGCCTTGATCAAGCCCAAACTGCCTCAGACACCGATCGGGGTTGTAAGACTCAAGAAAAAAACTGTTTGTCTTGCCACCATCCACACTGAAGAGACCTACTAGGTGGCACTTAGATAAGATAGCAAAACAATGGAGAGTCTTCAATGAAATTTCTGCCCGCTCTTCAGAATTTGTACCCAGAAAAGCCAAAGGAGTTTCGGAATGATAACAAAATCTTTCAATTCCCTTCAAAGGCTCAATATAAGGCCTAAAGCAAAAACACTTTTCCTTGTCAACAAAATCAAAGATCAACGCATCCTTCTTCCTAGAAATGCTACTCCACCGCCATGCCCTAGGACTTGGGAGATCTTCAACAGCGGTATCATCAGCTTGTAAAGGAGAAAATTGTCTAGCTGAAGGCGCATAGCCGGGAAAGCGTTCCCATAACCACATTTGTAGAAAAGCAGTATGAACGAATGATTCTATATTATAAGAACCTGCTGACCAGGCCTGACATTTGTGAATTTGATCTAAGTTCTTGTATAAAGTTCCCAAAAAATATATTCCTAAGGGAAAGCTTTGACCATCAGCAAGGCGGAAAGCCAGGGGAAATAATCTGTCCAAAACTTTATCCGTTGGAGCGCCTTCAAAAATGTATCTTGACAGCCACATGCAGATAAACGCTGTCAGCTCCAAAGGAGACTTATACTCTTTCCCATATTTATATTCTCTAACTCCTGTCTCCTTGTTAACAGGGCCTTTCTCTCTGAAGAAGTAGCGTACCCAGCCGTAAAAATTTGGCCGCCTTGCATGAGATTCCTTTGAAGCTCCCCAAACGGGATTTACTCTTGACTCCCAAACAAGAGCATGCAAAAGTCTTGACGCTTTTATCTCTTCTTTGCTCAAAATAATGTCTTGTATATCACTGTTCCCAAAAATTGGCAATCTCCATAACGCCATTACATCTTCCAAAGTAGGGGTAATTTCTCCCCACGAAGTAATAAAAGTATGAGTCTGACTGTTCCATCTGGTAACCAGCTGTGATAAGCTATCTATGTCCTTTCTAACTTCAAAATCCTTTGAAAGCTCTATTGCTCTAAAAATTTCAGCTGCATGTAATTTGGGACCATACTCTGGATGAGTGAGTATGTAATCACACCACGCTGTCCATTCCTTGGTGCAACCGCTATGAGAACTAAAATTGACTTGTGAAAGCGGAAAATCTTTCCTCTCTACCCTAAACATAGTAGTGGCAAAAGGTGAAGGACAAAATCCTTTAGCTCCGTCAATATCGTCATAGGATAAAGCCCACCCATCAGAAGGAACAGCGGTATCCCAAGAGTGATGCATAGCTGAATCCCAAAATTCATTACTTAAAATATTTTTTTGAGAAGAAGATGCCATAGCTGAAAGAGTAAAAGTTGCAGAAATAAGAAAAAATGATAAATTACAGTGTGTTCTTCTAAAAAAAAAAAATATAAAAAAAAATAAAATGAATAACAATAACATACATATATAAATAAATATATATGTAATGACAACGATAAAAGAACAAAGTGACGTAGTATACAGATAATCAAAACCATTCAGATGATGAAACAAATAAAAAAAAAAAGTAAAACAGCAAGTATAAGCATAAGCAGTCAAATAGAAATAGTAAACAAAAAGATAAGAGAGCAGAAACTCACCAGAATTCTAATAGATGTTCTGAAATTCCAAATAGAGATCGAAATCCTTGATATTTTTGAAGGAAAACCACAATGAGATCAATAAAAACTCAATCACAGAAGAAAGATAAAAACTCAGGGTATACTTGCACGAGGAAGAAGATGAACAGTAAAGCAATAAGGAACTGATTATTTGATTTTTATAATGTTTAAACATTTATGGTGTGCGGTTTTCAAGAAGCACGTTTTGATTTGAAATTCAAAAAAAGGTACGATCATAATGACCTTGACAGGTTGGCTGCATGATCTTATTGGCTACAAATGTGGCAAGTTGTTTTAAGCAGGATTCGAAAAGACAGTTTTTTTTTTAGACGCCAAATTTATGATAACATATTATTTAATGAATTCCTTTTATCATGATGATTTGTCTGCTCAGACGCTTTTAGAGTATGGTTAAGCCTAAAAGTGCCCTCACAGACAGGGGGCTAAATGTTGATGATGGTTATTGAAAAGCTTGACTTGTGAAATTTTGAATTTAAGAACGTTGTTCATAATTCAATAAAATAATGACACGTGGCTCAATGGACGTTCTAACATATTACACATACTAAAATCCTTTTTTTTGAGATTTAGTTAACAGAATTCCATGTTTATCTGATAATGATGATTTTGGTCATTAATGATCAATGATTTTAAGCTCTTATGCTTTTAGTTCATAAAAAGGATTTTGCTTATTAATGACAATTTTATCCTTATGTCACTGATGAAAGTTGAAACTATTGCGCCTTTAACGCTATTGACACAGATTCAGGCCCTAACGCCTTTGGATATTGTTTCAGGCTCTAACGCCTTCGGATATCATTTCAGGCTCTAACGCCTTTGGATACTATTTCGAGCTCTAACGCCTTTGGATGCTGTTTCAGGCTTTAATGCCTTTGATGATTGATTCAGGCTTCAACGCCTTCGGATATTCTATATGGCTTCAGTGCCTCTTTCTGGCTTTCAACGCCTTTCTCATGATGATGGGCGTGGTATGGATTAGTACCCTCCTTGTATACCTTTCTGATGACTTCTGCCAGAAAGAAGATTTGTTTTGTCAGGGGTGAACGGTATGGATTGGTACCTCCCCGTGGGAATGAGTGTGGCTGTTTCCCCTCATTACCTATTCCAGTGAAGCATGGATTACTTCCTGGGCTGACAGTCAGGGAGAAAGCATTGAGGATGGATTTTTTCTCAGTTTCTCTTAAGGCCTGACGGGATGGGTGTCTTTGTCCAACACCTACGATTTCCCTATTGGACTTGAGATAAGGGATGAGTGTCTTCGTCCAACACCTACGATTTCCCTATTGGACTTGAGATAAGGGATAGGTGGACTTGAGATAAGGGATAGGTGTCTTCGTCCAACACCTACGATTTCCCTATTGGACTTGAGATAAGGGATGGGTGTCTTAGTCCAGCACCTACGCTTTCCCTATTGGACTTGAGATGATTATTAAATGATTATTATCATTATTATTATTGCTATCATGATTATTACTTTAGAGGAGTGTTGCTGTCTGAACACTAATATATTACCTCAGTAGGACAGTACACCATGAAAGTGTATGACCCGCTTTCACGATGTAGTTACCGATTGCTTTTGGGGGAGGATGATGAGTTGTGGTTTGGAGGGCTTAGATAGAATTTGTTAAAAGATGGATATTGTGAATACTGCTTTTAACCTTTGAAGAATATATCTGAAAGCTTTGGTCATAAAAGCTTAAAGGAGGTATGGTGACAAAACGCCTTTATCTTGATGGAATCCAATATTTTCTCTCTAAAAGTCGGTTACAAAAACGGTTATGACAGCTGTACAAGTTAGTTACGATTTCTGTTGATCACCTATAAATAGAGATGACCCCTTCTTGTTGAAGAGAGAGATTTTTCTAATTCCGAGAAGATTTCCTAAAAAAATCAGATTTCCAATCAGAATTTACAGAGAGAGAAAGTAAAGGATTCATTAAGGAAAAGCATTCTGTCACCACTGTTCTTCATTGTTCTTTCTTCTCTCCCTCTGAATCATTTCCTCTTTTTTCCCCATTTTCTTTCTTGTGATCTTTGAATCACTTCTCCCAAAAATAACTCAATTTAGAACGGTCGGGATATCGGATTTAGGCTAGATTGAGGTTGCAGTAAACTCCATTTCTTCAAGAATCAAAACACCCCTTTACACCTTCAATTTAACAATTTAAAATCGAAGTAAACATAATTTTGAAATAAACACTTTTTTTTTAGACTAATAACCCTTTTTTTTTTACTTGAACCGTTTTCGAATTAGAATTAAATGCTGAGGTTTCTAAAATAGAAAGTAAATGCTAATATAAATCTTAATAAAGAAACCTGGAGTTACTAAAACTGTAGCAACTAGCAGGCAAAACTGGGGTAGTCTTTGATGTTGTCCAACTAAGTAGAGGGTTTGACCGGTCAGAAATCTTGGAAGAACTCATCGATGGTGGGTCCAAACCGCTGACTGTATGTATCTCATGTGTGTAATTAGGCGGCAAAACCGTCCGTCGGATCTAGTGTTGGACACCGTTCCTTTCTTCTCTACTATCGCGTGATTACCTGTATGTGCTTTATTGGAAAAGGGCAAGAGGTGGATTCTACAATGACGTGCCGCAGTCGAGGTTGACGGAGAGGTAATCCTTGATCATCTTAGGATTTATTCAAAATAGTTTTATTATTTTATTCTACCATTTATGCCCTTCCCTCTTGTGCGTATGTTGGTTGCTATAATTTCTTTTGATTAATGGAAGTAAATTATGTAAGTTTTCTTTGAGGAAAAACTAAAACAATATAAAATGGGGCCCTCTATGTTCTCCAAGGATCCAAAATAATGGTGAGAAAATCAGATTTTTCTCTAGATATTGAAGTGATTTGGAGGGGGGATTCCATGGGATTCTTGAAAAAAATCCTTGTTTTTATTCATTGCTTGTTGATAAGCATGTAAAGCATGCATATGTGCATCTTGCATGTGAGCATCTTGCAAAGGTTTCACTTTAGAAGTATCATTTATACATAGTAAATTTCGGCTACATTGATGTTTGTTGATTTCGAAGGGAAGCTGGGAGTTCAGAATATTCTGGCGGTGACATCGGCGACACTGGAGATTCTGACGACGACTCCGACAATATCGACGATTCTTTGCTCTCCAAATCGTTCTTCAAATTTGTTCCCCTTCTTCGATTGATGAAGAGGGTTATTCATAAATATGAAATCGAGGTAGATTCGAGTTAAAATCTCTGTGGATTAGGTTGAAAACGGATGAGAATGGGAGAGGTTTGATAAAAAAAAATCCAAACTCTCCCAAACTCACGATTTTGGGGATTGGATTGATTTAAACAAGTTGAATAGGATTAAGATAGGTTTAAATATTGATTTGGATAAGGATTTAAGCATTAAAAATGCTTTTTAAAAATTCCATTACTGGTTTTTAGTTGAAAAAAACAAAGATCCATAAAAAAAAATAATAAAAAAAAACTGAAGAAAACAGTGTTGGGGACGTCCCTGTCGTGAGGAAGAAGACAAGGGCACAACAGATATTGTTTTAATTGTTTTGAGTTTTTTTTAAAAAAAACTTTGAAAAATGTTTTAAGAATGTAAAAAAATGTTCAAAAGGTTTAAAAATAACAATTTTGAGTAAAATTAAATAAATTAAATTTCTGAGGTTATTTTAAAGGATCAGGGGTATTTTGATAGTTTTAAAAAAGTAGGGGCATTTTGGTACTTTTAAAAAATTCTCAGAAAATTTTCTCTAATTTTCTAGACAACCAAACGACGGAAAATTTCTAGTTTTCTCTTCTTTTCTTTTCTCTTCTTTTCTTTTCTTTTCTAGATTTTCTCGACAACCAAACACAGCATTAGGGTCTGTTCATTTAGAGAGAGAGAGGGAGAGAGAGAGAGAGAGAGAGAGTTTGCGAGAAAAGGAAAATATAATTATATTAATTTTTTTTAACCTTTAGGGCCTGTTCATTTAGAGAGAGAGAGAGAGAGTATATCCGAGAAAAGGAAAATAATTTTTTTTAAAACCTTTATGCTATGTTTGGTTGTCAAGAAAATAAGTGAAAATATAGAAAAGAAAAGAAAATTTTAGATTTCTAATACAATTTTTAGTTGTGTTTTATCCAATTTTCTTTTCTTTTCCATGTTTTTACTTATTTTCTCGGCAACCAAACATAGGGTTAGGGTCTGTTCATTTTGATAGAGAAAGTATGTGAGAAAAGAAAATAAAGGAAAAAAAATTATATTAATTTTTTCCTCTTTGACCTGTTCGGTTTACATGATGCATGGTAGGAAAAAGAAGAAATTAAAAAATTATAACGGTTGGAAGGTAAGAACTTATCATCTGGAGAAATGCGTCAATACTTTAGTCCACAACAACATTCTTTTGTGAAGGAAAATTTGAAAAGAAAAGTAAAGGAAAATAACAATGGTTAACAAAGTAACTCTTCAAAATACGTGTGTTTCTTGTATACTGAACCACTAGAAAAGAAAGAGAAAATGAGTTTTTCTTTCACTTTATCTCATTTTTTCTTGAAAAGAACAAGCCCTCAAGGTCAATGCAAACTCAACTTGGTTTTTAATTTTTTTAACAAAATTCTACCAAATTAGACGACTTGTTGGACACTTACAATGGGTTGTTGCATTGACGGGACTTAATTGGACGGTTGCAACCGTTGATGAGCCGAAGTGGGAAAAAAATGGGAAATAAGAGAATAGTGTGGTATTAGGCATATCTCAAAATTTGCCGACTACAACACAATTTGAAAATTGTTGGCTATACTAAATCCATAAATTTGTGCGTGCAGATCAAAAACAAAAAAAAATATTTATAAAATTTTATAATTATATACCCAACTTCAAACTTATTAACTACAAGATAACTATAACTAATGCCCTTTCTTCAACTTATTAAAAATGTAAGTGGTAAAGATTCCTCTTTTTCCTTCGCTTAGGTTTTTCCCCATATTTATGTCATATCTTTTTTGTTGGTAACCGAGGGTGTCCCAAACCCTTCGAGGCAAGGACTAGTCCCTTTGGGGAACTATACTCTTGTCTAACAGAGTTTCTATCCCCTTCCTTCTTTGGTAATAATTATTTTCTTCAAATTTTCTTTCCTTTACTTCACCTTTCTACCCATCCTAACTTATTTTACGCTTTCTCTCTCCCCCTCTCTATATTTTTCTTTGTTCATGGTTTCATACTAAACATCTCAACTGATAGCTTTTTGGAATACATCGGCCGCACCCATCCTTGAACTCTTGGTGCTTTCATGATTAAGCAACAATTTGAAATGAGGTTCCTGGTTTGCAACACAATATTCTTAAGATCGTGATTGATTCTATAAAAAAACAAAATAGGAAAAAAAAGACAAGAAAATTTAGGTTGGAGAGAAAAGGTGTTAGGGTAGGTTGTGGATATAAAAGAGCAAGGATTAATGGGCAAAACACTAATTGCTTTTTGATGTCATGTCAACATTTCTAAAAATCTAAAGAGGGAAGCATGGCCCCTAGGGGGTTAACATAGATGCATCATAAAGATAGGAGCAATTTAGGATTAGCTTTAGGATTTGGGTTATGGTTAGGGTTAGGACTAGGATTAGGGTTATGATTTCAACACCCTTACCATTCTAACACATTAGCATTAACACCCTAGGGTTCAACTTTCCTTTTTAGGGTATTAGTAATGCTGACATGACATCAAAAAAGTAACTCAGGGTAAGGGTATTGCCTAGTAGAGCGTTATATGATGTATCAACATCAATCATCAGAAATATTGTAGTTTCAAAGATCTCCCCAAACCTTGTCTTGAGGTTAACCATGCACATAAGCTTTTGTTCATTTTGGTTGAACCCTTAGATGATCAAGTTGCTTTCATGCAGTCGGCTCATTTGTATACCGAGCTTGGATAACATCCTTTTTAGGAGAATGTTGATAACTGAACCTCCATCAATCAGTACTTAGGAGACACTAATTTTATTAATTAGGCTCATGATGAACAGTGGACGGTTGTGCTGGAGTGTTTCAACTCACATGTGTCTTCATCATTGAAGGTGATTGCGAAGAGGCATGAGGTTCCTGTTTGAGGAGGTTGGTGTGACGGTTGACTAGTGACTTCTTCAGAGAAATCTTTCGGATTGGAAATGGCATATATGAGATACTCAATTCTGGAGACATTTTTAGAGCATTATAGACAATCAACAAGAAAAGAATCTTCTTCAGATGAGCGAAGATGTCATACTTGACCCTTTCGTCATTGGGCGTCGTTGTAGATGAGTTGGTTGAGGTTAAGGCCTGGTCCGATTTTTGGCATGGATCTACACAAATCTTGATTGCAGTTTTATGCCTAATTGAAGGTTTAGTTGACAAACCTTGACCATTGCTTGTGTTATTGGTTCAGACGACTCTCCTTCCAAGAGCTATACTATATTTACAGAGTTGAAGTTCAACGTTCTCTTTTTGCTCTGAGACGGCGTCTATTCTTGTATTTCACATTGTTCATTCGGAGTTCTATTTGAGGAAGTTGTAGCAGGTGAATTTAGATTCCTGGAATGGTTCGGGATCGACGTTGACCATCGGATTTTGCGATGACATTGGTTTAGAGCCTCGGGCATAATTGGTGTCTCCTGTTGAGAAGAAGCCAAGAGCTCAAGCTTGGGATTGTTAAGAGAGTTGGGCTGCGCCTCCTCACTGTCTTCTTCCTATTCCTCCTCAGATGTAAATTCTTCGAAGAAATTTGAGAGTTCTTTAATCGTCGATATCCATTCTGATGTAGATGGACTATTGGCCAGTTCGGGAGTTTGGATAGGTATTGGGGACACAAATTGAGCTTGTAGCCAATTTTGTAGTATTTGGTGTAGTCTTGGTCCTTGAGTCGTTTCTTCTACAAGAGTATCATTTTCAAAATCGGGAATGTTTTCGTCTAGAAGAATGACAATGTGATAAGGAAGATGTTAGCTTCATCCTCCGAGTCCGTAAATTGATTGTTGTCATAGTTATAGTCGGAGCAAAAGCCTGGAGGAATGAAATCCTTCAAAGTGATTATCTTCAAAGGCTTTTGTTCTAGCAGAGTGTCTTGGGCAGAACCATTTTTCTTGGGTTTCCTTACTCTTTCTCTTTTCTTCTTTTTCTCAGTCCTTACTCTTTTTCTTTTCTTCTTTTTCTCAGCAGTGGCTATCCACCTTTCTTCCTCTTTATGGCTCGAGCATGTTTTTTAGCTTTAACCTGATTTCTAGCATCGGCATTTTGAGCCAATCATTTCTTCTTTTTGGCACATTTACTCTAAAAAAGAGTCTAATCTTCTTTATCTGGCGGCTTACCATAAAAAAGTTTGTCATCTGAAAGAGCTTCATATTTGCTGAGTGGCTCTGAAGAAACAAATGTATTGAATGTAGCTGTCTGTTGCAGTTCTTAGCCAATGATGATCTCTTTGTTGTCCAAGAGTTGTTGTCACGACCCGGAATTGTAAAATAATATTTGGGGGTTTTGACTGTCATTAATTAACATAATTAATTTAATTTAATATTAAAATAATCTGGGTCATTAGTTTAGCCCAATTTAATAAAATTAATATTATTGGGTTTAACTGGAGATCTTAACCATGGTTAAGTTAGCCCGGTTAACCAAACCAGGTGCCCGAGTGAGTATCGGAAAACCCAATATTATCCCCACCTGGCATTCTGGTGCCGCGCGCCTATCGACTGCCAAAGCGGTTAGCGATTGCCTCACACGTCATATAGTCTAGTCAAAGCCGTAGGACACCAAGTACACAGGGGATTGATAGATTAATGTGTCAAGTACACAAAGTGGCCTTGATTGACTATTTTCAAAAGAGAAAAAGAGGAGAAAAGAAAAAGTAAAAAGGGTGAGTATGGTGTGTATGACACCACCATACCCCACACCCCAATCCTTCACATCACCCTCTCTCTCTCTCCATTTTCTCTTATACAAACCAAACCCCCATTTTGGGGGTAGTGTCTCACGAAAATCCAAGGGAGAGAAGGAGAGAAAGAAAGAAAGAAAGAGAGGAGAGAAAAAGAGGAAAGAAAGAAAGAAGGAGAGAAAGAGAGGAAGTAAAAGAAGAAGGAAGTCGTGCTCACGCTCTATCCTCACTCATTTATGGGATTCTAGCTCAAGGAGAAGGTAAAAAAAATCTCATTCCCTCTCCTCTATCTTTTATGACATAATATATGCTCTTGTTGTTGGATTGCATGGAATGAACTCGGTTTAATTTATCTTTGAAAAGTGGTTTTAAAATGAAAGAATAACCGTTGGTTAGTGTGATCTTCCGTAGTTGTGTTTGTGTGTGAAAAATCATGCCATGGATAATTTTTTATACACATTGAAGTATGGTTTCCAAAAATGAAAGAAAAAAATGAAAGCCATTATATTGTGATTAAAAGATTGTTATGGATGATTGTTTATACTCATTGAAGTATGTTTTTCCAAAAATGAAAGAAAAAAATGATAGCCATTATAGTGTGATAAAAAATTGTTATGGATAATTGTTTATACTCATTAAAGTTTGGTTTTCAAAAAATGAAAAAAAAATGATAGCCATTATATTATGATTAAAAGATTGTTATGGATAATATTTTTTGACTCTATAGGGGGAAGGGAAGTTAATCTTGGCTCTATGGATGAATTCAACTCCATGATTAATAATTTGGGCATGTTGGATATTGGTTTCCAAGGCAACAAATTTACCTGGTGCAACAATCAACAAGGTTCGAATCGTATCTATGCTAGACTGGACCGTATTCTTATTAGTGCTGGATGGAGTTTACAATGTGCTCGCTCTTCAGTTTCTCACCTATCTAGAGTATCTTCAGACCATTCCCCCCTTCTTTTGGAGTTTGGAGAGGATAATCTTAGAAGGCATTCATCATTCAAATTCCAACAGATGTGGATCCAGCACACAGATTTTCATAGAGTGGTGGCTGAATCGTGGAGAAATCCTATTTATGCTACTCCGATCATGATCTTTTTTTTGAAGCTAAAAGGACTCAAGGCCGCCCTTAAAACCTGGAATAAGGATGTCTTTGGGAATATATTCCAAAGAATTCAGGATATTGAATCCCAAATCAGCTATTTGGAAGATATCCAAAATTTTAGGGATAATGAGAAAGATATTCTTCTAGCTACCCTTAAATTGGATTTGCAATGTATTCTTCTCCAAGAGGAAATTTACTGGAGGCAAAAGTCTAGACTTAAATGCTTCAAGAAGGAGATAGAAACACCAAAATTTTCCATATGGTTTCTAACTTGAGAAAAAGGAAAAAATCCATCTCCAGGATTAAAAACTCTCAAGGTAATTGGGTGGACTCTGTGGAGGAGATAGGTAATGAAGTTGTATCCTTTTTTAAAAACCTTCTCTCCTCTTCTAATTGCATGACTGGCCTTAATATTCTAAATTATATTCCTTGTCTTATTTCTGAAGATAAAAATAATTCTATATCCATTGCCCCCTCTTTGGAGGAAATTAAAAAGGTTGTTTTCAATATGTCTTCGAATAGTGCTCCGGGCCCTGATGGGTTCTCAGGTCATTTTTATCATTCATGCTGGAATATCATTAAATACAATCTTTTAAAAGCAGTCACATTTTTCTTTGACTACGACAATATTCCTAAGGCCGCAAATTCTACTGCCATTGCCCTTATCCCTAAATGTAGCTCTCCGTCTACTTTCTCTGATTTTAGACCTATTAGCCTTTGCAACTTTTTATATAAGATTATATTGTGCTTATTGTCGGATCGCATTGGTTGTTTTCTTCCTAATATTATTTCCGAAGAGCATAGTGCTTTTGTAAAAGCCAGGAACATTATAAATTAATATCACCATTGCCCAAGAGATGGTGTAAGACATAAACAGGAAAACTCTAGGAGGAAATGTTATCTTTAAAATAGACATGTCCAAGGCTTATGCTCGTATGGAGTGGTCTTTTATTATTGCAGTATTAAACAAAAAGGGTTTCAACACTGTAGTGACAAGGCTAATCCAAGGATGCCTCTGCAACCAATATTTCTCCAATATCATCAATGGTAGTCTGCACTGATTTTTTTCAAAGCTCCAGGGGTCTTAGACAAGGTGATCCTCTCTCTCCAGTGCTCTTTATTTTAGCTGAGGAGGTTTTGAGCAGAGGTATTAAAATTATATCAGAAAGCATGTCTTCTTCATATAAACTTGGCAGGTATGGAATTCCGGTATCTCACCTACTTTTTGCTGTTGACACCCTTATTTTCTGTAATGGTAGGAAAAGAAATATATATATATATATATATATATATATTTTATTTTGTTTCTACTTATGAAAGTTCTTCTGATCAGCTAATTAATAGAGCTAAAAGTGCATTTTATTGCTCTCATAAACTTCCCAGGTCTAGAACTAATGCCATTCTTAACTGGGTGGGTATAGCTAGCAAGAACTTCCCTTTTACTTATCTTGGTGTCCATCTTTATATTGGTAGACTTAAAAAATACCTCTTCAACTCGCTTGTGGAGGAAATTCTTAAGAAGGTTGAGGGATGGAAAGGGAAATTCCTTTCTGTGGGTGGTAGACTTACTTTAATCAAGCATGTTTTGTCCTCCATCCCAACTCATATTCTTGCTGGGATTCATGTGCCTAAATCTATATCTGATATTATTAACAGAACTATGGCTAAGTTTTTTTGGAATAACTTTGCTGATTCAAAAAAGCGTCACTGGATAAATTGGAAAACTTGTTCTCTTTCTCATTCAAAAGGGGGTCATGGTATAAGAAAAATGCATGATTTCTCTACATCCTTTAGAATGAAACAAGTTTGGAACCTTTACCAATCTGAGTGTCTTTGGTCTAAATTTTTTTAGAGCTAAAAATCAAATTCACCATATTTGGCATGCTTCTACTCGTCCGGGTTCATCGAAAACCTGGATTCAAATCTGTCACTTATGCCAAAATGTTGTTTGTAATTCATCTTCTTTGATAGGTAATGGTTGTAAGATTAGCTTTTGGCTTGACTGTTGGTTTGAGGATGTTCCTCTTATTGTTTCTGCTACTAACATTCCCCAATCTTTCCCTCTCATAAAGGATATGCTTGATGAAAATGGTATTTGGGATTTCCGTCTTGCTAATGATTGTCTATCTGACTTGGAGAAAACTGCTATCAATTCCGCAAGTTTTTTTCTTTCAGATTGTAAAGATGTTTTCATTTGGAATCTCTGCCCCAAAGGTAAATTTTCTATAAAATCTGCTTGGAACTCTATTCATTCTTCTTTTGTCCAGTTAGACTGGAGTAAATTTGTTTGAAATAACACGATTCCCAAAAAAATTCAAGTTTTTGGTTGGAAGGTAATGTATGGAGCGGTGCCTATTGATATTTTGGTTCAATCAGTTGGTATTCCCTTAGCTAGCTGTTGTTCTTGTTGTTCTCAAGGAAATATAGAATCTTTATCTCACCTCCTTTGCAAGAGTGATATTGCAGGTTCTCTCTGGAGGTTTTTTGGAAGCTTGTGCTCTAGTTCTCCTCTTCTTGGTGACTAGATCCAATGTCTTTTGAGAAGATGGTTCAGAGCTTCTGTTAGGCATCACAATGATCTTTTTATCTTGCTCCCTCTTATCATCATTTGGGAAATTTGGAAAGAAAGATGCACTCGTAGATTTACAGAAGCTCTGAATCCAATAAACTTCATCATTGCAAGAATCAGAAAATGGATTGCGGACTGATGTTCTCTCCCCAATAGAAAGTGTATAGACCCCACTCCTATTAACATCAGCTTGCCTCTCGTTCATAGAAGAAATACTTTTTTTCATGTTAAATGGAATCATCCCCCATAGGGTAGACTCAAGCCAACGTTGATGGTGCCTCTTGGGGTAACCCAGGACATGCTGGGGGAGAAGGTATTATTCAAGATCATACAGGAATAATGATTACTTGTTTTCACTCTTAATATGGGGTTTTCACTAATAATATTGCTGAATCCCGCTCTCTCCTGGATGGGCTTGATCTTTGTCAAAGGCTCAGACTAAATCATGTTGAAGTGGAATCTAATGCAAAAAAATCGGTTGAGGCTTGGAATGGGAGTATTAATCATTCGTGGAAGCTTTGGTATTTGAATAAAAAAATCAGCTAGGTTATGAACATTAGTTCCTCATTTAAGCATATTTTTAGAGAAGCCGACATGGCAGCAGATTGTCTTGCAAATCACGGGTGTGATACCCAAGACTCTGGTTTTTTATTCGATCCATGATACCCCTTCTAATCTCAGAGCTTTTATCTTCATGGATAATACAGGTTTGGGTAATCTCGGAGAAGTCCGTAATTAAGTATGGTGCTTTGTTTTCTTTCTTGTTTTTGTTAGATTTGGTTTGTAGGGGTAAGGTTTTATGTCACCCCCCCCCCCCCCTTCTTTTTTGCTTTTGTGATGTGTCTCTGTCCTCTGTAGGGGTACGGTTTTATGTCCCCCCCCAAAAAATTTCTATTAATAAACTGGTAGGGGTCCGCCAAAGCCCCCACTCCTCCTGAGTGGTTTTAATTAAAAGAAATAAATTAATATACTCATTGAAGTATGGTTTTCCAAAAATGAAAGAAAAAGATGATTTGTATTATAACCCTTATATTGTGATTAAAATATTGTTATGGATGATTGTTTATACTCATTGAAATATGATTTTCCAAAAATGAAAGAAAAAGATGATTTGTATTATAGCCCTTAAATTCTGATTAAAATATTGTTATGGATGATTGTTTATACTCATTGAAGTATGGTTTTCCAAAAAATGAAAGAAAAAAATGATTTCATATTATAGCCCTTATATTGTGATTAAAGATTGTTATGGATGTTTTAAAAAGGGTGGTCAGACCCTTATGAAACCCTAATATGGGCATAAGAAAAATGGGGTTTTCCTTTTTAATCTTGTGAATAGGATGATATGTTTAATGAAGTTGATTAACCCCTATGGACCTAAAAATGGGTAAAAGGAGGATGTGATTTAGGATGAAAGAGATTGGAGGTCGTTATACCTCGGAAGTTTCAGAAGAACAGTGTGTAAACACGTTGTTCTATTATTGTCCTTTCAAACAAACCTCTATCCGTTCGAACGGGCTTCAATCCGTTCGAACAGTTTTGTCTGGACAAAACCTGTTTGACCCTATTCCAATATATTGATCATAAGTTTTGATTTGCTTATCGGATTTAGACGATTCAAAATGTGTTGGACTCATAATTCAAAATGGAACAATTCCATATCTAATAATGATTTCCCAATTTTAAATACTTGGAGGTCAAAATAACCTATCAAGTCGGGTGAAGGTAATTCCTAGTATTTTTACCCGGAACCCGGCCCTGGTATTTAGCTCATAACTTCTGACCCCCATATTGGATTTAAGCGAATAAAATGCATTGGAATCGTAGTTCAAAATGGAACAAATTAATGTCTAATGTACAAACTCTAATTCTGAAATCTTAAGGGTAAAAATAGACCCTAAAGTGAGGGCATGTAGTGACATCCCCTTTATTTGTTTCCAAATAGGAACGGTCAAACTCGGACTTGGTCCATGGGGAGGGAGGTTCAAAGGATTATATTAAATAGTCATGTGATTGTGTCAGACAATGGAATGACCCATTGGCCCAATAAGGTTCCACATCGGAATCGTCTTCTCGGACTTGGTTTGTGGGGCTTGAGGTCCAACAGTTAATAATTATCCAAGCTTGGCTTGGTTTAATTGTAGATTTCCTATGAGCAAAACATAGGATTATGTTTCAGAATTGGTGTTCATTGGCCGATGTTCCTCCTTGGGCCATAAGTCAGGAGAGGCGATGGCTGTTTAGAGCCGGGGTTCCTCCATGACTAGGTTAAGAGAGTCGGTGTGTATATATGGATGTTTCTTCTTTTGCTAGGTCAGAAGAGACGACGAACTATCCTATCGGGGTTCCTTCGTGGTGGATAATCAGGAGAGATTGTGTCCAATAAGGCCCGGGTGCCTCCATTAATGTTTCAGAAGAGGCGGTAGATAGGAATGTCGGGGTTCCTTCATGACTGAAAGTCGAGAGAGTTGACGTGTGTCTTGGGAGCTATGAAGCCTCCATTAGCTTGTCTGGAGAGGTGGTGTGTAGCCGAGGTTTCTCCAGTGGTTAGGTCAGGAGATGTCGGTGTCCCAATGGTATCATTAAGTGACTTAACATGTTACAGTATATAGCTGGGTGCTTCCAGTTGGTTGGGTCAGGAGAGATGCTAACAGTACTATTGGGGTTCCTCCTGTTGGCTGTAAGTCAGGAGAGACTGTCTAGTAAGACCCGGGTGCCTCTATTGACTTGTTAGGAGAGACGTCGTCCGTAGAGAGTTGGGTGCCTCCATTGTTGTAGCCAGAAGATGTGATAGGCATGATTACCGAGGTTCCTCCATGGCTGATGACCAGGAGAGACGGTGACCAAACAATAGATGTGTTGAAGTCGACTTAATTGTAGGACAAATAGTCCTAGCAGGTAAAGGCCTGAGTTATGTATTGAATCTGAGGATTCAATGTTGTATTGGGTCTACGGACCTAGGGTTGTGTTGAGTCTGGATGACTTAAGGTGTGGTTGTAAACGGACTGAGGTCTAGTTTGTGGTTAGAGTCTAACGACTCAGGGTTTGGTTCCAATGGATGTAGATCTGATTGGTCCTTTGAGACTACGTACTCAAGGGTTGAACATGTTTGGTTGACTGGGATGGAAACTTGGTGTTGTGGGTACCGTGTACGTGTGTCTGCTATACTTGGTTTTTGGGAAAATACACTAAGGTTATAAGCCTTGATAGGGGGAAATAAATGTTATTAATGATGCACAAAATATAGTTTAGAAGAATTGAGAATTTTGCTAAGCCTCATAGTTCACTGACGTCTCATGTTAGCAGATCAGGAGGTCAAAGTCTGTTGACCTTGGTGACTTAAAAGAACATTTTAGGAACTGTAAAAGAGTATATTTGGCATATGAACGACGCCCTTTTTGTAAAACACTTAATGTCACTTAATACAGGTATTTTTTTTGATGTGATGATCATTGTAATGACCCATTTATAATTTCTTTTAAGCTCTTGATTCAAAGTTTGAAATTTTCTGCACTTTTGGTGGGTAAAGTCTTCCGTTGTGTGTTAATGACGAATTGGCACGCATCTCGGAACAAAATTCCCTAAAATGCGGGTTCGGGGGCATCACAGTTGCTGGATGATGTCTTTCAGCAAAAATAATCCTTTATTTTGTGACTAATTATGAGATTGTAGATACAATATTAGGGATCATCTTTCATTCTAATTTCTTGGGGTCTCCTATTTTTTCCAGGAGAGTGATTAGTTCATTGGCGAGGAGGTCTTCGAATAAGTCTTCGACGATGTCTTTAGAGAAAGAATAGGTTTTGTTCATCCTGTCTTCGATGGTGACTCTTTTTGGAGGGTCATGCTTGTCTTGTTATGGCTTTCTAGCTCCAATTTGAGCTGGTTTAGTCCTAACCTGAACCGACCATTTTCCTTTATTTGGTTGACCTACCGGCTTGACACCAACTGATGTTGGTTGTGTAGTCTTCTTGGTTTCCACTACTGTGACTGTTGAAGATTCAAGATGATCAGTGCCTCGACCATGTCTTCTCTTTCCTATGTGGATCTCCATGTCATGTGTCTTTTTGAACAGGTCATCGAAACCTATGAAGATTTGATCATGAGGGCAGTTGACAAATCATGCCTGAGGTTTTTTAGGCACATTCGAATGAATTTCATCTGAGTGAAATTTAGAGGATAGGAAAGTGTTAGGGTTCTGCATCGAGCAATAAAATCCGTTACAAATTCATTGTCCCTCTGTTTGGTCTCGATCAACTCTGGAACACCTACTCTTCTTTGAGTGTTGTAGAATTGTTTGCTGAATTCAAATATTATTGTCTTCTAATCTGGAATCAAAGCCTCAGAGAGTTGACATACCATGTGAAAGCAACACCTTCCAGGGAGTGCACAAAAAGTTGGAGGCAGAGAGCTCTAGTTTTGGCTGCTGACCCACATCTCGAGAAAAAGTGAGAAAAATGTTGTCTCGGGTCCCCTGCATCGTCAAATATCTTGAATGTAGGCTGGGCGAAGTTAGGTGGAGATGAAACCGTATCTATGACAGCTGGATAGGGCTTCACGATCATTCGAACATCTCATTTTTTATTGACCTTCCGCATTTGATTGCGAACGGTCTCTTCAATAGCAGCGAGAAGAGATGGTAAAACTCCCCCCATCAGTGAAGCCTGGTCTGGGACTGACATAGTTTTTGCTATGTGAAACCCTATTAGAGGTGTAGGAGTTACAATCGGGTGAGTTGGAGGCACGGAGACTACCCCTTTAATACTGTTTTGTCCTTGACAAGGGAAGCATTGATCTAGTGCCGGTGGGGCAACTGATAAGGACTTGAGAGTTGATAGTTGCGTTACCAATTCCTGCATTAGGTTCATGATGGTCGTGATCTCGTCGTCTTTGTATCTGATTGGAGTCTGCAAGGCGGCTGTTTGATCCCCTGACGGTGGAGGGGCCGATGTCGGAGGGTCATAAAAGGGAGACTGCTGCTTTTACTTCTCCAAATGGGGTTAAAAGCAGTTTCTGCCATTGGAGTTGTAATTAAAGCTCTCTTACATTACAAGAGATATCTACAATTGCTGTTGTTTTAGTTAGACGAGTACAGGGTCATGCTCTGCTCAGCAGTCCCAAAAGAATCGTGTTGCTATGGCCCCCTTTGGTTGCACTTTTTGTTGTCTGTTTTTGAAAACCAAAATTTGAAAATTTTTACACAAAACATGTTTTTGCCTTTCGTTTTTAAAAATTAAAAACAAAATTTTTGGAAATCAAAGTAACAGAGTTCCTCTATTTTTGGAAATAAAAAACTGAAATAGAAAACATGAGTGTTGCACCATCAAGACCAACACAAAACATGTTTGGTAAACACATGTTACTGTTTTTTGGTTTTAAAAATAAAAAACAAAATTTTTTGGAAACCAAGGTAACATAAAATTTTAGTGTCTCTGTTTTTGGAAATAAAAAACAAAAATAGAAAACATGGAGTGCTGCACCACCAAAACCACCCACCAACCACACTACCACCACAATATTACCACCATCACTCCACCACCCACCACCACCACACCACCCATCACAACCACCTACCACCGCCACACCACCCATCACAACCACCTACCACCACCACCACTCCAACACTCACCACAAGCTTTTTTTTTTCTTGTTATGAGTATTGTACACACAAACTAGACTCAGAGAAGGAGGAAAGGAGACACGAGAGAGAAGGAAGATAGAGGACAGGAATCCAAGCCTGTGAGGTTATTTTAGTCATTTCTTAAAAACCAATAGTTTAAATATGGGTCGCAGCTCGCTTCAAAGGGTTTGACAGAGCTCCTCATATATATATATACTAGTAAAGGGGCACGTGCTTTGCATGTATTATTAGAAAATATAATAAGATTAAATTAAAAATTAATATTATCATTAATTATAATTTTATGACTTGAATCAAATGATATTAAAAAATAACATAATTTATAAATATATAATTAGTAGTAATTTCTTTATTAAATAAATAATACATAATTAGTAGTATCCAATTATAATAAATTTTAAATTAATAATTTTTAAGGAGTTCAATTATGTTAAACTTTTAATTACATACTTTTACTAAAATAAATATCTATATAATTTTTAATAGATAAATATTTTTTCTAATAAGAATAAATAGCGTTCTAGTAGAAATGAAAGATTAGTAGTGGAATTTACTAATACTTCTACTTATGGTAAAAACTATAAGTACTTAATTTACTTGTATTTTATATCAATTAAATTTATAATATATTAGTACCATTCACTAATAGTAGAAATTGAAAATTAGTGATGGGACTCCTGATAAGTTACCTTCATGGATATGTAAGAAATTAAATCTGAAAAGTAATGTTTATCAATCACTATCAATGAATAGTGTACCCATGGCAATATTCAAAATCTAAGGAACTATAGTACATATTATTTTAATTCAGGCGTAAAATAAACTAATAATCACATCAGGAAGCCATAAATTACATAAAAATATTTATGTATTTTATTAGTAACTATATATATATATATAGCGCACAAGTATTAATTATTTATTAATAAAATAAATAAATATTTTTATGTAATTTATGGCTTCCTGATGTGTTTGTTAGTTTATTTTAGGCCCGAATTAAAATTATATATATATATATATATACACTGAAAAGCCCAATTAACACTATTAATATTTAATAGGCTTACAATCAAGAAGCCATAAAATTTGTGTGATTTTATCCTCTGTATTTCTAATTGTTCATCACTCCTCTTGTATGGCAATACCCAACAGAGATCATCCCAAGGGGTAGCAAATTATCTACATAACGCACGACAAGTCACAATTGCTTGAAACCTTAACCAAAAAAAAGTAATGAGAGCCCACTCATTACTAAGTTCTTGGGCCATTTCATCCATACAATTCGTACATATCTTACGGGTATGGTTTCTCTTTGTTTATGAGACAAATGTTCACTTGCTCTATGACTATACTCTATTAAATAATTAAATAACATGTACAAAAGGATATATTTTGTTTTCAAAAGTTTAAGAATAATTTGCCCCTTACCTCATGGCTATGCCATATTAAATAATTAAATAATATTTTTTAGGAGGCAATTGGCCCTTGTCCATAATTATATCCAATTAAATAATTATAGAACTTAGTATAAAAGATATATATATATATATATATATATATATATATATATATATATATATATATATATATTAGTTCAGGAGTTGGGATCATAGTTAATTGCGATTAAACTTGGGAGAGTTCATTCGCACACAGAGGTCAACACGTGTCTCTTTAAACCTTGGTTAATTGTGGTTAAGATTTCTTAATCCTTGAGGTTTAATAATCTAACCTTGGTTTCTAGGAAAAAAATATTAACCATCCCACATTGATTCCCGCCCCGTTGTGAGTATAATCCCAAGTTCAATCGCAATTGGACAGATTAGGACTCAAAGCTTAGAGGGCACCAACCTCCATTCCCATGGCTATATTCCAAGAAATTTTTTTTTACAAAATTTTAGTGGGAGCACGTGCCCCCATAGGCCGCCACCTGGCTCTGCCCCTGGCCACAAACCCGGCTTTATGTTGTTCAATTGACCCCAGTAACTCGTCTTTTAACTTTGAATACCCATTTACAAGTAAGATGTTGCATGCCTGAGATATTGGTGAACATGCAAATTTCAAGTGTCTTTTTATGATAGACATTTTGAACTTTGCTATCAAATTACCTCCACTTTTGTGTGGATTTTATTATTTTGTGGGAGACTATACTTCAAATCAGGGTAAAACTGGATTGTTAATTACCTTTCCGATTTGGGGAAGAACCTCTGATTAAGAAGAAGAACAAGAAGAAACAAAATGCTTAAATAAAAATATGTTTATTTAAAGGAGATGCCCAATTCCCATGTAGGCTTTACAGGGTGCCTCATTGAGGTCTTTGTATTAAGAGAAGAGAAGAGGGAAGTGAGGTGGCCATTTTGAGGGGTTCACCTGGTGTTTTTTATTGATGGGAAAACTTTTTTCTTCACTGGTTGCTTGCCTTGGGCTTGTTGTCTTCCTGTTTTAAGGAAAAAATTATTTTTTTATCTTTTTTCTTATGTTCTCTGGATGTGAGTTTCATGTGAGAAACTCCCTTTTATATTTTTGGAGAGTCCTCTTTGGTCTCTCCTTTGATTTCCTATTTTTGGAGAGGTAAAAAATGGGTCAATTCTTAGAGAGGGTCATCTCTCAAAGACAATTGGTTTCCCTTTTCTTGGAAAACCTAGGATGATGTACAAGAGTCCTCATTTTTGGAGGATTCCATCTTGGTTTCCTTTTTTGGAAAACTTGAGAGGATAAGGTTTTTCCCCTAAAAATGGGGTAAAAAGGAGGAAGACACTTATCCTCCAAAAAGGAAAAGAGATTTCTCTCAATTTTAAATGGAATGCTATGTGACACCTTTCATTGGGAATCAAGAGGGGATCCTTATCTTAGGATCCCCAAAAGCTAGCAAAGGATGGAGAAGGGCTGACCCAGTCCACGGTTCATTGGGCCGTAGACCAGTTCACAAAAAAGGGATTGACCTTGGTCAGTCCGCGGGCAATTCTAGTGACCAAAAGGGTGGACCATAGGTCCCACCCATGATCTGATTAGGTCCACGACCATTTTGGCCGCGAACCAAGTCTGGTAAGGGCTAGCTTTTTGCTAGCCCGTGGGACTGACTTGTAAAGTCTGTCCGCGGACTGACGAGGAGTCAATCCGCAAGGGTTTAATCAGGTTTGTCCGCGAGGACAGACCCTAGACATGTGTTAGTCCCATAGGAATCAATCAATTATTGTTATAAAAATAAAATAAGTTAAAATATAATTTATAATAAGATAAATATTAAAAGATTAAACTATAAAATTTAATAAAATTTGAGTGTATTTATGTAAATATAATCACAATTGATAGCTATTCTGTAAGGAATAATCTGGAAAATATATTTAATAAATGAGAAAAAATTAAAACGAAAAAATCCAACTGTAATTCTATTTCCAGTATATTTATGTAAATATAATCACAATTTATAGTTATTCTATAAGGAATTAATCTAGAATATGTATTTAATAAATGAGAAAAATTAAAACAAAAAATTCCGGCTGCAATTCTAAAACCATCTATCATTT
Source organism: Tetracentron sinense (assembly GCA_015143295.1). Classification (NCBI taxonomy): domain Eukaryota; kingdom Viridiplantae; phylum Streptophyta; class Magnoliopsida; order Trochodendrales; family Trochodendraceae; genus Tetracentron; species Tetracentron sinense. Next base: position 39,760,633 of record CM026558.1, on the reverse strand, counting down.
TTTAAAATAAATTTTTTGCAAAAATTCAGTATATAAACATCACCAATAATTCTCTCTTGGTGCAAGGAGGGGAGGGACGCTCTCGTTCTCACAAAGCCCCTTTAACTGTTCTTGAACTACGGTTAATAAGTTTTATCCTTGTGGTTTGAACAAAAAAAAGGTTCTACTCCTGTGATTAATTTTATTTCTAAAATTACCTTAAGAATTAATTAATCTTAATCAAGAGTGTTAAAAGGAGACATGTGAATAAAAAAAACTGGAAAGCATAATCCCTCTTCACCTTGAGAAGTAGACTATTTTCCTATTGAACATAATGTATTATATATTATAAATATAAATATTGGATATATTATGGGTGATGTTATATGCACCCAAATATTTGATGACTACACCCAAATGTTTTAAAATTGACACACACCATTAATTTCTTAAAATTTTAAATATTGCACACCAAAATCAAAAAAATTATTTATAAAATTTAAAATTGCACACCGACTTCAATTTATTAATTATAATAATTGAGGATATTGCTTGATCCACTTTCTTTTAAGAGTCACTATCCAAGAATAAATAATGTAATCATCATATGTTTAATTAAAGAGTTGAGATTTCCTCATCTAATATTTATGGGTAATGTACTATTTAAGAGGTGAGCTATTGATGTACGATATTACAAGCACACAAAGGTGGTGTACAAAAATTTCAATACCATTATGTTAGCCGTTAGGTTTTTGACCTAAGGTAACATCTTTGATTTTGATAATAACACAATAATAGAATGACATTTGTGTTTCTAATGTTCTATTGAGTTTAAGTGTAATTCAGCTTATGAAAAGTATTAGCACATCATCCAAGGCAAAAAGATAGAAATGCAACCAAGCTTAAAGAAGATTCTTCCATCATGTCATAAGAAAGCAATTGGATCATATTGAAGATCATGACCAAAGTTCAAGTCGGATCTTGAAGCTAAAGAAGAAATCTACTCAAGATCAAGATTGAAGATGAAGATTCTCAAGAAGGTTTTATAGTTTATTATTTAGTTTTTTAGAGTACTTAGAATTTATGTAAGAAATCATCAAAGTTTGGTTGGTTGAATTGCTCAATTACTTAGATTGACCATATGTGTCTTAAGAACAATTGAATATCAATTTAAGGACCTAAAACATGATAAATATTTTATTAAAGATAAGGTATAAGACCAAAGAAATCATGCCCATCATATTGGTTAAGCAAGGATGAGTTTTCTGTTAAAAAACAGAGGACTCGCCAACGAGTGAGATTGTGGTCTCAACACTCGTCAACGAGTGGAAGAAACAGTAGCTGAGGATTGAGCTTACTGCTTCACTCGTCGACGATTGGGCAGTGTACTAGTGCATTCGTCGATGACTGCCTGCGGGAACCAACTTCAACAGCTAGTTTTTAACGACTCTTTGAGTTCCCAAGTAGCCTTCAATTGCTATATCTTTGCAAGGGTTATAAATAAGATTGATTTATTAATGAAATTAAGAACTCCAATACTTCCAATCATTCAATCCATTACTCTAAAGCTTAAATTTCCAAATTTATAGAGTTTAACCTAAAAATCCAAAATCCTAATTTTTGATTTATTCAACTCCAATATTTGGGAGACTTTCTAGAGAGTGTTAAAGTCTTTATCAGCTCATCTAAGGAGCATAATCAGATCGTAAATCTCTTCTATCAAAAGTGTATTAAAATCAAGAGGTCTGAGAGACTCTTATCTGTGAAGCCGGTAGCTTTGTAAGGTTTGATCTCTACCCAGAAAGAGATTGGAAAGGTTTGGTCACTACCCGGAAAGTAGACTAAGAGTCTAGGGAGGATTGTTCCTTAGCAAAGCTTGGTCTTCACCCGGAAGAAGGTTGTACAATTGAGAATAAATCGTGGTGAATCCTTGATCATGGAAGCTTAAGGCGGGGATGTAGGCAGGTTGCCAACCTCGTGAACAACATTGTGTGTCAACTTGTTTGCATTCTCTCTAACTCTTCTCTTTATATTCTTGTTTGAATTGATTAAGTAGAATTGCATAAATTTCTATTCCCTTTAAATTGTTTAAGTTGAACTTCAGTTTAGGAAAGTAGAAAGAATTTTAAATTGTCATAGACCCTATTCATCCCCCCCTCAAGGGTCCAATACCCGAGCAACGCATTAATCCATTTAAAAAAAATAATAGAATGATGAAAACATAAAATAATAAAAAAATTGGCAAACTAATAATTGACTTTTCAACGTTGATGAATCAAACAAAAAGAATCAAAGGCATATAAACAATTATATAATTAATTTTCAATAAAATAAATAAAATCTTAAATAAACAAACTTGTCAAACTAAAAACCAAAAACGTGAGAATGTTGGTTAATGGAGAAGTGATCATGAATTGAGACCATAGAGAGATGATGGCGAAGAGAAAGTCGGTTTAAGAACAAAGGAACTATGAATGAGGTGCACATATAAAAATATAGAAAACTTTAAAATATAAGAATTATTTTAATGGAGAGTAATCATCAAATATTGGTGTGCACATAACACCACCCTATATTATATATGATTTGTAAGTATATAAATATAATAAATTATAAAATAATAAAATTTGTGAAATTAGTTTAAATATTCTGCAGCATCAACTAGTTTTGTCTAATGAGCAATAGTTCGAGCAATAGTTCCCTTGGGACTATTCCTCCTTGCACTCGCAAAGTCTTTTTTTTTTTTTGGCTTTTAATATCATTTACCTACTCTAGTATAGGGTTACGGTTTAGCTTGGGGATTGGAGCTCTTGGGACTCATCGCTTGAGGGATTGGATCCCAAGGCCCCATATTGAGAAAGCCCTTCAAACTATGGTTAATAAGTTTTTAATCCTTATGAATATTTTTTTTCCTTAAAAACTAAGATTAGATGCTTTAAGCTTAAGGGTAGGTGGGAATTATATGTATCAAGAAAATTAATGTGCTTAGGAGAATGTGGCATAGGGTTCGGGGTGTTGCCCCCGAGATATATATATATATATATATATATATATATATATATATTTTTTTTTTTTTTTTTGGAATAATCGGTTCATCGTGGTCATAAAATTTGTTAATGTTAAATTTCAATAAAGGTCCAGTACACAAGAAAAATAAAGACCTTTTATTTTGTTATTTTGTGAGAACCATTATATAAACTTAAGGTTTGACTCCCAAATGATTGTTAGTTGTTTATATCCCTTGTATTCTACCAATATCTTCAACCCTAAAGAGCTAAACCCTTATGATATCAATTTTTAACTTATTGATGGTCTCTTAATAAAAGTGAATGATTAGTGGTTCCCTTGAATGAACTAAGGAACACAAAAAAAAAATGTAGGGTTTGTAGTTCGTAACTAGTATGGTAAAGTAAAAATATTAATGAGGATCCAATTACATGGATAAACTGATTTTATTTTTATCGTTCCACGATTGATTGTGGAATGGAGTTTCACAAGTCAGTTGGGTTGAGTCAGGAAGTGAGAAAAATTTTGTAAGCTTGCTAGAAATATAAGTTTACATAGTTGTAAATTAATGTTACACTTTTTGATTTATAATATTATCTAATATTAAATAAAAAAATAAAAGAACTCCCTCACCCTGGCTCTGCCCCCTAAGTAAGTGAATTTTAATCACAATTAAAGAAAGTAAAAAAAAAAACACATATGACACAATAAAGTGTTCAAGGAGGAATATTTTCCTTGACTAATATAGACAGATGATATATTCTTTGGGGAATTTCGAACAGCAACACAGGAACGTTATCATCATAATTGAGGACATCCTTGTCCTGAGAAGCAATTGTAATCCAATCATCTTCAAACATATCAGTAGATCAGCCAATGCTCTGGCCCATACTACAGCCCAACAGGCCCTTCATATCAGCCCCTTAATATCAGCCTGTCTCGGCCCCATCGGTCCAGTATTATGTCTTCTCATACCACCTTAGCCTTACCAGTAGGCCTAACTGGATCCCTGTAAGTTCCTCTTTTTAGTAATACGAATTATATCTTTAACAAAAAAAAAAGTTACTGTCTCCCCCCATCCCCAAATATAGACTGATGATCTTATGTAATAAAAAATATGAGGTGAGTTACGGTCTCCTCCCTTGGTGAGACTTGAGAGAAGGAGTGAATATCCTCTAGTCGGCACCCAATACCAGAACCCGGTATTAGGCAATGCCTTTCCCTTTTAAATGGCCACGTTTTTACTCTTTTAAAATCTTTTAACTGTGGTTAAGTTTCCCCCACCCTTTAGGTTAAGCCATTTAATCTTGCTTTATAGAAAAAAATTAGTACCCTTTAATTGTGGTTATGATTCACTAACCCAACATCTCTCCCCATTTCAATACCCTTTAACTATGGTTAAGTTTCACCCACCCTTAGGGTTAAGCCCTTTAACCTTGGTTTTTAAAAAATCATTAAAAACATTTTAACATCCTTTAACTGTGATTAAGTTCACTTACCCAAGGTGCTCAAGGTTAAATGGATTAAACCTAAAGGTGAGTGAAACTTAACCACAGTTAAAAGGTGTTAAAATGGGGAGAGACATTGGGTTAGCAAACCTTAACTACGATTAAATAGTGTAATTAAAAAAAAAAAAATTTCTAAAAACCAAGGTTAAATTGCTTAACCCTAAGGATGGATGAAACTTAACCACAGTTAAAGAATGTTAAAAGGGGAACACGTTCTGATAGAAGGAACGGGGATATAAACGTCCAACCCCACCAGCCGACAACTGACCGTCTCCGCTCAAATCAGCTCCAGCAGTCCCCACTCGCATCGTCATCGGAGAGCCGGTAAAGCTATCGTTGTTCACAGTAAAGTTGCATCCCCGATTCACACAATAAAAAATTTAGGAAATTCTTAATAAGTAATCTTTAATAATTCAACAGACCTCGATGGAAATTTGTAATTGTTGTGACCTGAAATGTAAAAATGAAAAAAGAGAAAGAATCCCGGATGAGTATGGCAAATCAGAGCAAGAACAAACCCTAATTTCAACACTCAAAAACCCTCTAAAAAACCTAATTTCATCTTAAGAACAAGGAAAATTTCAAAGGGCTTACTTGGCACCAGTATTGTCGAAATGGCAGCTATCTTGGTCCATCTTGGGTCAAAACTTGTTTAACCATAGATCGAAGGGCTTTGTGAGGGTGAGGAGGGGACCTATAGTATTGCTCATTATGTAACTAAAGCTGGTTAACTTCTATATACTCCATGATCATCAACCGTCCATCAACACCTTCTACTGACTTGTTCGTTTATGCCTAAAAACATGTGGGGTCCACCCAACCGATCTTTTTCCTCTATGTATGTGCAATAGTTGCCCCTTGGTGAACCAATCACTATATGACAGCTGGTGCAGGTGATATATTACTGCCGTTTTAATAAAGTGGGCATCACGGTAAAGGGATAAACAACGGATAGTTTCTAATTTCTTTTGGGGGGAACTTGACTCAGCTATATGAAAAGAGGGGATACTCTCATCTCCTCTTCATCTCAACGGTACTCTCAAAAGGTAATCGAATATTCTTTGTAGAATTCGTAGTTTAAGATAATTTTATGGATAAAATCCCAAAAGTCCAAAATCTTATTTAGCATCTCTTCTAAAAACATTCCTCTCATTTCCTTTTCAAGTGTCGAAGCAGATTTAGTAAGCCATTCTTTGGATAATTATAAATAGTACTAATGTTTTTACAGAATGCCATCTTCGTTTCAAGTTATCAACTGTATTCAGTGGTTAGTGATTTTGTTTTCATGGCTTCTAACAGTGCTCACAACCTTCCACATGAACTGGGCAAGATGGTTACAGTGCTAAGCATTAACGGAGGTGGCATTAGAGGCATAATTCCGAGCACCATCCTCGCATTTCTCGAGTCCAAGCTTCAGGTAAACCAGTAGCTTTTTGCAATGTATTTGCATGCAAGGAGAAAATCTGATGGTAGAATTCTCAAGTGTAGACTGAAATAGATTGGTGTGTGGCAGGATCTCGATGGTGAGGAAGCTAGAATTGCAGACTATTTTGACGTCATTGCCGGAACAAGCATCGGAGGGCTAGTGGCAACCATGCTATCAGCTCCGGGTAATAACAACTGCCCTCTTTTTGCTGCTAAGGATATTACAGAGTTTTACTTGGACAATTGCCCCAAGATTTTTCCTCAAAATGGGTGAGTAGTAATGAAGGCTTTTTGAATTTCTTGTATTAGAAGAAGTATAATTTGTTCTGAATTCTTTTGTTTGTTGCAGGACTGGCTATATAAGTTCCATTAAAGGGTTGTTTGGTGCAATCAGAGGAGGGCCTAAATATAATGGGAAGTATCTGCATAGGAAAGTGGAAGAATTGTTAAGCGATACGAGAATCGATCAGACCTTAACCGATGTGGTGATTCCAACTTTCGACATCAAACTCCTCAAACTGATCATCTTCTCCGCATCGGAGGCAAGAAAGGACGCATCAATGAACGCTCTTCTTTCTGATATTTGTATAAGCACTTCCGCAGCTCTGACGTACCTTCCGGCTCACTACTTTGAAACCAAAGACTCTCAGGGGTGATACACCTGAAGTTTCAATCTCATAGATGGTGGAGTTGCTGCAAATAATCCAGTAAGTCTGAAGCCATGCAGGTATTGGTATTGTTCACCAAAAGACACAAAAACTGTTTGAACTAATTTTTGAATTTACCTACACAGACACTGATGGCCATTGCCCACATGAGCAAGCAGATTACAACTCATGATCAGCTCCTAGTAATCTCTCTAGGAACAGGAGCAGCTAAGTGCAAAGAGAAATACAGTGCAGCTGAAGCCTCAAAGTGGGGTGTATTTGAATGGTTGCGGCACAGCGGAAGCTTGCCATTGATAGACATCCTTTGCCAAGCAAGCATGGATATGGTGGAAATTCCTGTATCCTCTCTATTCAAAGCACACAATTGTGAAAGGAACTATCTTCGAATACAGGTAATAATGATGGGTAACTTGTAATCTTAAATTATTTTTTTTTCTTGGGAAATAACAGAGATGATGGTAATGCAATAATAATATTGACTTATGATCGAATATCTATGCTTGAACAGGATCACACGTTGATGGGTAATGCCTCATCAGTGGACATTGCGAGTGAAGAGAACTTGAGAAATCTGGTGAAGATTGGTGAAGATCTTCTAAAGAAGAGGTTAGTATCTCTTGTTCAGAGGTTAGAGGGTCCAGAATGTTTCTGAATATCAAATTCAGAATGTTTTCTAGCGAGCAGCACAGCAATAGCTCATCAGCGGTCACTTCTGATTCATCCTATTCAAACCAAAGGTTTGAAATTTCCTAGAATTTTTCTTTGCCTAAATTTTCTTGTTACTTCCGACCTCTTTTGCGATATGACTTTATATGGCGCAATCAACTCTCTATCGAATTCTGAATTCTCTGAAATTTTATATCTGGTTGTTTTTTCGACTCTCTGAAACTGTGATTTTGTCCTAAAAGATATTCTGGACCCTAGGATCAGATGCTATAAAATATTTCTCATATTTTTATATATTTTTCTTTGTTTAATTTGGAGTATTATAGCTCTCACAAGTTCTATGTAGCAACGTTTTAGACTCCTTTATATATATATATATATATATATATATATATAGATATATATTCTTTAATAATTATATAATGGAAATCAGCAATGTTGCTTCCAAGTTAGAAGTAAAAATATTTATATAATGGAAATTAGGATACCTCTTTTGCCTCTCACCAGTTCAATGTTATGAGTGCACAAAATATATATATGATATTTTGCCATGTATCATATATTGCAGTTTTGCTTTAATTTATATATATTTTAGTAAGTTAATTATTAACTGGGATTTTTGAAGTTGTATATAAATTTTCTGATACAGAAATATTGGATTGAAGGTGGCATCATTGATTTTTTTTTTCTTTGGATCTTCTTGAATTTTTTGTGTTTGGCTGAATTGTGGTTTGTTATTTGAGTGTTCTGTTTGGTTCCCCACTTCCATGGGGAATTACTTTCTGTATATTGATACATCTAATGAAAACATTGTATTAAACGTGTAGAAGACTTGATTTAGTTCCTCTTTGGACTGTGAATTGGGATAATATTCGGTAAATGATATTGTAACATTTAGGATTTTTTTTTGATCGGTAAATAAGCTTTATAAATAAGAAAATAAAAATACAAGAAAGAGATAAGAAAGGAAAAGGACTTGGAAAAGTTTGCTGTGGAAGGAAATGTTTAAAGATGGCTTTGGATTCTCAATAAGTGCAACCTTGGTAGTGTGGAATAAAAGGGTACAATCTTACTTCTTCGTATACTTGTAACTGTTTAGGTTTAGGGTGATGGTTTCTGCACTTTTCCTCTTTGATTCTTTTTATCTTTGTATTTACCTCTGTGCCATTTTGAAGAGGAGACTCATAAGAGCATCAACAGCCAGCTCACTCTCCTGATGAAATTAGCAGGAAGTATACACTCAGATACAAACTTCTCCTTCAATCACCGAAAGTGAGTTCATATTTCGTCCTTTTTTTCTCTTATAATTTTTTTCATCAAATAAAGATGTAAATGGTGTATAGTTGGACTTTGATCTTTTGTGTTTCTGTTCGTAGGGTAGGTTTAATTTGTTATTAGTGGGCTTTGTTAGAATTTATTAATACTGGTGTTCTATGTTTTTCTTCTGTCCTTTTTCTTCCTGTTGTTTTATACCCTTTGTCTTAGCATTTATTTTTCTATGGTTAAATTTGGAAATTGTTACTTATTAGGGAAATAATTTAATCCGAGTATTAACATAGGGCAATAGTCTTTTATCCATTGTATGGGGGTTAAGCGTCAGCAAGGCTGAAATGTACTTTATCTATTTGTTTCTTCAAGTCTCTCCTTGCTTGTAAGTCAAGGTTAATGAATTTCTATTGTATTAGGCGAGATGGTGCTTTATTTGGATATAAGCTTTTATGTTGTGTTTTTCTCTGTAACTTCTTCAAATATGTATCCAACCAAGTCTGCCCCTTTCTCTCTCTCTATTTATCTACCTTTATCTTGGTTTTTATGATGATTAGAGATGCAAAAAATGTTGTGTTGCCACTGAGTTTGATTTAAAAAAAAAAAAACTATTGTACCATCTTTACTCTTCATTTCTATGAATTGCTCTCTTCCCTGCACGAGTTGATGCTTATAACATGAGTCTAATTAACATTCCACCGCTACAATGTGCAAACTAAAAAGCATTGCAAAAGGCCTTACTCTTGATGAAGCAAAAACAACTCAGATACAAGGTAGCATTCAATCACTTGTATGTTTTGTTTTACTTAATGCTTTGAGAAGCATCACTAGGTTAGACAGCATCATTCTTATCTTTTAGTACAAATCGATCAGGCTCTCAGTATTGTTTACTATGCATTAAGAGCATTCATCATTCATTAATTAGACATCCTACCCACGTTTCTAGAATAAGTACAGTTAAAAGGACCTATTGCAAATGGTTTTTGCTCTCCAGGGAAGCTTCCTCTGTTGAGGGGATTGGTCACAATGAAATATTTGGTGCCAATCTTGATTCTGCAATGCCAGCAGATTTTAAGCTATAATCTGCTAACTACATCTGGGTCTCATGGAGGTAACATCAGATTGTGTAATATAAGTTCTGCTAGCTGTCCGGGGTTGCCTTTATCATATAATCTTCTGTATTTACTTTTTATGGAATTCTTTATGGAATTTATTTTGAAGCTTTTCCACTTGGCCTTGGACGTGATGATCCTCCTATTAAAGCTGTAACCTTGGCATAAAGCTCAACCATCACTGTCATGGTTGGTGGCGACTCTATTCATCCTCATAAGTGTGGGGATGAGGCCTGATCACGAGGCAACTATTGTACAAGAGGAATGCTAGCTCACTCTAAAAAAATGCAGTTAGCTTTGGTTAGTGGTTTAGAGAGCTGAGCACCAGGCTAGCGGGCTAAACAGGTGAGCCTATCAACCGCCACAGTCACTTGAAGGAATGAAATCCAGCCCAAATTCAACTTCGGGCCCAATCTTTAACCCGAACCCAGCTCAGCCTGTTATAATCTGCCAACTCACTGTTCAGCCTTATCCAAATCTGTTTAGAGGTTAGAGGGTTAGAGGCCTAAAGGTGGGCCAAATTTTGGACATTTCAACCGCCACACCGGAGAGAAAATTTAGATTATTTTCTACCGAGCAGCCAACCAAGATTGGCAACTAGAAGGATACTAAACACTCAACATCTTCTTTTCATCAAATGACCACCAAGTCCATAAATCCAATGGGAAAAAGGGTGGTAAGCTAAGGAAGTCAGCTGAACCAGAATCGAAGCATGAGGGCTAACGAAGTTGCCATAATAATATCTCATCAGCGGGCAGTTTGTCGTGGTGTAGTTACTACACAGGTCAACCAAACAGTGTTGACACCTCAGTTGAGCCATTGGTCTCCTCTCAGAAATACTATTCTGAGTGGTGCATTTTCATTTAAGCCCTTCAGTTTTTCACTCATGCTGATGATCAAGGGGTTCTAGAGGCTGTCTAACAGCCCTACAGTTGCCATGAAAATATTCAGTTGGAATTGTCATGGGATAGTTCTGCCCCTGATAATTCGTAATTTTAAGGATTTGTTGACTCATCATCAACCTGAAATAGTGTGGCTTATGGAAACAAAAACAGTTTCAACACGATTTTTTAATCCAGCCTGTTCCGCTTTGGAAACTAGTAGATTTCATCATTGTCTAAATTCATGCAACCTCTTAGAGTTTGGTTTTCTCGGCCATCCTTTCACTTGGAATAACAATTGTCAAGCCTTGGGTAATATCAAAGAGCAATCAGATCGGTTTTTGGTTAATCCAGAATGGCTTTGGCGGTTTGGCCTATGGTTTGTGCATTAACCTTTCCAAAAGTACCTTGATCGATATTGATATGAAGTACAAAGTTTAGATGGAACATTGTGCTTGCATTTTGGGAATTGGCAAAGTCCCGAGGAAATATCTAGGGATGAGGGTTTAGTTCAAGAAACTCGGGACCCGCAAAATAAATAAATAAATAAACACCTCATGCTTTATTTAAGGATGACTTTGGCAATATCTACTCTTTGGATTTACATAAAATTTGCACGGTGGCATCTTGTTATGAGTTTGGGAATGGTGAGGATGTGTGGATGCCAAATTTGAGAAAGAGGTTGAACCGATTGGAAGATGGATGATTTCTTAAGGCTTTTGGGCTGTCTTGCTGCTATGAAGCCAAACTCTTGTGCCATAGATGCTAGAACTTCACTTTTGGGATAGTAAGGGACGTTTATTAGGAAATATTTTATTTGTCTCTAGGCATCATGTCTAGGCATTCTGTTCTCAGAGAGTAGGTTAGAATCTTGGCATTCCATCCAAGATTTCGTTCTTAATCTGGGCAACTCACTTGGAAAAAATCCTCAATTTGAACCATGTAAAGAGTAGGGGATGGAAGATAAACAAGAGATAGTAGGGGATGAAGATTGACCAACATATATTTTATTTTTGTGTATGGCTGAGGAGGAATCTATAGACCACCTGCTTATGCATTGCCATTGGGTTAGATGGATCTACAACACTTCCTCTCTCGCTTGATGGTGTTATGAGTTTCCCCCTTTAGTTACAAGGACCTAATCTCCAACTGGTTCTCCAGGATATTATTGTCGAGCTAGGCATGCTTAATGTTTATGCTCCCTCTTGAGGGGGAGTATTGATATATGTAATATCGGGAGTATATTTGTAAAATGACATATATGTAATGTTCTCTCTTCATATAAGATGCTAGTAGGGTTCTCAATCCCTAACTAAGCAATTTACCCTAATATCTCTTCTTCCTCTTTTTTCTCTCTTTCTCCTCTCTAAATCCTAAAACCTCCAAACCCATTCTCCTATTAACAAAATAGAAGGGGTATTTATAAGGGTCAAAACATGGGGGGATATCTATACTATAATATAAAGAAATAAGACTCCCTTCTTTAATCTCCAAACTCCAATCCCTGAAATTCTAGGAATGATGACATGGCACCTCAAAAAGGACAGTGATTTTAGGGGAGAAAGAATTTAGGAGATTGTGATAAGGGGGATAGAGATGTATTAATTCATGGGAGGGATTTTAGGGGATTGTGATAAGAGGGATATAGAGAAACTATGTATATATATATATATATATATATATGTTTTTTTATTCACACCTATATTTTTTATTTACACATGTGCATCGCACGGGGTCTATGCTAATATATATAAGCTTTACAGATCAGAATATAATAAGGTAGCTGCAAATAAGTCATAATACTCCCTTCTTGATGTCTATCACTTTTTCAAATATTTGTTATACATGTTACTAAATGTACGTTGATGGACGAGTTGATGTTTGTGAGCGCTAATAATATATGTTCTTCCACTGCTTATGCCCAGGTATTTGCTCCCCACCATGGATGGGTTATCAGGAAAGCGGTTGCTGCAGGGATGCATGCCCTTCCTACAAAGGCTCAGTTCTTGAAGAAGCTCAATGAAGATGGTAATTGCATGCCCAATTTGATACCCGTGTTTCCAACTTTCCATAGTTAAAGACCCCTTGATTTTACTTGTGAGCTTTTTTGAGTTAACATACATAGGTCAAGGGGTCGAGCCTGTTACTCAATTTGTTGACATACTGATCTGCAACCATTAGATCAATGTTTGATCAACCAGTCTGACCTGCCAGACTGGCCGAAACCGGTTGTATTTTCATGGGTCATGGTTTGTTTTGACCTGTGGGTCAGGCCCTTTTCTCAACCTAATCAGGTTGGGTTTTTGATCTGTTGGGTCATGGTACAGGTACCTAGTTAATTGATGAAAATAAGCAAGTGTATACATTTAAATAAAGTGCTAATTAAGTTTAAAGGTTATTATAATTTAAAATTTAACTAATTTGATTGTTCTTCTGTTGTTTAAATGGGCTAGGCAAGCTGATTGGGGTTGACAGGTCTCTTATTGGTTGGGTGTTGGTTTGCTTTCAACCCGTCTATACTTTATAAACCTGTCGGGTTAAGGTTGAGTAGAACTGTAGAGCTCATTGTGTCTAGGCCAACCTGACCCATTGCCACCCTTAATTAGGTGACAGGGTTAAGTTGATTTCTTACAAACCAACTAGCTCGATGGACTAGTTGAAAAACTCATTAAGTTTCTATGACATGAAGCAATTGAGATTTGAGGATTATTTGAGTGCCTTAACTATCTGGATCATGTTAGATCTGAATACTTGACTGACTTGGTCAAATACTCGACTCAGATTCAAATTATACTGGACTTGGAAATTCTTCAAAATTGATTTCAACATTCAAGCTGTTAGATATGTACTTATTTACAGACGTGAATATGATATGTTACATTCCATGTTCTTTGTTACTTTAATACTTTGGTTCCTGTCATTCTGTACATTGACAATCTATTCCTTTCAAGAAAATTGGCCCTGTCATTCTGTACATGACAATCTATTCCTTTCAAGAAAATTGGCTGTAGACTGGTGATTCATGGGGCCCATTTGATTGGCTCATACGTTTGATTTGGATTAGATTCTCTTAATAATAGAAAACTGGGCTTGATCTGCCTTGTTGCTGTTCATGTTAATTAATATGAATTGTTAAAGCTTCGGGGCTACCTTTCCTTCCAGGAAGAGTGATCCCGAGCCAGCATTCCTGCAAGGAATGGAACCATTGCATTTAATTCACATGAAGTTTTTTCATTGCTAATATAATGAGTCAGAATTTCGAATATGTAGATTTTCAGGTTTGATTACTTGGGATGCAATATGTGGAGCTTGGCATATTAGGTGGTATTGGGTACTGCACAGTAGTGATGCCGCCGTGCTTCTATTGCGATCCATTGAGGCATGGAATTGTAGTCATATTTTCCATCAAATCAAGGTAAGGATAACCACAACCTAAGATGGCTCATATATAATTTTGAACTATGATACTGTGTTTACCAATTACAGTTAATTGAGCAACGTTGATACTTTCATGAAAGAAACTGAAAGAACAATAAGCTGTCTATACCATTGCATGGAGAGGGAACTAAGAACAGCTCCAAGCAAGATGGCATGTTAGTACATCACATTTCTCACTTTCCTGACTACAAGCCCAGAACCATCTCACCAAATCCTGCAACCCCACCCAAAATCCATCCAACCCACACCGAGGGTTACAAACCATGAAAGCTTTAGTGTGGAACTGTCAGGAGTAGGATGGCTCCTGACAGTTCGAGTTCAAACATAAGGAATTCAATTGGTCCCACCACCCAAGGTCTAGGAGAATTGAATTCACCGGATTCAGGAATTTCGCTGGTTTAATAATAGTTTTGTTATTGAAACTTGTGGATGTACAGGTGGCCTGGCTCTCTTGTGGAATAACAGCCTTCAGTTAAATGTTCTTTGCTCTTCTCAGGGTATGTATGATTAACATTTAAATATCTACAGATTTCCACTAAGCTTATCTCAGGATAATGGTTTTTCACATTGATTTATGGTAATACTGCTGACTCCTTTGGCATCTGCAGGGGACTTCCAACAATATTCACTTTCATAATGACACGCTCTTTCTGCCACTTTCAACAAATGATCAACAATTGTTGCTTGCTTGACCTTGGCCTCAATGTCTTCCAGTATACCTGGTCCAATTACAAAGAGGAGAGGTGGGCCGTACCTCGTTAGAGAGTGAATTGATAGGGTCTTGGTGAATACATAATGGCGAATTTCCTTTCCATCAGCATCACTGTTCTTCATTTACCGCAGATTGGCTCTGATCATAATCCTATCCTCCAGACAGGTAAGTCTCATCTGACAAGGCATTACGCCTATTCAAGGATCAATTCAGTTTATTTTTTTAATCGCCTTAATTAACTCAGTGGCTAGAGATTTCATAGGTGGAATTGGGATGAGTTTGGTCATGTAATTCACTTATTAAAATACATGCATTCTTTCAAACACTTTGGAGCTTCAGTGTTTGCCATCTTCATTGTCTGAACAAAACTACATTTGGTCTCGTGCAACATCAGATTGACAATAGTTCTTCTATGCAGAAGAGCTCTGGTAGAAATGGGGAGACTGCTCCTTTTACTTCTCCATATGGGTTTACAAGAATTCTGCCATTGGAGTTGTAATGGAAGCTTTTACAGCATTCAACTATTGGTGAAAAAGGGAGATCAGATCACAGAGCCCCGTTAACTCGCTTTAACGCTAGTTAAGAAGTTTTAACTCGTAGGGGAAAAAAATTAATATGTTATTCTAAAACTAAGGTTAGAGTGTTGAACCCTAAAGGTTAGTGAATCTTAACCACATTTAATGTGAGTTAAAAGAGATGCGAGTTGACCTATGGGCACAGCGATTGACCATGATCCCAACTTGTTTTTACCAATATAGCGCATGCATACGTGGCACCCTAATCAAATAGGAACGCATGATCCGGGAAAGCAAATCGTCTATGATATTCCCTGTGGCCATGAATGTTTAAAGGCCACGGTCTCTTCTTGCCTTGTACGGATTTAACAATTGTAAATAGTTGTACAAGAGATCCTCACCTTCAAACAGTCTGGCCAGAGGAAAGAACGAGGAAAGAACACAAGACATACAATTTGGCTCCCAAGACCCGTGTGCTGAATATCACATACAATCTTGGTTTCCTTCGTCTTTATTTTGTGTTTTAGAGTATCGGTTCACGACCTCCTCGTGAGCTGTGCTTTGTCTTTACCTTTGTAATTCTGTTTCTCTCTTCTATTTATTTGCGTGGATTATCGATTAAAAAAAAAAACAGTTTAAATATCAAGCGGAGCTCTGCATGATGCGGAGCTCCCCTTTTACATTACATGAGGGCAAAATTGTAATTACAGAGCTCTGCATGAAAATTAATCTCTAAAAAAAAATATATTAAGGGTGGTGCTACTGCACCCCAACTTTTGATCATTATACCCTGTTATTTAAAATTCAAGTATTTGCACCCAAAAGAAATGGATAATACTGCCTATCATCTTCAACCTTGCCTCTTTGCATCCTCCTGTTCCTTCTCCTCTTTGCATCCTCCTGTTCCGCATCTGTCAAGTGCTTGCCCCTCTAACCACTTATCCTTCTATTACTTTGTCTTCTTCTTCTTCCACTTTCCTTTTTTATCCATCTTTCTTCATATGAGTAATTATTTCTTCTTGCCTTAAAACACTTTAACTCTTTGATATCTCTGTCCAAAAAAATAAAGATCATAATATTTTAACTGAATCGTCTTCAACCCCACCAAATCAACAAAGCCATGACAGAAAATTCATTGATTATCACTCATCATATTCTTCATGTACAATTAGTTCTTTTTTCCTTCTTTTATTGTTTTCTATTTCACTAGGATTTCTGAATTGATTTGATGTTGCAGCTGTTCATCATGGATTATAAATACTCCACAGATTTGATAAACTTGACAATATATATGGTTGATGGGCAAGATCAAGTTGTCTTAGGGAGTATTGTTGGTGTGTTGATTGCAGCAAGCCAATAGTTGTGGGGCTGCTTCATTTACTAATTTTGCGTATGAGAGGATGTCGTTTGACTACAAAGCGTGTAAAATCACCCATGATAATCACTTCCGTCGTTGTGGTCAGTATTAATTTTGGGTTAGGTTTTTTTTTTAGGGTGAAAAACATCTAAATTCATTGAGCAACAAAATGAGGAGGACCCCTGTGTACACTGAAGCGGTGAAGCCCATATATGTGTTTACAAGCAGCTAATCGAGCAAGCTGTGTGCCACTCGGGTGTATAATAAAATGAACAAAAATGCTTGGGACAGTTCTGCGTTCTGACCTTAGCTATACAGAGATATAAGATGATAAAATTTTCGATATCTCATTATAATCTACCGATCTAGCGCAAAATGACCAGAGTACCACCTGTGCATTGGAGAGGATCCTAGAGTGATTTAGGGCCTGTTTGCATCACTCCTAAAGAATAATTATCTATTCCCTGTGAATAGAAAGAGAATTGTTCATTAAGAGTGATACCAAACGGGCCCTTAGTCACGTTCTTGTGGAATTGATTGAGCATGTGCTCAAACGCTGAAACATAGGGTTAAAATTAGCAAGAGGGAAAGATAAAGGCATGCAGAGCAATAAATGTATGAGTTGGAATTTTTTTTAACGAAAATAGAAGGGAGGAAATTAGAGGAGTAAGCATATGGATTGGGATGTCATGTAATCACATACATGAGGGCAAGCTCATAAGGTTTAAAACTGGAGAATGAACCAGCTTGTTGAGAATGAGCTCCAAGTTTTATGAAAGAGAAGTAGAGACCTGCTCCTAATGTGAGTTGGTTGGGCCTGTGTTACTCAAGTATGGGTAGGGCGGCTCACAGGATTGGGTGTAGGTGTTGGTGGGAGTTGCTTGACCGTCCAATCCCAAGGTAGAATATCTGCGGATGGATGGAGATGGATATTGATACATTGAGATAATGCTTTGATGAGAGATCGTGAGGAAAGAGAATGATTGGGAGCCTAATCAAATGCTTACTTTTGCTTTCCTTTAAATTGTAAGTTTCTTCCCAAATATTTTTTTAAAATTTAATTTAATTAATTAATTAAAACCTTAAATAATTGTACTTTTAATTGACTTTTAAAATAATGCTATTATTTATCTAAAGTAATTTTTTTAAAAGGATTAAATAGAAATTAATTAAATATTCAATAAATAAATTATTATTGCACGTGCATTTTTTCTAGTATATATATACTAGCAAAACCCCCGTGCAATGCACGGGCACAAAGTAGAATGAGATAAACATGCATGTTCATATATTTTAAGATATATGTGTTTGTATGCGTGTGTAAGATAAGGAAGGAAAATCATCACAACTAATGAGATATGAAACGAAAAATACATTAACCGGAGAATCATGAACTCTATATGTATGCAATGTAATCTTCCAACCAATTGCAAAAATGAGAAAAAATTAGAAAGAATTTGTAATTAAAATCTAAAATCTGAAACTTTAGTTGGTATATAAACCTTAAAACCAAAACATTAAGCACCCCCAAAATCATTTGATTGAAAAGTAAATAAACTTTGTAAGAGGATAGTGCAAATTTAGGAAACTAGTCTATAGGAAAAAAAATGAATGAAAAATCTGATTTTTTTAAGAATCAAAATTGATAAAGTATAATTCTAAAATTGTAAGGTTTCTCATCTTCTATGAAATTCAGTTGCTATAAACCATAAAAAAAATATCAAGAGACCAAATCCTCTACAGTGATAACCGGATTTGGCAAATCCGGTAATCACCCCTAAGGTCGCCATGTGTCCCTTTTGAAACCCCTTAACTATGGTTAAGATCCACCCACCCCTAGGGTTCATCCACCCATCCTTGGTTTTTAGAAAAAATATTAATTCTTTTTTTTAATATTAAAAAAAAGATATAAAGTGGGTAATTAAGAGAGGGTATTTATGAGTCCCACTTAAGTGGAGTTGGAACTTGGGGAGAGAGAGCGGTCTTTATTGAGTAGAAGAATCTATTGGGGTATGGGAGAGAGTTAATAATGGAGAGAGAAAATGGGAAGTTAAGAGAGGGTATTTATGGCTCTCACTATGTGATGATGTGACATCACAAATCTTAAAATGGAGATCAATGAGGATGCCACCTAGGCATCCTATTTCTATAGTATATACTACAGATATAGAGAGTAGCATTCTCATTAGCCCCGCTGATGAGAATCTCTTGTAAGCGACAGCTCACTAGCCCTCAGATGTTTGGGGGTTGTTTTAATCTAACGGTCAAAGAAAAACAACCCAAATTAGTTGAAACTGCTTTTCACAAAACCACTATCCCATAATCTTTGGTTCTCTCCTCTTATCTTTCTTCTCTCAATCTCTCCTCAAGGGAAATGTCTTTGCCTCACGTCCAGATTGCATCGACAATTAAATCAATTCATTCTTGTGCAAGACTGAATATCCATTAAATCAATCCATTCTTCAACCACACTCAATGCTGCCATTAATAGTACTAGAGAGTTCTGGACGGGCCTGCACAAAACCATTCTCTAATACTTGAAGAACAACCCAATGACTCTTGCAACATGGAGTCATATGCACCAAAACACCCCAATCACGATGATCATGTTCTGACTAAGACCCCAGCATCAGTGATTTGTACAGATCTAGCGACCAAAGAACATCTGATTGAGGCCCCAATACCAGTGATTTGTAGATCTGTCGACCAAAGAACACTAAACTCTGTGGTGTGAGTTGAACTTTAAATGAGATCCTAGGTAAAACAATTTATGTTCCCTGAACATTATAAACCTTCCAAGACTGGTCTGTTTTAGTGATGAACTCGCCAATAATTGCTGCCAATCCTTCACATACACTACAGAGACACCTTGAAGGATAAACATGAACTTATGTTTTTAAACTTTTAATCTATATTCACAAATAATGGGTTTCTTTTTTACCTTTCACTTTAAGTGTCTTGATGGGTAAGAACTTAAACCACAAGAGAAACTCTTTTTCCTTTTCCAGAGACGTGCTTTCTTTTCTAATCAAACAATAGTAGATAAAGAGATAAGAACGAGAGGAGGAGAGAAGGAGAATTAGAGGAGAGAAGAAGACAGAACAAAAGGAGAACAACAATCTCTTTTGCATTTAAGAGAGTGGTTTTGTGAAAATAAATTCACCGAAAAGGCCAAAACTGGGTTGTTTTTCTTTAACCCTTGGATTAAAGTCCCCTTACATCTAAGGGTTAGTGGGCTGTCGCTTACAAGAGATTCTCATCAGCTACTCTATATGCTAGGAACATTGCACGTGCTTTGTACGTATAATAATTTCATTATAAAGGAAAACCATTAAAAAAAATTTAAGATTCTTTTAAAAAATTTAGTTGTTAATATATTTTTATTGGACATTACTTTTTTATATTAATTGATTTTAGAATATTAGTACTTAAATTTAAATTGAATATTATAAAAGAGTTACTAATTAATAGCTAATTATTTATGGGTCCTGCTTACAAAAGTATAAAAAAAACATGACTTTTTGTAAGCACCCAATTTTTACACCCTGATAAACCCAGTCAATCCCCAGTGGAAATCCTAGGTAGACCCTAAAGCCTAGCCTAAACCCTAGGCTAACCCTAGACAAACCCTAGGTGAGTCCTAAAACCCTAGAACCAAAACCCTTGGGCTCAGAACCCATTACCATTAGGAAAACCCTAAACCCTAGGCCAAATCCTAGTGTGACCCTAGCTAAACCCTAGGACTAACCCTAGATATGCCCTAGATCTAGCCCTAGACCTAACCCTAGCCCAAATCCTAAGACAAGCCCTCATGGCCTGTTTACAATCCAAAACCTTGAAAATCCCTAAGCCTAAGCCTTTGGGGGCCCAAACAAGGGCCCACCAACTCCTAGGGTCCACCAGGGTGGAGCCCACAACCCCTCAATTCGAAAAGTAGGCGGGAAACTTCCCAAAATAGGTGCCCTACATTAGCTTTCGGCCCAAGTGAGTTTGGGCGTGGCCCAAAGAAGAAATAAGCCCAGGGTGTCGGTAATCCCTTCACCGACTCCCCAATTTTGCCTTGCTTCGATGGTGGCGGTAATCCAAGTGCCGCCACCCTGTGTTTTCTTACAAACACGTTTTGGCAACCACCCTGCTCCACTTGGCCTTCTCCCATTTGGTTCCCCACGCCTCGGAAGATGACCAAAACACCCCTGAGGGTCTCCTCTTGCCCTATAAAGCCTCCATCATCCCCCTTGGTTTTGGATCCCGAATTTGAGATAGCCAAGCTCTGTCAAAACCCAAACCCAACTGTAGTCACCTCTTCCAAGCTCATCCTCCACCTACGTAGCTTCTAGTAAGCCCTTGGCAATCTAGGGAGCACCCCAGCACCTGTCCCAGGCTATCTCCACGCTTGTCCTAGGCACCACCACCACCTACAGCCTCCCTCAGTTCGAAAACCCAGTGGAAACCAATCCCACACGTTGCCATCCACCACCAGTCTTGGCTTTCCACCTCAGGCAATCCCCCAGGTCCCCCACTACTCTCCAGGCTTCCCCGTAGCCTCACCAGGCCAGCCACTCCCAGTAGCAGCAGCACCTAAGCCACGAGCAGATAGGGTAGCACCCCTAACTCATGTCATTTGTTCTTTTATCTTGTTTCAGCTTTGTAAGGGACCCCTGGTCCCATTCCAGGGGTCCCATTTTGCATTTTTTTGGAGTTCTGTAGCTTCCAGGGCCAAGGACAGGACCTCCCCACCTTCTCCATAGGTGTGGGGGGATCCCTCGAGGCATTTAACTCCGGTTAACACCTCACCTACATGCATGGTTAACTCCCTTACCGTATGAGGGGTCCTCAGGCCATGAGGAACCCCCCTATACGTGCACTGGTCCACTTCCAATAGGGTACATCTATTTTTTTTGAAAAAAATATATCACGGTGTCGGCAATAGCAATGCCGACACAGTTGAACTTCCCTGTAAACCCTAATTTAACCATGGTTAGTGTAAACCCTGGTCAGTTCCAGGGCTAGGTTTAGGTACTTCAGACCCCTGACTATCCCCCTACAAATTTTCAGGTCCTAACCTTTAGCCTAACCCTGATTAGTTGGCTTGCAAACTCAAGCTGCCAGTAGGTCGGCACTTCCATTACCGACAACCTGTGGCCCTTTTACCAGTGACTTTGGGCCCCTGTGGGGCCCACATGCCTCATCCTATTGGGCCCACACCAGGCCCATTATAAAGCTCTTACATCCTTCTACCACTCTGTAAATTTTCAGACCCAGGAAACAAGCCTAACCATGGTTCGCAAGGCCCCAAACCTCAGGTTATCAACTGTTCAGTGTGTCGACAGTCTAACTGCAGACATTACACAAACTTTTTCTTGTAACTTTGGTCCCCTGTGGGGCCCACACCTGACCTCTTCTTAGGCTGAAACTAGGCTCATTGGATAGTCTAGACTTCAGGCTATCTGACCATGCTCTTACTTTCCCCAAGGGTGATCACTAACCATAGTTAGGCCCCCACAAAGTCTAGTTAAAATGTTGCTATAATTGAGGTAATCCGATTACCTCCACTCTGTGATTTTTTACTTTTTGGGCTTTGTGCAGGACCCAAACCTGGTAGGTGACCATTCTAGGCCTTGTCATACCTTTTGGGCCCATTCTTGACTTACCATGACCCTTAACCATGGTTAAAGTAGCCCCCGGTTAACTTTTAACCATGGTTAAGCACTATTTAACCCCAGAAAAAATTTGGAAAAATTCCAAAAAATTCAGAAAAATAAAAAAGACCAAAAAAATATCATTCTTGATCTTTTTAACCATGGTTAGCATCCCTAACCATGGTTAACTCCTTCTTAACCCTGGTTAGCAACCCTAACCCTCGGTTAACACACCCTTAGCCTCCGGGCTTCACCCTTAGCCTCCGAGCTTCACCCTTGGCCTCCGAGCTCAACCCTTAGCCTCCGGGCTCAACCCTCGGCCTCTGGGCTCAACCATTTGCACATTGACCAACCCCGGTCAAGCAAAACCCTAATCTCCGGATTAGGCCCACTAGTCACCCTTGGTGCACACACACCCCTAGCCTTAGCACGGGTTCATGTGCTAGAACTACGCTCGGTCTGATCTCACCCCAATGTGAGTACGTAGGCAACTCAACCCGGCTTCGACCCTAGTTAGCTTTTACTTTCTTCCGGTTAGTATAAGTTAAACATTTTGGTATTCGATTAATCTTGAGTTTATTTTTTCTTAAACCTAGCAAGTAGGGAACTACTATATGTGGAAGTGTCGGGGTGCCTAACCCCTTCCCCAAACTTAACCGAATCTCTTATCCCGATCTTCGATCGCGGACCAAGACCTTATCCAACATTACCTGGGGACTTATCCCTTCTAATTAATAGGTGGCGACTCTCAAAGCCCTCTTGTGAGTGGAAGTAAAATTCCCACGCTCATATCTTTCTAATAGAGTTTTAGGGTGTTTGGAATTCCAATTAAGGCCATCTCTTAATAATGGGTCTCACGGGTCCCACATTAGATTAGTATACTTTTAATGAGTCCATCTACATTTCTATAAAAATAGCAAAATAGAGATTTAATATGTAATAATTGTACTAGTAATATACATTTATATTTATATTATATTGTTCTTATTGATGAGGACTCCATTAGTAGAGAGTTGAGAGAGTTGGAATGACTCTGTTAAAGAGATTTAAGGTGATAACTCTTAGCAGTTCATTCAGAAGATCAGTGGAAGGTTAGGGGCTGCATATGGGATGGACCTAGCGTGCCGAGCAAAGGAAGGAGAAACTCAAGAACAAGCTTAACTCGAGAACAAGCAAAGGAAGGAGAAATTTGGTATTCCATCTGGTTTCAAGAGCAGCACCTTCAGAGACGTGGTGGCTCCAATGCCTATGAAACACGAGCAACCAAACTCATCAATGAACCACCAAAAGATTCAACTCAATGGCTCGAATGGCCATTGAGCACCCAAGGTTCTTCCTTGTGGCATTCACTTCCTTAGCACCCATTGCACTCCCACTGTATGAGTTTGCCTTGTTCGGCACCCAAAACCAATGGTAGCGGTCACTTGTATAATGAGTCCTTCTAACCCTCTACTAGTCCTTATCGATAAAAGTAGCAGACTCGATATTTAATACATAATAGTGGGTCCCATATAATACTATACATTATAATTGTTGACTATACATTATAGTTTTTTTTATAAATGGTGAAGGGTATTTAGGTCCACATAAAATTTTGCATACTCCTTATACTTTTATTAGTAGAATGATATATATCAACTTTTTTCCAATTTCTTTCATCATGAGTATAATATTAATACTCCAAAAGATTATAAAAAAATTATACTCATCATGAAGCAATTGGAAAAAAAATTTGTGTCCATGCAAAATTGCTCTAAGGACTGGGTATCATTGGCCTGCTTGCATATGAAGTTAATTTTAGCCTTGGTTCTCATAAGTAGATTGAGTTGGCCAATAAAAAGGGGGCAGTGATCTTTTCTAGAATGAAGCCTATTATAAACGCCTTGTGTGGTAGGACCTATTTGGCATCTGGTGTTCTTTGCATTGGAGAGAAAGTTGGATAGCTGCTCAATCGGATTTTGCCACAAATTCCATTGAATTAAAGGAATATTTTCATTCATGCATCCATAAGTTTATGACATAATATTTCTTGGTTTCTTGGTATATAGGCTAGAATCGAACTAGCTGCACCGGTTGGGGCCAAAGTAAAAAAATGCCAGGTTTTTTACTTAGAATTGAACACCAACTTGCTTCATACTCCCTTTTGGAGGGATGTGTTGGGCTTTAGTCTTGTAGGGCCATGTGTGTTGGCCTACCGGATGTGTTAAAATGATTAGTGTTTAACGAAAAAAAGTAAAGTGAGCGTGTTATACTTACCCCCTTTGGATAGTTGGATAGTAACCAATTTCGTCCTACATCATAAACCGATGTAGATCTCTCAGTGCCTTAGAAGGCTTGTCCCTCTCAAAGATAGGCCCTTTTGGAGGGATGTGTTGGGCTTCAGTCTTGTAGGGCCATGTGTCTATGTTGGGCCTACCGTGTATGTGTTTAAATGATTAGTGTTTAACCAAAAAAAACTTGCTCCAGGCCTTTTCCATGATTAGCAATTTTTATTATCTTAGAAAACACTACGCTCATATCATATAGCTCCTTTCTACATCCAAACATTCCCCTCAAGCAGGTAGCTACTAACCTTAACTAACACGAGGCCATGATTGCCTGTAATGTTATCCGAGGAATGGATGAATCCATTGCTAGCCACAATGTACACACCCATTTTTTGGTAATTACTGCAGTTTGGATTGGCTACTACTGTGTTCATGCAGTTGTTTGACATTCATTTCTTGAAAAATTCTTTGTGGTCCGATATGTTCATCTTCTTGAGGCCAGCTTCCAGTTCGATAACACTTAGCAATAGTAGCTGAGGACTCCCAATCACAATAGTAGTTAAGTGATCTTCATTTCCGGTATTAATCAATAAATAAGCATTACAAAAAGAATATTTTTAGTATAAAAATGCCAGTATGCTTAACAAAATTCTAATTTTGTTGTTGTTAAGTTACGAACTACACCATCTACTCATGATAGAAAAATCTTATAACACCCATCTCAATATATGAAAGATTGAGATAAAAGGACCATTTGTTAATATAATAATAGTGGGAAGACCTGTGACCAAAAAAAAAGTGGTAAGACCCTCCACGCATACAAAGTTGCTCGGATGAATTTGTGAACATGAAAACGAAAAAAAAAGGAGGTTGGAATAGAAGAACTGACCCAAATAGTTAGAGCTTCGGCCCAATGAAGAGTTCGATTGTGGAAGTATCCTGGCATCCAATCCTCTATAGACGAATGATTGAGATAAAATTAAGGTCATTTGTTAACAGAATAAGAGTGGTAAGGCCTGTGACAAAAAAAAAAAAAAAACGTTAGTAAGACCTTCCACGCATAAGAAGTTAATGAGATGGAATTAATGAACATGAAAAAAAATATAAAAATGAAAGAGAGGAATGGAACCTGTGAGGAGTTGGATCGAGAAAGTATTCCGGCATCTGATTTGGACAGGAGACTATGATGGCGTCATTCATTAAGAACTTGCTTCATTTCAAGGAGAATTTGAAGTTGTTTATTGAGAATCAATCACTTCACATATGGATGCAAACCCAAAAGCAATGACAACCGCCTCGATGTCACCTTCCTTGCAAGTAGAGCTGGAGAAGCATCGTAGCTGAACGTCACCTAAATCCTTGTACTCATGGTCTGGTGAATCTCCACTATTTAGGAAAAGACTCAGGATCCATTATATGAAAAACTCTTTAAATGCTAGTGAAAGAGACATGTCTTCCAAAACAAATTATTATGAACAAAAACTCTTTAAATATTGGTGATTCACCCATGGAAAAAACTCTTTAAATGCTTGTAAAGACCATGGAAAAATATCTCTAAAACTCTTTAAATGTTGGTTTTCTAGATCTCTAATTAATAGAAAGCTTGCAAATTTCATGAAGTGTGAGATCAATGGTAAGGAGATGAAGGGGCAGTGACGGTTTAAGAGTGGGAAGCGATTATCTATTAATAGATCAAAATGGTAGTAAAAAATGGTAATAAAGGTAGATCCTCACTATTTTTCTTAGGTGACCTCACAAATGAAATGGATATAAGTCTCAAGTAACATGAAATGGAGGGAGTCGTGTGAGGGAATGAATATAATTAATTAAATATAGTAATTAATTTAATATAAAAAAATATTTAAGTAGTGGGAGATACTTAGGACTTAGGAGTCCTGTGAGAGAGTGAAGGTGGGCATTTAACCTATCATTTAATTAGCATAGAAATGCTATTCGTTCTCCTTTGGACCATAAGTTCAAGGAAAAGCATCAAAAGGCTATCCATTCTCCTTGATCAAAGTAATGATAAAAATATACGGTAAGAAAAGTCTAAACTTTGGGCTTGAAAATAAAGGAGAAAAGCCAAGAAAGGCTTCCAATTTACAACATAGCCAAGAGTGTTCCAATAAAAGAAAAGATATATTTTTTTAGCCTTGAATTTGAGGAAAAGCCTAGCAAAGCTCTCCTATTTCCATTGTCAAGAGAAAAATAAAAAGAAAAGAGCTTTAGTTTGGAAGAGAAATCAAAGAAAAACATTTATAGCCTAGAAAATAAAAAGGGAAAATCTAGAAGGATTTTTCCATTTTATTACAGTCGAAAAGTAAAGAGCTTTTTAGACTTTTAAGTTTGAAGAAAAGTCTAATAAGGCTCTCTTCTATCCAAAGTCAAAGAAAAAAGAAAAGAAATATTAGAGAAAAAACTAAATGTATGCTAGAAAATAAAAAGGAGAAAAGTTTAGAGAAGCTTCCCCTTTTATTATAGACACAATGCATCTCAAATGTGAAAAAAGGAGCTTAAGAAAAGATTAATATTTTTTTTCCTTTATCTTACAAGGTAAAGAAAATCAACAAAATGACTTTAAAATAATGGGTTCTCAAAAGGTTTATAGGTTTCTTCCTCTCCTTTTTTCGTAAAGAGTCCTCAAAGTTGGCAATACCACATCCTCAAGAGGAGGTCGGTTTTTTAACCTAATCTAAAGCTCATCTAAGAAAGAAAAAACATATAATGAAAGGATATAGTGTAAATACTTGAAATAAATTACAAAAGGAAAACTCACTCAAATTATGCAGCTTTGAGAGATCCTATTTGACTCAACTCTTCAAAGTCCTCCAAGATTAGATTGAGTTTTTAAAAAAAAAATCTAAAGCTTTGATCCCTTAAATTTGTTTAGGAGGGTTAAATCTAAAGATTAAATGACTAAAGGATGAGCTAAGGTCCACAACTTATGAAACTTGAATAATGTTAAGAAACCTAAAGATTTAATCTTCTAAACTTGTTTAGGAGGGTTAAATAGGCAAAGGGGCTAAAAATTTATAAGAGGAAAAAGGTTGGGCACCTTTAGTACTTGAGGGAGTGAAAACATAGTAGTGAGTGAGTGAAATGGGTTGGAGAGGAGAGTATTTATAGGGTGAGAATATAAGGAGAAATCATTCCACTTTCAATGTGGGAGTGGGACTAAAGTGTTTTAGGGATATTAATTTTAGCCATTTGAGGGATACTTTTGTAAAGCAGAGGTCCAAAACTTATTAATAAATTAAATTCTCAAGGATAAAATTTGTATAGTGAAAGTATATTTTAGAAAGTGATTTGTTTCATAAAAATTATGAAATCACCCATCTAAAAATTGAGTTTTAAACCACTTGACTTCTAGAAAGGACTTGATTTCTTCAAAATTACAAAATCACCATTGTTCTGTAAATTGAGTTTTAAACTACTTAAAAGGACTTTTGAAGTATACAATATTATCATTAATGTCTATAAAACGTTTGAATATATCACTTATGGTCGGTTCCCACTTTAGGGTGATAAAATAATCAAAATAATTTTATCTCGGTGTTAAGATATGAGTGATTTTTTGGGCTTCTAAAAAGTTTTTACAGATATTAGAGACTCTATGTGATTCCTAGTTGTAGTGGGTCCCGCCTTGGAGAGTAAGAAGAGAATTAAAAAAAGAATTGAGACCATTTGGGCCTCAAGAGCACTGGACTGTACAAAATAGGGTATCAACAATTGCTCTTTTTTGCCACATTTACCTAAAAGAATGGCAAAGACCAAAGACGTAAGCCTATTTTACACAAAAAAGGTGACAAGTGTATTAAGAATAAGATCTATTAATTTTTTTTTTAAATGCTCTGTTAAATCTATTTGAAAGTCAATTTTTTTTCCGAATTTCTTTTTAGTAAACAAGGAAACATTACGAAGTTAACCCCAACTCTGTAAGCCTGACATGGACTGTCACGCCCCAAATCCCAAAATCTGTAACCCAAACCATGTTCTAGGACTCATGGACCAAATTGAGCTTCAGGATAACAGAACATGAGAAAAAAAAAAGTAAAATGATCTTAATGCAAAACTAAATTAGTCGATGGTCATTTGATATAAGATTTCCATGAATTTACAAAAGATAAGAATTTCAAGAAGAATGGTTCCTTGAAACTCAAAAATTATATCTCACTGATCTCAACTCCAATTGCAACGAGTAATAAATTTCTACAAAGCTAACTCGACTACCTTTAACATAAAAATACGAGTTGATAAAAAAACTAGAATTTTTTCCTTAAAATAATAGGCTTAATATGGTTATACGGCCTAGAATAAAATAGATAGCAGAGACCTTCTGAGTTCTAGCATTTCTTCGAGATTCAATTTTTATCAAAAATTTATGAAGTATATATTTCTGGAAAGTAGATTCCCAGTAGAAAATGAGAAAAATATTAAGCCTCAAATTAAAATATTTTTTAACTTGAAATAATGACTGAAACACATACCCTTTAATAGAAAGAAAATTCCTGGCAGTTTTAACATTTCCACTGATAATAAGTTCACCTTATACAATAGAAGAAGACATGAGATCAAATGGGTTTGTAAATTAGTTATTTTTACTTGTATCAAAGTAGATTATTTTTATCCATTATTTTATAGAGATTTTTTCTCCAGTTGGGAAACTACTACAAAATTTTATATTATTTGAGCACAAGGGAATACATTATGAATATTCTCCCATGACTGGTCCTGAAATTCTAGAAAATCAATAGTAACGCATTACTTCGAATTAAAATATCTAAACATAACATCTGATCCTATGCTCTCATACTTCATTAAGAACATTAGATCAACGAATCAAGTTCAGAAAAATAAATCTACTTCAAGGTTCATATGTCATTCACCAACCCTAATGAAAACTAAAACAATCATTCAATTAAACATTCCACACCAACTATATGATTAATTAAAATTATCAAAATAAATCATGTATCATATTCTCTTCTAATCATCAATTCCTCCCAACCACAAAGTATTGACATGAAAAGTCGAGCTATGAAGTCCACTAGGAAATCCTACCATACTTTTTTAAAAATTAATATATAACGCATGACATATTCATACATGCGATTAACACGAGATAAGTGTAGAACATACATATATATATATATATATATATATATATATATATATATATATATATATATGACTCCCAACACCTGGCCATCCCAAGTAAGGAATCTTCTCCTAAAATTTTAGGGCCTTTCACACAAGGATCCTCGATCCTAACTTGCTTAGGGGCTCTCACCCAAGGACTCAAGCATAATGTAATCTTTCGGTCTACTAAACTCATAAGCAAAATAAATTCTACAATCTTGCTTCTAATTCATCATAAACACTTCTTACCACTATGTTTCTTTTTAGAACAATGCATTTTTTTATAACTCTCCCTCACTCTCTTGACTTGGTCTTTCCTATTATTTCTCCTTCTAAAATTTTAAAATATATTTTAATAGGAAAACTCCTCATACTAGATCTGTGATCCCCTATAACCTTGGTGTAGATATGTAGTCCTGGTGCTAACATACACCAGCTGGACTCACCCTAATTAAATAAATAAATATGACTTTTTGGTTCACAGCTCATTGCCTCATCTAGGACCTGCAATTAGCACAACACGACATAAGGGCAGTAAACTTCAATCATTTTCAAAAGTATTTTTAAAAAAAAATTTGTCATACTTTGAATCATAATGGGCAAACCCCTAGGGGTGTAGCCCAGTGGCCAAAGGATACACAGTAAACTCAGAGGTCTCGAGTGATAGAAAATAAATTTCTTCAATAGATAGGATGATCTCTACTATGAGCACGGATTTCCGCCCACAAGGGATTTGGTTAAGAGTTAAGAGTCGCCACCTATTTATTCTAAGGGATAGGTCCCAGATATGGATAAGGTCAAATGGTCTTAATAAGAGTCTAGATAAGCGGTTTGATTAAGTCCCGAGGAAGGGGTTAGGCACCTCGGGACCCCTATTTTACAATAGTTACCTACTCCCTAGGTATAAGCCAAATTAAGTTCAAAATTGATTAAATGTCTAATTGTTTAGATTATACTAATCCAAGAAAAGGAAAATCCTAAACTAGGGTCGAACCCAGGTAGGATTGCCTATGTACTCACATGGGTGAGATAAGACCGAGCATAGTTCTACCACATGAGCCCATGCTGAGGCTAGAGAAGTGTGTGTGTGCCTCGGGGTGACTAGGGCTTAGTCTGGGGACTAAGGTTTGATTGACCAGGGTGTTCAAGTGCATGGTTTAGGGTTTTGGGCCCGGAGGCTAAAAGTTGAGCCCGAAGACTAGGGTTCGGGCCCGGAGGCCTAAGGATCAAGCCCGGCGACTAAGGCTTAAGCCCGGAGGCTAAGGCAAGGGTCCGGAGGCCTAAGGTTAAGCCCGGGGGCTAGGGTGAGCTTAACCATGGTTAAAATTGATTTAACCATGATTAAAAGAGAGTTAACCATGGTTAGAGTTGCTAATCATGGTAAGAAATACAAAATTCAGATTCCTTTTGGTCTTTTGTATATTTTGAATTTTTTTAGGGATTTTCCTTAGGTTAGAATGCTTAACCATGGTTAAAATGTTAACCGGGTCGAGTTTACTCCAGTTAAGAGGTCCGGTAAGGCCAGGGGTGGACCCAAGTAGCATGGCAGGGCCTACACTGGTCTCCTACTTGGTCTGGGCCCTACAAGGTCAACTGTTCTAGCAAAATTGAAAATGGCGGTAGAATAATTATCGTAATTCCTTGACTTCAAGGACAGTGGTTTTGCAACCAAGAGGGAAGGTCAGGGGGAATGCTTAGGGGGTCCCTGGAGCCATAAGGGTGTTCAGGGAACTTCCTGGGCCTGGTCTAGGTCCTTGGCCTGGTTTGGATTGGGCCCATAGAGGAGCTAGGTTTCTCAGCAAAACCAGGAAGTCCAAAAATGTCGGTAGAATAATTATCAACATTCTAACCACTTGTTTATTTTTCAACTTTAACCATGGTTAGAGGGGTCCCCAGGTTTTGGGAAGATCAGGGAAGATTAGGAGGCCCTTAGGGACAAGGTCCATACCCTGGAATGGACCAGGGCTCATCAAAATGGGCCCAAAGGCCACTAGAAATGGAAACTGTCCAGAATTGCGATACTGAGTTTACTAACATTTTGCATTTCTTCCAAACTCGAATTTTACTCTCATGGTGTTGTACCATAGCACTTCCAGGGGATTCCTCATGAGCTGGAGGTTCCCCAGAAGGCTTGGAGGGGTCCTAGAAGTGAGGGGGAGGGTTGTGCATTGTGTGTGAGGTGTGGGTAGTGTTGAAACTGCAATGGGGATCCCCTTGCTTATGAGAGAAGGCAAGGGGGCCCTTTACTACCTATCTTACAACCAAAATATACCCCTGGAGATGGACCAGGGATATTTTACAATGAAGGAATGCTGGAAAAAGATGGGGACAGGGGTGGAGTCCCTACCCTTCTTCTGTCTTCAAGCTTCAACAATGGAGGAGAGGGTGATGCCCACATGTGCAAGCACGGAATAGGGATCCCTTTGCAATGAGGGAATCACAAGCTGGTCCTCAGGGTGACTCCTCTTCTCTGTGATGATTTCGATAGGGTTCTTCTCAAGATTTTCGGAGTTTCCTCAAGGGATTTTTTTTTTGAATTTACAGAGCTTCCTCAAGGAGATTTTTTGGCATGAAAAAGAAGGCTTGGAGAGATTTTTGGATTTATAGGGGAGAGGTCTTGGGACACCAAGGGAATAAGGATGAAGGTGGGTGAGGTCTCAGAGGCATGAGTGGGCTACTAGGAGCGTGCCTGGGTGCGCAAGGGGGCAAACAGAGTCTAGTTTTACGCAAACTGGGAATGACGGTAATTCCAGTACCGCCATTCTCGTACAAGGTAGAAAAGATAATGGCGGCAGAGGTTCTACCGCCATTTAGAGCTTTTTCCAAAAATGGGCATGGCCCAAGCTTAAATGCTCATGCATGCGGTACGGATTTTGCTACAAAAGGAATGTCGATGAATAATTCACCGATAATATTCTGGATTTTGAATTTTTGGGCCTTGGGCCCCCTTACAAGGCTTGGCTTGGGTTATGGGCCCATAACTGGCCCCAGGGCTCACTTGTGTACAGGCTCAAGCCCTAGGGACCTTGGGCTTAGCTCTAGGTCCAAGGCTTGATTTTTTTAGGGTTAGGGTTGGACTAGGGCTAGCTAGGGTTGACTTTAGGGTTTGACCTAGGGTTAGGGTTAGCCTTGGGTTGTCCTAAGGTTAGATTAGGGTTAGTCCTATGGTTGACCTAGGGTTAACCTAGGGTTGACTAAGGTTTGACTTAGGTTTTAACTTAGGGTTAAACTAGGGTTTGACTTAGGTTTTAATCTAGGGTTTGACCTAGGGTTAGACTAGAGTTGACCTAGAGTTTGACTATGATTGACCTAGGGTTAGGCTCAAGTTGGACCTAGGGTTAGACCAGGATTGACCTAGGGTAGACTAGGCTAACCATGGTTAAATTTCTCAACCATGGTTAAGGGAGGGGTGTAAAAATTGGGTGCTTACATCTACAATGACTCTTGTAGGGTTTATATAAAGATGAATTACATTTAAAATAGAAACAAAACCCCAATCAAATCTGTCTTACCTAAACTAATCAAATCAATTCTAATTCTAATTCAAATATATGATGAGATATGGTGTATCTCACACCATATTACACTACTACATATTATTCTCAAATACTCCCCCTCAAACCCATAAGGATAGAGATCTTCATGGGTTTTCCACAAGTCAAGTACTCCTCACCCTTTATTTGTTGATATTAGAACATTCGACTGTGCTTGGTGGTCACCGCCAATCTGTGAAGTCCATCTCTGTCGCATCCCGCTCATTTTTATAAGTCTGTCGGAGCTGGTGGCCCACTAGATGAGCCTTTCATGATCTTCTCCCAAAGCACATGAAGTATAACCGGCGATTTAAAGAAAACATTCTTGTTGGAGAAGTTTTCAATAAATGGAAAAAATGAAAGACCGTGAAGCATGAGTATGAGAACTGGAGGTTGAAAAAGTATAAAAGATGATAGTAGGGTTTTTATTAAATTAAAAATCAAAGGGTTTCACACCCGGCGGACGGTGGCAGCAGCACCCATCAGAAAAGCGGAATCAAACTAAAAAAATCAAAATAAGCGATGGATCACCCGCTCTGATACCATGACAGAAAATGGATTTATTCAAAAGATTGGATGATCTCTACAATGACCATTGTGGGGTTTATATAAAGATTAATTACATTTAAAATAGAAACAAAACCCCAATCAAATCTAGCTATCTTACCTAAACTCATCAAATCAAATCAAATTCAAATATATGATGAGATACGGTGTCTCATCACACCATATTACACTACTACATATTATTCTCCAATATTGGGGTCGATTCTAGGCTCCCCTCAATATCGGATGTATGGGTTTGGGGACCTATGCATCACGTGAAAAGGAGATGTCTTTCTAAATTTCTTGTCTTTTGTTTTTTTAAGCTTATATAATCATATATTTTGTTTCTCTTTCAAATTTGAATCTTTATCATTTGTTTTGACAAGAGAGATGGGAGAATTTCTAGGCTTATGTTCAAATCAAAGTCTAAAAAAACTTTTCTCATTTGAGATATATTTGGCCATTAATTTAAGAGAAATGTCTTTTTGGGCTTTTTCCTATTTCATTCTCTAACCAATTTTTTTCTTGTTTTGTTTTTCTAACTTGAATTTTTGTCTTTTTACCTTGTTTAAGGGGAGAGGATAATCTCTCTAGATTTTTTTTCAAAATTGAAATCCATGGCCATCCGTTAGGAAGTATGTATCTTAAACTCAGTGTTCCAATACACAAAGAGGGCATCTTAATTTCCTAGTATGCTTTTAGTCTTTGATTTTCATTTTTTGCCTAGATCGATTTGGTTTACAAAGGACACATAAGAAAAGACAAGAAAAATCATGGTAACCATCCATTTGAAGGATGGATAAGGTGTTTGATACCTTTTCCGGTCTATAATCAAACCTTCTTACCCAAATATCTGGTTTTGCAGACCTAGTCATTTTAACTACACCGTGTTAAGGTCAATGACACACAAGATCTATGTACCAGCTTGACACACCTTGAATCTAAAGGAGGTAATTAATATGATCATTTCCTTACTTAAAACGAATGCTAGCCCATTCTAAGAAATTTCATTTTCTCACCAAGGAATACTAGTCAATTTTCGAGAAAATTCATATAATCATCATAGGTGAATGACATGTTTTTGTGAATGTTGAGTATTCTAGCATTTTTTTTCCTAATATAAATGAATTAGTTTATGGATACTACCAAATATACTCTGAATCCTAACCCTCTAAATCAAATAATTAAATTTATTTGGCTTGACTTATTTTGTCATTTTGTAAAATTACATCAGCTTTAATTTTGACTCCTAATCTATCTATACTAATACTATATGTCGGTTGGTTCCATGTGGCATCCATGTGTATGTTGACATGACGTCTACTATTTAATTGATCAAATAAGAAGATGACATGTCATCCTTTTAATTATTGTTCTTCATATCTAATTAAATGATAGGTTAAATGCTCACATTCACTCTCTCACATGACTCCTAAGTATCTCCCACTACTTAAATATTTTTTTATTAAATTAATTACTATATTTAATTGCTTATACTCATTCCCTCACACGACTCCTTTATTTCAAATTACTTGAGACTTATATCAATTTCATTTGTGAGGTCACCTAAGAAAAATAGTGAGGACACACCTTTATTACCATTTTTTACTACCATTTTGATCTATTTAATAGATAACCGCTTCCCACTTTTAAACTGCCATTGCCCCTTCATCTCCTTACCATTGATCTCACACTTCATGAAATTTGCAGGCTTTCTATTAATTAGAGATCTAGAGAACCAACATTTAATTAAAGAAAAAAAATTTCCATGGTCTTTACAAGCATTTAAAGAGTTTTTTCCATGGGTGAATCACCAACATTAAAGAGGTTTTGTTCGTTGCAATTTTTTTTGGAGGACATGGCTTTTTCACTAGCATTTAAAGAGTTTTTCATATAATGGATCCTGAGTTTTTTCCTAAATAGTGGAGATCCACTAGACCATGAGTACGAGGATTTAGATGATGTTCGGCTACAATGCTTCTACCGTCATTGCTTTTGGATTTGCATCCATATGTGAAGTGATTGATTCTCAATAAACAGCCTCAAATTCTCCTTGAACTGAAGCAAGTTCTTAATGAACGACGCTAGAATAGTCTCCGGGATAGATCGGATGCCGGAATACTTTCTCGATCCAACTCTTCACTGGCTCCATTCCTTTGTTTCATTTTCTTATTATTTTCATGTTCATTAATTCCATCTCATTAACTTTTTTATGCGTGGAAGGTCTTACCATCGTTTTTTTTTGTTAGAGACCTTACCACTCTTATTTTGTTAACAAATGGCCTTAATTTTATCTCAATCATTCGTATATAGAGGATTAGATGCCAGGATATTTCCTCGATCGAACTCTTCATTGGGCTGAAGCTCAAACTATTTGGGTCAGTTCTTCTATTCCAGCCCCCCTTTTTTTTTCTTTTTTTTCTTTTTCAAGTTCTTGAAATCATCTCATCAACTCTTTATGCTTAGAGGGTCTTACCACTTTTTTTTTGTCACATGTCTTACCACTCTTATTATATTAACAAATGGTCCTTATTTCTCAATCTTTCATATATAGAGATGGGTGTTATAAGATTTTTCTAACATGAGTAGATGGTGTAGTTCGCAACTTAACAACAAAAAAAATAGATTTTTGTTAAGCTTACAGTCATTTTCATACTAAAAATATTCTTTTTAATGCTTATTTATTGATTAATATAGGAAATGAAGATCACTTAACTACTATTGCGATTGGGAGTCCTCAACTACTATTGCTAAGTGTTATCGAGCTGGAATCTGACCTCAAGAAGATGACAATATCAATCCAAGAGGAATTTTTCAAGAAAGGAATGTCAAACAACTGTATGAACACGGTTGTAGCCAATCCAAACTGCAGTAATTATCAAAAAATGGATGTGTACATTGTGGCTAGCAGTGGATTCCCAGTCCTCGGATAACATCACATGCAATCATGGCCTTATGTTAGCTAAGATTAGTAGCTACCTGCTTGAGGGGAATGTTTGGATGCAGAAAGGAGCTATATGATATGAGCATAGTGTTTTCTAAGACAATAAAAGTTGCTAATCACGGAAAAGGCCTAGCGGAAGTTTTTTTTTGGTTAAACACTAATCATTTAAACACACACGGTAGGCCAACATACACACACGACCCTACAAGATTGAAGCCCAACACATCCCTCCAAAAAGGCCTATCTTTGAGAAGGAGAAGCCTTCTAAGTTACTGAGAGATCTACATCGATTTATGATGTAGGACGAAATTGGTTATTATCCAACTGTCCAAAGGGGGTAAGTATAACACACTCACTTTACTTTTTTTGTTAAACATTAATCATTTCAACACATCCTGTAGGCCAAGACACACACGACCCTACAAGACTGAAGCCCAACACATCCCTCCGAAAGGAAGTATGAAGCAAGTCGGTGTTCAACTCTAAGTAAAAAACCTGACATTTTTTTACTTTGGCCCCAACCGGTGCAACCGGTTTGATTCTAGCCTATATACCAAGAAACCAAGAAATATTGTAACGCCCCCAAAAATCCATCTTGGACTTAGTGGGACATTGGGCCCGCTACATTGCTTGAACCTGCTTAATTCCATAGAAAGCAATACTAAAAATGCGAGTCTGCAAAAATTTCTTAATAAAGATACAATAGTAATAAAACCTTCCATGAATAAAATTAAGTAACTATCCTGATCTTGAACTACATGCGACCACTATTAACTTTATCCACAATTAGATCATAATGATCCCCACAAGTGATTTAAACCTAAGCAACATCATAAACCCAAAATTATCAAATACTTAATACAATCTTTGTAATACAATAGAAATCTAACAATATGCAAAAGAAATTGTCTAAGTCCACTCCTCCTCTTGGAGATCACCTACATGCTCTTTCTCGCACAACTTCCTTAATCTATGATTCAGCGGCTCGCTCCAGCTCCAAACCTGCGGACAATAACAGATCAACTGAGCATTGACAACGCTAAGCGGATATCCAGTCTAACTAACAATAACAATAACTCATGCTCATAACCAGTATCAAATTCATGCGACAGTTACAAAATCAATAACATATTCAAATGACATTTGCATAACCCTTGACAGATTCATAAAGCATAATCAATAACAGATTCATATGACATTGCATAATCCATGACAAGTTCAGATATCATAATCAATAACAAATTCATATGACATTTGCATAATCCATGACAGGTTCATATAACATAATTAATAACAAGTTCATATGACATTTACATAATCCATGACAGTTTCATATGATATTTATATAATCCATGACAGGTTCATATAGCACAATCAATAACAGGTTCATATGACATTTACATAATCAGAGTACGGAAAATGAGAGCATATCATTACATGTTTCATTGCCCTTATAATTCTGTGTTCATGATTCAGTACTTACAATTCAGTGTTAATGTCAATCAACGTATGATAAGTTCCATATTCATGTTTTAGTACTTTTAATTCAGTTTCAATGTTCGAACACGTATGATAAGATTGACAATGCATGATAAGATCGACAACGCATGATAAGTTCATTATTCATGTAACTCATACATAGTATTCTTGAACTTGTAATTCATGTACCATGTTCTTGTTCTTGCCAAGCATACACCATACCTATGCAATGCCCAGTTCATGCTTATATACCCATGTGACTTGTTATCCTGAATGTTATGGATGCTTGTTTTCCCATGAAAATAGTCATCGAGGTCTGTGTGTTTAAATCCATAAAGGTGCATCAACATAAGTGTAAATTCTTAGAGCTCTTAGATATCAAATGTCCATGATAATTATCCAGGATTTGAAATCTTATCCATGGAGAGCATCAATGAATACTGGAGCTACTTGAATTTCAGGTTCTTGTAAAATCATGCAGTATCCTTGATGTCATACCTATATACCCATGAGACTTGTTATCATGAATTTCATGCATGCTTATTTTCCCATAAAAATAGTCATCGAAGTCATTATATTTAGATCCATGGAGGTGCATCAACAGAAGCGTAATCCCTTAGAGCTCTTAGATCCCAAATGTCCATGATAATTATCCAGGACTTGAAATCTTATCCATAGAGATCATCAACGAATACTAGAGCTACTTGAATTTCATGGTTCTTGTAAAATCCTGCAGTGTCTTTGTCTTTATACTTGTATTTCAGTGTTCAGAGTCCTTGTACTTGTATTTCAGTGTTCCGAGTCCTTGTGCTTGTATTTCAATGTTCAAAATCCTTGTACTTGTATTTCAGTGTTCAAAGTTCTTGTACTTGTATTTCAGAGTTCAGAGTCCTTGTACTTGTACTTGTCATTTTCTTTGTATTTCAGTATTCAATGTCCATGCAATGTCCGTGTTCATGCTTGTGTACACGTGAGACTTGTAATCTACCACACATGTGAGCTTGTGCTTGAGTGTTGTGATTAGCATATGAGCTCGATCATCACTTAGATTCCAATCTCCTACCATGGAAGCTCCACCATACTGTCCCATACCATATGGTTAGGGAATTCCCGATTTAGAAGACCTTCTTCTAAGCTTTGGCCTACCCAAATATCAATCACCATGCAATATAGATAGGTATAATTTAACATTCGTGATTAATATTCAAACTCGGTCATCGCCTAGACTTCAGTCTTCCGCCAAGAAACTCTGCTAGGTTACATCTCCCTAGTTAGAGAATTCCTGACCCGGAAGACTTCCTCTAGGCTTTGGCCTATTCGAATGTTGATCATCATACAAGTATAAATATGACATAATTTAGCATACGAGTGTTTATGGCATAATTTATAGTTATAGTAAACAATACATTATCATGATTTCACGATTCTCTTAACCAAGTTCATAAATAATAAACCTCATGTCATTCCCTCATTCATAGAACATCATAATAGTAGAATCATACCCAATAGAATTTGGATCACAAGTGAAACCCCTATGTTATAGATATAATCCCCCTAGTCATGTTCCATAGAATTCATAACGCATGCAAAACTCTCATGTTATAGATAAAATCTCACATTCATTTCCATAGAATTTATAATACATGCAAAATCACATGTTATACAAATAACACATAATTTATAACACATGCAAAACCATAATGTCTCATTAGCTTAGTTTCTTAATTCTCAATAACATCATATTAGCATTGAAAACACTCTCAAGCATTTAAATAAACACCTTAAGTGTATTATATGTGTACATTGTCCTTCCCCATTTGTCCATCATACAATAGTCATTCACATAATCCATGAACATCCAATTCAAGCTCAACCCCTCTCCATACATCCATAATCCATCCCTTTACCATTTTAACCCATCCACCATCATTTCTGAAAAAATCCGGTGAACCTGAAATTTAATGTTTGAGTTAAGAACTCACAAATTCAAGGGGATGGTTAGGTCTCCCTATAAGTCTATCTACCCTTTTTAATATTTAATAATTAAGTTATTAATTAAGAGGTTATGTACTTTAAAGTGCGGAATAAG
Source organism: Tetracentron sinense (assembly GCA_015143295.1). Classification (NCBI taxonomy): domain Eukaryota; kingdom Viridiplantae; phylum Streptophyta; class Magnoliopsida; order Trochodendrales; family Trochodendraceae; genus Tetracentron; species Tetracentron sinense. Next base: position 39,720,464 of record CM026558.1, on the reverse strand, counting down.
ATAAACAAACAAACCACAACACAAGCAATTTTTACGTGGAAACCCTTCCGGGAAAAACCACAGAACCTAGTCCAGTAATGAGAATCCACTAAGACAAAGTACCAGATACTTAGAGCATTGTCATTTTGGTGAGCCATATAGCTAAAAAGTGCTAAATAACGCCCCAGCAGCCTCACCAATTTGACATTTTCGGTTTGGTGAGTGTACAGTACTCACCAAAGTTGGTGAGTATTGTACACTCACCAAAGTTAAATATCTCCCTTTCCCTTCTTCTTTGCAGGCCCACACAAATAAAATAAAGGTTTCTCTCTCCCTTTTTTCTTATTGTGTAAGTGACACAAATGATAAAATAATGAGAGTTTTGACTATTTTGGTGAGGTTACTAGGAGTGTTTTAAAAATGTGGCTCACCAACATGACTTTTTCTGAGTTTTGGCCATTTTGGAGAGTAAAATTTGGTGAGGCTGCTAGGAATGCTTTTACAGACTCGAACCTCACCCAAACAAGGCTCGATTTCCTTGATCCACGGCTAGTCCTACACACCTCAATAAGTAATCATGATCTCACAAGACTCGCAATCTATCGCAGTAGTCTGTTCTTCTCTTGTGTCTCGACAACCACGATCTCCACGATTGATCTCCGTCAATGACGGCTTCGGATTCCACCGACCAAATATCACATCCACGATCCTTCTCGAATCGATCTCTTTTACAAAGGCTCCAGAACACTCCGGTCAATTTGTTCTTTCCAGAATGGGTTAATGATTTGATTAAAATCAAATCTTAGATGGATTGGATCAATGGGAAAGTCCAAGCAAGCAATAATGGAACAATGGATTGCAAACTCTAGGATGTAAGAGAACTTAATCAAGGGAAGGAGAGAAAATAAATTAAGAGTTTCTATGAACTCTAAAGATAGCCCAATACCCTCTCAATACTCTCCCAAAGTCCACACTCACGGACTAGAAGGATTAAATAGAGAGGTCAAACCAAGGATTTAGAAAGGTCAAAAAACGAGATTAGAAAGTTTTTTAAGCATTGGGTCGACCCAAGTGTTACTTTGAGTCGACCTAGACCTTTAGAAACACCCAAAAAATGTATTTAGAAGATTTTTTAAGGATTGGGTCAACCCAAGTGCCACTTTGGGTCAACCCAACTTATAGGTGCTCTCTGCCTCTTTTTCCCATACAAAAATTCCCATAGACTAGGTCGACCCTATACTGTTTCGGTAGACTGAATCTTAAAAACTCAGAATCTGCTCTCGCTTTTTTCACAAAAGTTGTAGATCTTTTCGATACGGTCGATTTGTTATATTATGGAGCAAAATAAAAGTTACAGTTTGTGAGATATGCCTCTTACAAGGAACCTTGGTTTTTAAGAACATCTAACACTTTTTAGGCTACATATCTAGTCACCTAAGGTCCATATGATTATTCTAAGTCAATTTCCACCCAAGGTATCATAGTATGATTATTGTAAGTCAATTCTCACCTAAGGTAACATGGTTTCTAGGTCACTTACCATCCTATGAGAGAAATGAAGGATATGATCGGAATGTCTTCAATTGATCTTCTTTAGTCTTCATCTTCACTTGTCGTGGATGCTTGAAGGTAATGACACAAAATACACTAGACTCACTTGTTTTGACATCGGAATAAGCCAACACTAAAACATGGACTTTACAATCTCCCTCTTTGGTAATTCTATGGCAAAACCAAACTGAAGTACATGACTTGACACAAACTCACTCAAACGATGAATTAGGGCATTACATGACTCCAATACAATTACATGACACCAATTGACAAATAAACTTAAATTAAGGCACTGAAGCTCTTGTCATGTAAGATCTGTTTACTGTAACCTTATACCTACACATGCTCATAAATAAAACACCCAGTGAAGCATGTATGAAATATAAAAATAAATAAACATAGGTTTTGCAAGAAATGTACTGAAATACTGAACTAGGGAACTAGTACCTAACATTCTTCTCCCCATTTCGACACAATTGTCAAAGGTAGTTATGAAGCCAATATCACAAAGAATATATCAATTTAACACATGTGTAATATCAAGGCAATCACAATATAACCAATCAAATGCAAACATTGCGGGAACTAGAGAGTGGGGAACAAGATATAATATTATAAAGCACAAACTCCCTCTCAACAACTCAACTTGATCTTCTCACCCTAAGATCAAGGACACCACAAAAATCAGGGCACCTAAGCTAGAAAGTTCTATTCCAACCAATAAGAAAACACATAATAATAATACTAAAAGGTATCATGTGCTACACAAACATGCATCAAAAGCATTCCAAGCAGTAGTAATTTAAAATTATGAATCCAATGAAGAATATGATTAGTTTGTCCGACTGAGGATACACATCTAACTAAATCTCACGGAATGCTAAAGCATAGCCAATTCACTTAGTCACATTTAGTGAACAATTCAAAAGTGAAGCAATATGTGTGTAGTGGTGGTTTGACTTAGATACTAAATCAAGGTTTCTTTCCATTTCCAAGGATATGACATTAACCACTAAGGAGACTCCCGGAGACATAAATCTAATAAGTCAAACCTAGTTAAATCCAAATATGCTGATTTTTAATATTTTGGTGCTCCTTTATTCATTTTATTTGACTCAATATTTTTCTTTTACTTTTGGTCAAATACCTCCGAACTTTATAAAAAAAATTTTGATGTTCTTTATCTGAATATATCTTTTCATGCAATGATGACTTTCACACTATCCAGGTAGGTAGTCCTGACTACTGGCAACAATGGCTTTCACTCTAGCAACCCAAATAGATAGCTACTGCCTGCATAAGTAATCATTACATACTGTTTGCATCCAATAGTGACTTTCACACTAGCCCAGTAGGTAGCCCTTTTCATTGCAACAATTTTTGCTCATGGAGGATACATAAAATGGGGATGACTAACAATATGGTCATTCGTAGTCATTCAATTGACCCACTCAAATAGATCAGTCTAACCAGTTAGTCATCGAACTAAACCAACTTCACAGATCGACATGACATAACTAAATCAGACTGTCTATTGTCATCCTAAAGAACCCCTCTAATAGATAGTCTAATCGGTAGGTCTACGGACTAAACCAACTTGACTGATCGAATTGTGTTGGTTCAAACAGACTCAACCAACTTGACTGATCGAATTGTGTTTTGATCCATATACCTTTATGCTGCCAAAATTATGGTAATTTTTTATTTGATTGGCCTAAACTCTAGATTAAAACATATTAATAATGTAATTGGTTTTTGTTAAGTTGAATAAAATGAATTTAACTTATGATTTAATTGAATTTTAATTAAATTGTTGTTTTAATAAAACAAATGAGTTTAATTAATTGGAAAATGATTTTTGGACTGAATTCATGTTTATAAGGTTCAGATTAATTAATTTTATCGAAATAGATTTTTCATAAATTTAATTAATCTATTGTAGTACTGTTTAATTTAATGGACTTTAAATGAATTATTCGTACATACTCTAAAGAGGTTTGGTGCATTACAATCCGTTGAGTAGTACAAACTCGTAGGGATTGATCAGTTGAATCCTAGTTGAGTTGTATTCCGGAGATAGGCCTAATTTTTCCTTGCACATGGGAGGCTTCGATTATCTTCAAGAAAGACTCTCTTTCGAACGCCTCTCAACTTACGGGATTCGGTTATATATATATGTGTGGTGTGTGTGCTTATATATTATTTGATATTTAATTTTTTATTTTTCTAATTTGTACAGAAATTTAAGAAATAAATCCAACAAAGTGTTTGTAGCGGGTATATAAAAAAGCAAAAATATTAATCTTAGCCCTCTACAAACTGCTTATGTTCAAGTTTGCCTGTCCCCAGCGGAGAAGCCACTATGAGTACAGTGACCTTGCTTGAGAGAGACTGAGAGAGGCACTCGGCTAAAGAACTCATTCAAACTCTTTTATTAGTTGCCACTCGAATCAGGTAAATGGAATCTGAGAACCTGAATATCACAACTTATATAAATTTAATTGTCTGCACATAGGATTTGGTTAGGGGAAAAATAAGCCTATTCTACAAAGCAAAAAATTACAAGCATTGTAGACTAGTCTTACCAAAGCAAAAAAAAAAAAACAAGAAAGAATCTACTGACCTGACCTAGATCTTCTACCTAAATTTTGTTAGTATGCGTGCCATCTTAAGCTCCTTTGCTCATCAGAGGTCTTGAATTGCTCAATGTGAAAGTGATTGTTTGATAATTCATTTCAATTTCAATGTGATTGTTTGATATAAAAGTATGCTTAGAATTAGATATTGGTAGTTTCTTTGAACATAGGAATAGCGTGAATTATTGAAGACGGAAGAATCTTAAACTTGAACTTTGGCGCTATAATCTTGGAATGAATGATGTATGGATTTAGAAGCATGACTATTAATATATAAGAATTTTAGAAAAAACTGTGGACTTTATCAATAAATTTTTAATTTTCAAAAGACAATCAACAATTCTAGCTATTGATCTATTAGTGGACTAGACGAATTTCAAATCGGATTGAGCTTCATCTTTCAATCTTTACACTTTAAATTTTGACGATGGTGTATAATCGTGTCTTTAATAGTTGTGTGCTCAGGGTAGGGCTGTCAACGGATCGGATTCGGACCGGATCTGCCTAGATCCGAATCCGATCCGATTAAGAATCCGACTGATCCGAATCCGATCCGAGATCCGTCGGATCATGAAGTAACCGATCCGAATCCGATCCGATTATATATCGTCCGATCCGAATCCGATCCGATCCGATCCGATCCGAGTAAGGTTATTTAAAAAAAAAAATCTATTTTAATAATAAAAAATCTAATAATACCTTAATTAATACTAATTAATGTTAATTTTTTTAAAAATTAATATTTTATACATAGAAAATCTAAATAATATATTTAAAATAATTAAAAATTATTATTATTATCGGATCGGATTTTAATCGGATCGGATCACCCTATATCCAGATCCGATCCGATTATAATCGGATTCCACCGATCCGATCCGAATCCGATCCGACGGATCACATATAGGGTCCAAAGTCCGGCTAATCGGATCGGATTCGGATCGGATCCGGATCAGGATCCGGTCCATTGACAGCCCTAGCTCAGGGTGAACATGGGCGAGGTCGACCTGTGGCCCTCCTGGCCCCCAGTTAGATAGTTGGACTGAGTAGGGCCTAGAACTTTAGGCCTGTTTGGTGTACTAGTATACTTGGTCCGAGCTGGATCGATATATATATTTTTTTATTTAAAATCCAATTTTTATTCAACCCACACATTAAAAAGGCTCAGCCAAATATGACTCAATTAATTGCTGAGCTCCACCCAGTTAATAATCGGCATAACCAACCCAACCCAACACGAGCCTAGCCCATTATCGGAGGTAGGGGGCAGGTGTTTTGCCTCTTTTCCTGACTAGGAAAGTGGTCTAATCTAGACCCGCCCCTCACTTACAAGGATTCGGTCCTAACCCTCAGAGGGGGCATAAACTGGCTAGGCTCAAGCTCTACCCTCAAAGGCTAGGGCCAAGTCATATCAGGGCAGGGCCTAGAAGAAGAGTAATTTTTTTCCATACATCGTCACCAGATGCCAATATGAAATCAACTCTCCTTCTTTATCCAATCAGTAACAGGACATATTTATTATTTTTTATTCGATAATAGAATATAATATTTAAGTTAAAAATAGTATAATATATTATAATTAATTGTGTGTTTATTATTCTTTTAGAATGAAATTATATATAATATATTATATATTTTGTTGTGTTTTAACTATATGTTTTTTTCTATAAGATATATTTAATTTTGACACAATACTAACATAAGACATACATCTCTTATATGTATAATATAGATCTTATTAAAGTGTTAACATAAACCTAACTACTAATTTTGAAATAGTGATAACATATGATATTTTGAAATAGTACCAACATAAAGCATAGTACTAGCATGCAACTAATTTTGATACAAGTATATATATCTAAATTTAGTTTCCATATATATATATATATATATATATCTAAATTTAGCAAAGTACTAACATAAATACATTTTGACACAATACTAACATAAGACATAGTATTTAAATACAATAAAATATTAAGCATGTATATAATGACATAATAGAGCATGTAGAGGCTCGGGCTAGACAAGACAAGATCAACAAAAGGATTTTCTCTAGTAAATGCCTAAGTATTACACTCAGGAATAGCTTCTTCAGCTGACACGTGGTAAGAAAAAGAGGGAGCAATCAAATATCAAAGGCCGTTTATTCTCTCCCACGTCCTTTTGATTTCTCCCTCTATTTCTTGTTACATGTTAAGTAAATAGGCTATGCATGAGTGTAATACTCAGGCATTTGTGAGAGGAAATCTGTTGCCGACAAAGCCCTAGCTAGGGGTGTTATCAAGTTGAGTCGAGTTGAACCGAGCACGAGTAACAGTGTGTTCAAGCTTGCTTGTCAATTAAACGAGCTTGAAAATCAAGGTTAATTTAGCTTGTTTATTAAATAAAAAAACTCGAGCTTTAATAAACGAACTCAAGCCGTTCGCGAGCAACTTGATTAATTGGATATAACTGTTTGTATTAGGTGAAAATTTTACTTTATTATCCTAGGCAAAGAAATTATAGTATTAACTAAAATTTTGGTATAAATTTATAATTGTATAAAACTTATTCTTAAATTATGTAAAACATATTATTTACTATTAATCTTTATACTAGTATATAATAAATATACCTAATTTTAATATTTAAATGAAATATTATATTTTAAATAGGGGAAAATACATTTACACTCCCTGAGGTTTGATTACTAGTGGTGAAAAATTTAGGATTCAAATTCTCAATTAAGTAAGGGATCTATGAACAATGACCTAATTACAATGAATTAAAAGTTTATTCTTCTTTTGGTAGGTAAGTTGGGATTGAACCCGTAATCTCAACACATCTCATTTGAGGTAAAGTCTAAAGTATGACTGCCCATATCGATATAATTGGATATAACTGTTCGTTCTCAAAGATATTTTGAGTCTCGCTTCCCATTTATCGCTTTCATTTTACTTCTCTTTTTTGTTTCTCCTTTTGGTAACTATGGACTTAAAGGAACTTCACCTCTGGATGATCTATTTGAGGGCAAGATCACTCTATGTAAGCCCTATGGAGTCTGATCTCAGATATCATTTGTTGAAGCTTTTGGGAGGTCTATACTCAAAATACATATATGGGTACACTGAAACAACTTTATGACTTTACATAGGATTAATAATCAAATAGATTCCAACAATAGTTTTCGAGATCATGCTAATTGAACTTATGACTCAATTGCATCATCTTGTTTTGCAACATTGAGATTACAGGTTCAATCCTATCTTACCTACCAAAATAAAAAGAAATTTCTAATTTATTGTAATTAGGCCACTGTTCATAGATCTCTTGCTCAATTGAGAATCTGAATCCTAAATTTTTCACCATTAGCCATCAATAATACTTTTAATTTATTGTAACTAGCGGGTGGCACGTGCGATGCACCTGAGAGCGAGGGAAGGAGTTAACCACAATTAATAGGAATTAAGAGGGGCACGTGTTAACCCATGGGTGTGATTGAACTCTCCCCAAGGTCAATCGCGATTGGTTGTGATTCTAAATAGATAGATGAGAAGGGGTAGTTTAAGAATTAAAGTAAAACATTAAATCAAAGGTAAGAGTAGTTTGGAAATTAAAGTAAAATATTAAATCAATGATTTGTTTTTATATAAGGATAATTTGGGAATTTCGAAAAAATCATCTATGCATGCCTCTCACATTATAATAGTAAAGATTGTTGGATTTGCAAAGTAAATGGACCTAATATATTTTTTGAAAACTGAGAGTGTCTAAGTGTATTTTCGTCAAACCTCAGGGGTGTAACTCCATTTAAACATTTTAAAGTATATATAATTCCGCCGAGCTTTTAACGAGCATGAACTTAGCGTTAGAGGGGCACCCTAATACCGACCCTAATTATCCGTATATGAAAACCAAGGATACTCTAGAGTCTAAAGTCTCTCTTCTTTTCCTCCTCACACAGAAATGGTGAAATCTCATTTGATTCTCCATCAAATCGTCTTGTATATACTTATCCTTCAATTTTCCGCTAGAATCTATGCAATCAGGTAAGTTTTTTTTATTTTTTTCCACAATGTCAATCTCTGAATCTCTCTATAGGTGTTTTGAATTTCAGAAATCTATCAAAATCTTTGCGTGAAATCCTAGAAATCTTGCAATTAATTACCTAATTCGCTATCGATTTCATGCAAAAACCTTTAGCCTCTTTATTATTTTCTTGTAAAAATTTCCGAATTTAAATTTCTTGTCTTCCAAACAAAAAATTATATATATATATATATATATAAAATCTCTGAGAAGTATTATGTATAATTGGGTCTTGAAATCTTTCTGTATTTTAAAGTGTAATTTCATCAATGTGTCAAAAACCTTTTTCCGAGTTGAAATTTCACGAGCTCTTGGAAGTGATCGAGTAGATCTTGGCTTTTTTCTTGGAGAAGCTCTAATTTTTTATAAAATGATCACATTTCTTTCAATTTTTATTTGATCTGGGCATAAGAAGCTGATAAGCGTAGTAAATTTTATAACATTCGTCGAATTTGTATTGGTCTAGACGTGCAGTAAATGGGTTATTAAACGTAGAATTTTTGCAACTGCAGTTCTCTGTTCTACTAGAATTTCAGTAATATATGGTGATTTTAGAGGCCTTTATATATATATATATATATATATTTTATTTTCCTGAATTGAATATTTTTAGTTCATAGATTTCGTGCATCTTAGAATTCATGTTCTTCCCCTCATATAGGATGTTAATTTTATCTGTCCTCAGATTAAAAAAGACAAAAATTAGGACTAAAGTGTAAATCTTGTCTATGCACCTCTATCCGTAACCAGGATTGGTGGTTCAGTGATATGGGCTGTAAATCAATTAGCTGCCTCTTAGCTGGGAAATTTTGCTCAGATTGGCACCTCAATTTGTTTCTCGCATACTAACTGGTTTCAACGATCCCCATTGACCATAATATTTTAACCGTCCAATCAATTGCATTGTTTGGGATGATCAAGAACATAATGGGCAACTATGCTCTCCCGTCGAAAAGAATGTGATTAAATTGGTGGTAGATGTACAATCGGTGAAATTACATTGGGCTATGACAAAAGCATGAGGTTTCCCTTTGATTATCCAATCTCAGATTGTAGACATGATGCTTTAGAATACGGGTCACTATATGTAAGTTTTGTACAAAAGTGAATTCTTCTAATTTTCTTTAGGGGATAAAGATAACAAGAATAGAAGAAGCCACCCCTGAGTAGACTTATGTCTGGTTGGTTTTGGAAATTGTGATTCTAAAATTTTTCTTATTTCTATTTTCATGTTAATTATGAACACTTCCTTATTATTATGTTTTTTACGTTTCTGTCCTGAATTCTACTTAACTTAAATTTACCTTAAATTTTGGAATTCCTTTCTCTAGAAAAATAGGATTACATCTCATGACTAGATATATGAGATTGGGGTAGTAAGATCATGGTTTGAAATATCGTCAATATATTTGATATATCGGAAGTATCATAGGGGTGCGAAATATCCCTCAATGTAGTATTTATCTATACAAAATTTCTCAAAAAATATTGTGCAATGTTTCTGATGTATCAAAATATCTTTATAAGTTAAGGATATATTATCCATCAGTCTAAAAACTGAAATATTGACTAAAAAGTGATTTTGAAGATTTTGAAGGAGTTTGGTTTTTCATTTTTTTTGAGAAATCACCCACTTTAGTATCTACATTTACCTACATGGGTCATTCGGAGTCGAAGTGCACCCCATTTGTACTACTTTTGACTAAATTTCCCTAAAAGATACTAATTTTCTTCAAATTAGATTGAAATTTTGCATAATTAGTGTGTCATTAGTCGTAAAGTAGTACAAATGCATCAATTTGATGCATTTACACTAAATGTTATAAGTTCAAAATTCAAATTTCTTACTTGAGGGAGAAGAAATCAGGGGAAACTCAAAATTTTCAAAATATTTAGTGTAATTCTAGTTCGATTAAAGGTTTTCTTAATATGTTATGTGTTCTTGCCTCATCTATAATTTTGCCAGATAGTTTTGGACATTAAATATTGATTTTATTGATAGAAAAGTTAAAAATTCAAAATTTGAAATTGTTTTTTAAACTTTTTAAGCTTAATACTTAGAGTTAAGACATAGATTAATTAATTTGATGTAGATTGAACTTTGAAGGGCCTTTTTTTTTCCCAAACCAATTAATTTATTTTTAATTATTGTAATTTTTAAAAATTTGTGAATTATGTAATAATTAAAATAAATAGATTGGGAACCATTATATAATTATGAAAAAATTTGTTGACTATTATGATAAGTTAATTCTGGCAATAACTATAAGTCTATAATATTTTTCTTGGGTGGGTGTAGATCATGGATGAAACTCTGATTGTGCATTTTTATTGTTATGATTAATTGATTAAGGGATGAATGACATATATTGATTGAAGGATGAATGAAATATTTTATGTAAGTTATATCCATAGTTATCAAGTATGGGTACGAGTATAATACGTCAATGATTCATTCGTGAAGTATGGGTGTTATACGAAAAAAATGTGGGGAAATTTTAAAAAATAATTAATAATTATAAATAAACAGGAATCATGATACTAACTAATCATAATCATTTAATATGAAATATGCGTTTAACACGGTAAAAGTACGACAAAAATACGGGTATTATATCTGTTTAATATGGAATTCGTGTATTATATGGCGAATCGATGATACACATATAATACGGCAAAAGTATGCCGTTTAAAACAGCCCCCCCCCCCTAAAAGTATTATACGGGTATTTGGTAACTATGCTTATATCAATTTAGTCAATCATACATTGTCATCAACACACATCTTTGCCCCCTTTCTCATTGCATCTCTTATGCACATATTTTTATTATTATTTTCAACTATGTGTTAATATCTATTTTAACATTTCCTAAAGTTTTATTGAAAATTTCACATTTTCCCTAAATTTTCTCTCGACGTGTGATATATTCCCCACAAAATGAAATATCCTGCGCTAATTTTTTTTTCTAAGGTGTAACATTATCCCGCGATATCGACATTCAAAACCTTGAGGAAGATCCTCACTATAGTGATAATTATACTAGAGCTTGCATTGGTCCAAGTGATTTGACCAAGGGAAGTGGACTGATACAAGGCCAAGTATGGTATAGAAGATATTATGATCCTCTCACTATAACACATTGCATAATGTGTCATATATATTTTTATATATTTGAAGAGTTATGAATCTGTTAAAATATACTCCAATATGGAAATCAACCACTCCTGGCTTTTGGGGTTATCAAATGTGCTATTTCATGACATTGTCTACTCTCTACATAGATTTGAAAAATATCCGTAGTAACTCATGTATTTCCTTTTGAAGCTATTTCGGGGTGAAGAATCACAATCTGGGAAAAGTAGCAGATTATAGATATTCATACTAGGAAGGTGCTCATACTTTCAATATTTGGTCAATGTAGATATGATTAGAGTCACTCTCTTGTTTTGAGACTTCGTAAAAGTCAAGTCACAACAAGTATTAATTCTGAGGATAAACATGTGATCCAATGCAATATAACATTTTCTAACCTTGCATAATGTGTATATTGTTATTATAACTGCTTCTATAGCTGGATGATAATCTTGAAAAAGAAATATGTTTTAGGCTGCATTTTTGGGATAGGGATTTATAGTTTTTGCATTGGTGGAATCTAAATTTCTTCAGTATTATCCTCCTATCAGAGTTTTTTTAAAACTATTATTGAGTTATAAATGCTTATGGTCTTTGCAATTTGTGAACCAAGTTGTTTTGTTGATTGCAAATGTGATCCCTTTGTTAGTGGACAAATAAAGCTACTTAAATTCTTAATGTGGTTGTAGACTGAATTTGCGTACATATTTCGACTATTATAGTCAAAGTGTTGCCTAGTCACTCAAGACCCCTAAACACCTGCATTAGGGTCTAGGTGGGTGCTAATGAAGTAATGATAATAAGTTGCCTTGTTGCACTTTAGGTGTTGCCCAGCAGGCACTAAAGAGCTATTGACAAAGGCGGTCTCATGAGATTTACTTAAAGTAAGATGCTATTAACCATTAATAATAATACTAATAATAATAATAATTATAATAATAAGAGATTTTTTGAGGGTTCCCGCATCTCTCTTCCTCTCCCTCTCCCTCTCCCTCTCCCTCTCCCTCTCCCTAAACTATGCTCCTTAATCTTTGCAGTGCCATTCTGGTCTTATTTCTAATTTTTAATCTATATTTTTGATAATATATGTATATCTTTAATTTCTATAATTTATAAAATAAATCTTGTGACTTAGCATCACCTAACCAATGCCTCGCCTAGGGAAACCTATCACTTGGACACATTAACTACACAGATTTCAACCATGGTTCGACATCTTGATATCGACGAGCGTATCGGTAAGTCAAAAGTAAGAATTGTATCAATACATATCATGGAAACGGGCTGAAATGCTGTAATAAGTAATGTTTGAAACTTATGGAAACATAAAGTTGAACTTATTTTAATGCAAAAACAACATTAAAATATGGTAGAGTCCTATACATACCAATTAAACGATCTATATGAGTTTCCATAATGTGTTACTTCCTAGAACCGCAGATACGCTATGCTTATATGCACACATACATATATACAAATTGTAACAAGACAGATTAATTAAGTTTTTAATAAACATTATTTGTAGGCAAATACATCATTTAAGATAAGATTGCCTAAGGCAATATATTTACTATGAAGATTACATGATGTGCAACATAGACTAAAGCAACACAATCTAAATTAACAAACATAGCAATTCTGTTCTCAGATTACAAGTATAGTCGTATAATAAACATAACACTTGTCACCCTTTCAAATACTAGAAGCATATTCTAGTTACTCCACCAATAATAACATAATTCATTAATCACTACTATCATTGTTCTCAATCTTCCTTCTATCCTTATTATGCTTGGGCGGTGTGGGAAATATTCCTTGATTTTTGAAGGATGCGATGGGCGGGCCCACATATTGGGATATCCATGGCTATATGTGGCTTCAAGCAATTACTCTGCCACCATTTAATTCGAATATTCAGTATCTACCTTTTGTTGCAAATCTATTCCCTTCAACAGGTTCACCATGCTGACACCCAATATCATTTGATATTCTTCTCGGTTCTTGAGCCATGAGTTTTATGTATTCTGTGAGACTTTAGCAATATTTTGATCCAAATCTATCCTCTTCAACTGGTTTTTTAAACTCGGTATAAAATTAGTCTTAATTAGTGTGAATAAGGATTAGTCTATGGGTCTAATAGATCACCATAGACTAATCACATATAAATGTTACAAATCTAAATACATAATATGTAGATTAATCCCTACTTTTATTTTTGAAATATATTTATTTAATATTGGGAAAATCAAATAAAAATTTATTTTCCCAAAAATAGGTGTAGGGTTGATCTAACATCACCCTTAGAACACTCGAATATATTAATTTTAAACCTAAAAAAATAGTATAAATGGATCAAACTAAAAATATTTCTGTATGTAAGAATTTTAAAAAACCATAAAAAGTAAGATGTAACGTCCTTGTTGAAGGTCATAAATCTATGTCTTTGGCAACAAATACATAGATCTATAATCTACTGACAATATTTAACACTAAGTGAGTATTTGTATCATGTATACGCTAAATTTCAAAAAAGAAAAAAGTGAAAAACAAGCATACCTCTGGGGATAGTGGTTCACTTCGATTCGATCATCACGGAGATAAAAGATTTTTCACAAATTTGATCTTAATGGAGTTGTTTGTTTAGATTTTAGAACGATGAGTTTGAGGGGAATGAGCAAAGGAGGAAGAAATGCGTAGTTTACAAATGAAAATTGTCTGTGATGTGTCAAAATGTTTTGTAAATTTTGATCGTTTCGGTGCTGAAACGGCTAAAATGGAATGAAAAGCTTTGATACGTTGTATTTTTCATATTCCATGCGAATTTTCCATGACGGTAACCTTAATTTTTGGTACGTTTTGATAGAAACGTATCGATATGGTGGACAATTTTTTTTGATAGGTAATCAAGCCATGATATAAATAGAAGCATGCAAAACATTACAACAAACAAAAGCATATCAAAGGTTCACACAAAATATGAACCAAAGACCAAATAGCAAGGAAAGAAGAAAAACACAAACCATGATAATCAAAAGCGCTAACTATGAAGATAAAAATAAAAACACTACTGTAGCCTATCTAGCGACCCCTCATCGTTGAAATCCTTTTTATGGCACACCAAGTGACAAAGCTAAGAGTAATGTCTAGCTTTCTGGACATTTTGAACCATGGTTTCAATCCTTTTCTATTTCTTTTGTGATAAGATTTAATGAAATTTTAAATTCCTATTTTTTGGCAGCATGAGTTCGCATTGAATTTGTTGGTTCGCTTGTACATTGTAGGAAGGATGTTAGCCTTCAAGAGACCCAAATTTGCAGAAATACAGTTCAAGGAAGATATCTTCTCTCTGATGATAATGGTATCACAATGTTTCCCATTCGCACTAGCTTTTATTTCACTTGTTACTATGCGTGCTATATGATCATTTCATTTCGATGTTAGGCACTTTATTTTATGGTTTTTATTTATTTATGACAACTTTTGGGGGAAGGATCAACAGGAAGGAAAGGAAAAGAGGAGACAAATGGAAACTAAGGGTTTTAAATGGGAAACTTGCCTACTTCTGATAATTGGAACACTAAAGATTATCCTCCAGATCCAAAGCCACCGAATATCCCTTCCTCTTCTACTCCAAAATCCATTAAAGCTTGGTTTTAGGGTTTTCCAAGGTAACGCATTATCTTCTTCCTTTCCCAAGTCATATCTGGCGGGTGCTGGTCGAATCAACTTTCTGTGGATCGTCCTCTAAAGAAGCCAGGGAGATAAACATCTCTATACTTTTCATCAAAAGAGATTGCAGAATCATATCTTCCTTTCAAGTTCTATCTGGTTTGTAAGTGTTCCTTTGGCCGACCTCACCTTTTGGAGATCATAAAATTCTTTCATATATAGGCGATTGTACAATCCTTTCTTTGGATCCTTGCCATGTCCTCATCAAGCTGTCTAATAAAGAAGACATGATGCAATTCTGGCTCAGGGATAGAATCATAATTAAGGGATTCAATATGAAGCTTTTTTAAATAGGATCCTTTTTTAGACCAGGAATAGATCCCTCCCCTGCCCAATGCCACACCTTCCAATCAACCTTCATACTGGATAGGTGATGTTATCTTGCAAGAGTAGGATCAGAAAGCCTTTGTGCATAGATGGCCCAACCAGTCAGCAGACGAGACCATGGCTGGCCATAGTCGGTCTGGTTCATTATTTATAATGTGATTTTCCATCTCGTATATGGACAGGGGCAGAATTATCTGGCTTTTGGCTGAAATTGAAGTTTGAGAACCTTCCTTCTTTCTACAAAAATGCCGGAAATTGTTGCTGGAAACTAAAGAACCCTTCAAAAGATCAATCTGTTCCAGTGTAGTCAAATTGTTGCCTCAGCTACTGCCTTGCCTACCCAGGACCCATATCGCCTAGATTATGATCTTAACGAACACTAGCTAAATCTTATTTAATTTAACTGAAAAAGTAAATTTTGGTCGCCTAGGCATCGCCTTGCCTAGGGAAACCCTCTATCGCCTAGGCGTCACTTGGACGCTTTGACTACACTGGTCATCGCAAGAACACGAGTATCAATCCTATTGTATCTAGGCAAATCAAGATCATACAAGATCTAAGAGTTAGAGTTAAAGCCAATAAAGAAGAAGCAAGTGTTATCGAAGACTTGCCATTGGTGAATCGTGAAAACTAAGAAGTAGAAGCTCAGCAAAAGCAAAAATCAGTTGAAGAGGAGCAGCAACCCACAGAGGATTGAAAATCTCATGGAGAATGTTGCATTAGATTTCAAAATATAGATCTAGAAAATATCGAAAAACCTTAGATCACAGTTGAAAAAGAGTAACAGATCGTTGCAAGCTCACAACAGGATATGGAGAACCAAATTGGTGATGCAGTAATCTCCGACTCTAAAAAATCTACCCAAGTTGCAGAAAGATCTACGTGCAATCAACTTTTAACATGGAGAAAATTGAATCAATGTTAGGAGAGGATTTGCAAGGAGCTTTACCTTCTCTGGTTCATACTCAAAGCTTGATTTTGAAAGAGAAAAAAATAGGAGACGAATCAGACAAGGCAACAAATGTTATTTTCAACTTTGAGATTGATAAAAATAGAAACAAAGATGAGATGCAGTTGATAACATCCTCCCCAATTAAATTTATAATTTGAATGAGCAAGAAAATAAGGAAAATAAACTCTTTGGAAAAGCAAATAGACTATTTTTGAGAAACATAGAAATAAAAATCTCTGAAACTGATACATATCTTATGAGACATGTCGGTTTTGGTAGGTACCTACATGATACATTAATCGAAAACGTAAATTTGCATAACGGATAAAAATGGTCGTTTTTAGAAAAAAATGTTCTTTGTTACTAAAAATGACAAAATATGTCTTTTTTTATTTATAAAAAAACCACAAATATTGTGTTTTTTTATTTATTAAAATAACTGATGTTTTTTGTATAAGTGACTTGTTTATACTAAAAAAACGGCTAGAATTGTTATTTTTTACTAAAACGATCTTTAACAGATTTTAAAAATAAAACAAAATAATGTCGTTTTACTATTTACGACTGTAGTTTATAATAAAAATGACCAGGGGATTTTTTTACGAATTGTAGCGGCTATTACGTAACGGCTTCGGCAGGGTCCGTTATGCATGCTGAAATTGTTATATTAATCCTTGCTGAGAAAGGGAAGGATAATTATACGGTAGAGAGAATTTTTCGCTCCCAAACTCCTTCTATAGTTAATATTAATAATGAGAAAATATCCCTTTGAGAAAAGTTCTGAATCCCAAATGTACGGTAAGAAGGAAGATGAACAAGATGATCTGAGAAGGAAGATGAACAAGATGATCTGAGAGAGATACCTATAATCAAATGATCGACCTACGAAATTTCACCAAAGGAGGACTTTATCCCACAATGGAATATTTTCATGGAAAAGTTAAAATGTAGTATGACTAGAAAAAAGAAACAAATTTATTCAGCCAATGCAAATTGGGGATGATAATCCTAGCGATGATCCTACTGAAGACGGTTTTCAGTTGGTGATTTCAAAGAAAAATAAGAAGAAAAAAGGAGCCTAGTCCATTGCATCAACAAATGATACTTCTTAAGGAGTCAAAAGGGAGATCAGAAAGTCCACACAGTTTGAGGGTAAAATTACACGTCTTTCTGGTTCATACATCTTTTGTATCTAGATTTCAACAGGGGTTATGTTTTGATGCCCCCTACTTAGTTTAATGTTTTTTTCTATAAAAAAATACCCGTTTGTAAAAAAAATTTATTTTATGTTTTAATAGACATGTTATCCTCTAGAAATATATATCTGTTTTGTTCATATGAGATTGATGTTGACATGGTTGGCATTATTTGGCCGAGTCAAAAGATGCTGTGAGGTTGGTATTTTATAGATTTTGGAAGCCTTTTTAGTTCACACACAAATCCTGTATCTGCTGCTTTTGGATCCCACCTCAGGATATCCATTTCAACAAATGTTGTAAAACGAAGCTTTTCTCAGCCTGTTAAAGATAACAAAATAAAATATAAGCATTCCCAGTTTATATAATTGTCTGAAGCCTACTGGTTGATTGGTTGAGAACTTGAGCATAAGCAATTTTCACTTGATGAATTATCTTATATATTTCCATGATAATTCAAATTAGCAATGGAGCTGTAGTTCCTTGGTTCAAATATAGGGCAGTCAGAAGAGCCAGCCTATCTCGGTTTTGAATGGCCTTTACTCTGTTTTCATTAATAATGCCACCTATTGCTGGAGCTTCAGCATCTTGCTGAAGAATTGCACCTCGTGGCTTAGCCAGAGTCAAGTAGAAATTGGCTGAGGCATTAGAGTTTAATAGTTCGAGAAAGTAGGCTCAATGCCCATGATGCACAATACAGATTTGTTAAATTTTTATTTCTTCTATTTATTTTCTGATTTTTTGAGTTAAATATGAGAATTAAGTAGTTGACAAGTAACCCTGAGGTATGTAGGTCACATGTCCACTGAGAAAGTTATGTTGTTCACGCTTTAAGTAAAGTGAGGTATGTAGGAGGTTGGTTAAATATTATAATTACTTAGGCAACAAGTTATGGAGTAGGTTGAAGGATACTCAACTAGCAAATATCCTACGAGACAAGAGATTAGGTAAGAGGTTCTTAACCGTTAAGTTTGAATTTCAAATATACAGGTGTAAACATTTTGGAAGGATTGGAGTTTATGCCATGTTGTTAAAGATTTTCTTAGTTTCTAATTTGTGGTGTTTAATCCATGCAACTTCTAACCTCTGAGTCTTATGGTTTGCTAACAATCATTAATTCATTATCTTGTGTCCAACATCAGTTTGGTATCATAAGTGTACAGATTCAATTCATTTTTCTACTAGTAGACATAGTGACAAAGTTGGGATTCGGGAATAATTCGGCAGGGTCAAGTTCGGAAAAATCGGAAAATAAATGAAAAATATACCAAAAAATTTGATTAAAAAAATATACAAAATAAGTAATTTTTTGCCAAATTTGAGAAAATAATTCGGAAAATTTGGGAATAATTCAGAAAATTCGGGAATAATTCGAAAAATTCACGACTAATTCGGGATTAATTTGGCAACCCAAACATGCACGAATTGAAAAAGAACGGAGTTTTTTGTTACAGAGTAGTAGTGGAGACCTTAGCATGAGTGATACTGTTCTTTAAATTTAGCATTTTGTAGCTTTACATGATGAATTTAGTGCTGAGAAAATCCCTTGCTACTCAGTGAAAGGAAAGGACAACAAAGTAAGGGATATAGGATTTCAATAACCATCAACAACTAGGTTTCTTGGAGGGAAACTGAGGAAATTGTCTTGCAACACCCAAAAGTTTAAACAAGAACTTGAAGCCAAACACACATTTCCATTCAATATGTCCATGGTCTACTTAAAAGGCTCTCATAACATCTATATATAAAATTGGGAAAACATAGAGTAGTCCTGGTATTACCTTACTTCGACAACATCCATATATAAGAGACACAATTCTAAATGCTATTTTAAGGGCTAGGAAACTCATCTCAAGAAAATAACTTAGTTCTAATATTGAATAATGTCTTCAGTACCATAGATCACATTGGTTAGATTGTGGATAGATTTCTAACTTTGTTTTGAGGCCCAAATGGATGGTTTTCTAGCAAAAAGCCTAGAGATAGCTGTGGTAGATCTTAGGAAGAGACTCCTAACGTCCCCTATGACTTCTCAATTGGATACTTGGATGGAAGGTTATGGCTTGTTGAAGTTGACGATCTTACTCTTTTAAATAGTTTTAGTGTTATACTTCTTTCCCAGGCGACAATTTGTCGCAGCTTCAATTGACGTTTGAATTTTGACCTTTGGCCAGTTAGTTTGGAAAGCCAGCTACTTTTGGTTACATCATTCTCATTTGGCGGGGAACAATTTGTTCCCCCTGTGCTTTCTTTGGAGGATCCACTATGCTTCCTCTGCGTGTTCTTTTTCATTTGACAATTGGAGATGTATTCTAATCTCAATAAATTTGTTCAAAAGAGAGGCAGCAACTGTAGATCTTATCCCTATAGAATTTTCTAGAAAAGGCCACGAGAATGGGTCATTGTTCATTAATGAACAAATTGGTACATGCTTTTTGGACACTTCCACCTTTTCGAACTGCACTGATTCAGCTAGTACAATCTTAGACATGACAATACCAAAAGTTTATTTTTGAAATATCAAGTGATACAATCTCCCGTCATTATCAGAAACTAGGTTTCAATTACTACCAGATACTCATTTCCGGATATGACTTGCAATCTACAACTTGTCGCTAAATAAAAGAAAAATAACCTTAAGATTTTGTTATACCCCCATTCCTGGTATTCAAAAACTCTTTGTTGTAGTGATCGAAGGCATAGGCTTACAAATCAACACATTTTCTAATTTTTCCTATGAAATGAGTCAGTTTACGTAGGTATTGATACAAAATACAATTGCAACATAAAAATATAATATATTCTGACATATTTCACAATATTTAGACTTTAGATACATTTCTTGTAGCTCTTATCGAAATGTTACTTTGTAGTTATACATTTAGAATGTTTTGGTCGTTGCGAATGTTGACAGGACAATTATATTTCTAATGGCTTAAAATGTTGAGTGTTGACACATTTGGTCAATTTTGACCGAAATGTGTCGACTTGCTTGGGTTCCAAAACGAAATTAACATGTAGTGTTCAATCTACATGGTTTTGGGAAATATTTTGGTAAACTTTGGTTAATTTCATATTTAAATAAACTTTGACCAAAATATTAATTATGTAGTACAAAAAATACAAGATACATCGAAATGCTTTGTTCGAAGCTAATGAACAAATGTTTTAAGAAATGCTTGTAAAATTGTAATTTTTGGCGCTAAATTATATATTTAATGAGTTATTAACCTATTTTTGTACTTAAAATACACATCTCATATTGTTATTTAAATTAATAATATTAAAATATTATTATAATTTGTAAAAGTAAAAGTTCAAAATATTAAAAGAAATCTGAGAGCTTTAGATTAACCAATGCTTTAAAATATTAAAAGAAACCTGAGACTCTGAGGGCTTTAAATTAACCAATGCATGTGTTTATTAATGTATCTAGAGCATAATTTCCTAGTTATAATAAAATGTAATTTAAAAAAGTGATATTAAGAAGTAAACTAAGAAATCTCATTTGAACACAAATGATGGTATTTTATAGTATTTTAATGATATTTTTAGTTTAAAATAATATTCTAACTTAGTATTCAATAATAAAAATAAAATAAAAATTGGAAACCTTGAAACAATATGCTTTGCATATTAGTATTGTTTCTCGAATAATACTAAGTATATAATGTGTTTGGCTGTTATTATTACATTACCGACGATATCTTGGAGCTACGTCATAACTTTGTGGATACAAGTTTGTAGAATGTAGAGTGCCCTTAGTATGCAGTGTTTCTCTTTTTTGGAGATGTTATATGTCATGACCATAGTTGTAGACTATTAATCAAGTGTAACTTTGACTTTTAAAGTCTTAGACATGCGCGATAGCTTATGTCACTTATTATATATCTTACTTCTTGTACTCTAAATGATTGTTTTTGGTTATGTATTGAGTCTTGAGTGTGTATTTATAATTAATTTATCATGTCCTAAAGTTTCATCTTAGATTTCCAACGTTCCCCTAGGCCCTAATATTTCCTATAATTTCTTAAGTTATACAATGTTTCTTAAAATTTCTTTGAACTTTCCAGAAATGTTTCCACAATAAATCTTTTTTTTGGTAACGCAAGGTGTCCCAACCCTGACAAGAAAGGACCAGTCCTTTCGGATGCACACAATCACCCGTAAATCACGTGCATCGGGTAAGTCTGGGAGGAGATGAACTTGAGACCTTGGGGGATCTCTCCCAAGACCCGAACCAACTGAGCTGCCCGTGCGGGTGATAAAAATAAACCTTGCTATGCAATAATAGAGGCTGAGGTAAGGGGCACAAAACTTTGATCACTGTTGAAGCTTAGGTTTATCATAGAAACCTAGGAAACTTCATGTAAGGGTTTACTAAAAGATTGATTTCTTTCTTTGGGAAGCTACTTTGGATAAGCTAATCATATGTGACCATTTGAAACGTAGAGGTTGGAGGTTGGCTAATGGTGCTCTATGTGCTGTGAGTCGGAGGAATCGTTAGATCACCTGTTGACTGTTGTTGCATTGTCCTTTTGCGTTAGAGATCTAGAATCATTTCCTCCAGTGAATGGGTGTGGTTGGGGCTTTCCGAATTCCTTCAAGGGCTTTTTATCTTGTTGGTTCTCAGTGAGTTTAGAGGCACCCATCTCTACTTTTTGGGGTTTTCTCCCAGGTGCGATTATTTGGTCGATATGGAAGGAGAGGAATCATGAGGTGTTTGAGGATGTGGCTCTTCCCTCCCCACGGATATGTGGGGTAGCCCAACGCCTAATTATCAAATGGTGCTCAACTAGTAAGGAATTTGAGGGTTAGGAAGTGTTAGTGTTGTGGTGAGTCCGAGGTAGGTTGTTGGGTTCCTAGATGGAATTGTGGGTCTTGTCTCGCCCGCTCGGAATTCTATTCTCTTGCTCTTTCACTTATAGTAGTCTTTTTTTTTTTCGCTTTCCTTTTCTAGCTGCAGCTTCTGGGTTCATCTTTTTGTGATCCCTTTGTTGTCTTGCATTTTTCTCTTTCTCATTTTAATTTATATTATCCTAATCATAGTTCGAAAACTCAGCGAGTCACCCGAGTAACTTGGCCGAGTTACTCGACTCGGCTGAATTTCGAGTCGAGTCGCCTCAAAACTCGAAGGAGACACTATTTACCGAGTTACTCAGGTGACTCGATCGAGTCTAGCCGAGTTTTTCGACTCTCCATACTAGGTCGAGTCATAGAAGGGTATTTTTATCATTTTTTAAAACCTAAACTAAAATGTCACACTATTTTTGCATCATATTTTTTAGGGTCTATAAAAACAACTTACTATGGGTTTTGTTAAACCTAATTTTGTTGTTTGAAGCTGTAAAACCAACGTACTTTGAGTTCTTTTAATCCAAAATTTTTAAGTTATTACATATATATTCCGAGTTGGACCGAGTCGATTTTTTTTCGAGTTTTCCGACTTACTCGACCCGGCTAACTTTCGGGTCGAGTCGAGTTTTCGGGTTTTTGAACTATGATCCTAATTACCGATAAAAAAAAGGGTTTACTAAAACACCCAATTATGCACTAGAACTCTATGCCTAAATGCAAATTATCGTCCAATATGTCAACACGATCTCCTATGATGCCCTTATGACATACATTTACGAGAAAAGTAAACCTCTTGAAGTTAATAAGGATTAAGGAAATAATGTCAACCACCCATCTAAAATAACATAAATTTTAGTCTCAATTATGCTAAAAATATCCCTAAATTATGTCTGTAACAGTATTTATTAATTTTTAAACCTATTTTGAGACCCTAGACTATGTAATCTAGCAAAAATATAGACATACTGACATAGCTGCCATAAGTCTTGTAAATAGCTTTCCTGTGCACCTAGTGACTTCTCAGTTGGATACATGATTAAATGTTATGGCTTGGAGAAGTTGACCGCCTTATTATTCTTGTGGGATTTGAAGATCCATTGCATTAATTTGTCTTGGACTCAAATGATACTTGACTTTTGACCTTCGGCCACTTAATTTGGCAGGCCTACTACTTTGGGTTCCATCAACATTTTTAATTACATCTTAAATTCTAAATGCATGTTTAAGCTACCATGAATTTTTTAGTATGTGTCATGCATACATTTTGTTCTCCAGGATTGCAAATTATTTGCCTGCAATGCTGCATCATCACTTTCCATCCCCATCATAGCTTTCATAACCAATCGTCACATTGTAGGCCATGTATGTGATGCTCTATCAGTGGATCCGTGGTCTCGCTGCTGTCCGGGAACAGGAGAGCAATTCTCTTGTTAGTGAGTTTTCTCTAACCTAATTCTTTAAAGGCAATGGATCACCTGAGGTTATAACCGATTTCTAAAAGACCGGTTATAATGTAGAGAATGGCACCTGTCCAGGTTATAATGCGTCAACTAAAAAGCTTTAACTGCGACAACATATCAAAGTTAATGTTATGGAGAGTCAAAGCCCCAAAATCACCATTGTTCTGACACCGGCAGAGACCAGCAGCTTCTCCAAAACCACCACTGTTTCGATGCTGGCGGAAATGAAAAGAGCAGCGATGATAAGCATTGGCTCACTGATGCCGCACCCGACTTGATGATGTGATCTCCAGACTTGACGTCGAGCAGATGGACGGTCATCTCTTCGTGGAGACTGGTGGCGTCTCTGCTGGACTTTCTGGGGATTAAGCGAGAGAAGTAGAACTGGCCCAACCCTTCCCCTCTTTGTTCTTGCATTTTTAACCGTCATTCTCCCTATATCTTTTCTTTCCTTCTGCAAAAATTCATTCAAAAAGAGAGAAATGCGGATGAAGAACTTAACATGGTAGCTGTGGCGGATGAAGGACACCACTGCCTGAAGATTCCGGCGAGAACCTCCTCATTCTCTATTTCCATGGTAGCTGTCGGGGTGACCGTGCATTGTCTCACCATCACTGGAAATCCCAGTTGTTGTTCATGCCAGATAGAAAGAGAAAGGAAAAAAAAAAAAGAAAAAAAAAAACAGAAGACTTCGTTAACTTTTAAAATCCTCCCTGTCATTTAAAAAAAAAAAACTTGGTGCCACTAATTGGTTTATAACCGGTTACAACCTGAGGTGATCTGAAGTCTTCTTTAAAATGCTCAACTTGAGCAGAAATGTAAACAAATCAATGACGTTTCTTTGTTCTTGCCTGCAGTGGATGCAACCTTGTTTCACAGTGCTGTAACTCTTATGAATTTTGTGTTTCATGCTGTCTAAATCCAGAACGGGTATTCTCCAAAGCACTGAATTACTTTTGAGTTTTAATTTACATCACCTGCAAAATGGAACTTTATGCTTTCACATTGGGCTTTCTTCTGCAGACACAAAAAAACCATGCACTGAAGGTGAAGATAGCCAAGCCAGTAACTGCAGGTGATATTCTAGTGTGGAGTAGAGAAATTTTAGATATTCTTAAGAAGGCATGAGTTCCTGTCCTCCGTGTCTGTACTGTTGGGGTTTCATATGCAGTTTTTTAGAGCTACCACTTGACAGTTTCCATTTAGGAGATCCCTGAGGTAAAAAAATTAACTGGTTCAGATGATTGCAATTATCTTTCCTGTTGCATTACCAACATTTTTTAGGAGTTTTCGCCATCTAGACTTTGGGTATTAGTGTCACCTCTATATGATGGTCAGGGAAAAAAAATCAAAATCAACAGCTGGCCAAGAGACCTTGACAAATGGGATGGACTCATCCTGAATAGTGATGTCTGATTGACTTCTCCTAACTGAGAGCTGTCAAGTGGTGGGTGTTGATCCTGCAGTATGTGCCCTGCATGTTTGAAGGGGTATGGAATAAGGGACTTCCCTAGGTTCCATCTTTAGAATATTGTTCACTGTAGACTGAATTTTCCAAAATGATATCCACTTGTCCTTTTACAGGGACTTATCAAAGTGTCTTTGATTACTGTGCTGGGAGATGCCGTCATAATTCTGAGAGTGTGGTGTGTAACTATCCTATGGATCTATTTGTTATTGTTTCTCATAAATGGTGTTCCTTGACTTTTCAACTTGTGGAAAATAACATGGCTGTGCTGCTTTATCACTTTTAATGCATGCTGTTGGGCAATATGGAAAAGTTCAGAGGGTCCTGGAAATTGACTTAGAATTTTGTTCTAGTTAGAACATAAATAGAATTTTATGTTAGACAACAAATGTCATAGCTCCAATTGTAAGTTGGTATCAATGTTTTAGAAACCAGATTGGACTGGCCATCCCAATCGGACCCTTGGGTGGTTCGGTTTGACCCCCTACTCAGAAAAATGCACAAAGAATTGGGTCCAGATGGTTGAACCATCAAATAGATCAACCCGAGGAGTTCACAACAAGCCGGCCAGGTCTATGCAATGTGTGTGTATGTTGGACAAAATTGATGACACAGATAGCTGAACCATTGAATAGAACGACCCGAGCAGTTCGCAGTGAACCAGCCAAGTCTGTGTAATGTGTGTGTGTGTGATTTGTGAATAGATCAATCCAAGCAGTTCGCAGTGAACCTGGCCTCAGTGAACCGGCCAGGTGTGTGTGTGTGGACTAGATGGATGGATTGGCCAACCCATGAACCTGACATTCGGGTGGTTTGATTCGACTCCCTACTCAAGACATGCACAAAGCATTGGACAAAACTGGTGAGTGGTGACCCAGATGGTTGAACCATTGAATAGATTGAACTGAGCAGTTCGCAGCGAACTGGGCAGGTCTGTGCAATGTGTGTGTGTGCGCACGTGCATGTGTCGGTCAGGGTCTTAAAACAGTGGGTAATGTAATACCACATCAATGAAGCTGTTGGATACCTTTTTGCGGTATCATTATCTCAATATTCAAATGAATTTCATTGATGCAGACTGTATTACCTCTGGGGTTATGACATGACGTCATTGGCCTGATAGGATTCTCGATTAAGATCCACAATGCTGCTTATATTTGATTGGTTGAGCCAATTATTGATGCAGACCATCCAATAGATAGAGTGCTTCTTGCATGGATTATAACCCGAATTTTTCACCAACACGGTGAAATATTATAGTCATGACTTAATGGGGAGGGCAACAATATGCATGCAACAGCTCACAAAAGCAAATTCTTCAATCAGATTGTCATTCTGAAGGTGATATTGTGGGTTATATCTGATTCAAGAAGCAAGTAGCAAATTGATTGGACACTGGGGACTTCCGGGACATCCACTGTTTAGATTTTGGATGGGTAATATGGAGTCTATGATGTGATTATGGAAACATGTTCATTCTATATTTAAATCTGTAATATTGTTATCTGAAGAGTTTGAACATTTCAGGTTCATGAAAATGCTTATGTTAGCGATTTCCATCACTGTTTTTCTCTGTCGTCAAATTCTTCGGGTGAGTTTCCATATGTTTGGTTCTTTATAATAATATTTTAATGCTTTGAAACCACTTGCACTCTAGTTTGTACGAAACATTAATCAGCTTACCCACTAAGCTATGGTTGAATAGCTATCGTGATTTGTTGTTGATACACTATGTAACTTGGATATTTATATGGTATACAGGATTTCATTAAGAAACACGTGAAAATATTTATTTTAGGAACCATGCAATTTAAGTTTTAATATTTTAAAGCTTGAAACCACTTGCACTCTAGTTTGTTCGAAACATTAATCAGCTTACCCACTAAGCTATGGTTGAATAGCTATCGTGATTGGTTGTTGATAGTTGATACACTATGTAACTTGGATATTTATATGGTGTCAGACACATATACAGAATTTCATTAAGAAACATGTGAAAATATTTATTTTAGGAACCATGTAATTTAAGTTTTTTTTTTAGGACAGAATAGGCTTTGGTTATGTTACTGGCAAGTTATGTTTATACTTACTTTCTGTTGTTTTGGAGTTTTTCCAATTGACATTTCCAATTGACACCATATCTATTTTCTTCATCTATTATTTTCTGAAGTCTCTTGTCAAATAGATAAATTTTGTTATTTGCTAACTACTTAACAAAGTCGTCTCCTTTTCCTTGTTTAAATAACTCCTACATTGTATTTCTACTACGTATAATATAAGTTTTATGGAGTTTACACCCACATTGTGTATTGGAATAAGTGAATTCATTGGGCTGCTCTCAATTTTGGAAAAATGGGTTGCCTCTTCTGAAAATACAAAGTTGCCCTTATTGCATTGCCAGAACAGAGGTCAATATTGCATTTAACAAGGAAGATTTATCTTTTAACTGGCAGGGGCCACCCCCATTTATCAAAAGTGGAGCCCCATCACTTCCATCTGAAAGTTAGTTTTTAAAAAAAAGAAAAGAAAAAAGATCCATAAGATTTTACCCTATTAAGCTCTTTGGGAGATATGTCAGATACAGACTCTATTTCAGCATCCGAGACTTCCGAGTCTTTTCGGATATGATGAATAATTGTGTTCCTGTTCCGAATCAGTTCCCGTCTCTGCTGGTCTTTCTTGAGTTGACTTCATTTCCAAATCCCAAGTTTTGTGCTTTCTGATCTGATGCAACTTCCCATCATCGAGGCTCTTAATTTTGTATGTTTCTAATGCACACTACAACAGGGGCGGATACACATGTGGAAGCTAGACTGACTGGTGTCAATGTTGTCATTGGAAGGTGAGTGGTTGTGGTGATTATTTCTGTATCGTGGGTTTCAGTATCGTAAAAGTTGTCATTGAAAGGTGAGGGGTTGTGTGCGTGTCAGCATGTGTGAATTTTTTCTTTCTTTTGTGATTTCAATATTTTTAAACTTATGGTTATTTTTTAACTTTCTATGACATGGGAGATAGGCAAGGAGAGTCTTGTAATTCTGTTTGCAAGTCAAAGGGGCAATCATGTGTTCCAAGCAAGCTTTTGGTGCTGAATAAATGTGAAATGTAAGCTTTATTATCTACACATTATTTATTGTTTACTGTTTGAATTTGTCTATTTTTTTCTCAAAATGTGAAGCTGAAACACCTGCTTTATATTTTTTGTGTTGGTTCTCTGATTTAATAGCAATGGCTTATGGCTATGAGCTTCTTGCTTCAATTCCCTGAATTTAAGCTACATACCCTATAAGATTAACAAGTTGTTTAATCCTGTAAGTTTTCTCTTGACGAATTTCTAGAATTGCATTCAAAAGATAAGAATGTACAGGAGAAAGAGGAATGAGAAATATTCTTCCAAATATTTAAAAACAGCAAATAGTATATTCAGGAGTCACATAATGCTAAACACGCCACTATATGAAAATCTGCAGAATTTGTTCCAACAAAGTCTGGACTGTGACTCAGCCAATGGCGCAAACTCCACCTAATGTTAAAGAAGAGTTTGGGAAGAGAAAAGTCTAAATCCTCGAAGGGGGTTGTTCCTTTTGCTTCAAAGCCTCCAAAAAACTGTTGCAGGCAACATGTTTCACAATTTATTTCTCCTACTTGTGAAAACAACTTCAGGCCAACCAATAGGGATCTCACTCATCTCCTTATGGGTCATCTAAGAAACATGAAGGAGTGAGATAAAAAAATTATAGATGGCCCAAGCCCTAGGGCTATGAAGGAGGAGGTGGTGTATACTTTTCTTAGCTGCCCTACACATGCTGCATCTATTAGGATCATCATACTCCGATTCCTCGAATGATTTATTGCAAGGATCTTGTCCAAGTCTCCAACCAAATGAATGCTTAAACTTTTTTTTTTTTGGGGGGTTGAGAATCTTAAGCTTCAAATTATCCTAAATTTGGGCCTTCTGATTGGCTCCAAAGCCTCCTTCCCTTCCCAAAGAGGAAACTATAAAAATTCCTTGTGGTAAACATACTTTTGGTGCAGCCCTCCCAAATCCGTTTGTCTTCTAAGTACGGTTTGGCTGGCCCTGTACAGAATCTGTCCCTCAATGCACCCCTCAATCTCTCTGTATTCTAGATTTCTCCCATCTCCCAAAAGCCAGGTTTCACTCAAAGTCACCATTTTTCAAAAAGGTCGAAACAAGAACATCTTTGTATCCAGTTGTCTTCCCAGAAGCATACTTTGTTCCCACACCTAACTGCAAATCCCGAATGCTCCAAGAAGTGACCTTTACACCTTCATAATCCCTTTCCAAACTCTCCCCTATAAGAGGAGGTAACACACATAGACTAATCATATATGGAGGTCCCCAACTTTGCCCCAACTAACCATCTCCACAGAGCCCTATTTTCATAACTGATGCGCCACAATGACTTCCCCAATAGAGCATTGTTCATACATCTCAATCTTCTCGTAGTCCACCATATTCCTTTGGACAACAAACCCAATCCTATTATATGAATTGGATTGTTCATTCTCACCCCTAGCACCCAAAAGAAAATTCGTGTCCAAAATTTATCCAGCGTTTAGCAATGAAAGCCGACATTTTTGAAAACTGACATATAGAACACCAAGAGACTTACTATATGACACTCATAATGAGACTTATTCTCTACCAAGAGAAAGGAAACTTTTCTTCTAACTTTCCAGCCTTCTCTCTACCCTTTCAATCATCGTATCCCAGACTGCATTGGCAATAGGTCTGGCCCCTAAGGGATTTCCAAAGTATCTGATGGGGAACTGTCCTTGCGTGCAGCCCGAGACACTACATAATACGCGAGAAGACCTTCCTCAACCCCCACTTCAATTAAGGTCTTTTTGAATGGTTAATATGAAGACCAGAAATTGTCTCAAAGCATCTCAACACTGTCCTGATATTTACCACCTATTTCTTGAAGCATCCAGGAACAACCATGCATCTGCATACTGAAAAGGAGTAACCATGGGTCCTCCCACTCCAGCCCGAAAGCCGTCAAAACAACCGAGCTTCTAAGTCCCCACTGTGCGATAGCCGGCCCGGGTCAATCTCCTCCTCACACCAGTATTTTTCAACTAATGAGAAGCCGAGATCTTTAGAGTCGTCACCAATCAAAAAATCCGGGTGTGATTGGTCACTCACAATGAAAACCCTCGATTCGAGAACCGAGATTGAGTTCGGGGATTCTCTTATGAGTTGGGGAAGGTGTTAGGCACCCTACCTCATCCGTCGAACGATGGTTACCTTTTAATTTTCACCATTAAATTAATTTAAACAATTATCTTCTTTAGTTTTATTTATCCTTTTTATTACTTCGAGATTGGAAACTCACCCCTTCTCGACCGAGTTAGGGTGATTTTCTCTCTACTTGTGCGGCAAAATCCTTTTTCCCTAAATCGGTGAATGGTCACGCTCTCTCCTTGACCGAGTTAAGAGGGGCTCCGCCTACGTTTGGGTGGAAAAAGGGACAAAAACTACTAATAATAAAACTGAAATAAAGAAATCGAAGATCTAGTCTTCCAGCCCTTTTCTTCACCTGGATTTCCTCTTCCCCGTGACCGTGTAGAGGGAAATCACCGAGCTACTAAGAGATAGTGAGGGAAGAAAAGACTTGGATGGGTAGAAGTAGAAGATGAGGGATGTAGCATACCTTTTCCCTTTTATTTGGCTTTCCAAGTATTTAAGAACGTCCTTCCACGATGATAAGATCCGGACTCCAATGAACTAGGCCCCTTTCTCCCTAAAGTAGATGTTGAAGAAGAACTAAAGGGAGCCTAGGTTGACAAACTCGAAGAAACTCCTTGAATATCCTAAGGCTTTGAAGAATTCTAGATTTTTTGCTCTTGCTCTCTAAGTCTAAGGACCTTCAAAGGCTAGGGTTTTCAAAGTTTTCCCAAGGTATCCAAAAGATCAAAGTTCAGGAATGGGTTGGAGTGAGGCTCCTTTTATAAGGTGAAAAATAGGGATCTCGCTCTTTCTGGCCGATGTAGGACTAAAAATAACCCAAAACACGTTGGCACGCAAAACGAAGTCGGAATTAGGGTTTTCCGTACTGCGCCTTTTAAAAAGCCGCGGCATGTAATTTAGGCAAAACAAGGAACTACGCCCTTTTAAAGGGCGTTGGACATTTTTCAAGTTAAAAAAATGGCTTGCCCCCTTGGGCTCTAATTGGTTCGGGCTCGGCTTGGGTTCGGCTTCACTTTTTGGCTTTAACCTTAGATATACTGGAGTTCGGATCTCGTCTTTGATTTCTTTTGACTGCTTGAAACCAAATGACTTTTTGGGTCCACGAAATCATGCAAAATAGGGTGTCTACACCCACAATGATGAAAAGGAGAGGAGAGGGGACATCCTTGGTGAAGGCATCTAGAGATGGAGAAGTATTTTGTTGGGCAACCATTACCATGACTGAGAAGCTCATGGATGAAAAATAATCCCTAATCCATCCTCTCCATCCTGTACCGAACCCCATCCTGCACAACTTGAAATCAACATGATGTCACGACTTCTCCAAGTCCACCTTACAAAAGATCCCACATCTCCCTTCTCTAATCCCTAGATTCAACGCATCCGTTGGCCCATCCACGATTTTTCTACCCCTAACAAGGGGTGTAGGTCCCCACTACCTTACTAATGGATGTCTTTAGTCTTGTTAAAAGAACTTTATCCATGATTTTGTAACAGCTATTAACTAGACTAATAGGTCTGAAGTACCTCAACTTTTCTGCTCCTTTTTTGAGATGAGAGAGATGAAGGTTTCATTAGCAGCCTTATCCTACCCTCATAAGGCCCTCCATGAAAACATCCCAACACACCTTATAAAAGACCTTAATAGAAATCGTATGGCTCAAGAGTCTCACACCCTATATTAGAGATGGTCTGAACACCTCCTCTTTCTCAGATCTTCTCTTCAGCCACCATTCCTCCAAACTGTCAAGCGAGCAAACTCTAATCCCTCCAGAGATGGTGTAACTCTATCCGAACTCCGAAGAGTAGAGCCTCTCATAGGAAGCAATGCTCTCTCTGCCAGTTTCATCATCATCCTCCAGTCGCCCATCCACTTTGATCCTGCTAATGCTGATACAACTGTACTGCTTCCTTCCGGCATTGGCACAAGAAAGGAAGCACTTCAAGTTTTTATCTCCTTCCTTCTACCATTAGACCATTGAATTTTGTTTCCAACTAATCTTTTCTTTAAGATCTCATCTGTAAATTGGATCTGACCATCTGTCTATTACCGGTCTTGTACTTATCCATAGCTTTTATGTGATTAACTAATCAGGTATGTAGCACTGCACATAAGGTCGGGCCAACCTGAGATATCCTCGGCCTAGCCCAAGTTAATGATGGGAATGACCATGTTTTAAGCGGATTGGGTTTGGCTCGGGCTTAGTTTTAGGCCCGAAGTTGAGGTCAGGCTAATCTTGATGCAGCCAAGGCTCACACACACACACACACACACACACACACACACACACATATATATATATATATATATATATATATATATATGTATTTATTAGAAGAGAAGCATACACCCTGTCTATTATTATCTTCTTCCCAAAATCAGCTTTAAAGGTCATGAACTCAATCACCAAATACCGAACACTTTTCTTCTTCTTCCCAAAATCAGCTTTAAAGGTCATGAACTAAATCACCAAATACCGAACACCCAAACTCACAAAATAAATAAGAAAACCACTCCAAACACAGAAAAAACCACTTGGCAGATTTACAAAAAATCCTTTCTTGTTAGGGGAGGAGATGACCCCGGGGGGGGGGGGGGGGTAAAACTTATTATATCATTGCAGTGTTACTTATCTCGTTCTCGGGTTTTATTGGCCGTAGTTTTTCTTGGGAGATTTTTAAATCTGAATTATTTTTGGGTATTTCTCGCCTAAATCTTGGCAATGATAAACAATCTATTAAAATTACATAAAATAGTAATAAATATCACCAATGTATAAATTTATAAAACCAACAACATTGTGTATTTTTCACGATACTTTTAAAATATCGGTGAAATCTCATGATATTTACGGGATAAAAAGAAACAATTATATTTCTCGCGAGATTTTTAAAACACTGCGATAAAAACGGAGTTTTAATTTTAAACATTAGATTTTTTTCTCGGGTTTTCTATGGAGAAATTGGGTATTTCTTGGGAGATTTGCAACAATGTATCATAGGTATAATTTGTTTTTGAAAATACAGAATATCTAAATTTTATAAATAGTGTCACCCTAAATTTTTTTTTTTAATAGCCCCAAATTAGGATGTAATTGTGAGAAGTTTGGTCACTTCAAATTTTTGTAAATTTTTTTTATGTGTATTATATAAAGGGATTGATTCTTTATGCATCTTTGTGTCCCTTTTAACCCTAGTTAAGATTTATTAACTCAGGAATTAATTTTTTTTCCTAAAAACCATGGGTAGATGTATAAACCCTAGGGGTGAGTGAATCTTAACCACAATTAATGGGTGTTCAAAGGAACACATGTCAAGCAGAGGAGGCGCGCGCATTTCACTTAATGGAACGTGCGTGGGAAAAAAATCTCCATAATATAAAAATATAGTTAATTTTTATTTATTTAATGTCTCTACCAAAAGGGAGGGACCTTTATTTTTTTCTTGTTACTAGACCTTTATGGGAATGCAACATCAATGAATTTTATGACCAGATGGGCCCATTACTCAAAAAACATTCTTAGGGGCTACGCCCCTTAACCTCCAAGGCCCCATACCCCAATCCCGTTAAATTTCTTGATATATGTACTCAGCCCCCCCCACCCAAGGAAAAATTCCTAGCTCCGCCCTGAGGCCTTCGGAGTAATCTTGAAGAACAACATTATTACTCTCTTATGCCCTTTTACTTTGCTGAGCAGAGATAAAACCGCTACAACTAGACTTGAAACAATTAACTGAGGTATATAAGGATCTTGAGATCTTTGCTTTCCTCTAATTCTCTCTCTCATTTACTATTTCTTTGTAAAATAGAAAAGAAATCTAAACTGAGCTTGAACCGAATTCGTTCTCGCCAAGTTTAGGCCAAGTCGGGCTCAAATTGAACTCAAAATAAATTAATTGGGCTGGTTCGGGTCCAATAGCTAGACTGAGCTCGGGTCCGAGCCTAATATAAACAAATTAGGCTAGGCTTGAGCTGACCTTGGCACAGCCCAGCTCGATTTGCAGCTGTATGGTATGTTGTCATTTCCAAGTCTTTGGGTACATTAGTTTAGTGAACCTTAACCAAAGGGGGGTGGATACTTGGGACCATAGTAGCAAAGTTGGAGTTCAGGAATTATTCGGTGGGGGTTAAGTTCAGAAAAAATCAGCAAATTCGAGATAAATTTGGAAAAATAAAATATACTAATTAATAACTATAAACAATAGGAAAGTGATGCCAACTAATCCATCAACCAATTTGGATAGATTGACATCTCGTACTATGTTAGATTCTTGTCCTTATTGCTATAAAAACAAGATTATGTAAACAAGCAAACTCAAGGAAAATTACATAAGGCTTAAGCAAGCCTCGTGTACGTTAAGAAAGAAGAAGAATCTAGATTACATGTTTGTATATGCAATTCAGATTACATAAGCAATTCAGAGATTTATAAAATCAAGAAAAAATAATAATATGAATAGGTAAAATCAGAGTAGCAATATCTCACTGTATTTATTTGGCATAACATAATTATTTAGCATACTAGAAATAGCTCAGAATAAAAATCATCATTTTCTCTCAGTTCGGTCAAAGTTCAGCAGACTAATCAGCGTGTGAATTTTTTTTCTTAGTTAAGTTGAATTGATATCAAAACCCAAAAAAACCCTGCTCGAATGGAGATTTCTCATTCTTCTATTAGTTGGTGACTTCGGTCAAATGGGGATTTCTCCATGCGAAATAAGTCTTGGGTTATTGGTAATACTCTATTGATAATAAAAAGTCTATTTTTCTTCCATTCTTATTTTAGAATTCCAAATGAGCCTGCATGAATAATGTACGAGAAATCCCCATTTGGGATAAGTTTGGAAAAAGTCAGTTCACGAACTGACGAATTATTAGTTAGTTCGTAAAAAAACTCCGTTTTAAACTTTACCCCTTAAAAATTGAATAGTTCGCAAATTATTCGAGAACTTTGTTACTATGCTTGGGGCTAAAGTTCCAAAGGATGACAGAAAATTACTTGTATATAACTTAAGATTTTATCACTGAACAATCATGAAGACAATGAAATATGATCAAATTGAATATCAGAAAGGGCATTCTCAGTACTTCCGTTTTTCCGATAATGTTTTTCCTATATTTTGTTTTTGAGATACTTTCTTTGTAAATAGCATGCAGAAATATATGAGCTGCAAAGGAGCATGTTTGGCCAGCATTGGTGCAGATCAACCTGCTGAAGTTGTTGACGATGCTCCTAGACATCTGGTACACCTTCCTCTTTTGTAGTTAAACTTCTATATTCACTACTAGTGCTTTTAAATTTGCATGTTTACCAAATAATTCATGAAAGGAATCTTACCTTGCAGTAAGCAAAAATATAGGGTATTTCAGAGTGACTATAGAACTGTTAATGAGTCATGGTATATATATATTAAATACTCTTAATGAAATTAATGGAGCATTTTATTATCAATTTTTAAATTTCTCACAATATCCTACAAGGCTCAAGATAGCAAAAATAAACTCCATTATATAAGTTACAACTTCAGGTATATTTATGTTTATTATGTATTATGTTATTAAGAATGGTGTCATATATATTTTATTTAGAACAATTTGAGTTATAGGTTAACGGTATTGTCTTTGACTGAATGTTATAACATCAGCTACAAGGAAGGGTTCTTCTTCAAAATATATCTATATTTATACAAGACTGCTAACGGCTTTAGTAAAAATAAGTGAATTAATGCAAGTTGAAGGCTATAAAAGGGAGAGATGAAGGAAAAAAAATGATATGAATGGAGTTGGTGAGAAAAGATTTTATAGCACTCGACTTAACCAAAGTTATGGCTTTTAATAGAATAGAATGACAGGACATGATTCGTATTTCCGACCCAAATATTTGGGATAAGGCATTGATGATGATGATGGTTACCAAGACTAGCAAAAGTGTTGGGTTAATGGTGGGGACCTCGACTGTTGTACACCATTATCAAAGTTACATCAACTACATTTTTTCTATTTTTACATATTTTATTATTAAGAATGGTATTTCCTTATATTTACTAGCAGAAGCCCAGTGCGATGCATGGAAATGAAAAAAAAATCGTAAAGTAGAGAAATATAAGGGATTTTAATTATGGGGACAGGTTTTCTGGGTAGGTCATCTAGTGAACTTTCATGGGCAGATTCCACAAGGCAGCTGAGGTGGCAACTCAAAAAGGATCCACATGTTTGCCACCCCTCCCTCTCTCCATGTGTTAAGTTGTTGCCTAATAACTGTCCTTCCATGTGGCAAAAAACCATTTTCTGGCCATTTTTTGTTTAAAAATCATGAAATTGAATAATAGTTGTTCTCCAAGGCGAGATTGATATACGACATGGCATATGGTTTTTGTAAACCGAATATTATACATGGGGCTGATCCAGATGGGTGCTTATCAGATGGAAGGTCTGAACAGCCATGCCTTTCCCTGCACATTGCTAAAAAAAAGGTTGCGGATTGACCTTGTAGGATACCTTTTAACTTTAATTATATCTAATATTATAAGTCATAACATATTCTAGACCACCATTTAATCTTGTCGCTGAAATTAGTATAACCAACTTTTTAACATCTTTTATTATATTGGTTGTCTAATTGAAACATGGCAAATGATTCTAATGAAAGGTCCTTGAGCAGCATGGTTGTAATAATTCAAGTATGATTCCTACGGTCCTACCTTTCTTTGATCAGTAAGCAAAGAGAACTTTATAGATGAAAATAAAAGGATATGCATAGAGATAGTTCAAGATGGTGAACATAAAAACCGTAAAAAGAAAATCAGGCAACTACTACTATAAAAAGGAACAAGACTGAGATCATGACCATGACCATTAAAAATCTGTCTAGAGTCTTACCACAAAGTCACATTTGGTCCTTCAACTCCTCACCCCCTACTGATCGAGCCCCAAGATATTACAAGAGACCTAATCGTAAGAGACACAACCCACCCACAGACATATTGGAATCCTAAAAACACTCTTTTATTCCTTTATTTCTAAATAGAAAAAGAAGAAACCGAACAACCGCTTGACTCCAAGAAAATCAAAGGCTAACAAGATAAGAAGTTCTGAAAGGAGAAAGGAAAGGCAGAGCAAATGACCCCACACCTCAGCATCAATAGAACAACATGGTTCAAAATATCGGTATCAGGTGTCATATCGGTAAGTCCAAAACAGGATACGTATCGATGTATCAGACTTATCGGATGGATACAGTGGAAAAAATCAGGATACGCTAAGAAATGTTTAGATACACAAGGAAAAACTTGGATACTTTGCATAAAACTTTTTTTAATGCAAATATAAGCTATTAACAAACTAAATGAAGGTCTCCAACTATGTTTATAACTGTACATATAATAGTTAAGGATTTTATAAGTTAAAAAAGGTGTGCGTGTTGTGCTGATAAAAATATATGAAAATACAAACCATAGTCACTTAACTAAGTATAAGAAAAACAATCTAGATGTCAAAAGCTTACATTCAATGAGTTAAATAAGAATGTATAGAATTACAGCCTTAACTTTTAGCTTAATGTAGTCTTTTTATGCTGAATTATTACATTGCTTAGTTGACTTTTTGACCCTATAGATGAAAATATTTTTTTAGACTAAAATATGAGACTTTTTCTACCAAACTTTTAGGTTTTGGTAATTTTATATATAATAAAATTTATTAAAATTTGATATTTGAGAAATACCATATCATTTAAAAGTTGAAAATTTGACCCAATCCCTAAAAGGTGCTAAAAAGAGGATTTTGTTCTTGAACTGGAAAGTTGACTTTTTATTTTTCAAGAATTTGGATCAAGATAATTTTTATTGAAATCAAATGGGGGGATAACCTCAGTTGCATATTAATATCTTAAGTAAATAAAAGTAATATTAATTTAAAATCATTTACTTAAATAAATAAGTTGTGCGAATCCGGTCTCTGTTGTGGTTCCTAGTGTAAATAGGTGAGAAAAAAATTAATTGAAAAATCTCCCATATCGGGCATGTATCGTTCCCGTATCGGTCTGATACGGAAGAATTTTTTTTCAGCGTACGAGTGTATCGGGTAGCTCCAAACAGGATACGTATCGATATTTTGAACCACGTAGAACAATGCAAAAGCAAGTGATCCATCAATTCCTCCTCAAGATGACACATATAATAATGATTCACCATCATCCATCCTCTATTTCAAGTAATCAGAATTGATGATCTTATCTAGAGTGGCCATCCAAAGGGAGAATGATACCTTAGATGAAATTCTTGGATTTCAAATAGCCCAATAAGGAAAGAGAATGCTAGGATCTGTACTAAAAGATTGAAGGAATGATCTCATTGAATAATGACTATTGTTGTCTTTAGACCAAATTTTAACATCCCAAAATTGACTGCATGGAGGATTCTCACTCGTTAACCACCCGTTTCACAACCTCGGATTCCATATGGGCTCAACCCTATCCTATCAATAAAGGTTTTAAATAACGATTTTGGTTTGTGTAACGGGTCTGACGGAAACCTTTACGTAATGGCTTAACGTAATGGTTTCAGCTATTATAGTCGGAACCCGTGTCGCTCCCACTGTTTTGTACATAAAAAAAATTTAAGACAATATAAAATTAAGGACTTTTTTTGAATTTAATAAATAAAAATACTTATTATGCATGAAAATACATCCTAATTAACACATAATGAGAAAATAAAAATATAAATACATAACCAAAATCATTATAGACTCATTAATTTCATTTAAAATCCTTGAATCTCTATTCTAAACTTGCTAATAATTCTCAGCTTTTTTCAAATCACTATATTTAACAATGATTAAAAAAAGTTGAGAAATCTTACCAAATCAAAAAGCCCAAAACATTTTTTTTTCACAAGTGAGTTGTGAAGATTCAAATCTTTGATTCATATTGTAGATCTTGTTTATGATCCAAAAAAATAAGATGAAATGATTATATTTGGTGTAAGGGGAGAAGAAGTAAAAATTTCAACATAAGTGAGATAGGATGAGCCGATGAGTTTAAAAATCTCATGGTATGTAATATAAAATCAAACATCTTGTAACATTATTAAGTAACGTAACGTGACTCGTATCGGTTCAGGTATTAACGAAACCATTATGTCACGGTCATTTCATTACGGTTTTAACGAGATTATTACCATTTATCAATATCATCTGACGTTAAGGCATTTTTTTTGGAGGCTAAAGCCTAAAAGGAATAAGTTCCCGAAAATGTCCTTGATGCACGTTGGCTTGTACCACAGATTTTTCCACAACCTTTACTCCTCCCCATTCCCCACCTTAAACCTAATATGGTGCAAAAAAAAAACCCGGTGATACTTATGATCATAGTGTTAAAACTCGTGAGTCGACTTGAAAGACTCAGCCTAGTTTTAAGTCGAGTTTGAGGTAAAACACGGGTTTGACACTGAAAACCGAGTAACTCGTCCCGACTCGTCTGAGTTTTGTACTTTTTTTTGTTATAAAAAAATTGTAAACTGGCCTACCCGAGTGACTAGATTCTGTTTTTTTTAACACACCCCACCGGCCCACCCACCCTTAGTATAAATACGAAACAAAAGGGGGGTGTTTAGTATATATTGAATTATATATCTCGTTATAGGCATGTTTTATCATTAATTTGGAATTTATACCATATATATAATATTAGAAAATTATTATATATGTTCGAGTTTTAGATGTCATTGCTTGGACGATTTTCTTTTTTTTTGATAGGTAACGAAAATAGATTAATAGGAACCGAACAATACAAAAGGCGAACAAAAACAACCGCCCAAGGACAGACACAAAGGTCAAGCTAAGATACTTGACCATCTACAAAAAGTCAGTCCATTGGACTTTCTTAAAGTCCTCTAACACCAAATACCAATTGTATAACAACCAACCAATTTTAAGAATAATCTTGGGCATTGACTCTTCCTTATCTTCAAAAATTCTTTTATTTCGTTCCCTCCACAAACCCCAACAAATCGCCGTAGGGAGCATTCTTCATACCTCATTTCCCTTCCTACTAAACACTCCATTTGGCCATCCCAACACCATTTTCCCCAGCCCTCCTTGCAAAACCCAACTTATCTCAAAGAGCCCCAAAAAATGATTCCAAGCTGTTTGCGCTTGTGGACAATGTAAAAAAAGATGATGAACGTTCTCCTCAGCCTGCCTGCACATAATACATTTATTGGGAATGGTCATTCCCCTATAAATTAAATGAACAACCGTGAGAACTTTATCCAAAGTGGCAACCCAAAGAAAAGCCTGCACCTTCGAGGTGATCTTTAGCTTCCAGATCTTCTTGAAAGCATTGTTTCTCCTCCCCTCCTCCCCCCCTTCCCCCCCTCCTCCGAAAGCAAAGGGTAACATTGGGCTGTGGAGAACTCCTCAACCCCCCCTTCCCATCTTCTTCTATCTTCCATATCACGATGAATCACACATGCTGAGAGCAACCTTTGCAGCGCTAGCCATTCTCCCAATTCTCGATCCCCAAAATTATCCCTACTAAATCGGGGACCCCACCTAACCTCTCCATCCTGAACCACATAACAATTCTTCACCTCCACATCTTTCCTAACCACTAATCTATAAATATTAGGAAATCTCGTACACAGCAACCCCTCCCCCAGCTAATCATCCTCTCAGAATTGCACCCTGCTTTCATTCCCTACCCTGAATTTTTAAAATTCTTGAATCAAAACCGTAGTCGTCATCACCCCTTTCCATACTCCCACCCCATATGACATCCTAACTGGCTTCGGATCCCAATCACCCCAACCAGCCCCGTATTTGTCTTTAATGACCCTTCTCCACAATGCCGTCGTCTTTGTATTGAAACGCCAGATCCACTTTCCCAGCAAAGCTCTATTCATACACTTGACTCTTCTAAAACCCAATCCCCCAAACTCCATTGGTCTAGTGACCCAATCCCACTTCACAAGATGCACTGTCCTAGAATCCCCCCTTACCCCCCACAAAAAACCCTTTGCGATTTCTCCAACCTCCTAATCACCACCCGTGGCATCTTAAACAGGGACATATGGAAAATTGGAAGACTCGACAACACACTTTTGATCAAAGTTATACGCCCTCCTAAGGAGAAATCTTGTCTTCCATTCCGCTAATCTCAACTCAACTCTCTCCACCACCGGATCCCAAATAGCCATCAATCGTGCATTCCCCCCTAAAGGCAACCCGAGATACCTAATGGGCAAAGATGCCAACCTGCAACCCAAACTTCTAGCACTTCTTTCAAAAAAACTCGCCTCCACCTCCCCCACCCCTATCAACTTACTTTTGGCAATATTTATTTTTAATCCGGATAAGGCCTCAAAACTTCTAAGGATTCCTCTCATATTGGCCACTTGATCTCCATCCGCCTCCAAGAATAATATGGTATCATCAGCATACCGCAAATGTGAGATCAAGGGCCCCTCCGAACCTGCTTGAAACTCCTTGATCATTGCCATCCCTTCCGCTTTAGACAAGAGCTTACTAAAAGCTTCGACAACAATAATGAAAAGAAACGGGGATAAAGGACAACCCTGTCGCAAACCTCTAGTACTAGGGAAGAATCCATGCGGACTCCCATTCACTAAAATAGAGAAAAATGCTGACGAAACGCACCCCTTCATCCACCTAATCCATTTCTCTCCAAACCCCATTAATTTGAGCATGCCTTCCAAAAATCCTCAATCCACATGATCATAGGCCTTTCATATATCTACCTGACAAATAAGACCTCCTGACCCCTCTCTAATCCAAGAATCAATACACTCACTAGAAATCAAAACCCCATCGACCAATTGTCTTTCCTTTACAAAAGCACCTTGATAAGCCCCCACCACCTTCCCAACTACCTTTTTCAATCTATCTGCAAGCACCTTAGTGACAATCTTGTATAGACTAGTCACCAGACTAATTGGCCTGAAATCATTTAATTCCTCCCCTCCATTAGTCTTTGGAATTAGGGAAATAAAAGTCGCTCCTGCCTCCTTGTTCCATCTACCCCTCACGTGGAATTCCTCGAACACCCTCATTAAATCACCTTTCACCACTTCCCAACAACCAATATAAAAACCCATAGTGAAACCATCCGGCCCTATCGCTTTGTCTCTCCCCATTTTCTTTATCGCCTTTTGCACCTCCTCTTCCTCAAACTGTCTCTCCAACTCACCCACTTCCTCCCTTGAGATTTGCTCAACTCTAAGATCCTGAATAATAGGCCGCTCTCTTCGATCGCCCAAGAACCGATTCTGGAAATATCTTTTCACCTCATTGCCAATCTCCACCTCTCCCTCTATCACCTCATTCCCCACCTTTAAGCTAGTAATTGTATTCACTTGTTTTCTAGCATTGGCACACGCATGAAAAAATTTTGTATTTCTGTCCCCAGCCTTCAACCACTGAACTCTGGTCTTTTGTTTCCAAGAAATCTCTTCTAATCTTCTCAAAGTCTGAAGATGATTTGATAACTCCGACCTTTCCACCTCTTCATCCCCCTCCAACCCCTCATTCTCCTCCTCCTCCAAGGCATTAAGTCTCAATTCGAGTTCCCTCATCCTTTTATCCACCCTTCCAAAGCACTTGATATTCCAATCTTTAATTTTACCTTTTAGTGCCTTTAGCTTCCTCATGAATACATACCCTGCATGGCCCTCAAAAGACATGTCCTCCCACCATTCTTTCACCAACTCCTTAAATCCCTCCGCCTGAAGCCACATGTTCTCAAACTTGAATGGTATTTTCTTCCCCTGAACCATGCACTCCCTCAACACAATTGGCCTATGATCAGAGCCACCGTACGCCAACGCTTCTTGGAAGATGTTTGGAAATTTATCTGCCCAAACCACCGAAAAAAGAGCCCTATCTAGTCTGCACATAATCGGGGCACTCCTCTTATCATTCCAAGTGTACCTAGCTCCTTTCAGATAAGGATCAAAGAGCTCATGTCTGTTAATAAACTCAGAAAAGTCTCTCATGCTTCTTGTAATTCTATCGGAGGCTCCTCACTTCTTTTCCCCATGGTATCTAATCACATTGAAATCTCCCACCACACACCAAGGAAGTTGCCATCTTTCCGATATCCCCTCTAACTCAACCCAAAAGTTAGATCTAAGAATTCTCAGATTTGGCCCATATACCGAGGTGAACACCCACTCAAACTCATCCCCCACCCCCCTAAACAGTATGGAAATCGAAAAATCCCCTAAGAGGACCTCAATTTTCTCATGAACCATCCTATCCCACATCACCAATTGCCCACCAGATGCTCCCACCGAAGGCAAATACACCCAGTCAAACTACCTGTTATCCCACGCCTCAAACACCACCGAATAATTCAACACTTCCAATTTAGTTTCCTGAATTGCAATAAGATCCGGCTTAATCTTCCGCAACAAACCCCTCACCTCCAATCTCCTCTCCCCTCTCCCCAACCCCCTTACATTCCAAAATAGAATCTTCATTTGAAAAACTCCTCCTTCCGCCTTCAAACCTCCACCCCCTACTCACCCTGGCCCCCAGG
The DNA here is from genome assembly GCA_015143295.1 of Tetracentron sinense. Classification (NCBI taxonomy): domain Eukaryota; kingdom Viridiplantae; phylum Streptophyta; class Magnoliopsida; order Trochodendrales; family Trochodendraceae; genus Tetracentron; species Tetracentron sinense. The sequence continues at coordinate 39,676,328 of CM026558.1, read as the reverse complement.
CCCTACCTTCTCCCTCAACTCAATCTCCGCAAAAAATGCTTTTGCCTGCTCCTCACCTCCCTCAAACTGGAACCCCAAAGCTTCGCTCACCTCTACTGATTTAGCTACATTTTCCATCATCTCTATCTTCTTCAATCTTCCTACCTCCTCTGAATCCTTGTACTGAATGCCACTGACCTCAGAAACTACTAAGGTAGCGTCCTCCCCCTCAAGCTAACCACCTTGCATCCTCCACAGACCCTCCTCATCGCTAGATCCCTCTTGCGACTCCCCTGACTCTGAATACTGGAATTCTGAATCTTCCATCGACCCTTCTTTCTCTAATTGCGACACCTTATCTTCATCCAACGTGGCCCTAACCACGGAGACCGACCCGGTCCTCCCTTCCTCTTCTATAAACCACCTTGACTGATCTTTGTCCCCATCAAGCCTTGTAATCCCCTCCCTCTGCACCCATGATTGCCCTTCGAACTCCTGCCCAACAGAACTGAAATATTCGTGTCTCCGCTTTTCCACCGTCCCTGAACTGGACCCCGACCCATCACGGCTACAACTCCATCTTAGAAGACGAATCCTCCCCATAGAACTTCCCAACTCTGATGGAAGGTTTAAATTAGAGTGATTTGGTCTAATCACTATGGATTTTAATTTGGATCCACATTGGGCACTTTGAACCTTCGCTCCACATGAACCTCGCCCTTGAACCCGACCAATAACCTCATTGACCCTCGGCTGGCTCATCCCTAAACAAACCAACCGACCCGTATATCCGAGATTTGTTTCTAGACTCCGTGAAGTATTTCCAACCTTCCTCCCCCTTCTGCGATACACTTGCTTATATCGAAAAAAAACATCTCCTCGCCTGATCATATCCTTCCCTTCTAAGCCGCCAAATGAATTCTTCACTCTCTTCCCCCTACCTCTAGCCACCACCTCCCCCACCCCCAAAACCTTTGCCACTTTATCACCCCCACCCCGAAAACCCATTTTCTCTCCCACATCACTAATCCCCTCATGTCCTTGTAGCTTAGCCACTGAGTTCACAACTGGACCCAGTCTATCAAAAACCCTCCTACTGATCCGGACTCCGTTGGCCTCTCTCCCTCCCAACCTGTCCTTCACCGGCCTTCTAGAACCAACAAGACCATCAGAACCCATAGGGCTACTCCCCTCCACGACTAACCTCACTTGGAAGCTCTCTCCCGCCACTGACACCTCCACCAAATTTGGTATGTGCCACCACGATACCCCTGAAATATGAATTCTAGCATACTCCACCAAGTTCCACCCTACCGATCTCGGATCAACACGCACAGTACCCCCACAGACCTTACCCACTACTCTAAGAGTTTCACTGCACCAACCATGAAGTGGTAATCCAAAGACCCTAATCCACCAAGAACCCTTATAATGCTCCTGTTTTGGCTGACCAGCACCCGGCACCCATCTATCCAATAACATGCAGTACCCTTCGAACGCCCGCTTCCCCAACTGCAAGACTCTAGTAGCCTCTACCAATGAGGGGAAAACAAAAAGGAAAAGACCTCCTCCAAAGAGCTTCACCCCCACTTGATAAGATAGATTCCAGCCCTTCTGTACCACCACCCCCAACTGCTCCTCCTTGGGGGCTTCTCCAACAAACCGCCCTAGAAGACAACACCTCAGAAACTCCAGCCTCCTTCCTACCCCACTCGAGTCCACTACCACCTTGGGAATGCTGAAGGACAGGTCCACTTCCGCCACCCCTTCATCCGACCACTTCGGCCAACTAGCCACCTCCCCCCATGCCCAATTGCCGCCACCGCCTGACATATCTGTGGACTAATACAAACAAGAGAATCTGCTGAAGGTCCAAATAGTTCTCTCCCAAAGGACACTTCTCCAGACTTTGAAGAAACTACAAACAATACTCTACGGCTCCGATCTCTCGAACTCAAATATTGGTTTCTCCACTGAACGCCGACCTTTCACAAACTTAGATTACAACTTCTCCTACCACCGCTATCAAAAAACGGCTACTACAGTGATATCCCAAATCTCACAATCTCAACCTTGGTTTCTGAAAAGTCGACAACACTCCCCAACTCAGAACTCGACTTAAACAACCTTAGATCTCGGCTCCTCTCACGATCTCTGATCACTGGTTTTGTTTTGTTGGTCACTGGGTTTGCAAACACTGTAGCACTCACATCTCGGCTTTCCTGACCTCAAAGCACAAATCTCAGCTACTCCAGAGTAGTCTTCATCCTCCCAAACTCCGATCTCGGTTTCTCCCGAGTCCCCGACCTCTCCTGGACTCAGCTCCAGCCATTTCCTCTCTCAGATCATCGGATCTCGGATCACGGCTTCAAACGAAGTACCCAAAACCTCATGACCTCAGAGCACGGCTACTCCAACCACATATCTCAGGTCTCGGCTCCTCAGACTCAGCCAAAACTGAGAGCAGAGTCACGGAGAAGAAGAAAGGAAAAAGGGGAGAAGAAGGAGTGGGAAGCCGACTAACCTCAGATCTCGACTTCTCCAACGATCTCCGAACCAGATCTCAGATCTCGGCTACTTGGACGAGTTTCTAAGTTGACTCTACTCGGCAAGGTTTCGAGTCGAGTTTTTGAGTTTTAAAACACTGCTTATGATACTTTTGCATAACCCTGAACCATGCGAACCTCTCATCTCCTTGGACACCCACTAAGTTCTCTTTCCATATTTGGCCACTATAACCTTATGCCAAAGACTGTCTCTCTCCTCCTCAAAACGCCACAATTATTTCTCTAAGAGAGCGTTATTCACCTCCACCAGAGATCCCAAATTCAGACCGCCCTCCTTTAATGAGTGGCAAGCCTGCGCCCAAGAGACTAGATATATATTTTTTGTTTCTACCTTCTCATTCCACAAAAAGTCCCGCTGTAATTTCTTCAGCTTGTCGACAACCGAACTCGGGATAATCAAGATGGACATGAACTACATGTGAAGACTACAAAGTGTGCTCTTAATAAGACTACACGACTCAACCTTTGTCCTTTTGAAAGATAAGAGGATTTCCAATCCAATAGTCTTTTGACAAGTATATCTTCCACTAGGTCCTCCACTGATGTGGACTTACTCCATGAGGAATGCCTAAATATGATGTTGGAACTCCCTCGTTACATCCATAGGACGACAATTCCTCTAAGTTACGAATCTCCCCAATCCCCACAATTTTGTTTTTGCTTAGACTAATTTTCAACCATGAGTCCATGACACTACTTCGAAATAACGAAATGAGCAATGAAGATGAACCAATTGCCTACAAGAAGCATACAAAGAATAATGTGTCCTTTGCGAACAGAAGATGTGAGACACTAAGACCCTCCTTCCCTATAGAGAAGCCTTCATCCTACTCAGATTAAGGTATTAAACATCGGTTTTGGTATAAACTTCGGTCGCTAAGGAAGTTGACACATTTCGAGAAAGTTTAAAGAAGGCCAAGGAAGTTATGTAAAGATTAAAGAAGTCTAGGAAATCTAGAAAACTTTAAGGAAATATTAAAAATTCAAGATGAAACTTTTGAAATTCAAAACTTAAGTATAAATACACATCTATAATACTTATGCAAGCATGTAATACTCAAATGTGAGAATAATGTTAAATGACATGCATTGTCTACTTGTTTAAGCCGTAATTTCTTCTTGAAAATTTCTCTATATTGTCAGATTTTTTTAACTATAATTCATCATCTATGTCAAGTGAAGGAGATATGTAAGACCATTTTATTTTCTTTATTTTTTCAATGATTATCCATTGTAATTATTTTAGAAACCTAAAAAATTTATGAATGCATATTAAAGTATATAAATAATTTAAATTTAATTTTGTTTCTAAACCTATTTCAATCTGCAATTGATAAGCTCAATGTTTTTTACATGATTTAATCAATATGTGAAGAGGAGGAGATGAGTTGTTAAATAATTTTTAATTCATGAAATACTATTAGAAAATTATTTAATATTATTAAAAGACCCTTATTTGACATAATATACTAATAATAAAATTATTATAATTTATAATAAGGTTAATGCTAATCACACTTTAACAATAAAATTATAATTTATAATAAGGTTAATGCTAGCAACACTCTCTTTTAAAGCTAATTGTAATTATAATAAGGTTAATGCTAGGGACACATGTCTTTCCTTATGAAGAAAGTAAGTATAAAGTTTCGATAAAAAATATTTATATAAAGCGAGTGGAAATACCATTATCCTTTTAAGTTAAAACTGAAGTCCTTCAATTTATCCACCGAAGTTATGTATTTTCGTAACACTTATTTTTTTTTGTCGGTCAATGTTTACCTGGAAGTCTAGTATTTTTAAAATACAAGTGCATTTCGCTTCGGACACCACGGAAGTCGACTCAATTCGGTTAACTTCGGCGGAATTCAGTCGATTTTTGACACTATGACTAAGAGACACCATGACCATGATGAACAAGAACAAAGATAGAGGGTCACTCTGTCTTAGACATTGTGAACTGCGAAAGTACCCCCCTGTCTCAGACATCGATAGAGGGTCACCGTGATCATGATGAACAGAAGCAAAGAGGAGTAAGGCAAGGACCGTAGATAGAATTTTATATACACTTCCTATTGATTGGTCGAAAATCCTTTGAGTACTGTGGCTATTTGGATTTGGGAATTAGTGTCACAAAAGTACTATTTAACACCCAGTCAAATTTTTGTGTCATAAAGTTCTTGAACCAAATGAAGCAAATGCCTTTCCACAATATCCCAACAAGCTTTATAGAACTCAATTGAGAAACCATTCGGGCCAGGGGTCTTGTCACCTTCAATTCCTCTTAATCACTCTCAAGATCTCCTCTCCAAAAGGTTTATCCAAGGACTTTCAACTCATCTGAAACCTCTCAAAGTCATGCTCATCCACCTTAGGCTCCAAACTTGCCTTTCAGTATACGAATCCCTGTAGAAAGAGACAAAACTCTCCTTGATTTCTTACCCTTTGTACAATGGATTTCGTTCTTGTGCATTATTCAGGAACGGTGCTCCAATAATTCAGAATTTATTAATTTGCTGAGAAGTTTCTTTTTCTTTCAAAATGCAATTAGGGGGAGTTGTGGATAAAGAAAATTATAGGGACAGACTTGTATGGCTCATCTGGAAGGGGGGTTGCGGAGAGAGTAGATGGGATTTGGGAGAGATGTTCTTGGACGGGACAATAGCAGGATTCAAAGGTGCACGATCACCACCGTTCCTTCTGCTATAGCTCCTTTCAGGATTGGATGTATTTCCTCAAACCGGATAGATGTATGAGATATAAACACTAAAATCCCTACTTTCTTCAACAAATCTCCAAAAGAAGAAAAAAATAATAGAGTTTCTCTTTCATAATCAAAATCAAGATTTGATCAGAAGCAAGAAACCGTAGGATTCATTTTATTTTCTCAAAGCACTTGAGGATCAGAGGGAAGACCCTTGAATTGAATCCTGAATCCAGATTTTTCTCTCATTCTCTCTTTCGAGAATGAATTAAAATGTAGAGAGTATTTATGTGTTGTATAAGATGGAGGGAGTCTTTCCTAAGAAGAGGGAAGGAAAATGTTAGGGCCAAAGATAAATATGGACATTTTAGATCCCAAAAGTTGGAGGGAGAGGAAGGCTAGGACGTTTTCCCCTTTTCGGCAATCCTTTTAGATATGTGCTATGGTGAAAGAGAGACTAATAAAGGACTTCGTAAATTACATTCCTAATTATAGAACCTTAATTAATCTGTTACAGGGCAACTTTTCATCTTATGCATATACACTAATTATCATTTATGGAAATAAATAGATCACCAACATTGAGTAGGCCCAATTAAGCAAGAAAATGAAAAAAAAAAACGTTGGTTTGGAGACAAAACTGGAAGAAGAGGGAGAGTTTTGAAGTGGGAAGTTGGAATCACTTTTACAGTTTACTTAGTATATAGTATGGATTGACAAAAAAATAATTTCATTTAGATGTTATAGTGGTTCTAATAAGGAGATAACATCCGTGTACGATATTGGTTGGGAAGGGGCGTTATTTACATACACAATGTAAAATAGTATGACTAAATTCCATTCTAATGTTGTTATCAATGGTAGTAGGGCCGTTATTGGACGGGCTATGGTGTTATATTTGTTCTTTTTAAATGAAATATACGGTTTCTTTATCAAGAATAAGAAAATTGCCCCAAACTAAAAGGTTTGGTAGAAGATAGTTGCAAGAAAATGTATATAGGGTGGGTTGCTCGCTTCTCAAGAAGCTTGCTTCCATCACATTGCTTCTCTTTCTTTCTTTCTTTCTTTCTTTTCGTTTCTCGTTTTGGTAACTATGTGATATAATAAAAGAATCAGTTTGTAACTCTATATAATCCAGAGCATATTTTGACTTGCATCACTGTTGCTTTCTCATTCATCACAAGTTTGAGGGAATTTTCATAGAAACATGTTTTTTTTTAGACAAGATTAATTGAAACATGTTGACAAATGACAAAGACCAGATTAATAGAAACATCTCCTCATCATTAAACATGAGTAGTATCTATTTACCTTTTGTTTTCAGAATCCGGGAGCATGTTTGTACACTCGAACACAGGCTATGCTTTCATGCGATGGTTCCCATCGGCATACGAGGAGACTTTGCCCCTGTGCTTAGTACGTTTTCTTTGTAAGTTCTTTCTTCCTTTGTCATTTAAGTCAGTTAAACAAATGACAGTTTATTATTGATAAATGTCTTGCGAAGTTAACCATTAGAATCATGCTCCCCCTCCAATTTCTTATAATCATTCATTTTTAACGTATAGGGAATAGACTTTTATGCACCCATATTCTTTTAAATATCTTTTAAGAAAAACATTTTTCTTCTCTTTAACTGGCCCATGCCTTGTTATTCGACTGTCTTAAAATCTATTGCAATGGCACTTAAATCTATACATGTATATGCATACATGCATGAATTTCTCTCTCTCTCTCTCTCTCCAGTATTGCAGCTTTTATTTAAACTTTGGCCTATGGTTCTTATTGGATGTGATGGGCTAAATCTTATAACAGCTATTATCATGCAGCCACAACTTCTATTTTGATGCATACCATCTGAACGACCGGTGGGCCATAGTACGCAAATCCCTTTGACCAGATGCTCCCAACCATAGTAACAAAGTTCGGATTCGGGAATTATTCGGCAGGGGTTAAGTTCGAAAAAAAAGGAAAAAAATCGGCAAATTCGGGTTAAGTTCGGGATAATTTCGAAAAAATAAAAATTAATAATTATAAAAAATAAGAACGTGATGCCAACTAATCTATCTACCAATCTATATGTATTGACATCTCTTACTATGTTAACATTTATTCCAATTTCTAAAAAACAAGCATTATGTAAACTCGCAAACTCAAGAAAAAAATTACATAAGGCTTAAGTAAGCTTTATGTAATTTAAGAAAAAAGAATAATTTAGATTACATGTTTGTATATGCAAATCAAATTATTTAAGCAATTAAAAAATATATAAAAACGAGAAAAATAATCTGAATAGATAAAATCAGAAAAACAATATATGAGTGTATTTATTTGGCATAACATAGTTATTTAGCAAAAATATTGAAATAGCTCAGAATAAATAACACAAATCTTATCTTCTCTTAGTTCAGTGGAAATTCAACAGACTAACCAGCTTGCAAAATTATCTTTTTTCTTTCAATTCAATCGAATGTAATCAAAATCCTAAAATAGCTTACTCGAATAGAGTTTTTTCATTCTTCTATCAGTTGGCGATTTCAATCAAATGAAGATTTCTCAGTGTGAAATAAGTCTCGAGTTATTAGTAATAATTCTATTGCTAATAGAAAATTCATTTTACCCTCATTTTTATTTTAGAATTCTGAATAAGCATGAATGAATAATTTGTGAGAAATCTTCATTCGGAATAAGTTCGGCATAAGTTCGGAATAATTCGTTCGTTCGGGAATTATTCGCGAATAATTCGTCAGTTCGAGAATTATTCGTTAGTTCGGGAAAAAGAAGTCTTTTTAAACGGCACCCCTTAAAAAATGAATAGTTCGGGTACAATTCGGGAATTATTCGAGAACTTTGTTACTATGCTCCCAACCTTATAATAGTTGCTCATTTTTTATAATGAAATTACAAATCATATCTTCAAAACAGTTCACTTCTTGGGTGATTAAGATGAAATGTTGTGATTTGGGGGTTATGGCTCATTAATACGTACCCCATGACAGATGGTCATATGTAATTATTTGGCGGGATAATGGCCAATTCACTGTTGTTGGCTAGTTCTGCCTTCATTCCTTCTGGAAGCATAAAATTCAGTTCTTGATCTTGAAGTGGTCAACATGTTCACCAATTTTTTTTTGTCTTTTACTTTAATCTGGAAAATGGCTAGAACTTTCGTTGATTCAAGCCATCAAGCCAAAACTCGAATATGCAAATTTATGTTCTTAACTTGGATTTAATTGTTGTTTAGGAAAACATATACGGAGGTTGCAGATGCTGAGCATGGTGGAGGGCGTCGAATCTTATATTTACACAATTATTGTAGAAATATTCCCAAATATATCTGGAAATCTTCACATCTTGTAAAATTATCCGCTCGCTGTGTAAATTAATATATTTTTATTGTTTTTATTGGGGCGAGACTTTGTAAACTAATTCCAGGACAATGGTAGTGAAAATGGGAGAACAGATATATCTTAAGAATTTATATTTTTGAATAATGAAAGCATTTCTTTTTCCACCTTATGGACTATGTCTTCATAGCCCCTACTTAATTCTTCCCTTGTCACCATATCCAAAGAAAACACCAAACAGCAAAAATGGAAAAAAAGCCTAGAAAAAAAATGGAGACAGGACAGCTTTCTGTTACTATGACAAAAGCTTTAAATTACTTGAAGAATCAGATTATATTCTAACCCTCACATAGATATCTCAAAATCAAGCAAACATTACAGAATCCTTGGCTTTCCTTCAACCCCCAAAAACACACGCACACACACATATATATCTCTATAGAGAGAGAGAGAGAACAGTTTTCCTTTTACCAGGATTAGATCTATAAATTACTTAAATAATCAGATTATATTCTGACCCTCACATATCTCAAAATAAGCAAACATTACAGAATCCTGAGCTTTCCTTCAACCCCCAAATATATATTTTTATATATGACAGCTTCTCCACATTCCACCATGTCTGCTCATCAGGCACAAGCTTTCAGATCAATCAAAAAAGAAAACCCAAAAGCAGAGTGCCCTCAGGGAAAAGAAAAAGGAAAAAAAAAAAACAGAATTCAAAGATAAAACTAAATCAATTGACCACTTTCAATGCATATAAACCCAAACCCCATTTTCTGTTGAGTGGGTAATTGACAAAATCCAAATTCAAAAGCTGTAGTCTGATTTAAGAACTCTTTTGCTCAAAGGTTTTGGACCCTGCCCCAATTTCTCCAATCCCGCTCCAGTGCCATTTTCTGCTGCTCCCTCACCTTCCTCCTCTATAGACAGAAAAGCAGGATGGGATAGAATTCTATTGAGGAGCTGTGTCCCTCTTAGAGCATTTGTTAATGGAAGGTGACCCTCTGGTGTTTCATCTGTCAATTCCCAAATGAACTCAGTAGGAAAAGACCTGTAATTATGCTGCTCAACCTCAGTATCAAGCTTCTTCATCCACCCAACTTTAATGAAGAAGTTGGTGAAGTCCTTGTTCATCTTCTCCCATATCCTCTTTTGAACACTGTAACCAAACTTGTTATTGCTGTGTTGCCTCCATAGCCTGTCAATGGTCTGAAGGTCTGAATCAGAGATGAATTGGGCTTCAGAGAAGAAGATGTAACCGCGCTTTTGAGCTGCTTCGCCCGCAAGTTCTATTAGGAGGCGGCGGGTTTCTTCGTCGGCTTGACGGAAGTCTTTGGAGGATAAATGTTGTTGGAGGAGGTCAAAAGAGGAGGAGAGTGTTGGGGAGGTGGAAGCTGTGGTGGTGGAGGAGGAGAGAGTGAAGGAAGTGGAGAGTTTGTGGGAGAGAGAAGGGGAGGGTGTGGTGATAGTGGATTTGAGGAATAGAGAGGTTGGGAGGGTGGAAGGAGGGGTGTCTGAGTAGTGGCGCTTGCAGAAGTGGTGGAGAGATTGTAGAGAATTGGTGGCCATTGAGAGAGAGAGAGAGAGGTGTGTGTGTGTGTGTGTGTGTGTGATGTGTTTGAGGGGAGGAGATAAGAAACGAGTGAGAGGGAATTTAGAGAGGTGATGATAAAAGATAGACAGAGGCAGGCAGATATTGATTGGCTAAATGTGGGTAAGGCTAGATCCTCTCTTCATGTTTTCTTTCTTTTTGGATTTTGCAGCGTGTACTCTCCCTCATGTGCAATCGCTGCTCCAAATTGGCAAAAGAAGAAAAATAGTTTTGGTGGGGCTTGCAATGACATGACACAAAAGTTTTTTGTTTTCTTGTGCGGGGAATGCATAACGGGGGAGTGAAAGTAGCATTTCCCTTCCATTTTTTTGGGAGTTTGTGTCAGATTCCTTCTTAATAAGAGGCTCCCATCACTACCCCGCTTGCTCCAATGGTGACACAAGTCGGTGATGAGATTTAATCCCAAGGTGATGCTTGCAAGAGTTTCGTACTTTTACTCTCCTTACTAACCACGGGCAAATGATAAAAGAGCCTCTCTTAAGAAGAACAAATGAGGACATACTTATGAAGCACAGATACTTCAAATAGTCTTCGTATCCGTATCGGATACATATCGGATACGGATATGCCTCTGATATGGCGGGATACGGCTAAGACGTATCCTATTAATTAAAAACAATTTTTTTATTTTGAATACGGCTCCAATACGTAGGGATACGGTCATGAATTTTTTTTTTTTGGAGACCCGGGAGTATGACCCTATCTCTTTTGTTTTTGCATGGACATGTTCTTTTTTATATTTTGCTTAGTGGATGATAGGATGACTTTCTTTTTTGCACAGTGGATGATGAGATGACCCTATTTCTTTTGCTTTTGCATGGACATGGTATTTTTTATACATAAACAGAACTGAACCAATAGTTATTTTGTAATTATAATATAAAATATAGTATTATTATTATTTTTTTTTTAAAATTATAGATGTGTCCTGGCCATACCCGTATCCTGTTTTTTTAAGTTCTGCTCTATCGTCGTATCCATATCGTACCCGTATCCCATATCCATATCCATATCGGTGCTTCCTAGGGACATACTTTTGCTATCACAGGTAGAGGGGCGGGTGTGTCATCTCATTCTTTAAAGAATATAAAGTTATGGAGCCCTCCTTATAGTTTGGATCATATTCAATCGGATTGAACTTGGGGAGAGTTCAATGCACCCATTAGTCAACACGTATCCTTTTAACTCTTAAATTTTGGTTAAAATTCTCTAACCCTCTTTGTTTTAATTTTTCTTTTAGAAAAATATTAATCTTAAATGTTAAAAACTTTTTAATTAGAGTTAAAAGAGTTTTGTGAGTGCGATTGAACTCTCCTAATTACAATAGTGATTGGATAAGATCTGGACTCCCCTCTTTATGGGGGTTAGGGTGACACACGTAGGCCTCAAAACAGACATGCCAAAAGGATCAGTTCTACAGCTCAAAGGAAAAAGGTGTTTTTCCTCTTACAAATTACAATCACAATGTTTTGCCATTTAAAGCTAACATTTAAAAAAAATAAACCACTTTAAAAAATTGAAAAAACTCATTATGGTAGGGACAGATGGCGCTCTTTCTACTTCTCTGTTGAAACCATCCGATTTTCTTTGGTTTCAAGACTTAGTCCTTTGAATTAAAGTCTAGGTGCCTTAAGGTTGTATTCGTTTGAAAAGAGTGAAAAAGAAAAGAAACTTAAATTTTCTTTTAAAATAATTATCTTTTGTCACTTGAGAAAATGCAAGAAGAGGAAAATTTGCTTTCTTGCACATTGAATAAAAAAAAAAAAAAAAAAAAGTGTAAAATAACTCACTTTTTTTTTATTTTCTCATTTTTGTTACCAGACGAACGTACCCTAAAAGTTGAAACACTAGGTGGAGAAGTATTGTAAGGAGCGCAGACCCTAACCTAGTCCGTGGGGCTCTATAGCAAAGCCATATTTAAAATGATAAAAAAGCAAAGGGAGGAGTGCTAGCTTGCATTTCTATTTTCTCTCAAATCACTGGGTACCCGTCATTGCTATTCCTTTAACCGGTTAAAAAATATCTATATTTTTAAAGGTAATAGTGACCATAATGAGAGTTTGACCAGCATTTCTTAAAAAACAAGACCCCACTTTAGGAACCATATTGAGGAGTTAGGGGTGGCAGCCCGGGTCCGGAAAAAAGGCATGCCCATTACCCATATTTTAGGCCTAAGGGTTAGGATTGGGCTCAATTTCTTAGACCCATATTAAAGTGGGCTGGGTTAGGGCTTGGTTTTTCAAAGCTCAGGCCAAACCTGATACATTTACACAAACACACACACATGAAAGTATGAGTTGACTGAGAATAAGGTTAGCATTCCTCTTTAACCTTTTTAACTATGGTTAAGATTCACTAACCCAAGAATTGAATTTTATATGTTTATTTTTTGAAAACGAAGGTCAAATTTATTAACCCTAAGGTTGGTAAATCTTAACCATATTTTTTTTATACTAAATCTTAACCACAATTAAAGAGAGTTAAAAGAGACATGAACTTGCACACGGAAAACAATCTTTCTTCTTTCTAAAAAGTCATGACAAAAATAATTAAAGATACAATAACTTTTGAAAAATGAAATGGCGGGTCCTCATTGGTCCATGCCCCAATTTTAAGATTCACTCACCCCTAGGATTAAGTAATCCAACCTTGGTTTTTTTTATTAAAAAAACAATTAAAATATTAACTATAATTTATTTAAGCTTAATCAAGGTTAAATGAGTGTTAAAAGGAACATGAGGACACGAGGTAAGATAGAAAACGACCACAGGTTCGCTAACCACTGCTCTTTGAAAAAAATCTGAATCACAACAAAATGGGTGCTTCATCTAAAAGGGCATACTTTTGACTTATTTACCAATAAAGACATGTTTTGCATTTTTATTACAAAAAAAGCATGCTTTTGACATGTTTATCCTTCAACTATGCATATAGAATCCAAACACTAACACGGGTAATATTGAAATACATACCCTAATAAATACCCTATTTGGTAAAAGTTTTCAAATCATGCCCTTTTAAGTGATATTTTTATTGGGAATATAGACAACCTTCAGCAGATTGTCTGGAAGGTGACAACCTTTAGCGTTTCTGCAGGAGTATTTTTGGCCTTACAGTTTTAACTCTAAACATAAAGCAATGTGCGTATTTTTTAGGTTAACGAAGATGAGTAGTGATCGTAATTCTAAGAGAGGAAAAAGTGTAAGTACTCTATATATTCAATATAGTGAATTGGTGTGGCTCTTGAGGACATAGGGACGTTGCTGAACGTCGTATATATTTGTGTTTTGTCTCTATTTTATTCTTTGTAATCTTTTTTTATTTGCTGTGTGATTTTTGTGATTCATAGTTTCCAAGATCTAAAGGGTTTAGGGATTAAACATATATTTCAAATCCCAAAAAATTTTGATTTAAGGTGACGAAATGATACTTAACCCTTCTTAAATTTAAACAAATTGTCATTAATCATAACTTTCATTTAATAGAAAAAGAACATGGAAACAAAGACAAAAAAAAATAAAAATAAATTATATTAAACACTTATGTTTAGGTAATTGTCATCGAGAATTAAAGTAATTGTATTTTGTTATTGTTGTCGATAAGAACATACATATTAAGATACATATTACTAACAATTTCATTAGTCCATTAGGTTTCATAGATTACATCTTTTCATAAACTGAAATGTAATATAATGCAAACACACATATTTGTATATCATCAGTCGGCCCAAGAGAGGGTGTGACAAACTACTACTCCTAAAAATCAGAATTATGTCCAAATACAAGTAAATAGAGAGATAAGAGGGGTTAGCTGGTTAATGATATACGCGGGCATCATAAAACATCTTGTTATGCATTTAAATTTCCAAGAAAATAATAACAATGTATATGCTATACACCATTCTATCTCCAATAAAACCAATAAAAAGAATAAGGAAGATGAGAGAAAAGAAAAAAGAGAGAGAAAAAACATCAAAACCCTAAGTCTTCTCATCTATATATTAATCATCAACTTATAGTCTGTTTTGACCCTGAAATATCAGAATTAGGAGATCTTCGTGAAGTGAAAATTTGTTCCCCTTTAAACACCTTTCCAACGTATCCAGCTTTGCCTTAATCCTATCTTTGAGTCAAAAGTTATGAACGAAATGATAAGTCATGCGGAGACTAGAATAGATTGGAATTTGGGAAATCCTCATTTTTTGGGATTAATTGCTAAATAATAGCACTCTTGTAACCCTAAGCATTTTCTTGTAGGTTTGGTTGCTAAATATCAACAGTTCTTATCATCTCCTTGATATAATCAACTTAGATGAGTAAGTCTTTTATAGCTTTTCTCTCTAATGAGCCTTTAACTTTAAATCTCTCCAATTTGAGCTCAAATCTGCTAAATTTTCTCTAACTCCTACATAAAAGTGAAAATATTATAATTAGATGAATTAAGACAAAATAAGCAACCAACAAATATAAATAAAGAGGTAATTATTAATATAATGACATGCATACTAATATCCCTTATTAAATAACTAATATAAAAAAATATGTATGTTGTTTTCAAAAATTCAAGGGCTCCCTTGACCAATGACTATGCCTTAAATAATTAAATAGTTTTTTTTCAAAGTTTAGGATCTCTACCTTTTCTATTCTCACTCTATATCTCTTCCATTTCACAAATCAGTTCCCCACCTTCAAACCAACCACAAAAGCTACCACTAATGGGGCTCGCCCCCACACTGGAACCTATTCCAAAAGGATGCAGCCATGGCCTTAGAGGCTTCGATATGCTTGAGAGGGCCTTAACATCAAGGGAGCATAAACACCTACTCCCCAAAACTGCCGACCCCAGCATTCAAATCACCAGGAATTTCGCGCCAATCTCGAAACACCCGGTCTATCACTGCCTCTCTTTCCCTGGCCACATCCCCCGATTGCATTGACAGTGTCTACCTTCGTAACAACGCTAATCCTTCTCAACTCTTCAAGCCTATTTCCGACCACCACTTCTTTGATGGAGACAATAAGGTTCACACTGTACGGACATTCCGATCAAACTTATAACTATTAAATTAAAAAATAAAATATTTTTATTTGTTAGGTATCCTAATTGGCGTTTGTCAACACTAGTCTAAAAAAAAGTACTTATATGAAAATTATGCTTAGTTGAACTTTAGATTGTTTAGTTGAAGGTTAATTGTATGTCTACATTTTAGAGATTTTAGAGATAAAAACCTCTACTTTAAAAAGTAGTTCACTACTCATTTTAGAGATTTTAGGGATAAAAACCTCTACTTTAAAAAGTAGTGAACTACTTTTTCTCACTACTTTTTAAAGTAGAGGTTTTTATCCCTAAAATCTTTAAAATATAGACATACAATTAACCTTCAACTTAACAATCTAAAGTTCAAATAAGCACTTCTTTTAAGACTAGCGTTAACAAACGCCACTTTAGTTGGACTTTAGATTGATAAGTTGAAGGTTAATTGCATGTCTACATTTTAGAGATTTTAAGGTTAAAACTTCTACTTTAAAAAGTAGGAATGTAGACATCCAATTAACCTTCAACTTAACAATCTAAAATCCAACTAAGCATAATTTTCAAATAAGTATTTTTTTTAGACTAGTATTGACAAACACCACCCTATAGACTCCTCTCATTGTGTGCGAGTTCCAATTTAGAACCCCAAGCACGTCTCATAAAAAAATGATAAGATACTCCCAAGTGCCAACTCCTCTCTCACTCTCTCTTTAAGATACGCCCAATTCCCAACAAACTACTCTTCTCTCTCTCATTTTCCATTCAATACAACAATCGAAATTCATATTTAAGTTTCATATCTACTGAACAATCACAGGGCCAAGTTTACCTGTTCTCAACTGCCACATTTTCCTGGGTCCAGCCAGAATTCTCAATTCAACTCTAAGACTTGTTCCCAGGGCGAGAGATTGAAGCTTTCCCAAATATATTTTATAGAATATTAAGCACAAATCCAGCACAGAGTCCTCGTCAAACATTAAAGGGTATACTTAATTGTGGTTGAGGCTCTAATTAGATCATTTAATTATAGCACCACCCAAAAATAACACTCACCAGTCACCACCTGTTGGTTGAGATAGCCTTGTCAGGTCAGGCCTCTTGAAGCTTTAAGCACAATTCATTATTCTTTTATTCACTAGCAGGTGGCACCTGCGATGCACGTGAGAGCGAGGAGAAGGAGTTGCCCATAGTTAATAGGAGTTAAAAGGGACACGTGTTAACCCGCTAGTGCGATTGAACTTGCTAGTGGCATGTGCGATGCACGTGAGAGCGAGGGGAAAGAGTTAACCACAGTTAATAGGAGTTAAAAGGGACACGTGTTAACCCACGGGTGCGATTGAACTCTCCCCGAGTTCAATCGTGATTGGCTGTGATTCTAAATAGATAGATGAGCAAGGGGTAGTTTGGAAATAAAATCAAAGGCAAGGGGCAGTTTGGGTTTTAAAGCAAAACATTAAATCAAAATTTTGTTTTTATATAAGGGTAATATGAGAATTTCAGAAAAAATCTATGCCAGTCTCCCATTATAATAGTAAAGATAAGGAAGATAAAAGGGTAATATGAGAATTTTAGAAAAATCATCTACGCCAGCCTCTCCCGTTATAATAGTAAAGAAGATATATATATATATATATATATATATTTTTTTTTTTTTTTTTGAGGGCCTATGAGAGCAAATAACATTTACGTACGTCAATAGTTAGCTGGGGCATTGAGGCTCTTGCAACCCTTACCCCTGGTGGGATTAGATCCCCAGACCTTCACCCTTGGAAGGCCACACCCCTACCACTCACGCGATATATATATATATATATATATATAGAAGCCAAAGAAAATGAGTTTAATTAGATACATTTTTTTTAGGTATCTAACTGTGCAAATAATTCCATCCCTATCCTGAATAATAGTCCCCTCCTTCGTCGAGGAGGGGACTAATCTTCCTCCCCCTCACACTGCTCCTTCAAACTATGGTTAAGTTTTAACCCTGTGGTTACACTTTTTTTCTAAAAATTAAGGTTAGATGATTTAACCCTAAGGGTTAGTGAATCTTGACCACAGTTAAAGAGAGTAAAAAATGATATTGTGCTACAAAAGGGGGGCGATACAGTAATTCTCCTCTTTGATCCAAGGAGGTGAATATTTTCCTTTAAAAAATCAGTCATATAGAGACTAATCACTTTTAATTCTTTACTTAAAACACGATCATTCAAAAATCTTTCTATGGGCCTGGCTCATACACAATGCGTCCCAAACCATCAGTCAGTCACTTATTAGAGATTAATTTTGAGGCAGAGCTCCTATTTTTACACTATAGAGGTGGGACATTTGTAATTATTGAAAGAGGCTGGCAATTTTGAAACACACCATAATTATAAGATTGTCACCGTCATAATGTAAAAAGGGGAGAGCTGCTCAATGCGGTGAAGCAAAGCTCCTCAACACGGTGAAGCAAAGCTCCTCTTTGTATTTAAAATGTTTCAATTATTAGAAATGTTGTTTTATATCCTTCCCTTCCTAGAAGAGACTCTTATAATAATTATTATTTCTTAATTTGAATAAAGAGATGCAGCTTACTTACAATAAATTAGCTTCCTCCAATCTCCTAATGAAATACAATAAATTAGCTTCCTCCAATCTCCTAATGAAATAGATAGAGAACCCATCACATGTATGTTCCATTTTGTCTCTTGGATTTTTGAAAAATAGATATATTTATAAGTTAAAATCATGCAAAAACCTTCTCCAACACGGCAACAATTTTGTTGTTGTTGTTGTTGTTGTTTTATCATATAATTTGCATTGATCATATGAATTAAATGTTACGATACAAAAGAAAAATAATATAAAATTCATGAACCATCTCATATGACTAGACTGACAACATGTGTATTACATGTCAAGAGCACCATTCTCAGGGGCGGAGCCAAGGGGGGCCTGGGGCACGTGCCCCCCTAAACTTTTAGGAAAAACAGATTTTTATTTATTTATAAATAGCATAGCATGGGGCAGAGATCCAACACAACCAATAACGATCGAATTCAAGGAGAGTTCAATCGCACCCACGGGTCAACACGTGTCCCATTTAACCCCTACTAAATGTGGTTAAGATTCTCTAACCCTTGATGTGCAATAATCTAACCTTAGTTTTTTGAAAAAATATTAAAAAGATATTTAACTATGATCAAGAATTTATAAATCTTAGGGTTAATGTTTTCTTAATTAAAAAAACTAAGATTAGATTATTGAACACTAAGGATTAGAGAATCTTAACCATAGTTATAGGGGTTAATGGGGAAACGTGTTGACCTGTGGACGCAATTGAACTCTCCCCGAATTCAATCGTGATTAGCTATGATTCGATCCTCATGGGGCATGGAGGTGGGTGCCCCCCTCACTTTTCTGTTACAACCCACATGTCAACAAGTATCTTTTAACTTTTTTGGTTAGTTCATTAATATGCATAGTCATTAGACAAGAGAGCAACTGCTTCCTAAACTTAAAAAAATATATTATATTATTTAATATGACATAATCATTGCATAAGAAAACCTCTAAACTTTTCAAATCAAAATATATTTTTATATGATGTTATTTAATTGTTTAATAGAGCATAACCATAAGATAAGGGAACAACTGCTCCTGTAAACAATGAGAAACAATACATGTAGTATCATATGTGGAAAATATATGGACAAAATGATCCACAAACTAGTCATAAAAAAAAATAAATTTGAGGGCTATGCCCCCAAACCCCCATCCCCTATAATGTGCCTGCGTACAATAGATTCCCAGCTCCGCCCCTTATTCATCGAAACAAGTCATGGATTCACATACTATCTCCAACTATTTTGATTTTTTTTTTCTTTATCAAACTAAATGGGCTTTCATGGAAGAGTCGAGAAAATTTCAGTGAGAGATATTCCAGTGTTGTTTCATGAAGAAGTCAGACAACTTTAAGTGTTTTGACCCAAAAAAAAAAGATACTACTAGCACCACTTTCTTTTAAGTCTCACTCTCTTTTTGATTAATCATATATATTAAACCTAATATATAGATATAGAGATGGATTGTCTTCTTTGGCCATTCTTCCCACTGTGGAATGTATAGATGTGGGTATGGATGTGGATATGAATGTGAATGTGAATGTAAAATGTATAGATGTGGATATGTATATGGATGTGGATGTGGATGTGGATGTGAAATGTATAGATGTGGATATGGATGTGGATATGAATCTGTCTATTATGTGAAATGTTTGAAAACAGGTTATAGGTTCTGTATAACAAGTTATGGGATTTAGGGTACTGGTTTGGAAAAAACAATTTAGTATCAGAGGCGGAAATATTTCCGTATTTAATGTTAAAGGTGACATTAGACACGGAAATAGTTGAGTTGCAAAGATGTATTAGACACGGAAATAATTCCATGTCAAACAAATACTAGACACAATTATTTCTGTTGCCAACATATATTAGACACAGAAATATTTTCGTGTCTAATATTATTATTAGACACGGAACATTATGACATCATATATATTTGTTATAGTGATTGGAGAGTGTGTTAGTGGAAAACATATGTTCATCTCTTCATAGAAGACAATAACACATGTTTGGTCTACAAAGAAAGTGAGTTTGGAAGAAACTGATGCTAGCATTGCCCCCCCAAAAAAATCGAATTGTATTTTGAGCAAGAAGACAAAATGATATTAAACTATTTTTACGTCTCATCACTTTTATTTTGTTTTTGTTTTGTTTAAAAATAGCAAAAATAACCAGAGAATGGACAACCGGAAAGTGGACGTAGCACTGCTCTAGAATTTTTGGTTTGGAAACTAACACACACCCATGACATAGAAGACCATCCACTTAAGAATGGGTAAATTATACTAACCTCCCCTAAGGTTTGGTGATATTGCAGAAACCTCCCCTCTTATTTATGAAATTACAATGCACATCTCCTCTAGTTCCTGTAATTACACTGCCCATCTCCTCTACTTCAATTGTTTGTAACAACAAATTCTCCCTTATGTTAATATGTTGTTACTAACATGGATGAATTTTAATTATATCATGATTTAAATATTTTAAAATACCCGAATTACCCTTCTTAAAGTGAGTCAACTTAATTAGTCATATGATGACGTTTCCTCAGGTAAATAAATGGGGGTAAAATCATAAAAGAGCATCCTCTGTTAATGACATCAACTTGGTGATCTTGATAGGAGAGGGTATTGTAATTTCGAAAACAAGAGGTGAGGTTTCTGCAATTTTGCTGAATAGATAGTGTAATTTCATAAACAATAAATAGGGAAGGTTGGAAGGTTTCTACAATTTTAGCAAACCTCAGGGGAGAGATCCAGAGTATTTCAGAAACAAGAGAGGAGGTTTTTACAATTTTGTCAAACCTCATCCATGGATGGTCAATATAATTTTCCCTTTAAGAATCAAGGTGGCACAACTGCCCTAGCGGAATCGACATCCAGTCCGGGTTTAAATTATTGAGCTTGGCACTATGCAATTCAAGAGCAACATGGGTGAGTTGTGTTTAGATCAAGCATCGATCGGCATGGTGACAAAGAAGGAATGCATCCAAACCATTGACCCTGTTCATATGAAGGCTCTTATCATGGAAGTTATAATTTAACCCCAAAAAAGGTGTGAGAATTCACCTTGTAGTAATGGGAGAATTGACTTGACCTTTGGATGAACTTCTCTGTGAATAAATAAATAAAAAAAGGTTACGTGATCCCAGTTAGATACATAAGATCAGATCTTCTGAGCACTCAATGATCTTTTGTGGCCGCCTGAGTTAATCATATACCAGATAAATCGCTTATTTGTCTGAAGTGCAGGGCTGAGAGTGATTCATCAAAAACCAAAATATATATAAGAAAGAAATTAGCCAGCCAATGAGGCGTTGGATTGCTGGCCAAGACCACGTCTCACATGAAGCGGAGGTCTTGAGTTCGAATCTCTTCAATTCCCCTTATTGGCCACCCTGATCAAGGATTTATCTCGACTTTCTTGGTGCATGTGATTGGGGAGTTTGCCTGTGCACGGGGAATTTATTTGGTGCTCTTAGAGCTTGGCACGTATACCCTCATTACCAAAAAGAAAAACAATTAGCCAGCCATATATGCTAATCATGGAAAATCCACTTTATAGAAAGGATTCAATTCTTCTGGATAAGAGGAATTCTTCTATCAGTGTTAAGTAGGAGGAAGAAGCCATCCCTCCTGCATGCCTCATTTACAGACACACATAAGGAGCTAGGCTTGGAATCGAGGGATGTCATGACCAAATATGAGAGATGATCCATGCCAAACTATACAACCTGATGGGATGACCCTAACCATATGATCCATAGAAATTGCTTTAAAAAAAACAAAAAATGTCCCTTATGATTTCCAAAGAGACTAGTTATGAGTAGGAGCTCTACTTCACGGCGTTGAAGTGGAGCTCCCCTTTTTTACACTATGGTAGTGGTACTTTTATAATTAAAGAGAGATGGGGGAAATTTTATCACACTTTTTCTCTAAATTTACAAGATTGTCACCACCAAATTGTAAAAAGGGAGCTCCATTTCATCCGGAGGGTATAGCTCCGCTTGGTATTTAAATTGTTTCTATACATACTAATTGTGAGTTGGAGCTCTGCTTCAAGTGTTAATGTTGACTCAAATAGAGTTTAAAAGGTTGAAGGACATGTGTTTTTTATCTGTATATATATGAGACTGGACGCTAAAAAATAGTATATGATTCTGCCTAGATGATGTGCACGTTTTTAGTCACCACATACCCTCCACAGGAAATCGGCACTCAAATTATATGGAACCGAGAAGCACTTGTCATGTATATAAAAAAGAAAACATGTACAATGCCTTATCTGTGGTAAATAAAACAATAATTCCTTACAAATTTTTTCACATGGGTGTAGCACCAGTTCTCATGTGCACAAACATGTACAAAACATTCAAAATGTAGTTGACATGACTTAGGCTTGATTAGTGTACAGAACAAATTGCTATTTAGGGCATCAACCTTTCAAAGGTCTCAACTAAGTTGGGGACCAATGTTTGATCAACATGGTGCCTTGATGGCAAATAATTTTTTATTTTTTTTTATGAGGGTATCATTTAACTATAGTTAGTGGTTAGAACAATGGTTATTGGTTAGCTTGGGGAATTGGAGCTCTTGCACACTCATCACCCAGGGGGTTGGATCCCCATACCTCCCTCAACAGAGAGGCCACACCCCACCACTGATGCAAGAGGCAGGTTGTGTAAATACATCTTTCCAATGAATCAAAAAAAGCTAAGGTGCATTCGTTTAGAGAGAAAGTTTTTAAAAAAAAGGTTAGTTTTTTTTTTTGCACTTTTTTTTTGTTTGGTGTGCAAGAAACACACTTTTATTTTTTGACACTTTCTCAAAAGTAATTAACTAACTCTCCCAAAAACTCCATCCATCTTTGATGGTTGTTTTGAATGAAAATTTAAGTTTCTCTTTCTTTTCTTTTCCTTTCTTTTCTTTCATCTACTTTCTCGTCAAACGGAACACACCGTAAAAGTAATGCTAGCCCTAGTCGGTTTCGAAGCTCTCCAAGTGGTATCGGCAGCACGCACCTAGGGTGTGTTCGGTTGGCGAGAAAATAGGTGAAAGAAAAAAAAAAAAAAAAACTTAAATTTTCTTACAAAACAATCATTTAAAAATGGATGAAGGTTTTTGAAAAAAATTTGTCATTTTTGGGAAAGTGCAAGAAAATGAAAATGTCTTTCTTGCAAACCAATCACAAGAAAAGTGCAAGAAAATACAGTTTTCTTTTCCTTTCTCTCTCTTTCTCGCCAAACGAACACACCCTACTGACTATGGAAATGTCAAATCATTGTTTCAAAACCCGAAGGGAATCAACAGTATTAGAGCGTTGAATCGCTTATATTAAGATGGAACTGTAGACCATTTTTCATGTACAGACAAAAGAAGTAATAAGCCTTGCAGATATTTCATGTGGGTTAGCAGTTAGCACCTATGTGGGTTAGCAGTTAGCACCTATTCTCTCCCGGCCTTGGATTGTCTCTGGCGAAGCCAGAAAGGGCTTGTCTCGGGGTTCCATGAATAGGTGACAAGTGGCTTCTCTCCCACATGAGTTTGTATGCCTAAAAAAAAATATTCACTTGAGGGGCCCACCTTTTGTTGATGTGGGGTCCACCTTGTTGAGTACAGAATACTTCCTAGAACCTCATTAATTAATAGCCATAAATGGAAAGTTTTCGAAAGCTGGATGATACATTGCAGGTGCCCAGCTAAATTAAATGATGACACATATATGATCAATGGTGCTCATTACTCTTACCTACAACTCTGAAAATTTCCCTATATTCATGTCCTGGGAACATTTCAAAACTTCCTTTTTTTGGTAAACTCAATCATACCACAAGGCAATGACTGAAGGCAAAGGCAAGGGAATACTCACACCACCCAAGCAAACAAACACACACACACCACATGCAAACTCACACACACACACCACACACATGCAGCCCATGTAAGCTTCACCCTAGAGCTCCTCAAAACGGGTACCAACCATTTGAGGCGCCAAGGAACTTATATGGTATGATTGAGTTTACCAATCATATGCAAACTCAAAACTTCCTGGTTCAGGCCCTTTTATTAGAAAGGTCATTCATATTCTTTTGGTATTATATGTTAAAGTTTTTCAGATGCGATCTCCCTATCTGAATGATGAACTTTTTATTGGGTGGAATCCTCTACGGTTATAACCGTGGAGAATTTTACGTCCACCCTTGTAGGGGCCCATTTGTTTGTTAGACATGCTACTTCTCATGTACATGCATACAAACAATTAAAAAACCATATGTTTTCTTGTCTGAGTACATCCGGTTGACACCCCTATGTATATAACACATATAATGAGAAAACTGATAGAATTAAATCATATCGAAAGTCATAAACAAATTCTAGATGCAAACGTTCTAGAACAGTATATCAAGAATCCTAGGATGTACATCATGCCAAATTATTAAGGACTTATGAGTTCGGGTGAGATACCTGGATCCATTATGAACGATCGCCTACTGTTGCGGAAATACTATGACAATCGATCACGAACGGATGAACACGAACGGGTGAGTGGTTTGTGATCTTCCTCAACCAAATCGCTTTAGTTCCTCAATGGGACCGTCGTCTCTCTTCCAAATGGGGAGAAGGGAAACTGTGTTATAATTTGGTGTGTATTGGGGAACATGACCTAAATGGTCTTTATATATATTGATTAATTAGGGTTCCCATAATCCCCTAATTAGAACAAAATTGGTATCTACTCAATTAGTCCATATCAATTTTAGCAGTCTACGGGCTTACCAAATTAGACCACTTGATTTCAACCCACTAAATTAAATAGCTAATATAATTGAATAAACAAAATAGTATGTTGCCAAATTTAGTATAGGAAACGTGATTTCCTAACAATCTCCCACTTGGGCTGCATATTGTTTCTGAAACAATTATATCACAAAATTCCTTAGGCGCGCATCTGTATGCTATTTATCCTTAGAATTCTCCTTAATTAATCTGATCCATCTCATATATTAGTAATGGAATCACCGTGGCTTTTATCACAATCCAGTCATGACTAAACCACGATGATCACCATACTAATACACTTAATGACATAGATTAAACATGGATGAGTAGCATGGAAATTACATGCAATGTGATCTCACACATGCCTATTTTCAACTGGTCCTTCTTCAGTCTTTAGTGAGATCAATCCAAAATCCTTAATGCAATGCAAACATTGCACATAGAAAACATAATTAAGCTCAGAAATAGAATCATAAACCATCAACTTTATTCTGCAGAAAACTAAACAATTCAATGTCTAAAGTAAAACATATAGAACATAAAAATGACTCCCACTAAACCAAGATAATATCATAAATAACACCCATGTGAGCAGTGTGCTCATGAAAAACCTTAGGCGTTAAGCCCTTGGTCAATGGATCCGCTAGCATAGAATTTGTTCCTATATGTTCTATGAAAATCTGCCTATCCTGAACCCTCTCCTTAACAACTAGAAACTTGATGTCGTTAAACTTCGATTTCGTCGAGCTCTTGTTGTTGTTGGAGTAAAGCACCGCCGAGTTATTGTCACAGTAAATCTTCAATGGCCTGTCAATATCATCTACCACACGCAACCCAGTGACAAAGTTTCGCAGCCATATCCCGTGGTTGGACGCCTCATAACAAGCAATGAACTCCACAGCCATGGTTGAAGAAGCTATGAGAGTCTGCTTAGCAGACTTCCATGATATAGCTCCTCCAACCAACATAAAGATGTAGCCTGAAGTGGAGCGTCTGCTATCCTGGCATCCCGCAAAATCGGAGTCAGAGAACCCAATGATCTTTAAACTATTTGATTTCCTATAAGTGAGCATGTAGTCTTTTGTTCTCCTCAAATAACGCATCACACGTTTGGCTGCCTTCCAATGCTGCATACTCATTCAAAATTCAAATATCTGCCCAAAACTCCCATTATAAATCCTATGTCGGGACGAGTACAAACTTGAGCGTACATTAGACTCCCTACTGCTGACGCATAGGAAATCTTTTGCATCTCTTTCCTTTCAAGATCATTATTAGGGCACTATTTGAGACTAAACTTGTCTCCTTTAGCCACATGCGTGTCTCCTAGTTTACTATCTTTCATGCCGAATCTACTCAAAACCTTATCGATATAGTTCTTTTGTGACAACCCAAGGATACCTCGAGAACGATCTCTCAGTAGCTGAATACCTAATACAAAAGATGCATCACCAAGATCTTTCATATCGAATTTATTTGTAAGAAATTTCTTGGTTTCGTGCAGCAAGCCTATATCGCTGCTAGAAAGCAAAATGTCATCGACATATAATACCAGGAAGATATATTTGCTCCCATTGAACTTGTGATATACACAGTCATCAACGACATTCGCCTCAAAACTGTACGAGGTGATGACTTGATGGAACTTGTGATACCATTGACGGGAAGACTGTTTGAGACCATAGATGGATTTCTTCAACTTGCACACCATAGACTTTGGATCTCCCGTTACAAAGTTTTCTGGTTGTACCATATAAATCGTCTCGTCAATGTCTCCATTGAGAAACACAGTCTTGACATCCATCTGATGCAGCTCTAGATCAAGATGAGCCACCAGTGCCATTACAGTTCTAAAAGAGTCTTTCGAAGATACCAGAGAGAAAGTCTCTTTGTAGTCTATGCCTTCCTTCTGAGTAAAGCCTTTGACGACTAGACGAGCCTTATATCTCTCGACATTACCCTTCGAATCCCTCTTGGTTTTAAATATCCATTTACAGCCAATGGGTTTCGCACCTTCAGGTAACTCGACGAGATCCCAAACGTCATTGTCTTTCATAGACTTCATCTCATCCTTCATGATATCAATCCAAATCTGAGAGTTAGAACTGCGCATGGCTTGATAGAAGTTGATCGGGTCATCCTCTGTTAAACCAACGCCATCCTCATGTTCTTGGAGAAAAACGATATAGTCATCTAGAATCGCACTTCTTCTCTCCCTAGTGGATCTCCTTAATGACACTTCTTGAGGTTGTTGAGTTTGTTCTATAGGTGGTCTTTGAGGAAAAATCTCATTGTTGTCTTGGTCTGGAACAATGTCAGGAATAGGAGCCTGAACATTGTTACCTAGTGTCGGAACCGTGTCTTGAACAACAATAGGTATAGAGACCTGATCACCGTCAACAACAGATTCTTCTTCAAAGACAACATTCCTTATGTTTTCTTCCCCCCCCCCAAACTCAACATCCTCAAGGAATCTCACATTTCCTGTTTCAAATAAGGATCTTGATGTGGGATTGTAAAATTTGTAGCTCCGAGAGCGTTTAGCGTAACCAACGAAATAGTAGCTAACCGTCCTTGAGTCCAATTTTCTTTCATGTAGCCTATAAGGCCGTGCCTCAGTTGGACAACCCCAAATGTGTAAGTGCCTGATGCTAGGCTTCTTGCCTGTCCAAAGCTCATAAGGGGTTTTGACAACTGCTTTGCTCGGTACCCTATCAAGGATGTACACTGCGGTCTTTAAAGCTTCTCCCCAAAGTAACTCTAGCAAAGAGGAATGACTAATCATACTCCTTACCATATCTTTAAGAGTTCAGTTTCGTCGCTCTGCAACACCGTTCATGCTGGGTTTGCCCGGCATGGTGTATTGTGGAACAATTCCACACTCATTGAGGAAAATTGCGAACGGTCCTGGACGTTGTTCTCTTGATCCATCATACCTCCCGTAGTACTCACCACCATGGTCCGATTTGACAGCCTTAATTTTCTTTCCAAGTTGAAGTTCAACTTCAACTTTGAAAGATTTGAAAACGTCTAGGGATTGCGACTTCTCATGTATCAAATATAGGTAACCGAACCTAGAGTAATCGTCTATGAACGTAATGAAGTACTGTTGTCCATTCCATGAAGCCGTAGGGAATGGACCACAGATATCACTATGTATGAGTTCTAAGACATCTGTAGCTCTCTCGGCACCTAATTTTCTAACATTTGTTCGTTTTCCCTTGATGCACTCAACACAGACTTGAAAGTCTATCAAATCTAGGGGTTCAAGAATTCCATCCGACACAAGCCTCTAAATTCTCTGCTTAGAGATATAACCTAAACGCTTGTGCCATAAGGTGGCGGAATTCTCACTTAATTTTCGCTTTGTACCACGTGAACTTGTTTGCAGTATCTCGTTATAGGAACTAACAACATCAAGCATATACAGTTTATCAATTAAAGAACTGGAACCAATAAAATTTGAATTTTGATAGAGACTAACTTTATTGTTTCCAAAAGAACAAGAAAATCCTGATTTGTCCAAACTAGAAATAGAAATCAAATTCCGTCTAAAAGACGGTGCAACAAATGTCTCAAACAAATCCAAATAAAGCCTAGTTTTCAAATGTAATCTAAAAGTCCCTATAGTCTCCACTGCAACTTTATTGCCGTCGCTCACAAAGATGAATCATTCAGCATTACTTAGCGGTCGGCTCCATAGGCAACTCTGTATGATATACTTATGTGAGTAGTAGCACCAGAATCTATCCACCAAGTATTCTTAGGTACATAAGCTAAATTAACTTCAAAACAAACTAAAGTTAGAAGCATACCCTTCTTTACATGCGAGGCGGCGTACTTGGAACACTCCTTCTTCATGTGCCCCGACTTCTTACAGAATTAGTAGGTAAACTCCTCATCCTGCTTCTTTTGTTTCTTCTGCTGAGAAGATCCTTCCGCAGCAACCTTAGCTCTTTTCCTTTTCTCGTTCTGAGAGGTTGAGGCCAAGTGAGCACTCTCTTAGTCTTATCTCGCTGCTACCTCTCTTCTTCTTGCACACAGTGAGATATAAGCTCATTGAGGGACCATTTATCCTTCTGAGTATTATAACTCACTTTGAATTGCCTAAAGTGTGCAGGAAGAGAAATCAAAACCAAGTGCACGAGTAAGTCCTCAGACAGCTCCAACTTAAGCGACTTGAGTTTTGATGTGAGATGAGACATCTCCATGATGTACTCCCTTATATTCCCTTTGCCCTTATACTTCATCGCGACGAGTTTAGCCAAAAGGTTACTCGCCTCCGACTTTTCGTTCTTGGCAAAATATTGCTAAATTTCTTCTAGGAACTTCTTGGCGCTCTTGCTCTTAGTAATAGAGCCCCGAAACGCTTCCGGAATGGAGCGTTTCATAATCATCAAGCACATTCGGTTAGATCGATCCCACTTTTCAATTTTAACCTCATTGGGGTTTTTCAGAGTAGCAGTGGGTTGATCCGACCGAAGTGTAAGATCCAAATCCATAGAACCGAGGACAATCTCCACGGTTTCTTTCCAAACTTTGAAGTTCGTCCCGCTCAACATTGGGATGTTGCTGACTTGAGCAAAAACATTTGTAGCAGTAGCAACAGAAACTGGATAGAGAGCAAAATAACCAAGCACACTCACATTAACAAGCATGTCATAAAATAAAACAAGACATGAACAAATAATCCAAATCGGGACCTATCTTAAGATACCTAGCACAACATTAATTCCTAGTCTTTAGACAGAGAAATTAATTGCAAGTGGTACTCTTAGCGCAATGATCAAATACTGACAATTAGTTCTGTCAAACAACAACCTTTCTTTGGACCGACTGTTGTTCACATGAATATTTTTTTTTTAATCGTCACGCATTTATCATCGCAGGCGCGTTGTTATTTGGCCAAACTGTGTTTTCCTTTGGGCCGAGCACAGTTCGCATAAATAACTCCGCACAAAGCATCTATGTATTTTCAATCAAATTAGTCATCACAATAGAGGTTACTTTGGCAACATGTTGCTTCAATCAATTTATTTGAAAATACTAGACTAAAACAGCACAGCTAAAGACAAGATCATTAAGTCCACTCTATTGCATGAGAATATCATCCAAGTCAAATCATGAAAAAAAAAATTGTAACCTTAGTAGGGGCATTAAAGTGGTTCGGACTCTGGGTAAGACCCGGGTATAGTGAGGATTTGGACTATGGTAGTCATGAGCCAAGCCAACAGTCGTCATATATATCCTTCCCAAACTCAGTGGGATTAATGTTGTGATTTATGCAGGGTTGTGGTTCACCCTAGCTCACTTACTCAGTTGGGGGTACTCGGGTCTAGGGATTTAGAAGGCTAAACTAGTCATGAGACCATAGCAGCGAGCCTTATGGGTTGGTATGGGTTTAACCCATAGCTTCTGTTCAAGGCTCTAAATATGCCCAGCACCTAGTCGCCAATGGCGACTCCTAATGGCACAAACGAAGCTGAAAAAACTATCCAAAATTTCAGAATTTCTCATAAAACACAAATATTCTATTCAAGAAAAATAATCCAAATACCATACGAACAAATATTCACAAATCCTAATAATCTAACAACGATGGTGGCTCTGATACCACTTGATAGAATTAAATCATACCGAAAGCCATAAACAAATTCTAGATGCAAACGCTCTAGAATAGTATATCAAGAATCCTAGGATCTACATCATGCCAGATTATTAAGGATTTATGGGTTCGGGTGAGATACCTGGATCCATTATGAACGATCGCCTACCATTGTGGAAATAATACGACAATCGATCACGAACGGATGAACACGAACGGGTGGGTGGTTTGTGATCTTTCTCAACCAAATCGCCTTAGTTCCTCAATGGGACCGTCATCTCTCTTCCAGATAGGGAGAAGGGAAACTGTGTTATAATTTGGTGTGTATTGGGGACCATAATCTAAAGGGTCTTTATATATATTGATTAATTAGGGTTCCCATAATCCCCTAATTAGAACAAAATTGGAATCTACTCAATTAGTCCATATCAATTTTAGTAGTCTACAGGCTTACCAAATTAGACCACTTGATTTCAGCCCACTAAATTAAATAGCTAATATAATTGAATAAACAAAATAGTATGTTGCCCAATTTAGTATAGGAAACGTGATTTCCTAACAAAAACTACTAAGTAAGCCGATTGTTTTTATAATTTCCAAATTATCCTTATTATGATCATTATATAAGACAAACACTTACTGAATGTTTGCTCAATTCTCATACTACTCATTCATCTATCAATTAGACTTGAAATTCTCTACACCTGACTCCTTGGAGTCTGTTATGCCATCGAGGTCGCCATGTGTTCCTTTTAAAACTTCTTAATTGTGGTTAAGATCACCCACCCTTAGGGTTCACCCACTTATTTTTGGTTTTTAGAAAAAAATATGAAAACAAATTTAACCCTAGGAGTTAGTAAATTTTAACCAGGATTTAAAATATAATTATTTTAAAAAAAAATATATTAATGGGTGTCAAAAGAGACACATGACAACCTCAAGGGTGTAACCGGACCCCAACTGTGGTTAAGACTCACCCACCCCTAGAGTTCACCCACTTATCATTGGTTTTAAGAAAAAAAATTTAATTTTTTTAGACACTGGTTAAAATTCACTAACTACTAGGGTCAAAAAAAGTTTCAGAATTTTTTCTAAAAACCAAGATAAGTGGGTGAACCCTAAGAATGGGTGAATCCTAACCACTGTTAGTGTTAAAAGGGGCAAATGGCAACCTCAGTGGTGTAACCGGACTCCTCGCTCTCTTGGAAAAACACTCTGAAAGAAGAACTTTTCGCCAAGGGTCCCTCTTCCCAGTCTCTCTCCCCTTCTCCTCTCACGTATCGCACGTGCCGCCCACTAGTTATATATAACCTCATATAATCCTCTATCATCATTAGTTTTGTCTAGGTACATCCGATTATAGCACAAAGCAACACATATCTCAATTAATAGTAGTTAGTTAGCATTAACCCTCAAATATCAAAATTATTGAAGTTAATTAAGCAATCATCAAAGATGTTGCTACTTGATAGTGTATTGTTTACAGCCTCACACTCTATCATATCTCCCTCAATTAATATCTCTAAAGAAGAGTGTCAGCGCCCCAGAGTCAAAACCATATGCAAAACCAAACTTCACCATGACCGTATACAAGAATCATTTTTAATGTGGTTTGACGGGAAAGGAAAGAATAACAACTGTAGTCTAGGCATCTTCCTATGATAGAATGGTGAAAGAAAGAAAGAATAGCAATGGACGTTACTCCGACAGAGAAGCTCCAATATCGAGGGATTCACATTTTCTTTCAAACGTAGGGTCGGAAACTGTAGGGCTGGCCAGTCCTCCAAAACCGATGGACTCAACACTTAAAGTTCTTCCGGCTTCTCATCAATGTTACCCATAATATTCGATCGTAGGGGCTGGTTTGCTCTGATCAAAGTGACGGAAGCCACTTGCATCCCTGCAAATCCCCAAAAAAAAAAAAAACTTCCCTAGTCATGTACCTGAACACTCCGTTTTTGCACCCCTTACAACACCGTAACCCACTCACTTAAACCCCAAAGTCACCTACATAAGCCCAACTCACTCCATAACACCAAACCCCGTGTAAAAAACCCTATTTAAGACCCTAAAGAGAGGAAACAAAAAGACCACTCTTCTCTTCCTTCCTCTTCTGTTTAACCTCCGGTACGTAGCTGGTTAACCTCTCAGATGCCTCCATCATCTCCTAACCATTTGTACAGAGTTGGGACTGCAGCGCCATGCAGTCCGGCCATCCTCGTCTTCATCAACCTCACAGTTGTAGCAGCTCTCCATCGCAACACCCCCATTCACCACCAGCGT
This sequence comes from Tetracentron sinense, assembly GCA_015143295.1. Taxonomy (NCBI): domain Eukaryota; kingdom Viridiplantae; phylum Streptophyta; class Magnoliopsida; order Trochodendrales; family Trochodendraceae; genus Tetracentron; species Tetracentron sinense. The sequence continues at coordinate 39,643,812 of CM026558.1, read as the reverse complement.
CCCCAACAGCTCCTCCAGCACCTCTGGCTGGACCAGTGCAGCTCCTGTTTCTTTCATTCTGTTCTTCTCTTTTTGGGGTTTAAATCTTTGGAATGTCCATTCGAGGTGAGGTTTGAGAGAGAGAGAGTGAGTCTCCCCCCACCTGAACGCCGGTCACCGGTCAACTGCCGCAGGTATACCATCTTCCTCCCTTTTTTTTTTTTTTTTTTGTGTTTTTCCTTTCTAAAGTTAACTAGCTTAACTGTTGTTAGATTTTTTTTTATTTATTCTGGTTTGTTAAATAGTTTAACCATAATTAGTTTAACCGGTTTAAATCTTAGGTTTAGAACCAAATATGGTTTTAGGTTAATTTAACTTGTACAAAACCTGATTTTAGTTTTTAGGTCAGTTTTAATCAATTTTTAGGATGGTTTTGTCTATTTTAAAAATCTGTTTTAACATTTAGTTCTCGGGTTAGATCTAGTCTAGTTTATAAATATTTGGCCTATTCTAAATCTGCTTGGGTAATTTTAACAATAGATTAAAATCAGTTTTGACTATAATATTAGATTAGGTTTTCCTTCTAGTTTTAGGTTAGTTTTCTAACTCAATTTTAGGATAGTTTAAATCTGATTTTTTAGAATAACTCTGTTCGTTTTTTTTCTTTTTTTTTTTTAAGGTTATTTTAACTTAGCTTAAAATCCGTTTTAATCTCTTTAAATTAGTGACAAATCCGTCTCTTTAATCATTTATTTTTTAGATTGTTTAGATACTTTTCTTAACATTTTATCAAGTGGTTAAGCAATTTCTTTGTAGATTTGTAGTTTAATTAACTCAACTTTTTAGGTTAATTTTAAATGATTTTCTAGGATAGTTTCAATTAGCTTTTAAATCCATTTCTTTGTTAATTAAATTTTGATTGGTTTAAAGTTTAATATCCGTATTGAAGCAGCCCTTTGGAAAGTCGGTATTAGATGGATTAAATCTATGAAATACCCGAACCGATTCACATACGGATTATCTATTTCATTTGGTGTAGGTGGAGATGACTTGAAGGGTACCAAATGGTTTGATCTAGAGATGGTCTCCAACTAGTATTACCCTATAAAGATATTTAATACTATATATATATAGATATTTGATTTTTTTTTTTTCGTATCGGTTTTTTAATTATAAATTTTTAATACTAAATTTTTTAAAAATATAGGTGTAGCATTTGAAATGGCACAAAGGTTGCTGTGAACACAATGTCGGTTACGACAAAATTTTGGAGATGATAAGTCACAACCATCGTGAGCACAAAGAGAAGAGATATTATTGTAGGGAGTGTTTAAATTACTCCAAATCGAAAGCGGGGAAAAAAATCCATAAAGACATCAGAGAGTGTCATAATAGGATTATTCAATAACGTCAACGAGAGAGTCAAAAAAAAGAGAATGAAGAAGAGAACACATCAGACTAAAAATTTCAAGCAAAAGACTTGTTCTTGGTCTCACGTGTTCTCTTCTTCCTTCTCTTCTCCTTGACGTTGTTGAACAATCCTATTACGACACTCTCGGGTGTCTTTATAGATTTCTTGACCGCTTTTGATTTGAAGTAATTTAAACACTCTCCACATGAGTGTCTCTTTCCTTTGTGCTCTCAATGGCTGTGATTTTTCATCCCTGAAATTTTGTCATAGCCGACATTGTGTTCAAAACAGCCTTTGTGCCATTTCAGATACTCCACCAATATTTTGAAAAAAAATTAGTATTAAGTTTATAATTAAAAAATTGATATTAAAAAAAAATCAAATATATATAGTATTAAATATCTTTATATGCTAATATTGTTCCATTTCAAAGAAGCTAAGTTTCTAATCAATAGATCATCGGAGGAATCAGCCATGAGATGAAGTTTTCTGTTTGGATCCACAATGGTTTTCGGTTTATCTGAAGTCCATGCAAGAGAGAGAGGGGATCTTACTTCAATGTCACCAGAGTTCTTTATAAATGGACGAAATCAACAGTATACAAAAGAAATAGCAAACGATATGGCTTTTTTTTTCCTTCATTCATCCTCCTTTATTGGTTCTTCTTCTTCCGTCTTTCTTCTTTTTCAATGTGTTCCTTCTCTTTTGTTGGTTTGAGGAGAACGAATTGACCCGACTATTTATGAGAATTTTCCATTTTAAAACCTATTGGAAATATTAGATTGTGTTGCAGATTTAAATCTTTGGAAGCTAGAAAAAACGTGTGTAGTTAGAATTTTCCTCTAATCATGAGTTTAATTTGGACACAGTTGCAGAAATTGAATCAGATTTGCGTGTTTACACTTCACATGTCCGACCAAGGTCTAACTCTCTCACTTGCTTCATTAAAGGATAGGCTTATATTTTTAAACTCCTTTCTCTCTTCAGCCATCGTGTAAGAGACTGATAATATATTGTTTCAACCTCCATAGAATTGAATTAATATTATCTTCCTATAACAAAAGCATCCAAGCTAGCGACCGATCCTGCACCCGAAGTTGGATTTATTTTAAATTTGTGATTCAAATTTTAATATCTTTTAAATCTTTAGTTTTGTAACTGTTATCTATTTTAAATGAATTTTATTTTTATGTAACTTATTCATTTAGTGGGTTATTTCATTTAGTGGGAGGTTTCATGGGTTATTAATACCCATTATCATCATGGTAGGTAAATCTCTATTATAAATGGGGTTTCACCTCTAAGGTTTCTTGTAGAGAAGGTTTTCATCTCTAAGATTTTTTGTAGAGAAGAAGAGTTGTCTTTTCATCTTTCATATTTTGAGTTGGGTTTTCTTGAGTTGAGTGCCATATCAGAAGTTCATTAGTGAGTCTAATTTGCGAGTGCATGCAATTAGACCGCGACAGGGATATACTCCAAAGGGGGCAAAATCGGTCTTAAGGACAACGATTTTAGTATCGTGACTTAATCGAAATTCTAATCGATAAGTTAATTTCTTTACTTCTTATATTTTTCTGGATTTTGTTAAATTGATATTGACAAATACTTTTGTTTTATATGCAATTTTTAAGTTTTATGTTCATATTTGTTAGCATATTCAATAATCTCTAATATTTTACAACACTTGGACAGATTTTTTTTAATTACTACAAAACTCCCTTCAATAACTTGCACCATATATATTAACCAGCTAAAGGTTAGCATTGAAGTTAAGTTGAACATAATACAAAGTCCGGTTATAACCGGAGAGTATTCCAAATCGATTCCTTTAAAGGCTTGGAATTCTCTATGGTTATAACTGATCTCCAAGTCCAGTAATGTTATTCAATACATACCTCTTAATTGTGATTAAGATATTAAGATTCACTAACTTGGTTGTTAGGAAAAATATTAATTATAAAATACATTAACTCTAAAAGTTATCCTTGACCAGTTACCAATTAGGAGAAAATTTAGCCACGAAGAGAAGTTAAAAGTGGTTCAATAAGCTGTGTCATGCATTGCTAATTTAAATTTAACCAAGAGAACTGTCCACAACTCACTAGGCGTCAGACAATTACATAGAGCCTCTACGCTTCAGCTAAAGCCTAACCAAAAAGCTTCATACCTTTTAAAAAAAGTTTATTCCAAGATATTAAACTTTCACAGTTGAACTTAGCACTTGATGAATACAAGATTGCAACTGATGAAGTCTTGGGTTCGACGTCTCACTCCTCCTTTGGGGCTTGATGGCATGGTTTTCCCGGACTTACCTGGTGTGGCGGATTGCGGGCCTTTGTCGCACCCTCAGGGAATAGTCCTGACCCGAAGAGTTAGGAACACCCGGAGTTCCAAAAAAAAAAAATTGCAAGTCCGGATTTGTCAACGCTGGCATGTCTGATCAAGCTTTCCATGAGGTGCTGCGTTCCATAACAATTGTAAAATGCCAAAACAATAACAATTGGAGTAAATAAAGGTTTTGGCATGTAAATGCCTAATTGGGTGGCAAGTAGAGTAGACATTATATATTCAAATAGCGTTGAATGTATGGTTATTGTAATCACCATTAGATTTGAGGAAGCTTGGAGCAACATCTTCTGAATTAGTTTTAGGTACCTTTTCATTAACTACATAGTGGTTGTGGTTTGTAGAGATTGCAGGATTTGATAGACTTCAAGGAATGTCTATGTGATTGCTGTACTACATATATGGGAGAGTCCTAATTTGAGAATGTCATGGGATGGTTGTGTAATTTGAGGAGAAGATGAAGTAGTTTGTAGAGATTGCATGATTTAGCAATTTATGTGATGGATTCATTATTTGCCAGAGAGACCTATTTGGAGAATGTCATGGGAACGTTATTTGTAATTTGAGGTAAAGTAAATGTATGTGAGCTTTTTTTTGGGGGGGGGTTGCCATTATCATTTCGTTACTGTCATTTTAATTTGTCCATTTCTGAATTATATGATTTTGGTTGTGGTATATAGTGGGAAGAGGAGTGAGAGATGGAAGATCAATGATCAAAGATAAAATGAAATGAGAGGGAGTGTCTAGACTCTAGAGTCGGTGTATTTTCTCTTCATAAAAGTATCTCACATTTCCTTGCAAAATACAAAAGTTGTCTGAATTATAATATCCCTCCCCGAGACTGTTTTCGAAATTTGGTGGTGTGAAGAATCACATCTATTATCTATCACAATGCTTGCTTAAACTTGATCACAAGGTTAGATGGGAGCACACCCATTACACCGAACTATATATGAGTACTGATCTATATGACTATATGACGTGTGGTTTGAAAGTTTAGACCGTTTTAAAAACCGGTCATTTTCGTGAAAACCGGACGGTTGAACCGGTTGAGAACCAATCAGAACCGGTCATAAATGGATAAAAATGGTGAATTTTTTTTTAAAAATAAAAAAGACACGGTCGAACCGGGAACCGGGTACTCAACCGTTCGATGACCAATCCAGTTTTGATAACATTGGAGACCTTTTCTTATGCAGAACACATCACCAACTTTTTATGGGACGCTTTCTTCAATTATAAGGATCCTTGGTGCATGGACATCAAGCCTTCCTCAACTCTTTGTCATGAAGCTTTAATACATGCACACACTATGGGATACACGGCTATATTCACTGATCATCCACATGAACAAGGTACTACAATTTACTTTGGCAGATACAAGTCAGGCTGTATGTGTTTCTCATACAAGGAAAACACAGTATTACAGTTGGAGTTACCACCACAAAAGGCTCTTTAATACCAAATGCTGTGGATATTTCATTTTTTTTACCGATCCATCATTGTAAGTGATTTTATCAGAAAACATCCTAAAGAAGAAAATGAGGTGGTCTCGTCATCAAAGGCACCAATATTGAAAGTTTTTTAAGTTTTCCTCCATATTTATGCTTTTCATTCCTAGCGCTGTAAGGTCTTTTTTGATTGTTTGGAAAATTAGGGTTTTTTCTTTGATATTTGTTTGTTTCAAAAGAGTTATAAATATCCATGATTTGTCTTCATATGATTAAGAAAGGAAAGTTTTAGATAATTCTCTTAAAACACAACTTTTTTTTTTTTCGGCAAATGCTCAAGGAACCATTATTTATGTCAAAAATGCACCGAAATTTGAAGAATTTCTAGGCATACTGTCAAACCCCATAAATGCTTATCTTGCCAATTGATGCATGAGTTGTATATTAATTTGTACCCTAATTCCCTGATTAAATATCTAAATATCTGAGTCATCGTCAAAAGATAAATTAACAATGATTTTTATTTTATTGTAGTTTTCCTCTTCGTGTCCGTTGGTTAGGTTTGCTTTCTATAGTTTGTAGTTGCTATATGCCAAGTGATAGCTTTGGACTCCATTAAATCAAAGAAGGCTGTTCATCTATTGGACAATTCATGAGCATGCATATATCCACCCTAGCACCACTTTCTTTCTACGACATGTCTTCTCATTCACTATTGCCTTATTTGAGGTCGGCAACACAGGTTCCATTCCACCATTCTATTCTCTCGAGAATTATATTTTTGTTGGACAATGTGATCAATCATTTTTCCACATTCACTTTTAAAAAAAGACGAGTGCTAGCCCTACTCTCAGTCAACCTCCTGTCCACTTTATTGAAATTAAAGTACTTTTCCACAAAAAAATGGACAAATGGTTTGTAGAGAGTGAGAGTATGAGTTGACTGAGAGTAGGGCTAGCATTCCTCAAAAAAAAAAAAATAATAATAATACAAAGAGTGGGTTCATTTCATGGGTAACTAACTAAAAAACTGAAACAGAATAAGCTTGGTTGTTCCAAGATATAACAATGAGATACATAATCACGGATTAATGCCCATTGTTGCCTCCAATGGAGGAATCCTCGCAGCTGATTACTGTGAATTCTCATACATAGGGATGGCCAGTTGATTACTGTGAATTCTCATACATAGGGATGGCATCGAGGCGCCCCAACCCGACCCTAATGGAAAACTCTTACCGCATCCCCATCCAAAACCCGGGGCAGGGTACTTAAGGTTTTTCAAAACACTTCTTAACCCCGTCCCGGTAAGCACTAGATGGGGATGGGCAGAAAAACCTGCATTTTTTTCTCAAAGAAATGAAGGAAAACCTGCAACCTAGCGTTACAGAGCATCAGATCTATCATTTGATGGTCCTACCTAAGAAATCTGGTGAGGGTACTTAAAATGGGGATAGTGGAGATGAAGTATAACATCTTACCATTTTATGGTTCTTCCTAGCTTTGCCAATTTCAAACAGTTGAAAAAAGGAGAAGGAGATGCCAATAGCCTAATGCTTAGTTTTGTTTTAAGGAATGCTCAGTCTATCATAATAGCACTACGAATCCAAGATGCAAAGAATATTAAAAAAAAAAAAACAGAAAATCGAAATATACCTAAGAGATTAAACCCAGAAATTCAAAGAGGGGTTTAACAATATGGGATGTTTCTTGCATCACCATTATCCAAGGAATGAAAAAAAAAATTAGAGAATCGAAATATACCTGATGGTTCAGGGAAGTTCTTGCAAGGGAAAGAGAGCTCGGTGATGGCAGAGATGCTCACGAGGACGACAACCGTTGATGCTACGAGGAAGACGATCGGAGATGGCGGAGAGGGAGTGCTGGAGGGGAACTAGGCGAGGTGCTTCCATGATTTCTAAATCTAATTCAGTTTTTAGGCAAGAGACAAATTATATCCGTCAAGCGAAGAAGGTGACCAGAGACCACGACGAAGGAGGAGATCAGAGATGGCAGCAATGGAGTCAACCGGTGATGATGGTGGCGAGAGAGGTGACCCGTGACGGTGGCGAAGGAGAGGAAGTGAGCCCTAACCCTAAACCCCATCTTATTTACAGGATGGGAATATTAAATGTTATTTTAAAATTAATATAAGGTTAAACTAGTAATTTTATGATATAAACGGGCAGGGCGACCTAAACCACTATTAACTCCGTCAACGTTACAAATTCAAAAAATAAATTATTAATTTAATAATTTATTGCAGCTTTGCATGTTACCTGTTGCAAACTATCGACAGAGGGCCAAGTCTCTCTCTTTCTCCTCTGCATCAATCACACTCCTATCCATTAGGCAATGCACCCTCCCATCTTCTTCTCTTCTCCCAGCACTTCTCTTCCATCGCAAGCATCCTTTGAGTAAATATTCAAGCGAGATTGACATTTTTCTCCGACGATAAAGTAATCTCACTCTCATTCTTCTCCTAGCACTTCTCTTCCATAAATATTTTGATTATTTATGAAAGTGGTTTCAAAGAAGAAAAAAAATTAATTTTTTCTTCAAAGAACATAGTTTGCGGGTTTTCATTTTGATCGAAACCGAACCTTGTCTAGGTAATCCCCCTTGCATAAATAGAAGTGGTTTCAAAGAACAGAGAACATAATTAAGCTTTTTCTTTTTCCAAAGAACATAGTTTTTGAGGTCTGAGGTCGAAACCGCGAAGACATGTTCATTCACATTCTGAAGGGGTTAATGGTTCCTTGAACAGTTAACCCCTAGGAATTTCAATTGCGCTTAAATTCATCACTGTAGGTATTGGCTTCAAGCATTCCCCAGCCCCTTCTCAACTCTTGGGAACAAATCCAGTAGGTGGGGCCTATAGCTCAAAGGATTAGAGCACGTGGCTAGGAACTAGGGCCTCTTTCCTCCTCCCTTTTCTGCTCCCTTGTAGGGGTCCGGACCCCCACAAAGGGGGAGAGAGTCGACTGAACATCTCAGACATCTAGGGATAAAGCACTATTTCGGTGCGGGCCATGAGAGCAGTACCATATCGAGGCAAACTCTGAATACTAGATATGACCTCAAAATTATTGTCTAGGTAATCCCTCTTCCATACATAATTTGATTATTTATGGAAGAGTTTTCAAAGAATAGAGAAAATTTTAAAGTTTTTTTTGCAGCTCTTCAAAGAATATAGTTTTTGGGGTCTGAGATTGAAACTGAACCTTCTCTAGGTAATCCCTCTTCCATAAATATTTTGATTATTTAAAGAAGTGGTTTCAAAGAACAAAGAAAATTTTCAAGTTTTTTTTTTTTTCAAAGGATATAGTTTTTGGGTTCGGAGATCGATACCGAACCTTGTCTAGATATTTAAATTATTTATGGAAGTAGTTTCAAAGAATAGTGAAAAAAAATTCAATTTTTTTTTCTTTTAAAGAGCAAAGTTTTTGGGTTCTAAGATCGAAACGAACCTTGTCTAGGTAATCTCTCTTCCATAAATATTTTGATTATTTATGTCACAGCAACGGTAGTTTCCAAGACCAAATCAGACCAAATCACACCACCGATTGTTTTCTGTTAGATAAATACTCAAAAATATTGGTAGAAATTAAATTTGTGAAATTATAATATGGTACAAGGTCTATCATTAGAGGTGATTGTTGCACAAAATGTGGTGACTCCAATAATTCAATCAACGGAAAACCCTACGGCAATCCCCAACAGGCAGACTAAGTCACTAAGTAGCTAGCACTTAGTAACGACACACTGGAAGAATTTTGTGGGTTATTGTTCATAAAAGGTTTTTATTTCTTTGTGAGAATTTATATGAAGTAGAGAAAATTCCAATCCTATCAATAAAATGAAAATTTTCTTTCTTAGAGCGAATTTATATTTAGTTAAGAAAATTCATTTGATGATCAAATCTCCAAATTTCAATATCCTGTAATGCTTTTTTTTTTATGTTCATTTGATACTTGTTATATGCACTCACTCCAATTTTTTTTTTTGCAAATTGATAGGAGATTTATGCCTTGGTTTATCATGTGCCTTCTCTCTACAATTTATCTTAACTAGTTGGTTCTCATATCAGTTGGTGTGGTCTCACTAATAACTTATGTTTGTTAGGGTGCAGAAATGTCAACATCTGATACATATGTCACACACATATACAATGATATGTATCCGACAAATATGAAGAGATTGCATTGGTAATTGCCTTATCTTGATCAGTAAGAATGACTTTCTATTGTTTCTCAAACATTACATTTAGAAAAGCCTTAAAATCTCACTCAAAAGATTCAATTGTTTCATCATACATTAATGTCGCTTCAAATAAAATAGTTTGTTTATGATGATTAACTCCTACAAATGGTCGAGCTTGATTACTCGTTCTATAGGTTGTATCAAAACAGAGCACATCACCAAATGCATTGAAGTCAGTCATCATTCTAGAGTCTGCCCAAAATATGTTAGTTATTTGGTCTTCGGCATCAAGTTGTATGAAATATACAAAACCTGGATCTTCTACAACCATTTTTTGAAAATACTATAATATTGCACCCGTATCTCCCTTTTCCATAGATTTCATTCGTTTTGATTGAATATAATTTTTAATCTCCATGGCAAGAAAACCAATATTTTTGCGCCCTCCAACTTGTGCAGTCATAAGGTCATATTTTTATTCGATGGTATACCCACATTACTTGTCATATATGCTTCAACAGCTTGAGCACTAGTTACTTTCATCTGTGACCGAAACATGAATGACTTCCTTGGAGTACAATGATGATTGTGCTCTAATTTGACCTGATATATCTGATACTGTCCATTCAGCTGAAGCGCAATCATAATGTGTCTTACAATCAACTCTAGTAGGATCTCGTTGGTGTTCAACAATATATCGTTTATCTTCTTTCTCAACACCTCTCGAACAACAAAGTTTTTCACGTATCATGACACTAGCACTATTTTTGCTTTTCCAATACTTTCAAATACCAAAACCAACCCTTCTTGCATATTCATTGTAGAAGTCATATGCATGTTGCTCTTAATCAAATTCCATGCCAATTTCTAGATTTGGTGTGTCGTCGTTATTTCTCAAACTTTTATTGCACCTAGATCCACTAGCATAATTATGCTCATCCTCTTCTACCTCAAATAATAACTTGCATGATCCACTAGTATCTGCTTCACAAGGACTATCCAAGATGTTATGCTCCATCACACCCACTATACTACAATGTGTGGCACCTTCCTACTGTTTATCAGAATACCAGTGAAATAAGCATCGTGGCCTTAGTATTACAATTGAAAATATGACCAACTAAAATTATTGCCAACAAATCAAAATTATTGAAACTCAATTAGTGGCATTCCTCTATCAACAACTAAAATTATTGTCAACAAGTCAAAATGTATTACAATTGAAAATATGAAGTATACCATTCTTATGCAAGCCAGAAAAAAATAGTCGTTGAGCTGAGTATGCTGACAATGCAAGAAATTAAAATTGTAACCAAACAACCCCACAAATGTGTTTAATTACAAGAATTATGGTTTGGAAATATCATCAATATTACACGTCCACCTTAACTGTACAATGCAGAGAGTGTGTGTTACTAAATATAACCCCATTGATTGGTGTAAAAGCATGGGGTCTCAAAATCATGCTTTTAGATGTTTAAACCAACCTACAAATTTTTTCAATGTTTACTCGATCTCAACCCCAAAAACTATGTTCTTTGGGGGAAAAAAACTTAAATATTTTCTTTGTTCTTTGAAATCACTTACATAAATAATCAAAATATTTATAGAAGAGGGATTACCTATACAAGGTTCGGTTTCGATCAAAACAAAAACCCGCAAATTATGTAGTATGTTCTATGAAAAAAAAATTAAAAATTTTCACTGTACTTTGAAACCACTTCCATAAATAAACAAAATATTTATGAAAGAGAAGTGTTGGGAAAATAATGGGAGTTGGATATTACCTTATCGTCGGAGAAAAATGCCGATCTCGCTTGAGTATTTACTCATAGGGTGCTTGCGATGGAAGAGAAGTGCTAGAAGAACAGAAGAAATTGGAGGGTGTGTTGCCTAATGGAGAAGAGTGTGATTGATGCAGAGGAGAGAGAGAGAGACTTGGCTCTCTGTCCCAAGTTTGCAGCTATTAAATTCATAATTTAATTTTTGAATCTGTACCATTAATTGAGTTAATGGTGGTTTGCGGGTTTTCATTTCCTGCTCTGCACTCATACACGCGTCAAGCAACGACCACTTGCCCGAAACGCATACTATGGCAAGTTGGCAACTACCAGAGTAAATCTTTTGTCATACTATTCACATACTTCTGAAACCCCGTAGAAAAATCCCCTTAAAAGTTCTCCAAACCATCGCTGGAACTTCCTGAGTATCCAACTTCCCACAAAACCTCATGCAATCATAACAAACTACTTCCAAACACACATCGAATCTAACTTTACTATCTCGATGTTCATCTAAAGTAGGAACTTCCCAAGTATCAACCTTCCCACAAAACCTCATGCAGTCATAGCCCAACTACTACCAAACAAACATGGCATCTAACTTCACTATCTCAATGTTCATCTAAAGTACCTGCCCAAAACACATGGTTCCTCCAGAATAAAGCCATACCCCACCAAAAAAAAAGGGTATGTATTAACAACTTCCTATTTTTCATATTAACCAAGGTGCACATAAGAATCAGCATTTAAAGAACTCAAAAGAAAACAATAACAAAAAATATTAGAAGTTATTCAAGTAAGAGATTCAACCCCAGAGAAGAACAAAAATATAATCACAGTATTTTCACACAAAGGCAATTCAGTTAGCAAATATAAGTGCAAAACTAAACTTGAAACATGAGATAGCAATATAACTAAGTCTAAACTGTTCTCTCAAGAAAAATATATATGATAATCCAAAACGAAAAGAACTTCATCTCCATCCTGAAACTAACCAGAAACGAACTCTTCAATCATAAGTAAGGAAGCTTCAATCCCCCTTTCTCCTGAAAGAGCATCCCTCCGTAAGTCTAGCACGTCCACCTGTAGGTTGGCACAAGACCGTCTGGCAGTTCCCACAGACCACAACAGTTTGCGAATGGCTAAAAACAGTTGTTCTACATTTGGAGAAAAAGGAATTCAAAACATAATTAAACCGTTCCAAGAAACAAAATCAAAAGAATCAATATCAATTACAGAACTTACATGTTAAAGCATCCCTGGCACTTGACGTCCTTCGAGAGAAATACATAGAGAGAGAGAGCGAGAGCTTTAATTAATACATTGCTTCGTAACAAAACTCATCCAAACAGATGTAAATCAAATTGATAAATTTACATGTGATTACCATGAAGAAGGAATTGGGAGACTGAACCAGACGCTTGAGCTTGTGCCTCTTCTTCTCGAGCTCCGCCGGAGGATTGAGCAAATCAATATCATTCGGAAGAACCTAATCTCACGACAGGTGAATCGGATGTAAGAAAGCTAAAGAAAAATCGGAAACCAAAATAGTAATTTTTTAAAATTAAAAAAAGAAATTGAAACCTAAATTAAAGCTAGATCTGCAACCATACGATCAACAAAGAATGAACCAAATCCAGAACGAATATAGTGATGGAAGTGAATCAGATCTGAAGAACGATCGAACTCACCATATTCGCAGAAACCCTAGAGCTCGAAAACCCTAGAAAACCCAGGCGAGAGAGGGAGGCTGGGAGAAGAGAATCTCGTTAGGTCATTACGACGTATAAACGGGATGATAGAATAATGAAGGCCGTTAGATGGATATAGATAAATCTCAGCCATTCATTTCATCTCTCCTTATATGTTGAGGGTGCGCCGTAGAGCTGTCAACGGGTACCCTATCATACCCATACCCATACCCATACCCATATCCATACCCATTTGAGGTTTCTTAACCCGCTTTTATGTTAGGGTTAAATGACAAGTTTTACTGCCATTAGGATAAAATCTAAAATAAATTTATGTAAAATTAAATAAATTACTTATCTCAAAATAAAATAAATCAGCAAAATACATCATCCCCTAAAATTAATATTTTAATGAGATTAACTATCAACAAGAGCTCTGGTTGAACAGTCAACAACCAAAAAAGTGCCTTGGGAAGGGGTATTTATGGAATAATGGCAGTGTTGAAACACACCCTTCTTTATGTTCATAATTACCAAACTAACACTGCCCAAGGCAACTTTTTGGGTTGCTCCGATTGATTGTTCAACTGGAGCTCCTGTTGATAGTTATTCTCTATTTTAATTCATCTATAAAACAATATAATCTCTCACCCTATATGTAGTTAAAGTAAGATTTAGGAGTGTATGTAAAATGAGCAGTGCTAGCTCTACCCTCACGCATTCCACATTCTCAACTAAAAACCAACACCTATTTTTACTTTAACTATCAAACACCTCGTGCAATGCACGAGAAGTAAAATTACAATAACAAAATAAAAGAAAATGAAAAAGAGAAAAAAGATATTTAATAAAATTCAGATTAACTGTATAAAACTCTAGATGAAAGCCCAATAATCAAATATTTTTCAGTGAAATCGAAAGAGTTCAATTGCACCCGCATGTCAACACGTGTTTCTGTTAACCCCTATTAATTGTAGTTAAGATTCACTAACCCTTAGGGTTCAATAGTCTAACATTGGGTTTTAGAAGAAAAAAAATATTAAATATATTTAAATCTTGTTAAGAATTTTTAACCCTTAGGGTTAGTATTTTTTTCTAAAAACCAAGGTTAGATTGTTGAACCTTAAGAGTTAGTGAATCTTAACCACGATTAATAGAGGTTAATAGGGACACGTGTTGACATGTGGGTGCAATTGAACTCTCCCTAAGTTCAATCGCAATTGGTTGTGATTCGATCTCAACTTGAGATTGGATGGTTACCGACTTTCTAACAGGTTGATAGCTAGTTTATCGAAGTTATCAAATCTTCAAAGGATTATATGTCCATTACTTGAATACCTACAAAGAAGTATTATGCCCGAGTTAGGTTCATTGAGGGGGCGCTTGATATGGGAGGCTCTCTCCGACAAGATTCTACTAACAATAGATGTTTCATGCTTAAGCTTGTATATAAAGAGGTGAGTGCGCCTGTATGCAAAAATATCAAAGAATATGGTGATAATTTTATTACCATGGATGTAGGCCCAAGCCGAACAACTTATCTTCGTTTTCTTTTTTGCTCTTCTTTTAATTTTGATATTAGAGTGGATTCCTTGGTCTTCAATTTATTGTCAAATCTCCTTGACCATTCGCAGCTTAGTCGTGCTTCATCTGTAGTTTCCATCAAAGCTCTGTTGAAATTTTTTGGCATCTTCTAGATCTCCACTACTTCAAAAAGCACTCAAAACCACGGCCAAAAACCATAGTTTTTTTCATATAAAAACGATGATTTTTAACTATCGAGGAGACCGTCGAAATAATGTCCGTCTTTTAAAAAAATCAAGGCCCAAGACCATGATTTTTTCCATTGTTTTTTTCTAAAATATATAAAAATAATAATTTTTTGAAAAAAAACCACGATCTTGGGCCGTCATTTTTTTATTTTATAAAAAATATTTGTTCTTCTCCCAAATAACACCTGTCTTTATTTGGGAGGAAAACTAAAAGATGCAATTGAAGATTATAAACAAAATTAGGAAGATCGCACATCACAGAATTCACACAATTCAAATTCTAAAATTGATTAATCACTTAGCATCTCAATTGATAAAATTACAGAACTGGCAATTACCCAAAAGCACCCCCAATAACATGGGTTTTGCTCTCAGTTATCTGCCTACACATCTTGGACTGGATTTTGGGTTCCCCTTATTCACACATTAGTGCACCCCAACCTCAAAATAGAGAATGGGCTATCTTGAAGTCAAATATGATCACAGCTTCTTTGATTGGTTTGGATCTCATTTCAATCATCAACTTTGCAACAACATAGATCGGGGTTTCGAGTTCTGCAATACGAACCTTAGCTGAGTCTTCTTTTGTCATAGACTGTTGAATTATCACCCGTAGGAAGGGAATTTGAATTTCTAGGGGGAGAACTGCTTCACCGCTGAAGACTAGGAAATACGACGTGGCCTGTGTCGGAGTTCAATAAGTAGTCCTGTATGCCTAGAGTACTTCGGGTAGGCGTTCGTGCCAGTCCCGTTTGCTTTTGTTCACAACTTTCTTGAGGATTTTGCACAAAGTCTTGTTGAAGGCTTCGGCAAGACCATTCGCGTATGCGTAATACCGGGTGGAATGGTTCTCTTTGATGCCAAATTTGGCATACAATTTGTATAACGGGGTGCTTTGGAAAGGTTGCTTGTTATCTGTGATGATACTTTTAGGGATTCTGAACTGGCATATGATGTTGGTCCGAATGAAGTCTGTCATTGAGTGGTGTTTGACCTCCTTGAGGGCAACGACTTTGGCCCATTTTGAGAAGTAGTCCATCGCAGCTAGGATATATTGATGCCCAGCAGATGATGGTGGGGTGAATGATCAGTGCTCATCGTAGGCCAGTAGTAGCCTAATCTTTTCAGCTGCATTTGGAGCTTGGGCATAGCTTGGTGGGCACCACAGATTCCAGCATGAGTTTCTTACATGGTCTGATCTATTTCATTTCCCAAGAGACACCTTATTAAGATACCATCCAGGGACCATTTATACAATGTATCTTCCAGCATCACGAACTTTGTGACGCATCGATGGACTTCAATGCATTTGGCACGGTATCCGAGCAATCGACCATGTTGGAGATTATCGATGAAGGGTTGTCGCCAGTCGTCGTCTTTTTCTTTGATTTTCACAGAACAAATTATTTCTAGGAGATCTATCTCTGGAAGGGGTTTGAGAGTTCTTCTTTCCCCCACTGTGATAGTCAGTACCCTGTCTGTTGGTAGAGTTAGAGATGCTACAAGACCGGCTAAATCATCGGCTTGATTGTTGAGTCCTCTACGGACATGGAAGAGACTGCTTCTTGGAATTTGAGCAAGCAGATGGCCAACTCTCTTCTGATAGGGAAGGAGGCTGACTCTTCGCACGGCGTATTCACCTCAGACTTGTTTGATGACAAGTTCCGAATCCCCATAGATGGTTAGTTCATCCACCGGAATCTCAAGAGCCAATTCAAGACCTGCTATCAGAGCTTCATATTCAGCTTCATTGTTTGAACATCCTTCCGTTAGGGCGAATGAATAGGGTAGGATTGTGTTGTTTGGTGTGACAAAAGACAATGCCAACACCTGACTTGTTCTCCTTCGGGTTAATGTGTTTGATTCCATCAAGGCTTCTTGAAGCTCCATCAAAGTACATCTTCCAACTTAGTTTGACCCATACTTGCATAACTTCTTCGTCAGGGAGGTCAGTGACCAAAGGTGAGTTTGCGGAAACTGAATGTGCTGTAAGAAAATCAGCAAGGGCTTGCCCTTCCATTACCTTTTGGGGCACGAATTCGATTTCGAATTCAGACAGGAGTACCACCCATTTTTTCATTCTGCCCGAAAGAGTGGGGTGGGACATTATGTATTTGAGGGGATCAACTCTAGATATCAGTTTCATTGAATGCTCAAGCATAGAATGTCTTAATTTCTTCAAAGCAAAGATGAGGGCCAGACAGACTTTCTCTATCGGTGTATACCTGCATTCTGCTCCAACCAGAGTCCAACTTAGATAGAACAGGGCGTTTTCCTTTCCTTGATCGTTATGCTAAGCATAGAGAGCTCCTAAAGACCCTTCGAGCGCTACTATATAGAGGATAAGTGGCTTTTCTCTAATAGGACCCATAAGGATTGGTGGATTAGTGAGATAAGTCTTAATGCTATTGAGGGCATCTTGACAAGCCTGATCTTATTAGAATAGTTTTCCCTTCTTCTATAAGCCGGGAAAACGGTTGGCACCTTCCGACCAAATTGGAGATAAATCGACCCTGAAGTCCTTTCAACTTGCGAAGATTTCTTAGAAGGGGGCATATGGCGAATGACCTTTATTTTAGTAGGTTCAACCTCGATTCCTCTATGGCGTACCACAAATACTAGGAATTTCCCAGATACAACTCCGAATGCACATTTGAGCGGGTTTATTTTGAGCTGATGCTGCCGCAATCTGTCAAAGACCTCTCAAAGGTCTTCTAGATGATTGCTTCGTTGCCTTGTTTTGACAACCAAATCATCGACACAGCACTCCACTTTGTCATGGAGAATATCCTCGAATATAACAGTCATGGCCCTTTGATAGGTTGCTCTGACATTTTTTAGGCCGAATGACATGACTTTGTAACAGAACACTCCCTTAGGGGTGCGGAAGGCTGCAAGTTCTTCATCTTCCGGAGCCATCTTGATTTTGTTGTAACCGGAATATCCATCCATAAAGGATAGGGCTTCAAAGCCGGTTAAGGCATCGACCATCATTTCTATGATGGGCAAAGGGAAGTTGTCCTTCGGACAGACTTCATTCAAATCTCGGAAGTCTGTGCAAACCCGGATCTCTTCGTTCTTCTTCTTTACAGGAACAACATTGGCAAGTCAAGTACGGTATTG
Organism: Tetracentron sinense; assembly: GCA_015143295.1. Taxonomy (NCBI): domain Eukaryota; kingdom Viridiplantae; phylum Streptophyta; class Magnoliopsida; order Trochodendrales; family Trochodendraceae; genus Tetracentron; species Tetracentron sinense. Next base: position 39,626,056 of record CM026558.1, on the reverse strand, counting down.
AATCTCTCTTATGAACCTGGCTTTGAGCAGTTTGTCTACCTCAGCTTCAATTTGAGCAACCAGTTCTGGGCGAGCTTTTCTTTGTGTCTGCTTGATTGGTCTGACATCCTCTCGGGTTATGAGAGGATGGACTATAATTTTTGGATCTGAGCCAGGCATTTCTGTGTAATTCCAAGCAAAGACATCCTTGCACTTTTTCAGGAGACAAAGATATTCCTCTTTTTCTGTTTGAGAAAGGGAGACACTTATGAATGTCGGCATTGGGTCTTGTTTAGAGTCAAGGTTAACTTTGAAAAGATCATCAACTGTTGCTTGACCTCCTACTTCAAATTCTAGAGGAGCAGGACGGACTTCCGTTTCTTCTGGTGGTTCTTCCATGATCATTTATTCTTCTAAAGAGGAGTCTTCATCTACCGTAATAGTATTTACGGTCCAGACCAGATCTTCATTTGGTGAAGAATCAGAATTTCCTAACTCAGATCTTCTTAAGTTAGAGCCAACCCTCTTATTGGTAGTTGCAAGTCCTGAGCGCTGGCATAATTTCGTGTTCAGTCTGATATTTTTCTTCAGTATTAAATTCATAATTCTCAAGCATTTTCTTGATTTTTGGATTATACATAGGCTTCTGCTGATACGGGTTCATTCTTCTGTCCCTTCTGTTGTTCATGCTCCTCTGGATGGGATAATGACACTGGGTATAACTTCCGTTGTTGGCCATCTTTACCATGTATTGAGACTGACCTTAGCAAGGTTATCAATCATATCTTGATGTGTCGCTTCAACCCATTGGGATATTTAGTAGGACTTTGTCTTTTCCGTGAGCCACTCCATAAATGTTTCTTCCGATGGGGGCTTTTCTCTGACCATGACCATATTTATAGTTTGGTTGTGATTTCTCCCAAATACAAAGACTGGGGGCTCATATCTCAGCCCTCGTGTATCTGTATCAACATAATCCCCAGTATCTAGGACCTTATGTTGATCAATTTTGAGCGCAGCTTCATAAGCCGATAGAATAGTCCATTTGATATGTTCTCTTTCTTCATGATTCAGTCCATGATTTTTTAGGACTGTGAGGGTCTGTTTTCCATAACTTGAATTCTTCCTATAAGGATTGATCACCCTATACTTTTCATTAGTGTAAGCAGGATTAATTCTTTCATATTGACCGAAAGAATTATAGAGTATGAACTTTTGTCCTCTTCTCATTGTTGGAACAGTGCAACTGGAGGTAGTTTCTACCATTGTACAGTCCATCTTCCTCAAGGGGATTAGATGATCACCTTTCAGAGCTTGAAGAGAGTCAACTTGTTTAACCTCGTAAATCTGGAAGGGGTCTGCCGATTTGGCCTTTTCAAGATTGTGGGGAGATTCGACCAAAGCCAAGGTCGGTTGCCCTTCTTTTCTCTGGGACTTCGGTGTATATTTGAACAGCCTTTTTGGAACTGCAGTTTGAGCAGGTCCATAATTGCTTTTCGGGCCACTCTCAACCTTTCGCCCCTTGAGTTTTCGTTGAATGCTTCTTTAGACACTTTTGACATAGAAATGCGCATCTGCGTAATATGCCTCTACATCATTAAATGGATCATCATTAGCATCGATCCTTGCTTGTCTGTTTCCCTGTGGGTATTTGAGGTATTGGTGATAGATGGATGGTACAACTAGATGGTTATGCATCTACTGACGCCCCAACAAGGCGTTGTACGATGTCTCAACATTGATCACCAGAAACGTTGTAGTTTCAGCAATATCCCCAAACCTGGTTTTGAAGTTTATCATACCCATGGGCTTTTGCTCATTTTGGTTAAAACCTTGGATGATTAGGTTGCTCTCATGAAGTCATCTTATTTGTATGCCAAGCTTGGATAACATCCTTTTCGGGAGGATGTTGACGGCCAAACCTCTATCAATCATTACTCGAGAAATGCTAGTCTCATTAACTAGACATGTGATGAACAATGGTCGATTGCGTTGGAGAGTCTCAGCTCGCATGTCTTCGTCATCAAAAATGATTGTGAAGAGGCAGGAAGTCCCTGTTTTAGGAGGCTGCGGCGGCTGACTTGTAACTTCTTCAGAAAAGTCCTCCGAATTAGAAAGGCCATATATAAGAAACCTTCTCAATTCAGGGGACATCTTGAGAGCATCATAGACACTTAGCAAGGAGGAAATTTTCTTCAAATAGGTCAGAATGTCGTACTTGACTCTCTCATTACCAGGAGCTGTTTGGGTTTGGGCTGGTTGAGCTCTAGTCTGATTTTCATGTTGGATTGGTATAAACCTCGGTTGTAACTTTCTACCTGGTCGGAGGTTAAGTTGATAGACTTTGGTAATCGTCTTATCTATTGGTTTAGACGACTCTTCTTTTAAGAGTCGAACCATGTTCACGGAACTAAAGTTTAGCTTCCTTTTCTTGCTTTGAAAGGGCGACTGACTTCTTCTTTCACATTGGCCTGTTGGACTTCCAAGCTGGGCTAAAATTTGCTCAGATGCTAGTTAACTATCAGTTGACCCTAAGTTTAGGATTACTTCTTCTGTTGGAAGGTCCTTGTTTAAGCCGATTGCAGTAAGTGAATCTTGATTCTCGTTCTGGCTTAAGATTTGCACCGATTGTCGTATCTGATGATGGTTTTAATTTGGGACCTCAAGTGTACCTAGTCTCTCTTGAGGGGGACCAGATTGTACTTGTTCATCATCTGCCTCTTATTCTCCTCCAGGTGAAAATCTTTCAGAAAGATCTGAAAGTCCTGTAGGTGTCCGTCTTTGTGTAAATGGTCTCATTTCTGGGAGTTCAATATCTTCAGATCGATCTAGCCAATCTTAAAATGCCCAGTGTCTTTCTGGACTGTAGGTTACCACTTGTCTTGGCACATTAAATCATGAAGGGTCTTCATTTGGGACCGCATCGATGACATAGCACGAGAATATATTGGATTCATCTTCCGAGTTCATTGAATGGAGGCTATCATAGTCATAGTCGGAGCAGAAGCCTGGCGGGATGAAGTCCATCAAGGTGATTGTCATTAATGACTTTTGTTCCAAAAGAGTGTCTTGGGTAGGGCCATTTTTCTTGGCTTTCCTTATTCTTTCCATTTTTTTCTTCATCTCAGCCTTGGCCATGCGTACCCTTCTTTTCTCTGGGCTTAGGCTTGCCTTCTAGCTTGACCATGCTTTTTAGCATCGACATTTTGAGTCAATTGCTTTTTCTTCCTGGTTCCTTTGCTTTCAAAGAGAATTGATGACTTGCATAATTTCTTATATTTTATCACTTCTTCACTTTAAACTTTAGTCTAATTTTATTTATTTTTGTTGATTTTAGGCTTCATTGTTGTCATTTAAATTTATTTCAGATTTGAAGAAAATGAAGATCCAAATTTTACAAGCCCATCGTCTAGGGACTCATTCTCATTTAAATGAAGAGCTTGGCACTTTGAAAAATAAAACTCAAAGAGAGTTTTACGTAGAAATGGCACGAATTGACATCAAGGAGATCATTTCCTTGTTATTTACGGAGTTGGACGCAAGCTGGCAGTTTGAATGCGTGTGACACGCACCAGCAGGTTTATATTTTTGAGAAAAATCAAGCTGGCAGGTGATCCTCTCCAGTTATAACCGGCCCTGGCAGAACCGGTTATAACGAGCGTCCGACGCGTGTCCCAAACTTTGGGCGCCAAACTCTCCGTTAATCTTCTCCCGTTAGCGCTCCATTTCAAGCCCCGTCTTCTCATTTTAAAAAAAAAACCCAACTTCCCCAAATCACCCAACTCTCCCAAATCTGTGTGTAACCAAAAGTCCAAGAGAAGAAGCCGCAAGCCTTATTCCAACGATTCGGGTAGCCGGTGCCGACGAGATTTCGGATTCCGGCGAGCATCAGTTCCTACTGGTGAAGGCCCCTCTATTTTACCTTCATTTGCTTTGAATCGAAGGCTCTCTCCAACTAATGCTCTCTGCAACTGATTTACCCAACTCTTGTCGAGAACCAACCCTTATTCCGGCCATTTTTGGGTAACCAGCGCCTACAGGTGAAGATCCCTCTGTTTCACCCTCCGACTGTCTTCTTCATCAATTTTTATCTCCGTTTCAGGTAATATTTATGGATGAACATATTTATGAAAAACTTCTTATATATTTTGGAAGAAGCCTAATGATCTTTTAAAACCCTTTAAGGGTTTATACCGTTTCTACTGTTGCTTGTTACGGGATTTCTATCGTTTCCCTGACTGTCTTCTTCTTCCATTGCGTGTTAATCTTGCTTAAAAGAGATATTAAATGAATGTTTGATATCTCTCTAGGCTTGGAACTCGACCAATGAGTCCAGTTCTCTTTCTAGGATGCGTAGCTTTGCCATGAGGATATTCCCAAATTCAGGGCTGTATGAGCATGGAAAGACATATGGGTAGTCTGTATAGATTCCAAAAAACCTTCTTCAATGAGGAGCTCTAGGGTGAAGCTTACATGGGCTGCATGTGTGTGGTGTGTGTGTGTGTGAGTTTGCATGTGGTGTGTTTGCTTGGGTGGTGTGAGTATTCCCTTGTCTTTGCCTTCCGTCATTGCCTTGTGGTATGATTGAGTTTACCAAAAAAACCAGAACACCTTTTAGGGTGAGAGTTTAGTCCCACATCGGGTATCTACCCGAGCATGTTGTCCCATATAAGTTCCTTGGCGCCTCAAACGGTTGGTACACGTTTTGAGGAGCTCTAAGGTGAAGCTTACATGGGCTGCATGTGGTGTGTGTGTGTGTGTTTGCTTGGGTGGTGTGAGTATTCCCTTGTCTTTGCCTTCAGTCATTGCCCTGTGGTATGATTGAGTTTACCAAAAAAAAAACAAGATAACAAGGATTCTGTAGTTACTATTAGGCTGAAATCCACTGAAGCCCTCTTAATACTTGTTTAACTGTTCCCATGTTTGAACCCCAATTAACAGAACCCATCTTATCCCCCACCCTAAGCCATCCAATCAATATCTTATACCAATCGTTAAATGAATTGGCAAGAGGTAAAATGAACAATCATGATCAAGAGATCCTAATAATTCCATTAACACATTAATTTTTTTATTTGGGGTATATTAGCTAATTTTATATTGATAACTGATGTCTTGTTAACCAACATGTATCCTTTTTTTTTTTGGTCGATCAACAAGCAACAAGAATATATAAATAAGGACGACCAGAAGTACAGATACATGAAAGCAAGAGAAGCAAAGAGTTTACAAGTATATAAACTCAAGAACCACCCCACCTATGTGACCCCCTAACCCAACTTCCCCAGGCTTCTAGAAGTCAATCCAGAACCCCCTTAAGCTCCTCTCTTGCATAGCGGAGCCTCGCCCATTCCAAAACAACCAGCCGGATACAAGCACAAATGTGAGATGAGGGCAAAGAAGTATCCTCAAAGACTCTAAGGTTTCTCTCTTTTCATATCATTCATGATATGGCTCCCGGGAGGACTGACCAATTAGCCGCTCGAGCACCCATACCACTGACCAATGACCAATATGATAAAAAGTTATGAAAGGAAGAGGGAAAGACCTAGTCCACTCCTATGTGGGAAATGAAATGTCCCCAAATACCATAACAGTGTTTTTAGACACCCATCATGATAAAAAGTTATAAAAAGCTATGGACCCTTATACACCCATCTAAACTCCCTCTTATCTCTCTTTTTTAGTTTTTTTTTTCTCTCTCTCTCTAAAATCATCCCCACTACAATTTTCCTTTCAATCCAAACAGTGTTTTTAAAGTATCTAATATTGTGTATTTATATAGAAATGACCCAATTCAAATGAGTAGTGATGTGTTTGTGACTTGGCCTCCAAGCTATTGTATCTGGGATGGAATCCAACATTGAGCTTCATTGCTTGTGCAACGACCTATAGCTTGAACATGCATTATGCATAGCACTGTACTTTCTATTTAGAGAATGTGTGAAAAAAAACATCTCAAATCAAATAATAGTAATTGACATGTTTTTGGTCATTGGTTCTCCCAGTGTTTCACTTTCCACTCTAGTTCTCCCTCTATGTGAATGTTGTCCAATTAAGAAGAGAAGAGATTTGAATATAGGGATGATACTTATATTTTCTCTGAATGCATGAAAGGATCTTGGTGTAGAAGTTCAGAGCTTTATTAGGAAATGCTATATCCTGGGTTTTATCAATCATATCTCACCACTGAGTAGAATTTGATTCCTTAGTTCTTATATTTTATTTTTATTACCTGTTCTTGAATTTTTTAATCTTGTTCTAAATGTTTTAACATGCTTTTCTTTGTTCTTTACATGCCTCTTTAGTGCGGATATGGATATCGATAAGGAGGTTCGAACGGCACGGATGTTATCATTTGATATAGAAGAGAGTGGGGAAAAATCAAAATCTCTTGGGGAAGATGATAGTGAGGGTCATATTGGCAATGGATGTGAAGCAATTGAAGATCAATCAAAGAGCATTGATACACTGAATCCCAAACTTGGAATGGAGTTTCAAACCACTGACAGCGCATATGACTTTTATAATGAATATGCTAGAATAATTGGTTTCAGCATTAGAAAGGAGTGGGTAAGCAAAAATAAGTTTGGTGCGGTGAAGAGTAGGAAGTTTTGTTGTTCGAGAGAAGGTAGTAAAAAAGAGGATAAACGGATTGTGAAACAACACCGTGACAATACTAGAGTCAATTGCAAGGCAGAAATGGTTGTTTCATTACAATTAAACGGTAAATATTATGTTTCAAAGTTTGAGCCAACTCACAACCATCATTGTACACCAAAGAAAGCCTACATGTGTAGGTCACGAAGATCAATTACTGTTGCTCAGGCTATTCAAACTGATATAGCAGAGAGTGTTGGTATAGCACCAAAGGCAGCATATGACTTGATTAGTGCACAAGTTGGAGGACAGGAGAATGTTGGTTTTCTTCCTGTGGACTATAGAAATTATCTACGTTCAAAGCGGATGAGATCCATGGAGAGGGGAGATGCAGGGGGCATATTACAATATTTGCAGAAGATGTCAGTGGAGGACTTTGGTTCTTTTTATGCCATACAAGTTGATCTTGAAGATCAAATAACAAACATCTTTTGGGCGGATTCAGAAATGGTGATGGACTACAAGGCATTTGGGGACGTAGTTTGTTTTGACACAACATACAGGACAAACAATTATGATCGGCCATTTGCACCATTCGTAGGAGTTAATCATCATAAACAAACTATTTTATTTGGTGCAGCTTTAATGTATGATGAAACTATTGAGTCCTTTGAGTGGGTGTTTAAGACCTTCCTAGATGCAATGTCGGACAAGAAGCCCAAGACAATCCTCACCGACCAAGACAAGGCAATGTCCAATGCAATATCTTCAGTGATGCCTACTACTTATCATCGCATATGTGTATGGCATATGTATCAGAATGCTGCAAAACATCTTGGTTATGTATTTAGTGCGTCAGAAACTTTTAATACGGATTTCAGTAGATGCATTTATGATTATGACGATGAAGCAGACTTTCTTGATGCTTGGGAACTTATGCTAGATAAGTATGATCTTAGAGAGAATGCATGGCTACAACAAATATTCAGTGAAAGAGAAAAGTGGGCTTTAGTTTATGGAAGAAATACATTTTGTGCAGATATGAAAAGCACACAACGGAGTGAGGGTATGAACAGTGTTTTGCGAAAATACTTGCATCGTAGCTATGATTTGTTACGGTTTTTTTCACAATTTGAAAGATTGGTGCGCGATAGACAGAAGGCAGAATCAATTGCTGATTTTAACATGACACAAAGTGAACCAAATTTGATAATGGAGGTTCCACTGTTGATTAGTTCAAAGGAAAAGTACACACCGGAGATTTTTAAACTCTTTCAAGCAGAATATTGCTTGGGAATGAGTTGTATAGCAAAGTTACATGGCAACCTTGGATCTATTATCACATACACAGTTATATGGGTTAAGAAAAATCGAGAATACACGGTTACATTTGACTCTTTAGATGACACGGTGTCTTGTTCGTGTAAGAAATTCGAGTTCACCGGAATTTTATGTGGGCATGCATTGAGAGTCATTGATATACGGGGTTTACAGGAGGTCCCAGGTAGATATATTTTACAGAGATGGAGAAAAGACGCAAAAGGTCAAATGGTACGTAGCACTCTACCAACTGTAGCTTCGGAAGGGGATATGGCATTGTCACATCGTTACAGACATTTGATGCATCTGAGCATGAAAGTGAACACGAGGGCTGCAGAAAATGAACACGCATATGGGGTTGCTGTGAGATGGATGGAATATGCGTGGAAACAAGTGGAAGAAACATTCCAAAAAACAACTCAATTATCGAAACCTTTAATAATTGAGTCACATGAGACAATTGTCAACACTTGTGGGCAAGAACATGGAAGCATTCAACCTTACATGGAACTAGATAATGTTACTAGGCTAACTCAAGTCAAGGGGGTTAAGCAAAGGGAGCGAGCTTGTAAGGGAAGGCCTAGAATTAAGAATTGTTGGGAGAAAAGAGGAAAAACAAGGCGTTCTACAAAGACACCATTCTCCACCTTACCTAATTCATCTGGTCCCATAGGGCACTCAAACCCTTTCACTCCACCTATTCAAGTTCCACCTAATCAAGTTATGTTAGTCCAATATATATGTTGCCTTTCATTTAGTTTATTGATTGTTTAAGTCATTTAGTAACTTTAAAGACATTACATAAATAATTTCTGTGTTAAATAGGGATTCACATATCAACAAGTCCAACCAATCAGTGTGGATCCATATATGTATCAGCAATCCCATAGTCATCAGATGCTTCAACTCATGTTTCAACAATCCCAATTCAATCCATGCATGTATCAACTCTCTCAAGAATCCATCTTTAACACATCTCAGATGATTCAGGTAAATCTTAATGCCTTAAAGCCCTATTTTGAGTTTCGTAATATTTTGGTTTGTTAAAAATGCATTTTATACAGGAATCACAATTTCCCATCAGACAACAACAGTCTTTTGTCGGTAGTACCTCACCGGGAGAGACCATTTCGAATGTTATGGGTGAGTTATATGTGAAATGATTTGGTTGTTGAGTATTGTATGACCTAGATATTTGTTTGATACTGATCTCAGAAATATCCCATTTTATAGGAAGTATACAAAAGGATGCAAGGAACGAACATGAATCGGTTGCCGAGTAATCCTGAACTGCGAGTGGTAATGATTTAAATATCATTTTCATGAATAAATAGTGTCTAGTCAGACCATTTATTTCCTTTATTACTCTTCTGTGAAGTGTTTACTTTTAAACATCATGTTCATTAAAACCATTTATTTGAACAAATTTTATAGTTTGCTTGCCAGATGCAGTCATGTTAGTTAGGGACTCATAAAAGTAGAATCACCTAAGTCAAACCCAAAGCTAAATTGATGCCTCTTTTTTTGTTCTTTTCACCCAAAGAGAAAAAGTTATAAAGAAAAATATCTTATTTCAGCCATTTTATGGAAGTATAATATGGATTTCATGAATTACTTATTTCAGTTTACTTGATGTTTCTGCATTTGCTTATGATCGATTTCCATCTCAAGAATTCAAACTGTCCAATGCCAATGTGGCTCGCTGATTTGTTCTGTCATGAGCTGCTAAGCTTGAATGGGCATATCATGTTGTACACCTTGATATGTGAATTTATGTCTCAATCACTATTTTAGGGACTTTAGCTGTCATTCTACTTTATTCTAACCACCTATAACTTGTAACCGCAGATGAATAAGAAGTTGCGACCGTTGAAAGCACCAAAGAAGTTGCAATGGTCGAAAGCACCGAGGGTCGTGGCATGCCTTTTATGGAATATTGTTTTGATGATCTTCACTTGCAGCACCACCTAGTTTAGATGACTTTTATGGAATTTAATCCATTATGTTGGTTGTTTTGTAAACTCATGACCTTTTTATTACTACCGGGGTAGCAATTTATATGGCAGTTGATCAAATCCATTATGTTGGTTGTTTAGGTAGCACTTTAGATGGCAGCTAGTTTGCCATTCTTCTTATCGAGTTATTGGTGTTCTTAATGGCTTTTGTTATATGATTATGTGGATTTTATGGTATGTTCATGATGAACTGAAGACATTTCAATGTCATTTCCATATGAAAACATCTGGATTATCCCAGCTATTCAGTCTATTCCAATCTTTGTTTTGTTTTTTAGATGATGGTTTTTGTTGAGAAGGGATATTCAGAGAAACTACTCTGTTTAGCTCATGAACAATTCTGGACTATTAAATCAGTTAATTTTGCCTTACATGGTAGTATGCGTGTTTGCTAATATTGTTAGACATATAGTTATGACAATTCACATAAATGACTAAATTCTGTAGGTAGCTACTGTCATCCACTTGTTGGATTTTATAAGGTTTCCTTTAGATCTACCCACATTCGCATGTGGGGTGAAACCTGATTTCACTTTGAAGGTCTCCTTGGTTAAAGGTCTAGTTGCTTTGATTTGTGGATTTCTTTCTTGATTATTTGGGGACTTTTGAACCATCCAAACGAGTTACATTCATTTATTGCTTAAAAACTAAAAAATTAAAAAAAAATTAATTATTGTGCTGAGACCAACTTCAAATTGTGTTGAGTATTGGCTACCTAGAAATGGTCCTTTTTTTTACTTGATTTTTAATCTCAAAAGCCGAATAAACCAAGTACAGACCACCTATTTGGCCAACATCCATACCGATCTATCGTTTGTTTTATTGCGATAGATCAGTATAGGATACCGATCTATCGCAATAAAAGGAACGATCTCCAATCCAGAATTGGGAGAAATAGCCAAGTACAGGCCACCTTCCAGGCCAATATCCATACCGATCTATCGTTTGTTTTATTGCGATAGATCAGTATAGGATACCGATCTATCGCGATAAAACCAACAATCTCCAATCCAGAATTGGGAGAAATAGCCAAGCACAGGCCACCTTCCAGACCAATATCCATACCGATCTATCGTTTGTTTTATTACGATAGATCAGTATAGGATACCGATCTATCGTTTGTTTTATTACGATAGATCAGTATAGGATACCGATCTATCGCGATAAAACCAACGATCTCCAATCCAGAATTGGGAGAAATAGCCAAGCACAGGCCACCTTCCAGGCCAATATCCATACCGATCTATCGTTTGTTTTATTGCGATAGATAAAACCAACGATCTTCAACCCACAATTAGGAGAAATAAGCCAAGTAACTGCACCGATCTATCGTTGTTTGTTTTATTGCGTAAATGACTATACTAGATATTTGCAACCCAAAAATGGTTCTATTACAATTGATAGATGTAATGTGCTACAGAAGAGAACCACTCTCTTAAAGTAAATTATCTTAATTGGTTTACTTATCATTTGTAACATTGTACATTCCTGTTATTGAAGATTGGATAAAGGGTCATTTCAACTAGTAGGACACAAAATTCACATTGAGGGTGAACCTGCACCAAGTAACCATACTTAATAAACGAAGTCCAAGATGGTAACAAAAATCCAAGCCACGTGAATTGAAATTTATGGGGGAATGAAAACCACACTTTTACAGACAATATAACACTATAAGAACCAAGAAATCAACTACATCCCAACTGAAATGGGTAGATGGTACCAAAAAATACATCAACTTTGTATACTTCTGCATCTATCCCTGATGTGATAAAAATTAGTAATGTCTACTACATCAACTTTGCATTTCTTCCATTCATCTACAGTCCTCAATTACAGCAGTACAGCACCGGTCATTAGCTCGAAAGCCATTCTCTTTCTGAAATGCACAATGTCGGCCTGAAAAAACATTTGACAGAAATAAGTATTGCCCTTACAAGTGTGCTTACACATGTATGCTTTAACCAAAAAAAAGAAGTGTGAACCATTACTTGGGCTACTTGTGTCAGGGTGATAGAGGTCATTACTTGGGCAACCACAGGATATTAAGTCTGAACCATTATCTAAGAGTTTCCTGTTTCTATGAATATCCAAGATTCAACACAAATGAACTTAGTTTTAGGTCGTTACATTCTTCATTTTCTATGTAATAAAAGCAAGATATGATTTCCATACATCATCAAGGACCCATCTCTAGACTTTCATCAGATGATAGTCTCTCTCTCACAAAATAAGAAAAAGGGTAGGTGTACTTTGAATTTTTTTTAGAGAGACGTGTGACATCTCTATCGGTCTTAAGTTAAAGAGCCCTTGACGCAAAGGGCTTCCAAAGAGTCATGTTCCAAGTAGTGTTGTTGTTAACCACAAAATAAGTTCCAACTCAGAACTCACCACTCGTCAGCCCTATCATAAATTCCTCCCATTCTATGGACAAATTCGCGTTCTCAGAACTTCATTGGTTTCCCCGTGATCCCTTAAAGGTTGAAAATCAAACAAAACAGAGGACTAGACTGGTAATGTCTTCAGTGTAATTGCCGTTACTGGAATCCATGACTATTTCACTACTGCAAGTTAACAGCAAAAGATTGTAATGACAACTTTTTTCAACTCTAGATACCCTGTTAGATATAAGACTAAGAAGAAACATACAATTTTAAACCAAATTTTTTTTGGGAAATAGTTAACGGACCCATGGATCCCATTTGCTAACCTAAGGCATCCACCTATTGGTGGATGCCCCTCCCCCCCCCCTCTAAAATGCTCACCACACCTATTGGTGGATGCCTTAGGTTAGCAAATGTGATCCATGGGTCCGCTTATCACTACTCATTTTTGTAAAACTAACTTCAATTCCTTCAATCTAATAAGGCTTAATTTCTCAATGGGTACTAGCAAAAGCAAAATGCAAGATAACAAATACATCTCACCACACATTCCGAGTTGCAACCATGTCTTCAATGATGAATCACTTCCAAAATTATCAAACTGTGACAAAGTTAAACCGGCATCTAATTCCCCGGATTTTTCTTAATATTTTCATTCCAAAACTCTCCCAAACTACGGTCAATCATGTAGAAGATCATATTAAAAAAAGGTAAACCATGCAACATTAACAGGATGCCTTTACATAGTACTGTCACATAAATGATAAAATTTAAATTTAAAAATTCAGACATAGAACCAAAGAGAAGATACCTTAATACAAATGTTTCCTTCCTTTAATTATGCGACTTCCAAAATTAAATTGGAAACAGCAGAGATTACTCTGAGAGATGAAAAATACATGAATATGGGAGTTGTCATCATATTATACGTATGCCCACAAAAGTAACCGTGCAAAGAAGAACGTCAAGAACAGTCATTGTATTCCGGCAAGCACATTTAATTGCGGTAATTGAATCTTGATACAGGCGGCACGCACCTCTCTCATCTTATGCTCTCATCCTAGTCTATTTATAGATGTAGATGTAATTGAAGGAATGAAACCGTTGCAACTATTTGAATCAATGCACCCTTTTGTACACTCCAATCGGTGCATCTTTTCTATGCACCATTTCATATTCTAAACGTTAGAGGAAGAAGAGGCGTAGCCCTCTTACTTGGGTTGTGATGTTTGAAAAGATAATGTTGATATCCTTTGAAAAATCTCCTAAAAATCCTCTCAATAAAGTAGTTGCATCCCCATTCAAAACCCACCAAAAACTGAACAGTTGCATCCCTACCCGAAACACTAAGAAAATCAAAGGCTGTTGAATAAAAAGGGTTGTAACCCTTGAACGGACACAACCGCCACTACCAACTTAATTCTTTAAATCATAACCAATAACAAAAGGACACGTGGAATAAATCCCTGAAATCCCTCCCTAACTGCCACGTCGACCTCCCCGTCCTTGGCTTTCATGTAGTATAATTTGAGATGGTTTGGGTTATCAATTGCAGATATTTACCACCAGTGTAAAAAAAAAAAAAACTAATTGCCCTTATGGTAGATTTACTAATACTGGCATTAGAGGTGTGATATTCTTTCCCAAAATGTAATTATATTACGCATAGTGTGCCTATGATTGCATTTCCAAAGGTTATCATTACTTGGGATTGGTCTAGT